>CM053787.1:224478557-225173557 GCA_028749045.1 Cupressus sempervirens | reverse complement strand
AATGAAGAATTGCCCAGTCCATAGCCCACAACAAAGATGAAGGCTGTTGATTTGTGGTGCAAGTTAATCTCTAATATGTGTGTGTGTGTGTAGAGATTTATATATGTATATATGTATGTATGTCTACACACACACACACACACACACACAAACTACCTCCCATAAGTATATATACCTATATATGTATATATATGTATATATATGTATATATGAATCATTCATATGCTCTCCTATGTATACCTATACCTACAATTCATGTTCAAGGAAAATATAAGCACCATTATCTTGATGTCTTTGTGAATGTGTAACATATTTAGTTTTGGTTACATATAATTATAATTGGCCAATGTTCATCTATGTATAGGTAGAGTGTTGAACTGGAATGTGCCACCCCACAAAAAATTTGCCATTTTGAAAGATTCATATGTTTCCAAGACAGTTTGATAGATTTTGGGATGCTCAAAGTTTGAATCTTGCAAAGAGTATAATCTTTGGATGTTATTTTGGAATCCTCGAGTTTTATTCTATAAAAAGTTATTTGAAAGTAAGGATTAATTGAAATTTTTGGTTTTTTTTTAAGTATGTTTTTCTCTTTTGGTCCTAAACTCCTTGGTTGTTTTGAATTCCTCCTATTATATGGATTGGGTTTAATTTTTCAATAGACTTCTGGTAAGAATTCTAATTTTTGCTTCGACAATTCTAGAAGTGTCTCTACATATGAAGCCAATCCAATGTTGTTTAGTCATGTAGACTCTAGATGTGAGGAGGTTGTGAATAGTGAGCCTCAATATCTTAAAGTCCATACTTGGCCTGCTTCCCTTGATTTTATGTGGGGTGATCTGGATGAGAACTAGTTGGCTAGTGTTTTAGCATTGGAAATAGATTTGACATGGGATGTGCTTTATAGCACTCAAAATTGGCAGTACTTCAAAGCCAAAAAAATTGGAGTAGAAACTTGAGACTCAAGTTTAAGCATCTTTGGTGGCCTATTCTCCACCTAGCCAGATGTATATTTAGAGAGACTATAAGTAGCTGTGGAACATTTGATTTTCATAAGCAACATGATGTGGGACTAGGAACCACTAATTAGTGGGAATTTAATGGGGTGTTTATCAAATCACTAAACTGTATAGGGTAGGAATGATATCTTTGTATCTCTCTTACATTAATCTTATTGTCTATAGATACATTAATCACTAATCTTATTTCTTGTATTGATACATGTAATCATATTGGATTTAATTTGTGGTGTTAAATTAATATGATATATTTGTTTAAGCAGTTATCATGTTGTAAATGTCCCAATATTCTTTTATGCAAAAATAAATAAAAATCTTTGTATTTCAAAGTTATGATAGCCTATAATTAGCTTCAGAGATGAATTTCATAAGTTTTCGAGAATGTGACATTAGAAAAAAAATCAATACCAATGATTGATAGAAGTGAGGAGGTCATAGATGCTTGAGAATGGGTGACTTGTCAGATATTTTTTTTAGAGGGGTAAGACCTATTAACCCCTTACCCCCCTTCTTTTCATTACCATGGATTTTTTTTTTTTTTATTGTAGGTTATTCAAGGATTGCAACATTTAGCTCCAATGTCCACCATTTCTTTAACCAGACCAGAGATCTCCTCAAAATTTTGTCACTCCAATTTCCTCCAACATTAATATTTGTAACCCTCTCATCCACTATTATTTGTAATCCCCAATATGTTGGGAAGGGAATCTAGTTGAGATGGATTTTGATCCAACGTTGTATTTTTTTTGGAGATTCTTCTATTGGAAATCCTCCCCTTGTATAAAAGGAGGTATGCCTTCTTAAAGACCCTTATAAAGGGCATCTATAATGTCTATAGGACTTTGGTCCCAGACAATATCGGGGGTTTTATTTGCCTTGTTCTTTCCCCCCCAATGCTTGTAGTTGAATGGGGCAAAACTTTTGTAAAATCTTCTAATAATATAATATAGAGTCTTGATTACTATTGCGTATTAATGAATTTTATATCATATTAATGAATGTTATGTGATTGTATTTATTGAATGTTATAGTTCATAAATTGATGAATGAAGTATGTAATTAGATGTTAATGGGGAATTTAGATTGATGTTAGGGGGAGGGGGTTGAGGCTAGATGAGTTTCCACCTTCACATGGTTAGCCTTGTTAAGTAGAGAATATTATAGTATTATTGAAACCAAGTGAAGCTCAAACTAACATACCAAGGAATCACAAAACCCATATCCATCTACCTCTCATCTTCTCATCCCAATAAGTCATCTTTTTTTTTCACTTTTATTTGGAAGGGTCTAAAGCCTGATCAATTCATCATCTGTATATCCTGAAATCATAACGGCCCAAAGAAAAGAATGATGTGCTTAAATAATGCACACTATTTCTTTCACCCACTTTATTTGGATGCCAATGGCTTGCATCACCAAGTTGAGGTAGTGTAACTTGTAAGCTACCCAAAATATGTGCTCATATCTTGTGTCAATTGATGCAGAGTCTACAGCCTTAATCCACCAAGATCTTCTTAAGTGCCTAGTAGCACCCAACCCACTGCAAGATGCCAAGCAAGGTTACCAACCTTTACCCAATGTTGACCTCTATATCTCCAAGTGGACTCCACTTCTTTAAGGTCTTACCCCCTTTCGATGGCTCTTATAAAACTTGGTTCAAATTAAGGCTTTAGGGATAGTAGCCCTCAATTACACCAAACATGGAAAATTAGGCAAAATGCTTTCAAGGCTTCAAACAAAGACTAGTTTTATCATTTCTAGTCATATATACCTTAGTTTTTATTAAATACAAATACAAGAACTCCACCACTTAACCTTTGATTCAAATATGACCCCATTTTCCAACAATATTATCTAATATGAATCTTGAAATCTCATCCCACAATAGTGGTTGGCTTTGATATGATTTATGCTAAGTTTATTTTTGTGTATATAGGTTGGAATGGAGCATTATGCTCACTGGGTTCACCAAATTTTTTTGCATGGTGCTCTCTAGAATGTCCACAAGGTATGAAATTAATTCTATTATAGTTTGAGCTAAAGTGGACTCGTATTTTTCTATTATGAATGACACTAGTAAATAGAGTGGAAAGTGATAGTATCTTACAAGATGGATCGAAAATGTTTAAAAGGTTTGGTAGACTGTGGAGACCATAAGGAAACTTCTTTGTAACTTACTATACTTTTGTTTCCAATTTAAATATATATGTTGCATAATATGAACCATGAAGCAACATCATTTTGTTGGATGTTTTGAAGCCTAATTTGCCAGAACATGCACATCTTCAAACTAAGGCAAGTTGTTAATATGGTCATGAATCAACTAGCTTTTAAACCTAGTTTAAAAGTACACTAATGTGCAAAGTCTGGAAAGAGTGAAAATGTAACTATTTATACATTATTGATTGTATAAATTACTATGGTTTTGTCTTTTCTAATTTTATTTTCCTTGCAAGTTCTTGAGATTAATTTGGTCACTTTCCCTAATGTTGCTAATGCTATCTTGGCAAATGGAATTTTCAATCACTGTGACCATCCTCATATAGCACAGTTGTGTGAGAAAGTTGGTTTATATATGTGCACACTTTAGGTAGGTGATTCATTGGGAGTACACTTGAGCTTTAATATAGATTGAATATTTTGTATGAAATATTGTTTATGTAAATTTTTGTGGAAATATTTTTTAGGTTTAATCCATTTTACCTTATGTCAAATGGTTTCTTAGGAAATATTTATTCATCACTAATATTGTAAGTTTGGTTACAACACTATACAGAGTTGCCTAATATCAAACGTGTCATTGTCAACACCCACGCTATTGAGCCACATGTCTGTGAAACATCCTGTGCTTTTGAAATTGAATAGAAACTATCAATTTGCTTACTGATTCTAGAATTTTTTAGGCCTTTGTCAAGTTCTTTGGGACCCTTTCTAGAGAGTGGGCATTGGAGTGCATGAAAGATCTCCTCCTTGGTAAAGTAGTGGATAGTGGCCCCAATGACCACATATTCATCTATTACTCTAACCATGGAGGACCTAGAGTACTTGGTGAGTAACTATATTTGTTTAAAATTCTAATTACTATCTTTAATTGTCTCCAGTGGAATTTTCAAATTGCCAATGAATACTCAAACTAAAGAGAATCTAAAAGCTGAACATTTTTGCATTATTTTTCAAAATAGATTTCCTGACTACTCTAAATTGTATAACCCTCCATATACTAAATTGGATTGTTATTTAAAGAAGTTTCGATTGAAATTGTACCATTTATGATAGAGAGATATCTCATTATTTCTAAAATTGTCACAGTAGTGAATTTTAACCTCACTTTTTACAGATTCTCTACTGGATTGATCAAATTTATTGGGCTTGTTTCCAGAAAAATAGTATTCCTACCCTAAAAGAATCTATGCATATTCTTGAATTTTAACTTAATATGTGTAATCATTTAGTCTTTGATCCATGGTCCATTAGACTAATTGGTCTCATGGATGTCATTAAAAATCTTCATTCATTTATCGTTTTCTGTCTATTGTTGTAGCTTGGAGAATCACCAGATGAGGTAGCTTTTGTTGTGGCTACTAAGATGCTAGGTTTTTTTCTTTACAAACGGTCATCATCTTCATTATTTATTTGATTTTATCAATCAACTAGGAGGTACCATGAGTTTGAATATGAGGTGTTGAACACAATTGATTTTAGTAATACAAGGTAACACGGTTTGTTGATATAAATTATGTGTCACAATTCATTTATTTACAATACACATGTAATAGGTTTTGAGTGAAATATACTCAAAAATTAATAGCATATATTGATTTTTCTCAATTGGGTTTTAGGAAGCCTATGTCTGTGATTGTCCGTGATCCACATGGTGAGATTTTACTTTTATGCAAAGGTGTCGATAATGTCATTTTCGAGAGACTTTCTTCAGAAGTAGAGGAGTGGAGATACAAAACACTGGAGTATTTGAAGGAGTATGGGGAAGTAGGCCTTAGAACATTGGCTTTGGCATATTCAAAACTTAATGAAGAATCCCACTTGGATTAGGAGGCAAGTGCATTTAGATGTAGGTCATATTGTCTGTTGGTGTATTCTTGCATGTTGAATTCAACTAATAGAGATGAAAATGTGAATTCATTCATTGAGATCTATTTTTGTTTCATTTAATCGTAATAATTTTTAACATGTATAGAAGAGATGGATCAAAGAAAAATAGGATATTATTAATTCGGATGAATAGAGTCAAAGTATGGAATAGTTAGCTGAAGAAATTGAAAAAAATTTGACTCTTATTGGAGCCACTACCATTAAGGACAAGCTATAGGTGCAAAACGTTGAGAAATTTTGAGTTTTCAATAAATTACAAACTTTTACAGATTACACTCAAGAAGTTTTCATTGACTCATTATAGTATGATTCCTTTGGATTATTGCTGCAAGTTTAATAGAGATGAGTAGGGATTATTGAGTCAATGAGTTTGACTTAAAAACTATGCTAGTGAATCCTGATAGCAATATCACAATTTAGCAGAGATGTGCGTGTTTTATTCTGCTAAGATTTCCAACACCACAAGTCTCACAAATTCTTCTTAAATAGTGTTTTTCCCTGTATTCAAGTCTCAAACAATATCTTTAGAACACTTATATGAATGTTGCATGCATACAAATATATAGATGTATAGAACTTGGTATAAATCCCTCACTTGGTTTTAATGGGGATATTATCACACATTTCTATGTATGCAATTCACATACAAGGCATTGGCTCCATAAAATGAGGCTCACACCTTATTAAAATGTTATTTATCCATCTAGAAATTAGTCTTGTTTATGTGTAGTACAAATTTCTCTCCTATATATGCATATGTATGTAGTATGTACCATACATGTATATACATGTGTGTGCTCACACACATATGTATATTATTGCACATATATGTGCATCTATCACTTTCTTTTTCTATAGATACTTGTCTAGCAAGAATTTTACAACTTGCTAGCTACCATATCTATGTTCTCACCACTCCTATTTTTTCTATCACAAATAACAACATCAAACACCACCAAATTTCTATGCCACAAACTAGCCAATTGTCCATTCAAATTGCAGTCCCACTTAGGTTTTAATGACCTTATGGAAAAGTTTTACACCACAAACCATAGGCCAAATTTTTATATATCTCATATTAAAAAATGCATTATAAGTTTGTAAAGAAGAAACATAAATTCTTTGCAAAAGCATGGCAAGAACTTCAATTCATAGGTATATAACAAGTTTTCCTAGACCCAAAACTAACTACTACTTTAAGTGTACTGCCTATTACTGCAATCTCAGAAATAAAATCTAGTTACTCATGTGACAATTTTGAATACTTAGACAAAATCTCAAATGGTGATTAATGTAGTGTTCAGCTTCCTAAATAGCTCCTTGACATAGACTAGAACTCTCTTAGGTGACTAGGCTGCTCCCAAAATTAGTCTCAAATTCTTAAGAATGTCCTCAACCCCCAACAATGTAATGGAACTACCCAATGCAAGGAACTTAACTCTCCACAAACTAACTACTAATTTATGGTTGCACAGATCTTCAAACAACTTGATCGCAGATGTACATCACTAGGAACTTTGTGGGTTGTGGCTTAGAATATAAATTTCCATGCATTTGTTTTTTAGGTCATGTTTGTTAAGTTTAGAATGAGAATAGCATAAAATGAACAATAGATATCTAAAAGTAAATGAACACTAGAGATGCCCTGGGAAAACCCTCTTTATGAGAAATATCCAGCTACACCAAGAAAAGTCACTTTACTAAATAATGGATGAATCTAAATACAAATCTCACAAATGCTAAGTCTACAAGCTTTAACAAACATTATATTGATTTCATTTTACAATAATGTCGACTTGGATATATCCTTTTTTCAGATATTACTTACAAAATGTATGCCAATACTCATCTACATATGACTCTTAATAAAAGAACACATACAAAAAACTAGTAGAATACTTCTCACAATTTATAACCAATAAAAATATAAAAACTTGCAATGATCGCATCTCCAACATGGTACATGGAAAATAGAATTTACAATGAAATTGTCCTCAATCCATCCCACAACCTCAATGCCAGCAAAATAATCCCAAAACCATGACTAAATAAATTCTAACATAAATGTGAATTTCCAGTATTATTGTCCTAGTAGACATGCATGCAAAATTAACAATATCATATTTCCACAATCCATTTGTAATGCAAGTTCATTTTGGATTTGATTGTGTGTGTGTGTGTTTTAGCATCATCATTTTAGATCACTCTCTGTAATCCATCATCAGCCGAATGAGAGAGTACAGGATGCATGCAAAATGTCAAAACATATGCAAAGCATGTGAACGATTTTATAGAATGCCTAAAAAAAAAATTTACACCCAGGCATTGGTCAAAATTTTGACCAATGCCTCGAAGTTTTCAACCAATGCCTGGAATTTTTCCACCAAGAATTGGTCAAAATTTTGACCAATTCCTAATAGTTTTCAACCAAGTATTGGTCAAAATTTCAACCAATGCCTGGTAGAAATTGTACTAGGGCTCTAGGAAGTTTTCAACCAATGGATTGGTTAAAATTTTGACCAACCAATAAATTGGTCAAAATTTTGATGAGAAAAACTTCAACCAATTGGTTGGTCCAAATTTTGACCAATATTGATCAAAAAATGAAGTCAAATGTACTAGTGGGATTTCTTGGGTCCTGAATAGGGATGCTTAGTAATTCATCCTATGTTGGAGATATCCCTCCCACCATCCCCTATTAAAATGTTATGAAAATCCATTCCCCCCTATGTGTGTTGGAACATGTGGAAAGAGAGTAACAACCATATATTAAAGGAAAAGTTTACCCCACCAAAGGTGATTTTCCAAATAATTATGGCTCTAATTAGAGGATATACTCTAATCTAGAAAGGAAACCCCCCTACAGAACTTGACAAGTGTTGGGTTGAAGTTTTTTTACTACTATATCATTTAGTAGAAAAAGTGGATAATTTGAAGGCCCAAAAATGGAAGGGTACTAAATGGAAGTCACCCACCCCCAAAATTGGTGAAAAATTAATTTTGATGGATCTAGGAAGAATGATGGGATGACTACTAAAGGGTATTTTTAGGATGAATAGGGGATCTATATCAAAGGATATGCGGGCAGTTGTGGGAAAGTTTCTAAAATGAAGGCTGAAGCATTGGGCCTTCTCTGGGGCTTATAAATTTCTTGTAGTATGGGAATTCAAAATATGATTGTGGATGGTGATTGCTTACTTGTTATTGAGGTCGTTAAAGGGGTTAATAAGATGAGCTAGCATTCTCTTATAGTTATAAGGGATATACAAATATTATTAAGAATGTTTGTGGAGTTTAAAATTCAACATGTGTATCATGAAGGGAATCAAGTGGTAGACTATCTGGCAAGTTACATACATAGATCCATCAATCACCAAATTTAGGAAAGAGTATTATTTTTTGGTGAAAATTATTTGACTCATTAAAAAATATAGGATTTTCATGTTGCGATGAATATTTCAAATAAGTGGTTTATGATTATCTTCATCATAATTCCATTATACTTGGTGAGGGTTTTGGTGATGACAAGTTAAAAATGGTTCACCTTTTAATAAATATCTGAATTATAATCTTATATGATAAGCACAAGTACATAACCCAATACAAGATTTCCTTAAAAATTATTTGCAGTCCCATGAGATGAGACTTTCCATTTCTCGATGGCCGATTTTATGGAAAGGGTACGGAGGGGTGATGAGTTTTCATGAAGGGAATATTAATTATTTTAATTTAATTTATGGTAAATCCAAGTGTAGTCAAAACACCATAAGTCCTTTTATTTACAAGCTATGCTATTAGGTGAGAAAAAAATTTCTCTAGTTTCTCTACAAATTCTGTTGGTGTTTGCAGGTAGTATGGATGTGGAGATGAAGGAGGGTGTGGATGACTTGCTAGTTGGTCTTGGGGAAGAAGAAATGATGAAGAGCATCAACACTCAAATTGAGCCACCCAAAATTGAAGAGTCTATTAGGAAGGACAAGGTGGCACAGACTTATTTGATAGAAGGTGGGTGAATCTCATTTATTAAGAACATTGAAGGGCATGACAAGAAGGTTTCCTAAAAAAAATTTGATTCTTTGAAGAATCATTAGGTGAAGGTTAATGGAGTCTTGTTTGAGATAACTGAGGAGTTGATAGAAAATTTCACTACTCTGGTTATGCAAGGAAAAAAATAGAGAAAGTAGTTGAGGGTTGTACATGAGACTAGCTTGCAAAAAATATTATGTCCTGATGAGGCCCCTATTCATTTCCATGGTGGATTTTTTTGTAAGAAGCAACCAAAACCCTAGGATATGGTTTGTTATAGCATCATGAGGCACATTACCATGGAAGATAGAGTTAAGGTTTGTACTATTACCATTTCCCCATCCTTAACCACTTTAAGAATAGGGAATGTATCTCCTTTCCTTACCTGTAATTGCATTCTATGGAAGACTATGTGCTCAATTTACTCAAGAAGAGAGAAGAGGGTAAAATTTATATATTTTACTACCAAGCCTTAATGTTTTTCCTATTTAAATTCTATAAAGGCCTACACCAACAAATCTTAGCCTAGTCCCTTCCCCTCTCAAAATTACTAAGATTGCCCAAATTTTGTCCCTTCTACTAAAACTTGGGTTGATAAGGAACCCTCTATTACTGCTAGAAATATCAAAATGGAGAAAATTGGGTTCTTAGATGTTGAAATCCATGAAGCTACTACTAAAAAGGGTACCAATAGGCTGAGTAAGAGACTGGGGGAGAAAAATCTCTTGGCCACCCCTATTAAGGAGAAATATGTTAATTATAAGTCCATTGATAACTAAGGGAAGAAAAGTGGCCCTAGACCCAAAAGTAAAGCCACTAGGAGAATTATGGTGAACATGAGAAGGCAGAGATGGGGAGTGAAGGGAAGAATGAGAAGGACATTGGTGAGGATCAAGATAGCTCTATGCTCTATACCTTTAAAACTAAAGTTAATACCCTAGAGTCTACGAAAGAAGGTGATAAGGGTGAGTAAGGAATAGCTATTTTTCCTATTAAAATCCTTAATATGGGTATTCATAACCAAGGGGTGGAACCTATGTGTGTGATAAAAAGAAAGAATGGAATATGGAGGGGGTGATGTTTGGAAGGAAGGGAGGACTATGGGGCAAGATAATACTATCAAACAACCTTTGAGCCACCCAAATTTTAACAAACTAGAGGAATTCATCACCATCCTTATCAAGAAAAATGAGGATCGAGATGAGAAATTTGACAGTATTGCCAACTTTTGTGCATGTGTTATGCATTCCACTACTACCACCCTCCACCTTTTGTAGGTTGGGAAGGAGGACAATGCAAATGCCAAAGACATGGAGACAACCTATTTTTTGAATGGATTTTTGGTGGATGATTGGTTGTGTTTGTTATTGGAGAACCCAAGGAACCAGAATAAGAAGAGTTAGCTCCTACTCTCTTTCTTTCTTTTTGTCTATGGTTTCTAGTTTCTACTTTGCCCAAGGGGATTTTTTGTTGTTAATTATTGTCCACTTTCTTTTATGCCCAAAGATGTTTATTGGACTAATTTTATGTATAATTCTAACAATATCTTAGTGATTAGCTCTTGTAAGTTGAAGTATAGAAACGTGTTAGTTTGGGGGTATTTTATATTAAGGAAGGGAGTTGGTTAATCATTTGATAATGACTTTCAACTGATCTTCAACCTTGTTTTTCTATTTTGGGTCAGCCTCCTTTTTTTGTATAAAAAAAATATTTTATGAAGCCAAATAATAAGATATAGAAATCAAATGATTATGTCATTTTTATGTAATGTAGCTTATGATCACCTTGATCTCTTTTTCCTAGAGTTGTTTTTTGGTATGACAATTGTGACCTCCTAGTTTCATTGTCTTAACA
Organism: Cupressus sempervirens; assembly: GCA_028749045.1. Taxonomy (NCBI): domain Eukaryota; kingdom Viridiplantae; phylum Streptophyta; class Pinopsida; order Cupressales; family Cupressaceae; genus Cupressus; species Cupressus sempervirens. The sequence goes on along the minus strand of CM053787.1, from coordinate 225,162,548 downwards.
TTTTCCCATTCACATTCCTTGAAGATAAGGTTAAAAACATCACATGAGGCATTTTATGTCTGTACAAAATCTCATCCTCTTTATAAGGACACCCATACAATTAGAGATTAATTACGAGTAATGACAACAAAATTAACTATAGGAACTTAAAATGCCTTCTTTCCAACCATCCATAAAATCTGTTAGATCTAGAGGATTATATCCATGAAATTTTTCCAAAGAAGTAATAAATTCTCCAACTCATATGTCTCCCTATTAAAAAATCATTTTCCACCTCTCACTGGAGTTAAGCTCTATCCTATTTTTATTCCCACCTATTAAATAGTTTTGTAAGTAAAAATTACCCAAAATTAACCATGTGACGGTAAAAATTAGAGAGAGATAAAGGAAAAACTATCTATAAATTATGTATTGCTAACAATTAAAAGGCCTAAAATAAAGGTGGGTAGGTAAATCTTTTAGAAGAAAAAATGGAAGTATTCCTTTATGCCTCATGATGATATCCAAATAGTTTAAAATTTGATTACCAACAAAATGAAGGTAATGATTCACGATAACACAGTAACCAAGTGTCACTCCAACACTTGTACAAATCATTAAGTTCATGATATTTTTATCATAAAATAGGATTTGAAAATTGGTTCATCACCAAAAAAATCTATTTTTATGGACTCCAAGGTTTTCAAAATGGTCTAAAATTTTGTATCCCTCCTTGAAAACATGGTAGACCGTACATTCTTCAATAGACTTTCTCCTATCTTGATAATCAAGAGTAAGACATCACTTGTTTATATATGTTGATTATTATAGATGAGACAATCAAGTATACTAAGTGAACCATTCTCTAACTGTACCCTTTCACAACCTTTGAAAGTGTCAATTTGAGACCAACAAAGGATACAATAGCTTTGGACAAGTGGTTTATCTAGATACTAAAAATTATTTTGATATATTAAAATTATAAAAAAAGACCATACAAATATGTGAAAAAACATATAAATTTATTTTTTTCTATTAATTTTTTAAAATATTTTAAATGAATATCAAATCTCTAGATTGAGATTTCTTAGTAGTTATCTTTCCATGGGGAGGTTATTTCACAAATATAAGTATATTGTTTTTTACTCTATATCATTATTTGTATGTTATTTACTTTAGAATTTTATGTTGAGGATTAATTATATTTGGATCCTAAAGGGTTATTATTTGAATATGTGTAATTATTCAAGGAAGAAAGGATACAATGTTAATTATTGTGAGGATCCATCTTTACATTGAAATGATTTTTTTTTAATAAATAAGTCTTTTTTACTTTTTAATGTATTAAATTCACAAAAATGTTAGTAAGGCAGAAAGGTACATCTAAAAATTTCTTAACAAAAGAGGATAGTGAAAAAGGTAACAAAGAAAAACACCCAAAGCTAAACTCAAATTTGTATTGTTAAACATACTATTAAAGGTAGTGGAGGGTCATTTTTCATCTAGTTTCCCTAAGAAATCCTAACAGTGGATCCATTGATGTAGTCCTAACAACTCAAAGAATTATCTTATCGGCATTTTCTTCTTATAGTGGTTGTTAGTGGATAAGAGAAATAACAAGAGGTGTCATAGTTCAAATATGAGATTTTCCTCTTGTTATTTTTTGTCAACCTTATAGAATATATGGAAAAATATTATGAAAAAGGAAAATATTTCATTTGAGGTACAATGAGTGGACTAATTTGAACTTTTGTGATGTTCCTTAGGACTTACAAGAAAACCTTGCTAATGAAAGAAGAAAATATGAACAATAAACCCACTGAGAAGAGGATATGATGATATTCTATATGATTATCCTTTAGTTTCATTCACTTGCTATAACTAAAAAATGGAAACATGAATTGAAATTACCAATAATGATTGATAAAGGAAAGTTATATTATCTACATGAATGTTAAATGGAAAAGTGTATTTTAGTTTATAAGAAGGCTTCTATATTTTTGAAAAATCTACGAGAAAGTAATGATAATAGTTGGCCTTAATCTATGATTTTTTATAGATAATAGGCTTAAGACTTTAATATTTTCATTACTATTTTTTATTAAAATAATATTACATAAAGACCCACACAAAGTGTAGGCACTAGGGGAAAAATAATGTGAAAGAAAATCCCTAGTATGTCCAGCGATGAGATGTCCTTATTATTCATTGTAAGCTACCCTATTTCCTCATGTGCATTTGGGAACTTAGTGAAAGACGTGTCTTCCATTCCTCAATTATGCAATTATATGCATAATAAAAATACAATTTGAGAGATAATTGATCAAAGAATAATTTTAGGAGTGAAGTTAAGTAAATGAGTCTTTTATAATCTCTTCATAATTATTACTTTTACTTTGTTTGTATTCCAATAAGCCTTTTCCAAAATTCCTTTTCCTTTCTTTCCACAATTCTTTGGCTAAGATAATCTTGTTGGTATGAAAATAAATGTCAATCAAAGGAGAAAGTCATCAATATGCAAAGAATTTAATAGCATTTTTTGGGCTCAACATGATAGAGAAAGAAATCCTATTATAACTCTTTATCCTATTCTTACTTTTCTTTCCTTTTCTAGGGAATTCTTTAACAATGAATAAAATGTGTTAGAGGATGAATGGTTGGGAATGCTAAAACAAAGGTCATGTTTTAATCTTTATAGACAATAATATGTATGATAACACACCACATATTAGATGTATTTTAGTGGACAACAAGAGGGTGGATTTATTTAGAAATCAAATTTTGTCTTCCAAAATATGATTTAATATGAGACATTATGATTACTTTCTCTTATATTTTTAAAAACCATCATCATTGACTTATATGATGGTATTCATGTCTTTTTATAGAAAACTATTTGATGAAACCAAATAATAAGATATGGAAATTAAATGATTATGTTATTTTTATGTAATGTGCTTCATGATCACCTTGGTCTCTTTTTCTTACAGTGGTTTTTGGTATGACAATTGCAACCCCCTACTTTCATTTTCTTAAACTTTCCCTATTCATATTCCTTGAAGATAAGGTTAAAAACATCATATGAGGCCTTTTCTATCCATACAAAATATGCTCCTCTTTATAAGGATACCCATACAATTAGAGATTAATTACAAGTAATAAGATAAAAATTTAACTATAGGCATTTAAAATGCCCTCTTTCAAGCCATCCACAAAAGCTTTAGGTATAGAGGATTATATCCATGAATTTCTTTCAAAGAAGTAGTAAATTCTCCAACTCAAAGGTCTCCACGATAAAAAATCATTTTCTACCTCTGATAGGAATTAAGCTATATCCTACTTTTATTTCCATCTATTAAATAGTTTCATAAGTAAAAATTACCCAAAATTAACCATGAGACAATAAAAATAAGAGAGAGTTAAAGGAAAAACTACCTAGAAATCATGTATCACAAACAATGAAAAGGCCTCAAATAAAGAAGGGTTGGTAAATCTTGCAAAAGAAAAAATGCAAATCTTCATTTATGTCTCATGCTAATATCCAAATAGTTTAAAATTTGATTACCAAAAAAATGAAAGTAATGATTCATGATAACACAGTAACCAAGCATCACTCCAACACTTGTAAAAACTATTAAAATTTATATTGTTATCATCAACTAGGAGTTGAACATTGGTTCTTCACCTACAAATTTTATTTTTATGGACTCCAAGGTTTACAAAATGGTTGAAAATTTTGCATCCCTCCTTGAAAACATAGGAGATTTTACATTCTTCAGAGGACTGTCTCCTATCTTGATAATCAAGAATAAGATCATTATTATTTACCTAAGTTGATGATTATATCCTGGAAAACTAACTATATAAGTGAACAATTCTCTAACCTTACCCTTTGAAAACCTTTGAAAGTGTCATTTAGAGACCAAAAAAGGCTACATAAGCCTTGGAAAAGTGGTTTGTCTAGATACTAAAAATCATTTCAACATATTAAAATTATAAAAAAGACCCCCCCCTACCCCCCCCCGCGCACACACACACACACACATATATATATGTGAAAAAACATATAAATGTATTTTTATGATTAATTTATTTTTTAATAGTTTAAATCAATATCATATCTCTGGATTCAGATTTCTTAGTATTTGTCTTTCCATGGGGAGGTTTCTTTGTAAGTATAAGTACATTATTTTTTATTCTATATGATTATTTGTATGTTATCTACTTTAGAGTTTTATGTTGAGGATTGATTCTATTTGGGTTGAGAAAGGGTATTATTTGAATATGTTTAATTGTTTAGGAAAGAAAGGATACAATGTTACTTATTGTGAGGATCCATCTTTACATAGAAATTATTTTATTTGATAAATATGCCTTATTTAACTTTGTATTAATAAAGATAATGTATTATATTCACAAAAAGGTTAGTATGGGAGGAAGGCACACCTACAAAGTTCTTAACAAAAGAGGATAGTGCAAAAACTAACAAAATAAAACACCCAAAGTTGAACTTAAATGTATTTTGTTAAATCTATTGTTGAAGGTAGTGGAGGGTCTTTTTCATCTAGTTTCCCTACAAATCCTAACCATGGATCCATTGATGGGGTCCTAACAAACCAAAGAATTATCTTCTCGACATTTTCTTCTTATAGTGGTTGTTAGTGGATTGGAGAAATGGCAAAAGGTATCATAGTTCAAATATGATATTTTCCTCTTTGTAATCTTTCCCAACTTTATAGAACATATGAAAAAAAAGTATGAAAAAAGAAAATTTGTAATTTGAGGTATCATGAGTGGACTGATTTGAACTTTTGTGAGATTCCCTACGGCTTAAAAGAGAACCTTGCTAATGAAAGAAGAAAATATGAATGATAAACCCACTGAGAAGGGGATCTATAGATATTCTATATTAGTTATCCTCTAGTGTCCTTGGCTTACTATAACTAGAAAATGGAAACATGAAAAGGAATTACCAATAATGATTGATAAAGGTGGGTTATATTATCTGCATGAAAGATAAATGGCAAAGGGTATTTTAGTTTCCCTTACTTTGAGTAGTGGGAAGGCTTAGATATGTTTTTGAAAAATATAAGAGGAAGTAATCACAATAGTTGGCCTTCATCTACATGTATTTTTATAGATAATAGGCCTAAGACTTTAAAAAAAATTATTTTATTTTATGAATAAATATTACATAAAGCCCCACTTAAAGTGTGGGCACTATGGGGAAAAGAATGTGAAAGAAAATCCCTAGTATATCCTGGGATGAGACATTTTGATTATTGATTGTAAGTTACATTTTCCCCTCATGTGCATTTGGGAACTTAGTGAAAGGAATATCTTCCATTCCACAATTATGCAATTGCATGTGTAGTACAAATATAGTCTGAGAGATTATAATTGATCAAAGAATAATTTTAGGAGTGAAGCTAAGTAGAGGAGACTTCTATGATTTCTTCATAATTATATTTTAATTTTGTATGTCTTCTAATAAACCTCTACCAAAGTTCTTTTTCCTTGTATTCCTCAATCCTTTGGCTAAGATCATCTTGTTGGTATTAAAAGAAATATTAATCAAAGGAGAAAGTCATCAATATTCAAAGACTTTAATAGCATTTTTGGGCTCAACATGACAGAGAAAGAAATCCTATTATAACTCTTTATCCTATTCTTACTTTTCTTTCTTTTTCTAGGGACTTCTTTAACAATAAATATAATGCATTAGAGGATGAATGGTTGGGAATGCTTAAAAAAAGGTCAACATTTTATCTTTATAGACAATAATATGTAGGATAACATACTAAGCATTAGATGTACTATAGTGGACATCAAAGGTTACAAGAGGGTGGATTAATCTAGAAAGAAAATTTTGTCTTCCAAAATATGATTCGATATGAAATATTTGAGAATAAAGACTAACTAGAAAAAATAAATATTAAGAATAGAGTCAATCATTTAAATTGAAAGCTTCTAGACCTTAGTATGAGATGTTTAAACTATCCATATTTTAATGATGTTGCACCAAAATATATTTGTACATCTCATAGTTTTGAAACTCCTATCATTGTGAAAACCGATGAAAGTTCTATATCAGGTTCCCCTTGGACCCTTTAGTACATATACATCTATACTTAGACGAAAATAAATTTCAACAATGACTTCGTGATAAAGTCTATTATTATTGACATTATTATCTGCGCTGACCCTTTCAATATGTAAGTTTGAACTCGTGCATGTTACGCATGTTTCAAGAATCTGCCCTATACCATTTGCTTTGCTAATGCCCATCTATCTTCCACTTGCCTATTCTGTTTTTGGTTGCACTTCAGGTATTGAAAATGTGAGATACCTCGTGAAGTCACTTGTAGCCTTAAGAACCTGGTGTTGCGCCTCAATCTCTCACAATGCACGACTGCAACAAGTTGAGGGTAATTAACGTATAAAAGAACGGCCAAAAAGTACAATACAGCAAGGAATTTCGGCCTTTTCTAAGGTGTCCTCATGAACATATGATGAAACGGTAAAATGTTATAATTCTTGTGAACAACTACAAAATAAAACGAGGCGTAGAATGTTACAATTCTCGTTAGATAACACCAAAGGCAAGGAGATTGATATAAGGCATAAATTGGTTTACTTATATGGTGTCTCATACTATAAATCTTGGATATCAAAGAAAGCAGCGAAACCAACAACAGTAGATATGACCATGGCAATGGAAGCACTTTTGACATTGGTCTTGTTCTTATCTTGTGGTGAGTGGCAGTTTGTTCATGGAGAATTCAACTACAAAGATGCTCTATCAAAGTCTATCCTCTTTCTAGAGGCCTAACGATCTAGTAAACTCCCACAATCTCAGCGAGTAAAGTGGAGAGGAGATTCTGGCCTCACAGATGGGCTCTTGCAAAACGTAAGTAGAAACACAAATCGATTCAAAATAGAAATAGAAGTGTCCAACCATAATATAACTAAACTTCATTGACTCCATAAATAATATTGTACATGGAACTCAACTGCAGGTTGATTTAGTTGGGGGTTACTACGATGCAGGCGATAATGTGAAATATGGGCTTCCCATGGCATTCACCATCACCACACTCGCTTGGGGTACAATTGATTATGAAGAAGACTTGAAAGCTGCGGGAGAGATTCAGAATGCAAGGGACGCTATCAGATGGGGCACTGACTACTTTCTGAAGGCTAGTGCAACTCCAGATCAGTTATGGATTCAGGTACAACAATCCAACCTAATATTCTATGCACATTGTATTCATAGCGAGTTGTGAAAAACAAACGAGTTTGATGTTGATGTTGATACATAATATATTATGTTGATGTTGATGATTCATTCATACAAAATTATGAAAAATTTGTTGCTATATTTTTTATGAGATCCCTCTCTATCATCAGTATATGTTTTTGGTGTGATAGTAAAATATACATGGTATCAACATAGTATGTAGTGAGTGCAAATCCTATATGACACTGGTTGTATTTGGCCCTTCCGCATGGGAGAGGTGGTGGCGCAGAGACTATATGCCCAATGAGATCCCTCTCCACTCCAATACATGCTTTTGGTGTGTTGAGAAAATCTACAAAACTAACAAAATTGATGTTGATTTTGATGCATAATTTATTATGTTGATAACAAAGCATTCATACAAACTTCTCAAAAACTAACAAGATCGATGTTGATGTTGATACATTTATACAAAGTTATGAAAAAATAATGAGTTTGATATTGATGTTGATGCATAAAACAGGTGGGTTATCCTGAGGCAGACCATAATTGTTGGGAGCGTCCAGAAGATATGGACACTCCTCGAACTCTTTTCAAGATAGACAAAGACACCCCTGGTTCAAAAATTGTAGCAGAAACGGCGGCAGCCTTGGCCGCCTCCTCCATTGTTTTCAGATTCGTAGACCCTCCATACTCATACCTTCTCCTCCAACGTTCTCAATCGGTATGTTTGGAGGCTTAACTAAAATAAAGACTCTAAAACAAACAAGTTTTATCAATCCATTTTTAAAAAGTGTTATCCATCCATCTTCTTTCTAAACGACATTTTGTGTTTCTCTTTAGCTCTTCAATTTTGCTGATCGATACAAGGGCACCTACAAAGGAGAGTGCCCCTTTTATTGTTCTTATCCTGGCTATTATGTAAGTGGACTTGGTTTTCTTTTAAAGATATCTATTTATAATAAGTTGTTGCAGTTTTAACTTGTAGAGCCTAATTTCAGGATGAGCTTCTCTGGGCTGCATCATTGCTATACAAAGCTACCAAATCTCCATTTTACTCAAATTACGTTAAACAGTGCGATGATCTTAGAGCATATATTAACGAATTCAGCTGGGAGCTCAAATATGCTGGAATTCAAGTACTCCTAACAGACGTAAGCATAGATTGATTGGTGCATTATTTCAAATAAAATATAATATAAAAATACTCTAGCTTAAAACTAACTTGTACTTCACCAATCAGCTATATTTTCAAGGGGAAGCTCAATTCTCAGCGTACAGAAGTCATGCAGAAAGCTTTGTATGCTCACTGCTTCCGGGAAGTCCATCTCGTTCTGTTAAAAGCACTCCAGGTTAGGGTTACCTCTCTATTCATTCACCATTAACAATAAAAAATATTCATTTTCTATTGGCAACCATCAAAACTCTCACTCACATATCTATAATTCTCCTTTTCCAATTACACCTATCAAAATTCTCTATGATCCTTTTGTTGCAGGAGGTTTGTTGTATGTTAGAGATGGTGCCAACACTCAGTATGTTACCAGTGCTGCATTTTTGTTGGCAAGATATAGTGATTTACTATCAGCTAAGAAGCAAACATTATCATGCGGCAACACTTTCTTTAAAGCCAACGATGTTATGGGATTTGTAAAGCTAAAAGTAAGCACTAATATTAATGTATTTATATTATAGGACATACAACAAAATGGAATCTAATCATTCCTTTTGCTTTTGCAGATTGATTATTTATTAGGAAAGAACCCTTTGGGCATGTCGTATATGGTAGGATATGGTTTCAAATATCCAAAGCAACCACATCACAGGGGAGCATCTATAGTTTCCATTCATCAACAGCCAACAAAGATCAAATGTGTTGAAGGTTTCATGAATTGGTTTTCCAAGGACTTTTCCAATCCAAACACATTATTTGGGGCTATAGTGGGAGGACCAGATAAATATGACCAGTTCATAGACCTTAGGGACCACTCTAGCATGCTTGAACCAGCAACATACATAAATTCTCCTCTTGTTGGAATTTTTGCAAAATTGTACACAATGACATGCAAAACTAACCAACAATGTTGAATTGAGGTAAAGACATCGAAAGAATTATGGAAAATATTTTCATCAATCATTAGAATTACAGATTGTGCTATACCAAGAGTATTTACAATTATTGAATGGTAGATAAGAAAAGGCCCCTAGAAGAAACATTTTCATTATTATATTAATAAGATTATGATTATCATTTTTTGTTGATGATTTTAGAGGTAAACAAGGTTTTAAAGTTGAAATCATATATAAATATATTTACTCCAACAAATAATCATTTGGTAAAATAAATATAAAAGAACAAGTTTTAAAAATCTATTATATGTTTTATAGGTTGAGTAAACTAAATTGAAAGAGCATAGTTTTGCATTAAACTTTTCTCATTTTATTAAGCCAAGAGGCTTTCTACAATGGCAACAATCTTCAATGTAAACATTTTCCATTTTGAAAAAAATTGATGTTCATTTACATGTTAGAAAAAAAAAAAGAAATAGACTAAATATAATTATAATTAAAATCATGAAAATTATAGAGAGAAAATGGAAGTAAAAATGAGGTAGATCAAGAGTCTCGAATCATTTCCTCACACCTCCTAGACTCACATAAATGTGCGATGATGAAAATTATAAGATTATAAAAATAGACGCCTCGAGAAAGATATCTCTCAACTTATATATATATATATATATATATATATATATATATATATATATATATATATATATATATATATATATATATATATATATATATATATATATATATATATATATATATAAGCTAGTTAAACTTATTTAGTAGAATTAGAACTGAATATTACTTCTTCTTTTTCTCCATAGTAGAAAGTGATAATATCAAAGCTTTTTTTGTTAAAAGGTATTATATTGTTATATTAAAGGTGGGGGGAGTTTATTTGCATACAAATTTCTCATTAAATTTTATAAAACAAAAATAATCATGACCATTAGCTAATTATAAAATTACCAAAATAAAATAATTTCAATTTGAGATATTTAGATATTGTGTGTGTGTGTGTGTGTGTGTGTGTGTGTGTGTGTGTGTGTGTGTGTGTGTTTAATGTATTTATACTAGTATTTTTTTTTAAATGTTATAAATTTTAATATGAAATTTATATTGTACGAAGAGGTGTTCAACAATTAAAATAGGAGTAGTGATAGCTTATGTATCTATAAGGTTTTTCTTAAATCATGTTCATCAACAATAATTGGTGTCATCAACTAATTATAAAACTATTGTGCTCTAAAAAGAATGAACTGTCACTTCTTATGTCTTCACTATTTTATATCAACCAAATCGACTAGGTAGATTGTACATTGCCTCTCATATGAGTTATGAAAACTTAGTTTTTATAATTTTATTTTCAAATATAATTTGTAATAACTCAATATATTAATGATTCAAACAAGAGACACAATGTGTCATAGTTGCTATCAAAAGCTAGAAATGAACGATATTGGAAATGTAGTGAGAGAGTTAAACAATAAGTAGAGAGAGTTAGAAGGCATGAATGTAGATTAAAATTTAAATAAAAAATGAGAGAAGAAATGGAAGGAGGGGTGAATGGTATAGAAAGATATGTATCCAATAAATAGGATAGAAGAGAGACTACAAGTAGCACTTTTTCAAGGATCAAGAGAAATGGGAGTTTCATTTTACTCATATGGGATCTATAGCCCATATTCATTGTAAATTTATAGACAATCCTAGCATTTTCTTTTGGTGATTGGAGAGAGGCTGAACGTTGGGTCTTCACATTTAGGATGTAGAATTTCATTTTGGGGAAGTTGATTGCTCATAATATGGAGATCTTTTATTTTATATTTGATTAATAGTGATATCCAAGGGTGTGATGTTTCTAAATTAGTATTCATGTTGTAGCTATTTTTCATCATTTCTATTTGTAACATAAACATATGCAATTCTTTTGGATGTCAAAACTCATAGTTAAAGAAATCAGAACATCAAAAAATATTATCTATTGAACTATAGCTATTTCTAAAATTATGTCATTTTTTTATTATTAGAAAATACAATTTTAGATGACAAGGGAAAAAATATTGACATATTCACATATTGATATATAATTGAAAGGAAATTTGATGATAGAATTTTTTTCATTTGTAATTTACAACATGTTATGATTAATCAAGAACTTAGTAAGTTAGAAAACTACATTCAATCCCTAGTCATAACAATTACTAGAGATTACAATAAAAATGTTTATATGAAATTGAGGCCACATATTAAATGAAGTGTTCCTAAAAATAAATGGACTATAGAAAATAACAAGCCTTTCAATAACCAACATTTAATATTTGAAATGCCAACTCAGACAATCAAACACCTATAGAGATGCATATTCAAGGGAGAAGTTTTGATATGTACCTTCAAGCCCACTCTTAGTGATCCTTGACCTCCTTAGACTGTCCAAAACTAGCAAAGGGTGAAGTTCAATGCATTTAAAGCACACAAAAATGATCAAGGTTGATTGCAAACCACTTTGCCTATGGTTTGAGTAATGGCTTGCAAAAATGGCCAACAAGGCAATGACAAGCCAAGAAACCCTAACTTGACTAGAATGTTGATATTTTCTTCATTAGAGATGGTAAAGTCTCACAACCATGGCTAAAATAGAGAAAAGGAAAGCTAAACAAACTAGGGCCCATGTTTGAGGGCACCCTCAACGTGATCAATGTTGCAAAACATAAATAGAAAGAAAACCTTAGTGAGGTTTTGAATGCAATCTAGCTAGACTCCTGAAGGGACCAAATCATTGTTGAACCAATCATACAACATAATTTTAGTTGTAAGCCTCCCCACAAAATAATCTATTAAGATGTATTTTTTAAGCCACTCACAAGAATACTCAAAATCTTGACCATGCAGCACAACATCAAGGTTACTAGTTGATGCAGGAGCATCCTAGGTTGTCTTGTAATCCTGCTCATTTTTTTGTTAACCAAGCAGTGTTAATTGAGTTCTAGTGTCAACCAAGTTTCAGTGTTAACCAAGCAGTGTTAACTAAGTTCCAAAGTTAATCAAGTTTTAGTGTTAACCAAGAAGTGTTAGCCAAGTAGTGTTAACCAAGTTTTAGTGTTAAGCAAGAAGTGTTAACCAAGTTTCTATGTTAACCAAGCAATGTTAACTAAGTCTATAGTGTTAACTAAGTTCTAGTGTTAACTGAGTGTTCCTTTGTGTTCAGTTTCTAGTGTGAGCCAACCTTGTCATTTTTTTTTTTTGTATGTATTTATAGTGTTAACTAAGTTCTAGTGTTAACCGAGTGTTCCTTTGTGTGTCGAGTGAACTTGATAGTTGCTAATACTCATAAGTGGTTTTCTAATGCTCGATAGTGTCTTGGTTCTAACTTTGCCTAAGTTATTTGTGTTCAATTTCTAGTGTGAGCCAACCTTGGCATTTATTTTTGTTGTATGTATATAATTTATGTTTTAAGATGAAATGTGCTTTAAATATGCATTGAATGCAAGCATTTATTTAATTTGTAACATACTAGGCCAGCCTATGGCTTAGTTGGGTATAAGTAGGGGGTCGTGTAGAGTCTTAAGTAAGAATCATCCAATTTAGAGAAGATGATGAAGTAGAGGAGAAAACTTTGAGAAGAGATAGTAGTTGAGGCTTGGGAAACAAGGAGATTTCTTGGTGGGCTTGCGAGAATAAGCTTAGATCTTCCTTGGAGGTTTCTACCAAAGTGTGGATCTAGACTAGCTAGGGTTTGGGTTGGATCTTGTAGAACTATTTTTTTAATTGCTATTGTATTTGGAAAAAACTTGGAAGGCCTTACAGTCAAGCACATTGCATGTAAATAATTATTTTATGAATAAATTATTGTAATTGGTATCAGAACTTGCACTATTTTTTTTCCACTGTGTGGTTATTTTCTAGGGGCTAGGACATCTCCTTTGGGGATTCTCCTACCTTGCACTACATCACTCGTAGTTGTACCTCATGAAAAAAATTTAGCACAAACTTGTGATGCTCCTTGTTTGGGGTATCATAATTTTCCATTACCAAAGCTCCAACACCAACATCAATAGTTGACTCAGGAATAGTTTAGGTTATTAAAAATCTTAAGCTTTTATAATAAATGCACTACATATAGAAATGTGCAAAATAAAAAGTACACTACAACAACAACTCAAACACTAACAATGAGATAGAATATATTTAATTGATGTATATTTGATAAAATAAAAATCCACAAAATAAATCAATAGTCATTAAATCTCAACTTGAAAAATAAGCTAAAAATAATGATGCTGGAATGCTTTTTCCAAATTCTCATGAACCCATATGACCTGCAATAGTAACCAGACATGTATTCACACTTGCTTTCCAACATAATTCTTTTTGAAACTAATTTGAGGGGAGATGGCTTCCACTCTATTATGTTTTAGACACTATTTTGGTTCAATTTCCTTTATTGACTTCATTTTTAGTGTAATCCTCCAGCAATGGTAACAAATGTTGAGTTTGTTACGATTTTCTATGAATATCTATATGTTCTTAACTATGAGTTTTGTTACATTGATCATTTGGTGTGATACATTCCAAACATGTGAATTAGATTAATGAACTAATAAATTCATAAAGAATAAAATAATTCAAAACAAGTAGAAAATAATGCATTATAATAACTTTTCAATTGATACATGATAGTGATTTGTATAATGAGTGGAAGTCTTTTATTAAAAAGTGTCTTTCATTAGAAAAAGATTAATTGGGAAATATTCTTAATATTTGTAGTAGTATCCAAGTATATAAAACATTCATATTTTAAAAATGTTGTGGCTTCCTAAATTCTAAGGGTTGAGGAGCTCCACATTTTATTTGTCGTACATTTGTCTATTAAAAATTATGGATCATATGGAATAAGGGATATGATTAGATTCGCAAGAGTTTCAATTGATATACATACAATTATAGGATCTAATTTCTTAGAGGGTATGTCATTAATATAACACCAATAAAAGTGTTAATCTAACACACTAAATATTATAGAGGACCATGCTATTCCTTCAATCTTATAAAAAATTAAAAACACTAGACCATAAATCAATACTCTAATTCTTAATATTTAGTATAGGAAATAGAGTTCCCCAAATGACTAGAAAGGCTTATTCATCACAAGAAAACTACAAATGTGTTGAATTGGTGGAAAAGGAAGCCACAAGTTTCCATGCATATGACCAAAAGGGGTATTAGTACTATAGTTTTAAGTCTTATATTTGATTACATTATTGTACTATAATCAGAGAGCTATATGATACTTACAATATAGTATTTTAAAGCAATACTATGACTACCTATGTTAATTAGTTCCATCCAAGGTAAAGAGAAAGATTTAAAAAGACCTATAACTAAACATAGCATCATAAGAAAATATATATCCTAATGCTTTATGGGATTTTTAGGTAATCCAACAATCATATGCAAATGTAACATAAAGTACATTATCATCAAATGAAAACAAAAAATGTATGAAACTAACAAAAGAAAGAAGACAAGATATGCATTTAGTAAGAAAATGAAACTAAAATTATTGTTAATATCCAGAGACTATATGATATCCATATGTCTAGTACTATAGGGGTCAATAGTTCCTTTGATCACTTCAGCAACAATAAAAGTTATAGGTTTTGATCTTTAACTAGTCCATGAAAATTTAATGGTATTAGAGATGTGCTAAACTATGAGTCCCAAGTATTCTATAGTAGCTTAAGGTAGGTATCAAAAATAAACCACATCTAGGCCTGGCTAAGATAGGAGCCCAGGAATTTTGTAGATTGGCTTAAGATGATATATAAAATAACTAATAGCTGAAATAAAGATGTATTGTTCTTAACAAGCCAATAGCTTAGTCGATAGAGCACTCTAGCAATAACAAAAAATCCTAGATTTAAATCTTAACTATCTCATGAAAAACTCAAACTATGATGGATAAGGTCCATTCAACTATCAAAATAGAGTTCTAATTTCTAAAAGTAGTAGGTCTTGTGCTTAAACCAACTCCTTCTAACAAAAAACAAAAAATGAAACCTCTTGATCTTTAAGTAGGGCATCCTCTCCTCAAGTATTTTGGTTGGGAATCTTAGGTTGTTGGGATTATGAAATCTAGACATTGTATGAAATTCATCATGGGAATTTTCATACAAACCAGATCTACTAAATGATTTCTCCCCTTTTAAAGTTTCATTTTCATTCATGATATTGGAGTTGGATCAAAAGGGTACTTATCAACCTAAAAAAATTAGAATTTTTGGGTTCTTTTTTTTCATGCTAAAGCAAGCAAAATTGCTCATATTTTCCCAAATTCTCCCCATTGAAAATGCCTAGATCGTTTAATATTTTTGGTTAGAATTGATCAAAGACCTGTAGTAGCTCCAAATTGAATTAATTTTTATTTTTCTTCTCCAAAATGGATCTAGAAAATGATTCATTATGGTAATTTATTAATTGAAAGTGCAACACTTTAGTCATGACCATACAGATGGATATTATTGTTAAAACATTTAAGAAAAATAATGAATAAAAAATAAAATGTGTACCTATAGAAAACCTAGAATCAACTTCTTCCACATCCAATCCTTACCTTTTGTGATGCAAGAGCATCCTAGGTGTAAGAGTACTCTTGCATCACCCAAAAATATTTCATTTTAGTTATTTCAATAAGGATTGTCTTAATGCAGAGTTGTTATCGATGGAGGCTTACTACTTAGTAAGTCAGTCATATGAGCTCAAAATGTCCTAATTTTAGAGGTGAAGGTTCTTTTTAGTAATATAAATTTGTTAGTGGAGTTTCATGACTAGATTATATGTATTTGTGGAGTTATTACAAATTTTTGGTGTGTAATTTTGGTATAAATAATTCAGGCTTAGTTTTGAAGGCTTTAGAGGCCACGAATGAGGCCCAAAAACTTGATGGATGGGCACTTGTGTCAATGTGATCTTGTAGATCAAGAGCTAAGGTTTTCTAAAAAGTAGTTATAATAGACAATTTGAGTAATGGTACGAGAGTTATGGTCTTCCAAAGTTGGGCTACCCAAAATTTATAAAATAAATATCAAAAGTGTATTTGGCTGACTCTATATGTATTGTTAGGGTTTTTTGTCCCTTGGTATTAAGTTTGAGTGTCTAGAACCTTCCTCGGAAACATAAAATTCCCTATTTAAGAAAGGCTCGAACATTGTCTAGGATAGCTCTGGGTGATAATTCACAGTTTTGTGTTGCAGATTACTGTAATGAAGGCACCCATGTGGGTTAACATATTGTAATTCTAAATTTTTTAATTCTACATTTGTGGCAATAATAA
This sequence comes from Cupressus sempervirens, assembly GCA_028749045.1. Taxonomy (NCBI): domain Eukaryota; kingdom Viridiplantae; phylum Streptophyta; class Pinopsida; order Cupressales; family Cupressaceae; genus Cupressus; species Cupressus sempervirens. Next base: position 225,145,926 of record CM053787.1, on the reverse strand, counting down.
GGCCATATTTTCTTCTCACAAATTATTATTGTTTCTTTGTTTATGTTATGTGTTTATGGTATTAAGGGGAGAACCCTTCATCAAGTTGTATCAGAGTTGGAGTTCCTAAGTGTGTAGATAGATCATTGATTGTGAGGTAGTTCACACAAGGAATGTGGTTTGGACTGAGTGTATAAATAGGTCATCAATTGTGAGGCAATTTGTACTAGGGCTTCAATGGAAGCACAAAAATGCCTCCATGAAGAGAGCATGGTGGAAGAGTCAAAGGTGTTACATCTGAGGATTTTAGAGCCCTCTAGAGGAAAATGCAAGCATTGCAAGAATAGATGTGCAAAGGAATGAATCTTGTCGTAGAAGATGATGAAATTGAGGATGAGAGAGAAGAATGAAATGTGGACCAAGCCACAATAGAGGAAATTCTAAACCCAGAGGAGGTGAAGCTTTTTGAGGCCATTTCTAGTATTGGAAAAGACCTAAGTTTGATTTTCCCATATTTTTTGAGAAATCTCAACCCAGAGAAATTGATCGATTGGCTCAATGAATTGGAAGAGTACTTTAAATATGAAGATATTGAAGACTCATATAGGGTCAAGTTTGTAAAGGCCAAACTGAAGGGTCATGCAAAGATCTAGTGGTAGGAGATCTAGTTGGATTGAAATAAAAGAGGAACAAACAAAATCACTCAATGGGATCAGATGGTAGATAAAATGAAGTGACAGTTCATTCTTGTGGATTATGAGCTTGATCTGTTGAAGCAAATGCAAGGGTTGAAGAAAGTGAGAAAATCTGTTCAAGACTATCCTGAAGACTTCTACCAAGTTCTCATTAGAACTGGCCATGAAGAAGCTAATAAGAATAAAGTTTGCCATTATCTTAATGGGTTAAGGAAAAGCATTCAAGAGGAGAACCGATATTGAGGAGGTATACCAATTTTCCCTGAGATTTGAGGAGAAACTAAAAAGTTCGATAATAAAAATAGTGGTAGAGGTCATAGTGGAAGATCTGGCAGGTAGTCTTATAGAGGTTGAAATAATGATTAGAAGAACAAGGATGAGGCCAAAAGTAGAAGTCAAAACTAGATGGGAAATAATTCCAATAGTTCTCATGACTAGAGTAATAACAATCAAAGAGGAAGAGGAAGAGGGAAAGGATTTGGAAGAGGAAGTTTTCATGGAAAATGCTTTCACTATGGAGAAGAAGGGCATAGGGTATTCAAATGTTCCCAATGCTAAGGAAGGACCGATCAAAGAAGAAAAGGCCAAGCTAGAGTTGTACATGTTGATAAAGATGCTAGATCATCACATTCTAAAGCTGTTGAAAAAGGAGAAGTCCCAGTTAACAGAACAGTCCTACTAAGTGGTGAGAATGAACCTGATAAAAGAAGGAGCTCGTTTCACACAAGGTGCAGATGTGAAGATAAGTATTGTGATGTGATCATTGATGGTGGAAGTACCTACAATCTAATGTCACAAATGATGGTCACAAAGTTGAAGTTGAAGAGAGAGAAACACCTATGTCCATACCATATTACCTAGGTGCAAGATGACCACAAGTTCATTGTTAGTGAGCAATGCTTAGTAAAATTCAAGATTGGAAGCTATTAGGATGAGGTGTTGTGTGATATCATACCTATGGACATATATCATATGTTTTTGGGTAGGTCGTGGCAGTTTGACATGTATGTTGTACATGATGGATGAGAAAATACCTACACTCTAACAAAGGATGGAGTACTAAAACATAAGTTGAAACCATTGAAGGAGAAAGAAGAAAAGGTGTGTAGTACTTCTAGAATATGTGGCATTGATGGAAAGGAGTTTCTCCAAGCTATGAAGCATGAACATATGTGCTTTTTTATAATTCCAAAAGATAGTAAAGAAGAAGTAGAGGAGGTACTTGCAGAAGTTGCAGATATGTTGGTAGATTTTTTTGATATTGTGTCAGATAATGTACCTCATGGGTTACCCCTAGTGAGGAAGATCAATCACTAGATGGACTTGATTCTAGGAACCAGTTTCCCAAACAAGGCAGTGCACAAAATGACAACAATAGAAAGTGAAGATTTGAACAAACAAGTTCAAGAGCTATTGTAGAAGTAATTGATTCAGGAGAGTTTGATTCCATGTGATATACCAATAGTATTAGAACCAAATAAGTATGGAGAATGAAGGATTTTCATAGATTCCCACACTATCAACAAGATCACAATCAAGTATAGATTTCTAGTCCCAAGGATGGATGATATTATGGATTGTTTGAGTGTTGCTAAGTATTTTATAAAGATATATCTGAAGAGTTGATACCATCAAATTTGCATCAGAGAAGGTGATGAGTGGGAAACTACCTTCAAGACAAGGGAAGGGTTATACAAGTGGCTATTCATTCCTTTTTGGCTAACCAAGGCACCGAGCACTTTCATGAGGGTCATGAATGAGGTACTAAAGGAGTTTCTAGGTAAGTTTGTCATTGTTTACCTAGATGATATTTTAATTTTTAGTAAGACATTAGAGGAGAATTTGATGCATATCTAAAAGGTGTTTGATAAGTTGAGGGAAGAAAAGTTATTAATAAACCTAAAGAAGTGCATATTCGTAAAGAAGGAGTTGGTGTACCTGAGATTTGTAGTTTTAGCAAAAGGTCTGAAAATGGACCTAGAGAAAGTGAAGGCTATCTTGGAATGACCTACTCCAAAGAGTGCCATAGAGGTAAGATCTTTTCATGGATTGGCTAGTTTTTATAGAAAGTTCATAAGAGGTTTTAGTAGTATTTGTTGACCCTTGACTAAAACAATGAGAGTAGATAGGAAAGAATTTAAGTGGAATATAGGAGAAGATAAGATTTTTAATCTACTGAAATAGAAAGTTATAGAGCAACCTTCTTTAGCACTTCTAGATTTTAATAATGTATTTCAGGTAGATTGTGATGATAGTGGTATTGCAATAGGAGTTGTTTTGAGACACAATGGTAGACTTGTTGCTTAATTTAGTGAGAAGTTGAATGATGCCAAAAGAAAATATTATTATTATGATCAAGAATTTTCTATTATAGTTCAAGCATTAAATAAATGGAGACACTATCTTCTTCCTAAGAATTTTTTTTTGTATACTGATCATCAAACTTTTAAATATTTAAATAGTCAAGGAAAATTGAACCAAAGGAAATTGAAGTGGGTTAAGATTTTGAATAGTTATACATTTGTTTTGAAACACAAGAGTGGGAAGTCTAACAAAGTTACAAATGCTCTTAGTAGAAGACCACTTTTTTTGACAGAAATGTAGACTAAGCTAGTTGGGTTCAAGGAACTCAGTAATTTGTATCCAAAGGATCTTGATTTTGGTGAAGCATGGAAGGCTTGTACAGAACATGTTACTCTTGGTAGGATGAAGTAGTTGGATTTCATAATCCAAGATGGTATGTTGTTCAAAGGAAGCCAGTTGTACATTTCTAAAATCTCAATGAGAGAGAATCTCATCAAGGAGAAGCATAGTGGAGGATTGGTTGGACACTTTGGGAGAGATAAGATAATTTCTTTGGTTGCTAAGACTTATTACTAGCCACAACTACAACAGGATGTGAAGAATTTTGTACAGAGTTGTAGAGTATGTCAAATGGAAAAAGGAGTAAAGTAGAATACAAGGTTGTAAAATTTGTTAATTATACCAGAGACGTTGTGGGAGGATGTCAGCATGAATTTTGTTCTTGGATTACAAAGGACTTAGTGAGGGCATGACTCTATTTTTGTTTTGGTTGACAAGTTTTCAAAGATGGCTTATTTCATTCCTTGTAAGAAGACTAGTGATGTGATTCATTGGCAAAGTTTTTTTCATAGAAGTGGTGAGACTACATGGTCTTCCAAATAGTATAATTTTAAATCTATATACCAATTTTGTTGGGTATTTCTAGCATACACTGTGGAAGAAATTAAAGACATATTTGAAGTTTAGTTGATCACATCATCCACAGACTGATGGGAAGATAGAAGTTGTGAATCACAATTTGGGAAATTTGTTGAGATGTTTGGTTAGAGACAAGCTAAAAGGTTGGGATCTAATTTTACCATAATTAGAATTTGCATATAATAATTATGTCAACAGGAGTACTGGTAAATCACCATTCCAAATTGTATATGGGAGAAGTCCCAAAAATGATTTTGAGTTGAGGTAGTTGAATAAAGGAGAGATAAATAGTATTGAAGCAGAAGAATTTATTGAACATTTGAAGAACATCCATGAGGAGGTGACGAAGCACATTATCAAGATGAATACATAGTACAAGGCTAAGGCTGATGTGAAAAAGGGGGTATAAGGAATTTTAGATTGGAGATGACATCATGGTTCATTTACAAAAGGAGTTTTTTCTAGTGGGTACATATAATAAGATGAAAATGAATAATTTTGGACCATGCAAGATAGTGAAAAGGCATGATTCTGGAAATGCCTATGAAGTGGAGGTTCCTACTGAATTGAATATTTCACTACTATTTAATATTTTAGGGGTGGGTAAGTGCACCAAGTTGTGGTGCCAAAAGGGGGGTATAAGTGGACACGTTTTTCTTGAAATCAGCAATTTCTAAACTTCAACAAGAATTTAAAGATAGTTACGCTCAAAATTATAAGATATGACCCAAAAAAAAGTTGTAGTCCTTTGAATCTAGTTTTTAAACTACTATTTTTTTTTCAAAATGGTTTAGTTTTAGGCCATCAAAAAAGGGGGCCACAAAAAGTGGTATTGTTTATTCTAAAAAAATATAACATAGTACAAAGTGTGGCACCCCTAAAATTTTAACTTTTTTTTTTGAAATTCTTTAATCACTCTATTCAAAAGTTACTTAACACTATGTAGTTTATCCCAAATTTTTTGGGTAATTTTATAATGTGTATTTTTTTTAATGAATTTTTTAACTAGACACATCCCAAAAATGTGAAATATCTGTGTGTTCCCCCTAGAAATAATTGAAAACTAATCTAAAATCAAAACTTTTTTTTTCAAAGTGTGTAGAATGGAGTCTAGTTTCTAAAAAACTAAGTTGTTGCAAAATTCGATGAATGAGCTAAAATCTATAGCCCAATTAGTACATGGTGGTTTTTGACAAAAAAATGAACATACATTCAAAAGAAATTATAGATGAAAGGCTTGAAATAGTTCAAATTAAAAATAAATTATATGGTTATATAGCTAACATAGAGACCTACAATGTCATGTAACCTGATCTTATTGATGCCCAACCATGAGGAATCTTGAAGGAGAGCACACAAGAAAAATAATCATTTTTTGTATGTTTGTTGGAAAACACGTCTCAGACCTATTTATAAACTCCAAACCTTTGGGTTGGATCTCCAAGGAAAAACAAAGCCTTAGACTTGATTTGAATGTAAATCTTTCAATAGCATGCATGCGATATTTAAGCATTTGAATTTTGGTCTCAATAGCATGTGCATGCTATAGTGCACATGCACTATTGAGACCTAAATAGTGCATAGAAGAGATGCAAAACAAGAGCAAGAGAGAGCAGGGGGAAATGGTTGTGTGTGTGTGTGTGTGTGTGTGTGTGTGTGTGTTAGAGAGAGAGAGAGAGAGAGAGAGAGAGAGAGAGTAGGGGATGGGAGAGAGAGGAAGTGAGAAAGAGTAGGGGTGGCAGAGAGAGTACAGGATGGGAGAGAGGAAATGAGAAAGAGGCAGGGTGGCAGAGAGAGTATGGGATGGGAGAGAGAGGAAGTGTGAGAGAGAGTAGGGGTGACAGAGAGAGTACAAGATGGGAGAGAGAGGAAGTGTGAGAGAGAGTAGGGGTGGAAAAGAGAGAGTATGGGATGGGGGAGAGAGATTGAAAGTAGGGGATGGGAGAGAGCGGAAGTGAGAGAGAGATTAGGGGTGGCAAAGAGAGAGTATAGGGTGGGAGAGAGAGATTAAGAATAGGGGATGGAGAGAGAGAGATTGAGAGTAGGAGATGGGGGAGAGAGAGAGAGAGAGAGAGAGAGAGAGAGAGAGAGAGAGAGAGAGAGAGAGAAGGTGGTGGGAGATAGAGTAGGAGAGGGAGAGCGAGAGAGAGGAGGATGGGAGTGCATGTGTGTGAAAGAGAGAGAGTAGGGAATGGGAGAGGGGGGAGACAAAGTAGCTCGAGAGAGAGTAGCTCAAGAGAGAGTAGGGGATGGGAGAGAGAGTAGGTGATAGGAGAGGGAGTGGGAGAGGGAGAGAGAGGGGGGATGGAAATGTGTGTGTGTGTGTGTGTGTGTGTGTGAGAGAGAGAGAGAGAGAGAGAGAGTAGGAGATAGGAGAGAGTGTGAAAATGTGAGAGAGAGTAGGGGGTAGAAGAGAGAGATTAGAGAGGGACAGAGTGAGAGTGAGTGAGAGTGAGAGTGAGAGTGAGAGTGAGAGTTAGAGAGAGAGTGAGAGTGAGAGTGAGAGTGAGAGAGGGAGAGAGTAGGTAGTGGGAGAGGGAGAGGGAGTGAGAGACAAAGTAGGGGATGGGAGAGGAGAGAGATGAGATGGGTGTGTGTGTGAAAGAGAGAGAGTAGGGAATAGGAGAGGGGAGAGATAGAGAGAGAGTAGGGGATGGGAGAGAAAGAGAGTAGGAAATAGAAGAGGGAGTGGGAGAGGCAAAAAAAGGGGGGATGGGAGTGTGTGTAAGAGAGAGAGAGAGTAGCGGATGGGAGAGAGTGTGAGAGAGTGAGAGAGTAGGGGTGGCAGAGAGAGAGTGAGAGTAGAGGATGGGGGAGAGAGAGAGAGAGAGAGAGAGAGAGAGAGAGAGAGAGAGAGAGAGAGAGAGAGAGAGTATGAGGTGGCAGAGGGAGTGGGAGAGGGAGTGGGAGGGAGAGAGAGGGGAAATGGGAGTTTGTAAGAGAGATAGAGTAGGGGATGGGAGAGAGTAGGTAGTGGGAGAGGGAGTGTGAGAGAAAGAGAAGGGGGAATGGGAATGTGTGTAATAGAGATAGAGTAGGGGATGGGAGAGAGTGTGAGAGTTTGAGAGAGAGTAGGGGGTGGTAGAGAGAGCTCATACAAGATGGGGAGAGAGAGAGAGAGAGAGAGAGAGAGAGAGAGAGAGAGAGAGAGAGAGAGAAGGGGATGGGAGAGAGTGTGAGAGAGTAGGGGATGGAAGAGGGAGTGAGAGTAGGGGATGGGAGAGAGAAAGTAGAGAGGGATAGATAGTACTTGAGAGAGAGATATAGTAGGCGGTGCAAGAGGGAGTGGGAGAGGGAGAGAGAGGGGGGATAGGAGTGTGTGTGACAAATATAGAGAGTAGGGTATGGGAGTGGAGAGAGAGAGAGAGGGGATGGGAGTGTGTGTGTCTATGAAAGAGAGAGAGTAGGGGATGGGAGAGGGGAGAGAGAGAGTAGGGGATGGGGGAGAGAGAGTAGGCAATGGGAGAGGGAGAGAGAGGGGGAATGGGAATGTGTGTAAGAGAGATAGAGTAGGGGATGGGAGAGAGTGTGAGTGAGAGAGAGAGTAGGTGGTGGCAGAGAGAGGTCGTACGAGATGGAAGAGAGAGTGAGAGTAGGGGATGGGAAAGTGTGAGAGAGAGTAGGGGATGGGAGAGAGTGTGTGAGAGTAAGGGATGGGGGAGAGAGAGAGTAGAGAGGGAGAGAGAGAGTAGAGAGGGAGAGAGAGAGAAGTTGAGAGAGATAGTAGGCAGTAGGAGAGGGAGTGGGAGAGGGAGAGGGAGAGAGATAAGGGGGATGGGAGTATGTGTGACATATCTAGAGAGTAGGGGATGGGAGAGAAGAGAGTGGGGGATAAGAGTGTGTGTGTGTGTCTATGAAAGAGAGAGAGTAGGGTATGAGGATAGAAAGTAGGTTGTGGGAGAGGGAGAGAGTGAGAGTAAAGGATGGGAGAGAGTGTGAGAGAGAGTAGGGGATGGGAGAGAGAGTAAGAGTAGGGGATGGTAGTGAGAGAACTTGAGAGAGAGATAGTAGGAAGTGGGAGAGGGAGTGGGAGAGGAGGAGAGAGGGGGATGAGAGTGTGTGTGATAGATCTCGAAAGTAGGGGATGAGAGAGGAGAGAGAGGGGGGGATGGGAGTGTGTATCTATAAAAAAGAGAGTTTAGGGGATGGGAGAGGGGAGAGAGAGCAACCTGAGAGAGAGAGAGAGAGAGTAGTTGATGGGAGAGAGAGAGTAGGTGGTGGAAGAGGGAGTGGGAGAGGGAGAGAGAGGGGGGAGGGAGTTTGTGTAAGAGGGGATGGGAGAGAGTAGGAGGTGGCAAAAAGAGAGAACAAGATGGGAGAGAGAGAGAGTTAGAGTAGGGGATGGGATAGAGTGTGAGATAGAGTAGGGAGAGGGAGATAGAGAGAGGGGGATGGGAGTGTGTGTAAAAAATATAGAGGGGGATGGGAGTGTGTGTCTATGTCTATGAAAGAGAGAGTAAGGGATTGGAGAGAGTGTGACAATGTGAGAGAGAGAGTAGAGGATGGCAGAGAGAGAGAGTATAGGATGGGAGAGACAGAGTGAAAGGATTAGAGAGAGTGAGAGAGAGAGAGAGTAGGGGGTGGTAGAGAGAGAGAGAGTACAGGATGGGAGAGATAGAGTGAAAGGATGGGAGAGAGTGTGAGAGAGAGTAGGGGATGGGAGAGACTGTGAGAGAGAATCAGGGATGAGAGAGAGAGAGAAAGAGAGAGAGTAAGAGTAGGGGATAAGAGAGAGAGAGTAGAGAGGGAGAGAGAGAACTTGAGAGAGAGAGAGAGATAGTAGGCAGTGGGAGAGGGAGTGGGAGAGGGGGATGGGAGTGTGTGTGAGAGATCTAGAGAGTAGGATATGGGAGAGGAGAGAGAGAGAGAGAGGGGGGGGGTATGGGAGTGTGTATCTATAAAAGAGAGAGTTTAGGGGATGGGGGAGAGAGAGAGAGAGAGAGAGAGAGAGAGAGAGAGAGAGAGAGAGAGAGAGAGAGAGTAGAAAATGGGAGAAAGAGACTAAGTGGTGGGAGAGGGGGGATGGGAGTGTGTGTAAGAGAGAGTAGGGGATGGGAGAGAGTGTGAGAGAGAGTAGGAGGTGGCCGAGAGAGAGAGAGAGAATGGGATGGGAGAGAGAGAGTGAGAGTAGGGGATGGGAGACAGTGTGAGAGAGAGTAGGGGATGGAGGAGAGAGAGAGAGAGAGAGAGAGAGAGAGAGAGAGAGAGAGAGAGAGAGAGAGAGAGTAGGGAGTGGGAGAGGGAGGATGGGAGTGTTTGTGAGAGATCTAAAGAGTATGGAATGGGAGAGGAGAGAGGGTGAGAGAGAGAGAGAGAGAGAGAGAGAGAGAGAGAGTAGGTGGTGGGAGAGGGAGAGTGAGAGAGATTGTAGGGGATGGGAGAGGTGAGAGAGAGAGTAGGGGATGGGAGAGAGTAGGTGATAAGAGAGGGAGTATGAGAGGGAGAATGAGAGAGAGTAGGTAATGGGAGAGGGAGAGTGAGAGAGAGAGTAGGATATGGGAGAGAGTAGGTGATGGGAGAGAGAGTGGGAGAGGGAGAGGGAGAGAGAGAGAGAGTAGGGAATGGGAGAGGGAGAGTGTGAGAGAGAGAGTAGGGGATGGGAGAGGAGAGTGAGACTAAGAGAGAGTAGGGGATGGGAGAGGAGAGAGAGTAGGGAGATAGAGTAGGGAGCATAGAGAGTGATGTGTTTTGACATAGTGCATACTATAGTGTGTACGCACTATGTGAAATCACCCAAAAATGGTCAAAAAGAAACTTTGGCGTGCATTTCATCCATTCTCTACTTTTGGTCTATTGTGCTTTCTATTATTCTGATAGAAATCATGGGTTTCAACATAGCAAATAGTATTTCAAGACTTTGTGAACCTAGCAAACACCAAATTCAATCATTGGATACATGATTTGAAGACTTCTTGAATATTCCTTATATAGAAAAGGTTACTGCAATCCATTTTAAATATTATTTTTTGATATATAGATACAAGTTTGATTATAATTTGACATGTTTAATATATAGTGAATTCATTGAAATTTGTATGTTTGAATGAAATGTTATTTCAAAATGGTTAGAAATTTGACAAGTTGTTTGATATATATTGTGTATTCATTCAAATAATTATAATTTTTATATGTAGTTGAATAATTTATAATTTACACATTGTAAGTAATTCATATGTTTGAATAATTTGGCATGTAGAAATCATCATTATGCCAAGGAAGAAACTAAAAACTCAAACGAATGAAGATAGGGAGAGAGATTTGGCAATTAAAAGAGATAAAATGAAACTACTACGTGAACAAAGAATATTAAAAAGCAATAATGAAGAATTGATTTTTGAAGAGGATCAAGAACCATCGGTACAAAGAAACAAAGAGGAAGAATTGGAAAGACAAAGAGAACAAATGAGACTGTTATGCTCAAAAAGACAATTGAATTGTGAAGCTACACCATCTTCCAATGTTGGAGTCATATCATCCTCTCATGTTGAAGAGACACTAATTTTTAGATCTGATGATGTACACACTCCATCATGTCATGTTGAAGGCACAACATCAACACATCAAGTAGGTGATATTCCATCTTTTGCATCTTATTGCCAAGGCACATCATCTTCAGTTCAAGGTACGCAATACACTCAACCTTATGTTGATGTTCAAAATGTTGAGGGAATTGAAAAGATTATAACACCTTCTAGAATTCATTTTAGAAGACCAAAATATTTGATTGATATTGATACTAACATTTTGAAATCAATTCCTAACAAGATTAGCAAGCATACTTGTCAAAGAAAAGTTAATTGTATGTGGAGATTATTTTTTGAAGAATTAAATATTACAAGTCAATGCCAATTATTTGTTGACATGATGAAAATTTTGAAATTTAGGCCTATCATGAAGATTCTTGGTCTAAGAATGAGGGATGATTCAAATGAAAAAAACATTGTAAAGAATCTAATGAGTTCTTATGACAAAGTGGGTTCTAAATCACGCACCAAAGATAGTAATATCACAAGACGAGTACTTACATCAACAATACTAAGTAGCCAAATGAAGAAAGCTTGACTCATGAGAAAGACAAGAAAAACATTAAAAATTGGTGGAGGTACTCTAAGGAGAGCCATGATAAGGCATGAGAGATTGAAGATCCAACAAAAAAGAGTTATTGACATTTAGCTATAGACTACCATGAAAGGATAAAGAAATTAGTGAAGCTTTGAAATCATTGACCGAAGATATTTGGAAAAATAACACAAGTGTTTCCCCTAATCAAAGAGATGTTGTAAGAAGGAGGATTGGTAGCCAAAATCATGATCCACATGCAAAACATTTTTTGGACTCAACTCAGATACAATTTTTTACAAAATTTATTGGTATGTATCCTCAAATTCGAATAAGTCAAAGATTTTTGAGATGGGTATACCTTTTTATGTCAAGATAAATCACACACGTACAACTTGTTGTTGTAGGATACATATTGAATTTTCTAACCATTTTGATGTTTTTAGACATATATATGTGTTTTTGCATTCTAAGTTTGTTTTGTAGGATTGTGACATGAATGAGCTACCAAGATCTTCAAGGGAATTCAAATCCAACATTTTATGTGAAATAGGAAACCTAGCAAACACCAAATTCAATCATTGGATACACGATTTGAAGACTTCTTGAATATTCCTTGTATAGAAAAGGTTAGTGCAATCCATTTTAAATATTGTTTTTTGATATATAGATACAAATTTGATTATAATTTGACATGTTTAATATATAGTGAATTCATTGAAATTTGTATGTTTGAATGAAATGTTATTTCAAAATGGTTAGAAATTTGACAAGTTGTTTGATATATATTGTGTATTCATTCAAATAATTATAATTTTTATATTGAATAATTTATAATTTACACATTGTAAGTAATTCATATGTTTGAATAATTTGGCATGTAGAAATCATCATCATGCCAAGGAAGAACCCAAAAACTCAAACGAATGAAGATAGGGAGAGAGATTTGGCAATTAAAAGAGATAAAATAAAACTACTACGTGAACAAAGAATATTACAAAGCAATAATGAAAAATTGATTTTTGAAGAGGATCAAGAACCATCGGTACAAAGAAACAAAGAGGAAGAATTGGAAAGACAAAGAGAACAAATGAGACTATTATGCTCAAAAAGACAATTGAATTGTGAAGCTACACCATCTTCTAATGTTGGAGTCATATCGTCCTCTCATGTTGAAGAGACATTAATTTTTCGATCTGATGATGTACACACTCCATCATGTCATGTTGAAGGCACAACATCAACACATCAAGTAGGTGATATTCCATCTTTTGCATCTTATTGCGAAGGCACATCATCTTCGGTTCAATGTACGCAATACACTCAACCTTATGTTGATGTTCAAAATGTTGAGGGAATTGAAAAGATTATAACACCTTCTAGAATTAATTTTAGAAGACCAAAATATTTGATTGATATTGATACTAACATTTTGAAATCAATGCCTAACAATATTAGCAAGCATACTTGTCAAAGAAAGTTAATCGTATGTGGAGATTATTTTTTGAAGAATTAAAAATTACAGGTCAATGGCAATTATTTGTTGAAATGATGAAAATTTTGAAATTTAGGCCTATCATGAAGATTCTTGGTCTAAGAATGATGGATGATTCAAATGAAAAAAACATTGTAAAGAATCTAATGAGTTCTTATGACAAAGTGGGTTATAAATCATGCACCAAAGATAGTAATATCACAAGACGAGTACTCACATCAACAATACTAAGTAGCCAAATGAAGAAAGCTTGACTCATGAGAAAGACAAGAAAAACATTAAAAATTGGTGGAGGTACTCTAAGGAGAGCCATGATAAGGCATGAGAGATTGAAGATCCAACAAAAAATGAGTTATTGACATTTAGCTATAGACTACTATGAAAGGATAAAGAAATTAGTGAAGCTTTGAAATCATTGATCGAAGATATTTGGAAAAATAACACAAGTGTTTCCACTAATCAAAGAGATGTTGTAAGAAGGAGGATTGGTAGCCAAAATCGTGACCCACATGCAAAACATTTTTTGGACTCAACTCAGATACAATTTTTTACAAAATTTATTGGTATGTATCCTCAAATTCGAATAAGTCAAAGATTTTTGAGATGGGTATACCTTTTTATGTCAAGATAAATCACACACGTACAACTTGTTGTTGTAGGATACATATTGAATTTTCTAACCATTTTGATGTTTTTAGACATATATGTGTGTTTTTGCATTCTAAGTTTGTTTTGTAGGATTGTGACATGAATGAGCTACCAAGATCTTCAAGGGAATTCAAATCCAACATTTTATGTGAAATAGGGGATGACCAACAATTTTACACGACATCATGCTTGGATGGTACATGCTTATTTTGTGGTTCTTTGCAACTTTTATCAACTTGTCAACATATGGATAGTACAAATGCAATTGGAAATGAAATAGTAGATTATGAAAAATTTAAGACAATGACATATGCTCTAAAAGATGGGAAATAGGGAAAAAGATGTGATTTAGTCATTGAAAAGATTCTAGTGTATGAGTTCATGAAGATTTTTTGTGAAAAAATTATTTACGAGTATGCAAGGCATACACATAGAGCTCAATGGTTGGATTTGCAATTCAAGTTGTGCAAGGATACGTTTTCACTAGATACAATTGTTTTGATTGTAGACTTCACAGAGAACTACACACTACAACAACAAAATAAGGTACAAGAAAAGTATTATACTTCTCAATAGGTTTTCATATTTGTTCACATAACATTCATGCATTCACCTACAAGTACAGAGGATGATAGGAAGATTTTGAGGGAGTACCATTTTTACATCAGCAAAGATCAATCACATTCTACAAAGTTTGTATAGGATTGTTTCCAACTATTTTATGAAGATTTGGCTAATAGGGGCATCACATATCATCAGCACATTATTTGGTCAGAAAATTATGCATCTCAATTTAAGAATGCACAGATGTTCTATTGGTTAAGCAGGATGCATAGGTTGTGTAGAATTCAATACATGTGGAATTTCATAGAAGTTGGTCATGGAAAAGGAGAGCATGATGGTACAGGTGCATGCATCAAAAGAGCCTTAGCTTGTGAAGAACTAAAGTACAAATATGGAGCAATATTGATAGATGCAAAATCCATCATCTAGTAGTGTAACACTACAATGGGTCCAGGTAAGGAAGGTGAGTCTACAGTTCATATATTTTTTTGGTTGATAGATAATACTAAGATTGCACCATATCAGGATTGTTGCACACTAACAGGATCTAGTGAGTTGCATTCTTTTAAAAGCTTTGATGTAGGTTCATGGAGTATCCACACACAAAAAATGGCATGATATTTTCCATCATGTGCAAAGGAAAGTTGGGATGACTATGAGTCAACTAAATGGGTGGACAAATAGGATATACGGGTTGTGGACCCAATTGACACCTATCATCCCCCACAAGCACTAGAAATGGTAGAGATGGATTCATCTTTTGACTTTGACCACTTGTCAAATCTAGTGCAACTTGGTAATATATATATTTATATATCTTTGTAATTTCAATATGTAACTTTATAACTTTTACCTAAGTATTTTTTGAATTAATGACCACATTTTGTACATTTGTCACTGCAGGCCATTTTTTTGTTGTTATTGCACCTAAAGACAATGAAGAAGGGATAGATTATTATTTGTCTCATTGTGTCTGAGCCAAACAAAAATTGGATCGCTCAGTTATAGATGATGAATTTTTAGAGTACCATGTCGGTGTGGTGGTTGTAACCAGCACATGGCTTAGAAAATATTCTATGAAAAACCCTAACTTGTGGTTATTTGAGGATTAGCAAACAAAGAGGAAGATTCTTCATTATTCAAACCTTGTTGTCACATCAAATGTATATTTGATAAAATATGGTGGAAAAACACATAATAAGATTATTTGGAAAGTTCTCGAGTCAAAGAGACATTAAAATATAGAGCATATCCAATTGGCTCATTAGATTGAATAGGGAGAGAGGGAGAGGGAGAAAGAGTGATCAATTCCAGGATCCAAATACAATGTTCCAACCTCTCCCCCAAGACTATCCACATGAAAAGGTGGGTATTGTTATTATGTGTAAGTGATGAGGTAAGTTTAAATCACTAATTTTATGTTTTGATTTTTTTAGGATCTAGATACATAATTTGAATTTATATTAGATTCTTTAATAGGACCCATTTTCAAATTAGTTGTTTGAATAAGTGAAAGTTTAGAATTTGTTGTTTAGATCAAAATGTAATGAAAGAACATAAAAATTGTTAGAATTTGAATGCTTTGTGATGTAAAGTCATGATTTAGTGCATGTGACCAAAAACTTCAAAATGGCGAAAGCAAGGATACAATGGGAGAAGTTTTCAATACTCATCAAGAAAGGGTTATCATAAAACTTAGAAAGAAAGGATTTGTACAAATGGATAATTCTTAATGACAAGCCAAATTCAATTTTTGGCATTCTCTAATTTTAGTGGATTAATCTTATCTTATATTTTTTACTGTGTTAATTCTTCATTTGCAGGTCACCAAAGAAGAGGGCTAATAAAGTCGAAGCACCAGTGATAAAGGGTGAGACACCAAAATCATCTATGAAATGATATTATCAATTCACATCCTCAATTTTTATTAGTACTTTTTGTTAAAGTACCATTGTGTGTTAATCATCTTATGTCTGGGATTGTAAAGGATCACAATCATCAAAAAATAAAAAGGAAAACAAGTCTCAATCTGATGATAATGGAGCAGTTACATATATAGTTCTCTCTAAGGATAATGTTGATCAGCCAATGTATAAGTTGAGAGAACCAAAAGACTTTTGATTTTTTGATTTTTTGGGATGTTATTTGCAATAATGTCAACACTTGATGAAACCAAATATTATGAATGGAACTTAGTAGTTTTGTTTAAGCATGTCTAGATCCCCAAAAATAGTCAATGAAAAATACATTTAAAGAGGTTTCTTAGATTGTGCATATTAAATATGTCCATGTCGAATTTTCTAAAATTATTCCATACTATGATTTTGAGGTGACCATTCAGTTAAGAAATAAAATGATATTAAAAAAGAGGTGCAAAATAGAGATTTCTCATGTTTTTCTTCTCTTGTGTGCATGTGGGATAGTTTTACTTTTGTTTCTTGTGTGCTAGACTAGTTCTTTCTTATTGATGACACAACCACTTATAATAATGATGCATATAAAATATTGTAGTCATTGGTACCCTTTCACTTAACAATCATGCCACCTTAATGAGGTCAGCCAAATGCATTTTTGTTCACTTTTTACATTTTCCCAATGAGGCACTCAAATCGAGGATTCTTCATTTTATTTTTTGGGTGTGGGGGGGAGTTGGGTGGGGTACATTAAGAGGGGTTTCTAAAAGCCGATGGGCAACCGAAATGCTTTTATTATAATTCCTTCCATGCATGGTTTGGCCCATGTAAAGATAATTATGCAAATTACTATATTTCACTTGCCTCACAACTCTACCCTTCAATATCAGTGACAATATTTTCCAACATGTTTTTTGTACTCTTCATGTTGCAAACTCTAAATAAATTAAAATTTCTTAAGTGACGCTATATGAATTTGAAGCAAGGGACTCATTTAACCTCAAGTTGTGCATAGAAGGGTTATTAGGGAATTTCTATAAGCACAAACTAAGGATGGAAGATATATGAGCTAATTGCACAAATGAATATGAAGTCTAATGAAGTTATTCACACCTCAATGCTCATCAAATGAAGATCGAATGGATTGCAAAAATGTCATATGAAGTGAGATGATGGAAAAGTTCTAGAGCTTGCCTATGGTCAAAATCAAAACAAAATTTTAAAAAACCAATCCCCAAAATGGATTGGAACACTAAAGCACTCAAGACTATAAAGGATAAAATTAACAAATTAGTTGAGAGGAGTGAAAGATATTTGAAAGAAAAGAAGAAGCAACTTATTCTAGAGATGGGAGAATCTTTAGAGGGTAAGGTGAAGGAAGAAGAGTAGCAGCAAGAACAATAACAACAAGCACCTCAAAAAGCAATAAATACAATGGAATGCAAAGAACTTTAAATAACTATTAAAGAAAGGAAGAAGAAGAAGCCAAAAATTGACTTTTTGTATCAAAGGTTGACTCAAAAAGGATGTCCCTCACAAGACCCAATAGTCTCTCTCATCCCAAGGTCCCTTCATGCCATAAAAACTAAAGATGATGAAAAACCTTCGAATATGTCACCAGTTTGGGCCTTGGATGCTTCCAAGTACAAAAGCCTCAAATTGCTCATAAACAAGCCTCAAAACTAGGGCCTCTCAATAAACCACCTTTGACACCTTTCTAGGATAAATTGAGGGTGGATACACCATTCATTTGATGTTACCAAACTCCTCAAACCATAAAAAGTATTGCACCTTCAAGCAGATCTCTCACTGCTACTCCCAACCATCAACTTCCATTAACCCTTCCACTAGTCTTCTCGATGATCACCAACCAAATACCTATCATCTGCACATTAAAAGTTAGAAATTATATTGTACATATCAAGGATCAATCACTCCATGAGAATTAGATTTTTATCATTCATGGAGTGATGATCTTTCCATTAAATTAGATCAAAATTGTGAAGAAATCACTGCATTACTCAAGATAGTCAGCCTTGTTCTTGTAATCAACCTATTAAACCAACTTCAAAATGTGAAAAATAGAGATAAAATGATATTAAAAAAGATAACACCATTTAGTTAAGAATTCAAAAAGATATTAAAACCAACTTCTTGAGGTGACCATTTAGTTAAGCAATAAAATGATATTAAAAAAGAGGTGCAAAATAGAGATTCAAATACCAAATCTTCTCATAGAAAAAAAAAGAACTATGAAATGTATATATATTGACCATAGTAGACATATATTTATTCTCTTGTGTGCATGTGGGATATTTTTACTTTTGGTTCTTATGTGCTAGACCAGTTCTAATGCAGAGTAAGCACAAGGAAGCAAAAATCAAACAACCTTCTACCACCTAAACCTCCAAACTCCACAAAGGGTTAAGCAAGGGTTATGATTCAATTCCAAAAGGATACTACTTTGATATTACAGCTCTTCAATAGGTTTACAAACCCAACTTTCCAAAAAAAGACAAGAATCCAACTTCTTCCTAATTGGCTCAACAATGGCCTACTACCCCCCAACTTGGCAAAAGTGGGTTTATCATGTTTCCAGCCTTTCTAACACCAATGATGGCTTGAGGCAATCTTAACATGACCAATAAAAGGAAAATCACTTATTTAACCTACTGCTAACAACCCACAAAACAGAATGCAGCACTTGACCTACTAGGCAATTAGGCCTCTTAGTTCAGTTTTTCAGCAATAACTCAAAACTCTTCCAAAGGACTAGGCAAAAAAAGTATAGTTTTAGACACCCTTTTTCAAGTATTAAGATATTCCAAAGTCTTAAGGCTCCACTCCACTCTAGCATACCTTAACCCAAACCATGCATTCAGGCTTAATTAGCAACTTTAGGCATGGTCTACAAGGAAATGGCCAAGAGATGGGTTCATGGAATCAAACCACCAACTTCAAAGTGTTCTTCTAACCCAAAAAAAGATTTTTTTCCTTCACACCAAGTCCCCTACTTCCTTTAAACACATTACTTCATCAATTTACATAAAATTTGGTCTAATACATGAGGGATATTAGATCTAGGGCTTGCTCCTAAAAATATCTGATGCAACCTCCTACTTCAAGGCTTTTGAAGTATGAAAGTATATCACCTTAACTTCCTCCCTACCCATTTAGCACAAATTCAAATGATGGGATCTCAAGTTAGGTCCATTTCTTTGGCCAAACCCTAATTTTGAGGGTTTCATAAGGCAGTGGTCAAGAAAATTCAATATTTTAAGTTCCTTGATTGCTAGAAACTTGAAACCAATTCCAATGCTTCAAAAATTAGTAGATCTAGCTATCCAATACAAAAAAGTTCACTTCCCAATCATGTAAGGCCATACTATATGGAAAAATTAGTAAAATTCATCCTGAAATAGTAGATTTTATTGATTCCAAAGAGCAAGTACATATGTTTCTTCATCTTATCTCTCTCCCTCAAGTGTCTAGAGACTTTATAGGCCATTGCAAATGGGTAGAACCACCCCATGGCAGTTTTAGCCATTGGGAGTGGTTTTTTTGAAAAAGTTGTTAATGCAACTTTTGCAAATTTTTGCAATTTTTTCCATTTTTACAAACCTTCTTCCTAATTCAATTCTAACCATTCCCAAATGTTTTTCTAAGACTCAAAACACCTAAACTACCCTAACAAACATAAAATAAACCAAAATTCCACCTTTTGGACCAAATGATGCCCAGGTTTATATTGACACCTTGGGGTCTTGAATCCATTACATGGGTGGATGGACTTAAGGAGATTTTTTAATCAATCCTAAGGACTTATTACATTGAACAAAACAAACACTTTAATTAAGTGTAATAAAAGACTCAATTGTAAGGTACAATGGCACTTTGGTGTGGTTATAAGCCAAGTGACCATTTGTAACCAAGGAGTCATAATAGGTTCAATTTTGAGTATTTTAATTATTTTAGGATGTTTTAGGTGGATTTAAGTTATTAAGACACCTTTGGACTATAGGTTTGCAAAAATTGCAAAAAAATGCAAGAAAGTTGCTAAAATAGCAATTTTTGCAATAATAGTTGTCAAACTGAAAAGGAGGTTGTATGGTGTTCCAACCATCCAAATGGAAGTTATAACTATTGGAAGGAATTTTTTTAAGATCCCCAAATGTGGGAAAGGTCATTGTACGGATGATGGACAGCATTGGTGAATAAAAAACTCAGATTTTCTACCTTTTTTACGATTTTTTAAATTTTGTATGACCTATAAGGATTTTTGGTGGTACAATTATTATATGGTTGGATAGAGGATTGAGTCTTTATTTTATTTCAATTGGTTTGAAGTCTTTAACTTATATACAAAAAAAGTTATATCAGTTTTAGTGCAAGTAGGTCAGATTTACTCCAAATTTGAGGGTTTCAGCAAGATGGCCTCCTAACTTGCAAACCCACTATGGGATTTAAATTCCACTTTGTGGAATGAAATTTAGGAGAAGGGTCTTTGAGATGGAAGATATTCAGGGCTGTAGGATTATGGCACCTATTTTTACCAACAAGCCCTAGACTGAACATAATCTTATGTCTAGTCTAGATTTGAAGGAAAAAGAAGGATTAGGGTCCCAAATTGATTAATCTGACCTAGGTGAAGGGTGTAGAATGAAAAGTTGGATGTATAGAAGAGATACAAGGGTTTGAACTAAGTTTTTGAACCCATTTTTTTGTGTTTTCCTTGTAACCTAGCCTAAACTGGCCATTTAGGACTATGACACAAAGTGGCATAACTTGATGTTGGAGCCGAGTTGGTGATTAATCTTTTGGAATCTCTTAGGGGATGTTGAATAGTGTTTAAAAGTGAAAAAAGAGTGGGGGTTCCTTTCCATGATTTTGGATTTTGACCGTGAAAACTAGGATCAGCCCTAGTAGGAATGTTGGTAACAATTTTGCAAATTGATTGTTGGGTGTTGGAAAACTTTAAAGTTTGGTGTTTCTTGCTGAATTAAGTCCATAGAAACCATTTCTATCAGAAAATTTGAGTGCTGAAACCATCCGAGAAGAATTTTCCATTTTAGACTTATTGGTAATAAGGAGTCCCTAAGTGTTGTAGTTGATCCAAGTTGTTTGAATACCCTAGGTTTGAGGGTTGGGCCTATAGAGTGGAGTCCAATTGTAGGGTAGAGGCTATCTTGTCAAGAGCTCATTGGATTAGTCATTAATCTTGGAAGAAAGCCAGGTTTGTGAACCCATTTTCTCATACTTCCTTTGTAACCCAACCTAATCTAGCCAATTAGGTCTATGACTCAAAGTGGGTATAAGTTGGTGTTGGAATAGAGTCTAAGTATGATATTTTGGAATCCCTAAGAGGTGGTTGAAGGGTGTCTAAAGAAGTGAAAAGATAGTGTGGTCCTTTGCAAGGTTTGGGAGTTTGACCAAGAAAGCTAGGATTAGCCCTATTAGGAATGCTAGTAACAATTATGAAAATTAGTTGTTGGGTGTTGGAGAACTTCAAAGTTTGAAGTTTCTTGTTGGATTAGGTCCATACAAACCTTTTCTATCAGGAAAGTTGAGTTCTAAACCCATTTAGGAAGAATTTTCCTTTTAGGCCTATTGGAAAGTGGAAAAAGGGGACAATTTGGGGCTTTGGTACCTAGAAACCTCTTGAAGTCAAATTAACTTCATTTTGTGCAAGAAACTTTAGATTTTACTATCAAGAGATCTACTCATGTGATTATTTCAATATTTATTGAGAGAGAAAGGAGAATTGATGAAGGAACTTCATAAAATTCTTCAAAGATTTGGGTCAATAACCCTTACAAGTTATACTTTTATTATTATTTAATGTATTTTGGGGGGGGGGGGTGGTGATGCAGAGGTTAGGTAGGAATAAGAAAAATGCTAGTTTTAATCCACAAGGATAGACCATACACCCATCTTCTACACTATGATACAATGAAAATGCTAATGGATCAGCATTAATTCATACAACTAGACACTTAGCAACTTGAACCAACACCCATGAATGATGGATTTTCACAAACTAGGACTCTTAGCATGTTAAGGGGGTTCAACATAACACAAAAACCTAGTAATCAAGGCCCAAAAAAATCCAAAACTCATATTTCATAATTCTATCCAAATAATGAAGCACTTATCATTAATCCATGCAACTTCAAACTTGACTCAAATCCCCAAAAATGGTGGATCCTCACAAACAGATACCAAACCCTAACTAAATAGATATACAAATAGATATCTTCTAAATAAAAATGCAATCCTTAATTAATAAGTTCAATTCGGATGATGGATCATCATAAATCCATACACCTTTACACTTGCAACTTGACTCCACACCCAAGAATGGTGGATTTTCACAAACTAGGATTCTCAGCATGATAAGGGGTTCAACATGATAGTAAAACCAAAGGATAAAGGCCAAACAACATACTAAAACACAAGTTTCTTGGCACTATTCTAATAATGTAGCAATTAAGGCTACTGGCACATCCCAAGGGAAAATGTGTAATAAGTATGAAACCTTCCAAAGGAACTCCCAAACCAATTATCATTCTAAATACCCTTTATTGAGTTTGTTAAATTCTCAAAAGGACAAGTGTTGAAACAATTTCTAAGCCTCCCAAAACTAGAATGTTCTATAGGCCTAATTGCTCCAATTTGGTCACCTTAATGAAGGAAGTACCAAAAATATAATGGAAAGGACCAAACCAAAGCATCAAGAAGTTAGATTATGACAAGGGAAGGTGGATTCCTAAGTTTCACTTACTGGTTCAAACCCCAAAGCATGTAAATCACCGAGTTTCATAATGCAACAAAGTTATCACATGAAGATGCTAACTCATTTGTGCATATTCCGTATAGCCACCATTTGTGCATATTTTTCATTTGGAATGTTTTAAAAGCATTAGGAGGCAATTGAGTTAAAAATTGTCAAAAAGCAAAAAAGTTACAAAAGTGCAAGAAAGTTGCAAAATGCAAAAAGTTGCTAAACAACAATTTTTGCAATATTGGTTTTCAAACTAAAAAAGAAGTTGTATGGTATTCTAACCATTTAAATATAAGTTTTAACCATTTGAAGACATTTATTTAAGGTCTCCACAAGTGGAGAAAGTTATTGTATGGACGGGTGAACAACATTTAGTGAATCAAACTCAGAATTTCTTCCTTTTTCTCAATTTTTTCAATGTATGGCTTCTACTGATTGGTAGTGGTACAAGTTTCATATATTTGGATAAGGGATTGTGTTAGTGTTATATTGTAATTATTTTGAAGACTTTTTCTTATTTAGAACAAAAGTTATAGCAATTTTTATGAAGGTTACTCAGATTTACCCTAAATCTAAGGGTTTCAGCAAGATGGCCTCCTAACTTGTAAATCCATAGTGGGATTTCAATGCCATTTCTTTGAATGCAAGTTAGGATAGGGGTCTTTGAGATGGAAAATTTTTAGGGTTGTAGGAGTAGGGCACCTATTTTTACCAGCAAGCCCTAGACTGAACATAGTCTTATGTCTAGTATAGTTTTGAAGGAAAAAGAAGGATTGGGCTCCCAAGTTGATAGATTTGACCTAGGTGAAGGGTTTAGAAAGATAAATTGAAGGTGTAGAAGAGATCTAAGGGGTTGAACCAAGTTTTTGAACCCATTTACTCATGTTTTCCTTGTAACCCAACCTAATCTGGCCAATTAGGACTATGACACAAAGTGGGCATAAGTTGGTGCTGGAGCAGAGCTTGTACTTGATATTTTGGAATCTATTAAGAGTGATTAAAGGATGTTTAAAGGTATAAACAAATTGAGTTTTCCTTTGTATGGTTTGGGATTTTGACCGAGTAACCTAGGATTTGTCCTAGTAAAAGTGTTGGTAACAATTTTGCAAATTTGATTGTTAGGCATTGGGAAACTTCAAAGTTTGGAGTCTCTTGTTGAGTTGGGTCTATTTTTTTAGCCTTGGGTGACTATTTAAACCCTATCCCCAACCTTGTGTTGTCCCCTTTAGTGCTCAAACATTCTCGGAACGTCGAACCGAAATGTCCCTAAGGGTCATTAAATTCCATAGGGTTGCAATCTTTGATGGGTCATATCTCAGAGCTCATGCGAGGTATGGATGGGATTCTAGTTCCTATAGGACCATGTTGAGGAGACATACAATAACCTCTCTCTCTTTTTGGAGATCACACTCTGTTTTGATTTTACAATGCCATCTTGGGTGATGCTGAAATTTGTAGTGTTGGCCAATACAAAGTTGCCAACTGTCAAATCTCTCTCACCATTTGTTGTGGGATCAAACTATCTACTCTTTTAGCTCCAAGTGGCTGGATAAACCTTATCCCCAACCTCATCATGTCCCCTTCAGTGCTCAAACATTCTTGGGCACGCCAAACCGGAACATTCCTAAGGGTCACTAAATGCCATAGGGTTGCAATCTTTGATAGGGCATATCTCAAAGCTCGTGGGAGGCATGGATGCAATTCTAATTTCTATAGGACCATGTTTTCAAGACCTACAATAACCTCTCTCACTTTTGGGAGATTACTCTCCATTTTTATTTTGTGATGTCATCTTGGGTGATGCTAAAACTTGTAGTGTTGGCCAGTAAAAAGTTGCCAACTGTCAAATCTCTCTCACCTTTCATCGTGGGATTGAACTATCTACTCTATTAGCTCTAGGTGGTTGGGTGAAGCCTATCCCCAACTTCTTCTCATCATGTTTAGTGCTCAAACACTCTCAAGCACGCCCAACCAAAATGTCCCTAAGGGTCACTAAATGCCATAGGGCTATGATCTTTGATGGGGCATATCTTGGAGCTCGTGCGAAGTCTAGATGCAATTCTAGTTCCTATAAGACCATGTTGCAAAGACCTACAATAACCTCTCTTTCTTTTTGGAGATCTTACTCTATTTTTATTTTGCAACACCATCTTGGGTGATGCTAAAACTTGTAGTGTTGGCCAGTACAAAGTTTCCAACTGCCAAATCTCTCTCACCTTTTGTCATGGGACCAAACTGCCTACTTTGTTAGGTCTAGGTACTGAGTAAACCTTATCCCCAACCTTGTCATATCCCCTTCAGCGCTCGAATGTTCTCGGGCAAGCCAAACTAAAATGTCCCTAAGGGTCACTAAATGCCAGAGGATTGCAATCTTTGATGAAGTATATCTCAAAGCTCATGCGAGGTATGGACATGATTCTATTCCTATATGACCATATTGTTGAGACCTACAATAACCTCTCTCACTTTTTAGAGATCACACTATGTTTTTATTTTGTGATACCATCTCGAGTGATGCTGAAACTTGTAGTTTTGGCTAGTACAAAGTTGCCAACTGCCAAATCTCTCTCACCTTTCATCATGGGATCGAACTATTTTCTTTATTAGCTTCGAGTGGCTGGGTAAACCCTATCCCCAACCTCATCCTATCCCATTTAGCACTCAAATGTTCTCAGGCACACCTAACCAAAACATCCCTAAGGGTCACTAAATGCCATAGGGCTGCAATCTTTGACAGGGCATATCTCAAAGTTTGTGCAAGGTATGGATGTGATTCTAGTTACTATAGGACCGTGCTGTAGAGACCTACAATAACCTCTCTCACTTTTTGGAGATCTTACTCCATTTTTATTTTTTGATTCCATCTTGAGTGATGTTGAAACTTGTAGTGTTGGCTAGTACAAAGTTGCCAACTGCCAAATCTCTCTCACCTTTCCTCCTTGGATCGAACTATCTATTCTATTAGCTCTAGGTAGCTAGGTAAACACTAGCCCCAACCTCTCACATCCCATTGAGTACTTGAACATTATGAAGTACTAAGGATCCCAAGTATCTACTATTGTTATTAATTTGGGTGTCACTATATGATCTAGAATGTTATGAAGTACTGAAGCATATAGTAACTTCTCCAATGTCTCTAGAAAATGTAGCATAAGTTCAAGGTCCCTTGGCTCCTAGGAATTTTTAGCAGCTATTCTCAGTACTATAAGATTAACTTCAATGAAGAGTTGAGTGTAAGGAGTTGAAGAAGCAAGTTTTACTTTTGTGTAAATGCCAAAATCACAAGGCTCGTTCCCTTGCATAATCCCTTACAAAAATGACATTACCTCTAAACCATGAAAAGGATGTTGAAGTGGTTCCCAACCTTGAAACACTCTTATAAATAATGCCAGAGCTAAAAATTATGCATAATAGAGAACATCTTATCTAGTGTACTACAAGATTGAGTAGTTCTACCTATAAAATTCTATCTTCTATAAGGTACAACATTGACCAATTGTGCACATAAGGAAATATATGCATTGGAATACATGTGAGTGCCCATTACAATTGGTATTCTATGATGGCAGATCTAACATATGGAATTAATGAAACCTTGAGAATCCTATTAGTCTCTACATCATAACTAAACCATGAGAATCCTATTCTAGCTTTACATCATAACTAAACCTTGGAATTAATGTAATGTATTATTTTTAGTTTTAGATTTGTTATATGTTTGTAGTAATAATTTATGATAAATTTTTAGATGCATAACATAGAAGGCGGGCTTTAAACGTGAATAAGAAGATCATAAATCAATATGACAATGACATAAATTGCAAATGATAAATTTTTGGCTATATGTAATAATTTATGTTTTGAATTGAAATTTTTTTTTCACTCTTGAAATATGATTATTTCTAATATATATATATATGCAAAGTGGCATAGTGGAAGGATACAATTCCTTTACCCTTTAGGCAACTAGGTTTAAATCACCAACAATCTCCATGAGGATGAAGGACACAAGGTCCCTACAAAGACCCAAGGAGGTGACATATGCATATAGAGGAGGAATGAAGACCTAATAAGGATTCATGAAGGCATTTAATGTTGTATCATGGCGTTTGAGCCATTGAAATGTACTAGGAATGTTAAAAAGTACAAATAATGTAATAAATTGCCATAAAGAGGCCTAAATGGCTAAAACGTTAAAATATGGGATAAGGAAGTCATTTCATGTAATGCAATAGTCCATGGGCTGTATTTGGGTCCTAGGAAGGTTTTATGAGGTCATTAAGTCATAAGTTGCATAGTAAATGCAAGAAAGTCTATGTAATTGCCAAAATATGTGAAGTTGTCATAATGTTACTAATAAGCCAAACATGGCAATCTAGTGGAGTCTAAGAGGTTAATTTGAGGTCTATAAGTCTTTTATGCATTAGTAAGTCAATTATTTGTGATATTAAAGGTATTAAAGATCCTAAGTCATAAAAGGTCAAAATGAGAAACAAATTAGTAAAGCTTTGTTAATAAAAAGTTATTAATACTGTCTAAAACTGTCACAGAATAGTTAGACTATTTTAGTCGATCCAAGGGAAGTTGTAGTAGTTTTGGGGAAGAGAAAAGTTGATTAAAGGAAGTTATTTTGAGTGTCTTGGAAGGTGGTAAAAGATCTCAAGAGAAGTTTGAAGAATCAATAACATTTCATATGTTTTTTTTGTCATTTCTGATAGTCGCATAATAGTGACTGTTGCATTTTTTATGGTTTTAAAGTTTAAACAAGTTACTTTTTGTCTTAAGATTTTGTATTGAAATATTAATGATTTGGAAGGTATTTTTTATTTTCTCCTAAGATCTCTTTGCCATTACAGACAAGTCAGCTTGTAGAGTTCTTTGTAATAGTGCAGAATACATCATTATCTATCTCTGTCACATGATAGTCCTTCACTATTTTGAGGCTAGATTAATGGATTTACCCCTCCCATTGTCTGTGATGTAGATGTAACTTGTGGGAGAGGGTGTTAAAATTTTAATGAATGTATATATGATAATTTTTTGTGTAGTGTAATATTTTTGATAGAGAGAAAGAACCAAAGACTGGTTGGGCAGTAAAGAGCATGGGTATGGGTCACTGCCCCAAGTAGAGAAGTAAGAGTTTTCTCCAAAAAAGGATAATTTTTATGTTTGATATCATCTATTAGGATGATTTTAATTATGATTGATCCATTTACAAGATCTAGAAAGATTGGGAGATGAGTTTTTGGGAAAGCCCTAGGGTAAAGGGCCTAAAAGTTAGGGTTTGGTGAAAGGGGATGTAGAAATGCTAGAGTGACCAAAAAAACTTTGAAATAATTTCATTTGAGTCATATTAAAAGACTTTTTGAGGTTGTTAAGGTTCAAAAAAATAAGGGGATATGAGTTGCTTTGTAAATGGCCACTAATTAGGCCTAGTTGTGTAACTGAGATAGCAAGATTTGAGAGATACTTTCCAAAAAAAAATATAGTTGAAATTTTGACATGTTTTAGAAGGGGATAAAGGTTATTTGGAACACCAAATGGTTTGGTAAGGTCAATGGAAAAGTTTGGAGAAAACTGAGAATTACTGTCTGGCAAGGGCTAGTTGAGTCAAGCCTAGAATAGGCAAAATTGAAAAAGTGTAAGAGATGAGTTGTTGAGAAGTTGAAAGGAGTTGTAACATGTTATATGGGATGTTTTGAGATGACCCAAGGTTTTTTGGTCATGGTTTGAAGCCTAGGATGGGCTTTGGTGTGTTGGAGGCACCAGGGTACACTGTGTGCATAGGTAGCAATTTGGGTGTTTTGAAGACAAAGTGAAGAACTAAGTTATAACCTCTTAGATATGATTGTGGAAAGGTATTACAAATTTAAAGACCTCCTCTTTAACCTTAGTAGATATAGATTCCTTTGGTATATTCCAAGAGTACAAAGGAATCCTGGAGTTAAGTTGTGATTCCTAGGAGAATAGTGGGAGGCTCTGCATCAGGTACAAGGATTAGGATCTCTTCTAGGGACTATTTAAACAAAAAATCCACCTTTAATTAGTTTATTTCCTTTGCCTAAAACTCTAACAACTCAAATTCCTACAATCTAGGACCAAATACATGCAAATATTTGGCCTAGGGCTTGAGAGTAAAATTACCTTCCATTGGTTTTTCAACTCCAACTTTTTGAATCTATAAGAACACTCCTAGGGATTTCATCTCCATTTGGTTTTGTGCCATTTGAACTGTAAAATTTAAAGCTATAGGTCCATTTGCACAAAACCCTCCTAAACCTAGGGTTTTTGGACTGATTTTAGAAAAAATGCTTTACCTTTGCTTAGAAATCACCAATAAACCTCAAATCAAGTGCATGGGATATAGGACTCAATAAAGTTCTCCTTTGAGCATTCAAACTCCTATCCCAATCCGTACAACATGCGTGGAAGTGAGAATGCAGCAATTCTGAGCCAACAAACTAGTAAATTTTATTAAAACTTGCAAAAATTCGTACATCATACTAACCTATTCTTTCAGGAAGGTTGGGTGTTACATTAATATGCTTGCTTGACCGATTAACTACCATAGAAATAGTTGGAATTGGGTCAAACTTCTTCCTCCCTAATTAGCAACTTTTGACAAAAAATTGCTTAGCAACTTTTGACAAAAAAATTGCTTAACAACTTTTGACAAAAAAATTGCTTAGCAACTTTTGTTGCATTTTTGCAATTTTCAAACCAAGAAGCCCTAAGACTTTCAAACCTACCTAAGACTTACCTAAACCTATTCTAAGGTCTTTTCAACCTTCTTTGGAGTATATTCCTTATTCTAAACCTATTTTTTCCCTTATAGGTCTCTAAGGATTCATGGTTTATATGAACACCAAATGAACCTTGAGCCTTTATAAATGGGCTTATTATGACATGATCTTATTCCTAATACCTAAAAACCTTATCAAATTGTTGAAGAGACACCTAGAAAGGTCGTAGGATGCAGAGTCTTTGAAAATTCTTCATGAAGACCTTGAGTGCCTTGAGTACCCTACACCATATATATATATAAGTTATTTAAAAAGTAAAATAGACTAGTAGTAAATTTAACTTGCTTGTAAGTTTTGTGGCCTATCTACACCTAAAGAATCAGATGCATCACAAGTCTCAATTTCAATAACCACAATATTACAAGAAATCCATCCAGTAATCTAAGAAATCTAGAGAGTAATTCTTCCTTGTATCCCCCTAACAAGGAACCTAAGAGATCACATAACTAATAAGGGTAAAAGTGGAATAAATTTTATTATATTTTAAACACAAAATTGAAGCACATAAATTTCATTTTCAATTCTTCTAACATTAAATATTTTGATAAATCTCATTGATTAAATATATGAATATTCTATATTAAATCAACAACCAAGTTCTTATAGGTTCCCAAACATCACTACTAGAAACACATACATAAGTTCCCATAAGTAAAAACCATCATAAATATATGAAAAATATTTCATTATAAATAATTGAATCCATTATTAAAAATCACATAAGCATACCAAGGACAATCATCTTGATATACCCATTCTTCTTTATTGCAACTAAGCATGTGTACATATACATATTACAAGGAGCAAGTAATCATTATATATCATGTTTTCATATACTTCTAACATTTTTCTCCTCCAACATGATCTCTATAAAAAATGGATACATAAGTATTATATCATAGTCATGATACAAAAATATGATGTTGCAACATCTAGTCACACACAAAAAAAGATACAAAATTGGAATCTGGGAAGAAAGACAATCCAAGGCTCTTGAAAAACTCTAGAAAAATACTCAATGGATAAAAGACTTTCCACCCAACCATGGAACCTTACTCCCCTACTCCCCTAAGCTAGGAGATAACACAAGGCCCCACACCAAGTTCAAGCATAAGCAAGGGGATAAAATAGCTATTTTAACACTGATAAAGTTTATCGCTGATCAATATTGTATTAAAAATTCAAACTGATTAGTTATTGAATTAAACTTGATAAAAAAATGATAGAGAAGGAAAACTTTAAACATGAAGAAGATCATAAATCATATGATGATGACATATTGGAAATGATAAACTTGTGCTTAAATAGTGATAAAGTTTATTGTTAATCAATATTCTATTAAAGTTTTGAACTGATTAGATATTGAATTTAATGTCATACATGAACAAACATATAATATAAAATGATAACCAATAATGTCATGTACATTAACAAACACATAATTTATTATGATAACCAATAATATCGTACATGAACAAATATATCATATATTATCCAATAATGTAATAAGTCTAATAATGTCATGCATCAAATAAATGTCATACATCAAATATAAAATGTCATATATACATCAAATGTATATTGAATATGTCCAGTGACATAAAATCCAACATGTATGTTCGTTGATGCGTATACATGTACATGTCTATCAACTATATCTTCTCCTTCCCACAAGGGGTAGGAAACAAATCTCTAGAGGCCTTCGATCATCGTGTGGAGGGAGATGGTGGTGATGATGGGGTCCTCCTCACATGCTTGCTTGTCCTCTTGTTGAGGCTCTTCTCTAACTTGAGTTGATACAAAAAAAGTAGAAATGAGTGAATAATTATTATACATTGAAATCAAATATATGTACACACAAAATTAATTATTTTCTTACCGCCATCATATAGTTGCTCTATAAGTCCACCTCGAATGCTCGTGGATGATCAGATGTGACAAGACCCCACAATAATTGAATAAATATAATAAATTATAATAACATTAGAAATTTTGATACTAACTATTATAAACAACAACTAAAACCAAGAAAATTATTTCATACCTCAGTCAATGGCTATGAACTAGCCATAGCTGCAGCCACTCCATGATCGATGGACTGTTGGAGATAAGAAGTGTCTGATGTCATGAGTTGCATGTCATACAATACATGTCACATGTAACATGAAACATGAAATAAATATAATCAAATGAATTAAATTAACATGAAAAAAATGTACCTCTACGAAGCTTGTATGATTTTTATGCTCTGAGTTTGTAGTAAATGTCGACAGTCCTATAGAGAACTGATGCACATGCATAATTTTTTTGTCAATCCTTAATATGATTAGTTAATTAATATGTGTATGAATTTAAATGATTAAATTGATACATACCTCTGGACCCATGGATAGGGCAAAAAATGGGGCTAGGGGATCACTACTAGGCCTGCCAACACTCTAATCCTAAATTTTGAACAATGTTAATAGATGCTAATTAACTAATCATTCACTATAAATTTGAAATGTGATCAAATTATTAAATTATAATTGTAATTTACCTGTGTGTCAATTCCAAATGTGTCATTCAGAAACTAATCAATGATGAGCCCATCATCTGCACCATCTCCAGCATGAGTGCCAAATGTACATAAGGATCCACATGATGTGCACATGTGACTGTGGCACACTAAAGGCTCCCTTCAACTAATGGACTCATGCAATGGATGAGGGTCTACATCAAAGCATTAATGGTCCCTAGACTACTAGCCTCTACATGTTCCTTCACAACTGAAGGAATAGTCACATGCTCACCCTGTGGCTTGACCAAAGGTGCCTTAACTACATTAGGGTCACGATGTGCCCCTGACCTCTCAAATGATGACCCCCCACCTCTACCTTGGGAGTCTAATATATCAAAATAATTGGGGATCTCCCCAAGGACAAACTCACAATACAATTTCTTTAAAAAATACATGGGGACCTCATGATTGTTGCAAGGAGGGGCATCAAAAACTATCCACCATCTATCCCAAAATTATTTCTAATAGCATTTTGTATGCACCAATGGATGGGAACCATTTAGTACCCTCTCTAACAGTATTTTGTTCACTATGTTTTTTAAATAATGCACATATTCTACCTTTTGGTATTTCTTTTTTTTTAACATCTTGATATGACAATTTATTTGCATAAAATCTTTTTTGTTCATCCCTCTTAACCCGCCAAACATCTAACTGACCACTAACTAAATCTATATGGGTCTTAATAGATTAGAGGGATGATGCTAATTGAGCCCTCATTGGATTAGTTTGTCCAGATTCTTTCAACTAACCAATGAGTTTTTTCTCTTTCTATTTCATTTATTATATTTTCATGTGTGCTAGGAAGAGGTCTTGCAATTGGTTCAGGCTACAAAATTTGTTGTTCTTCTTGGGGAGGGTTTTGGTTTTGATTTTCTTGAGGGTTTTGAGCTTCTTAGAAATTTTTCAGTTGATTATTGACATTTCCTGATAAAAAAATTAATTGAAATCTAAATAAATAAATAAATCTAAAGAAAAATTGTAAAAACCCTACAAAACAATATTAAAAACATATCAAACAATGCAAAAGAAAATTTAGATCACATACGGCATGCTGATGATCTCAAATTTTGCCAGCAAGGAGGCATATTAGCAAGGCAGGTGGTGAAAAGTTTGATTTTCTCCAATTTGCGTACGCGCTGCTATGAGGAGAGATTTAAAAAAAGAGTTAAAATGAATGGACTATGGGTATGCAGCCCATTTATAACATTTTACTTTTTTAAAAGTACGTATGTGCTATTGAAAAATGAGAAAAAAAAAGGGTGTCAC
Source organism: Cupressus sempervirens (assembly GCA_028749045.1). Taxonomy (NCBI): domain Eukaryota; kingdom Viridiplantae; phylum Streptophyta; class Pinopsida; order Cupressales; family Cupressaceae; genus Cupressus; species Cupressus sempervirens. The sequence goes on along the minus strand of CM053787.1, from coordinate 225,112,938 downwards.
CTTTTTGGCACCACAACTCGGTGCACTTACCCAGCTAAAAGTACAAAACTGTGTCACCTTTCAGGCTTACTTATCTGACTAACTGAATTTAAGTATTTCTATCTAAAAATAAAGTTTGTTAAAACATACATTCCAGATAAATTCATTCTAGCTAAGTTATATATGGTCCCACATTTTTCCAATTGGAAATGTCTATTAAATGCATATTTTATACTAGTTTGTATCCAATTACTAGAGAAATATAATTATTTCAAAAAAATGGCATTTCAATAACTCTTGCTATTTTTTATGATATTTTTTTAATAATATATAGACACCATTTTATAGAGCTCAAGGTCAACAATATTCTCAAATAAAGTTTATAGTGTTTTAATTAGATATAGTGTATTGTAATTAAAAAATTTTATAAGCACATATTTTAACACTCAAAAAGATGTTGATTTTGAGAAAGAAAATAGCATTAAATCATATCCAAAAAATTTAAAAATTATAGGACATTCTAGAGGAGACAATGCTCTTCAAGAATGTATTATTTTTCTCCTGATTAGAATATATTTGTTTTGAAAAAAGTGGTGGGAGATGAAAATTATCAATTTTAGGTGAGTTGAAATTTAAATCATTATAAAAGAAAAAATATAGGTCTAAAGAAGAATTTTATTTTATTTTGTTCTAGATATATATGTTATCTATAACATAGTCTAAGATCAAAGAGAAATAAGCTTATTTATTTCCATATAGTTTTGTGGTGGGAACTAGACCCCTAATTTTCAACATTTTTCAGTAGCTAAAAATTATCTATAAAAATTAGGAAAATATATCAATTCTTATTCCAAATAATTATTAAAAATTATAATCCTAAACTTCATCCATTTCTACACATTTCATTAGTTTACTTCATTTTCAAATTCAAAATAATAATACCAATTTTATGTCATTGAAAATAAATAGTTATACTTTTGTTAGCCTTTTCCTTTACAAAAGGTTGACACAAGTTTGTGCTTTTACCCTTAGATTTGATAGAGTAACATGAAGGAGGTGATGGTGATTAAGTTGCAGAAGTGTAGTGGAGTATTCTAGCAGCTGGTTTAGCTACAAAAGAGATTGAGACATTGGACAGACGTGTTGGCAAAAGTACAAAGACCAAAACTTATAAAGTATATTTGGTCAAATGGAAAGGAAGGCCAATAGAAGATTTGTCATGGCAAGAAAAGGAGGAGGTTAACTATCTTGGTTTTCCTCTTAATACTTGAGACATGCCAAGGTCACTTCTTAAATTACCCTAGGCATCTGATGTAGGAGCATCTTGGATGTAAGAGAAATCTTACATCACCCAAAAATATTTCCTTTTAGTTGTTTCAATACAAGTTGTCTTAATACAGATTTTTTGTTTGTGGAGGCTTTCTACTTAGTAAGTCTATAATACAAGCTTAGAATGTTCTAATTTCAAAGGTCAAGATTTATTTTAGTTATATTAATTTTTCAGTGGATTTTCATGGCCAGATTATATGTATTTGTGAAATTATTATAGATTTTTGGTGTGCAATTTTGGTATAAAAACTCTAGGCTCAGGTTTCAATGTCTTAGAGGCCCTGGGTGAGGCCTGAAAACTTGATGGATTGGCACTTGCATTGATCCAAGCATGCAAATAAAGAGCTTAGGTTTTTGAAAAGTGGTTATAATAGCCAATCGAAGCAATAGTTTGAGAGTTACGGTATTCCAAATTTAGGCTACCCAAAATTTCTAAAATAAATGTCAAAAATGTATTTGGCTAACTCTATATGTATTGTTAGGGTCTATCAGCCCTAGGTATTAAATTTATTATCTAGAACCTTCCTAGGCGACATACAAGTGCCTATTTAAGTAAGGCCTAAACATTGTCTAGGATAGATCTAGGTGATAGTTTGCAGTTTTATCTTGAAAATTACTACAATGAAGTCACCCATGTGGGTCAGCATATTGTAATTTTGAATCATGTAATTCTACATTTGCAGCAATAATAAGAAGCCCATATTTTGTTCTCACAAATTGTTATTGTTTATTGTCTCTGTTATGTGTTTATGGTATTAAGGGGAGCACCCTTCATCATTTTGTCAAAGAATAGATAGAAAAGGGAATATAAGTCTATACCATAAGATAGCACAAGAACTTCAAAGGTAAAAAAAATATTGAGCCTACACTAGTTACTCCTACTTTATCTATACCATCATTGTTGGCAAGCAATTTAAGTATCACAAGCATGGATAAAGAAGATCTTGATGAAGATTCATTAATGAAAATATCTCTGATGATATTTGTAAAAGCTAAGAAAAGGTCATAGAGTAAATCTAGGAAGCATGAAAGGATGTTGGGTCAACCATTGGACATGTTGCAAAAGACCTTCCCCGCTCAAAGAAACTTTGAAGGTAATGATAAAGTTTAAAATTAGACAAGTGTAATTGAATATTTTGGTGGGCATTACACTTTTCTTGTATAATCTAAGATAGAAAAAAGTAGTACATACATGGACAAAGTTTTAAGCAAATTATTTGATACAATAAGTGTTATTCAGAAGAAAAGAGATGGATTTTTGAGAAGATTTTATTTACTGCAGATTTCAATGTCACCTAAGTTAGAACTAATGCAATTTAAATAGTTGGAATCCTCAAAGAAGACTTATGAGTTTGTGATGCCCATAGACCTTAATCGATCAAATTTTGCAGCTTATACAGTATGTAGTATAATTTAGGTAGCATAAAAAATATGAAAAAGGTATGGAATACTGAGTTTTCTACTTTGAGGAGAAATTTTGCAAATATTTTGAGATTTGTGTGAATGTTTTGGGAGAAAACATAGTTTTTCTTTATACATAGTATGTTATAATCTTTCATTTTCTATTAACATCAAAGGGGAAGTGTATATCAGTGAAAATATGAAGTAAAATAGAATTTTGTCAATAAAATAAAGGGGGAGTACAACATGATCAAGTATATAGAGGGTTTTCTAATGTTTTGGTTAAGGTTTTGATAAGGAATTGTTTTTATGTTTTGACATTTTGGCACTTAGTAAATGTTTCACTAAGTGTTTCCATCATTTCCAAAGGAGGATATTGTTGGAGAGAAATCAATTATGAAGGTGTGAATGCTTTTGTTTTTTGAAACACTATCAGATGGTAAGGTCACATGGAATTGTTTTCTGTTTTGGTTTTGGTTTGATGAGAAAATTTCCTAAGTAGAGTTTATGAAAACTATCAGCAAATATAATGTTTTGATTAGAAAACTTAGAAGGGTTATTATTAGTGGCCATAATATTGGATAATGATAGAATGGAGTTTATATATGATGTCATTATTTTTTTTAGAGCTAATATGTTAGATTTAGCACATGTTTTGGTTGATAAATGTGAATGAAGGCCTATATAGAAAAGTATATGATAAGAGGTAGAGATTAGGAATTTTGGCTTAAGGAATTGAATTTCCTTGTCAATTCAATTACTTGGAAATGTAGAGATGGCATCCTAATTTTTTATCCTAATTTATCAAGTTTTGGTAATTATTTTTGGAGAGGTGTTATATGTTTCATTACTAAGATTAACCAGATAGTATAATTAAAAGGGTATATAAAGAGAGAACTTTGATGATGTATTATATGGAATCTTAATGCACATGGTATTTCAGCTTTATATATGATTCTATGATGATATTTTGATGGTTAGATGCATAACATTGTTGTATGGGAAAAATTAGATGAAAGATATGCAAAAGACTAATCAAATATTGTAGATGTCAGTATAGCCATTTGGTATTATATCTATAACTTATTGTATAGATCTAATATCATTGTAGAGAAGTGGGCTCATATTATAATACAACTCCTAATAGGGTTGAGACCTCTAACAAGGTCTAGTCCTCTCACAAGGACTAATTTAGTAAATGTATGTAATGACTCCTAACAAGGTCAAATCTCCTAATAATTTTTTTAATATTAGTGTATTACTATGGGCACCATCCTCACCAGGGTTTTCACTTGTCCAGGGTTTCCTTGAAAAAAAATCATGGTGCTATGAGTTTCTTATTGTTGGTGGTTTACTTTTTACTTAATTCATTTGTGGTTGCATATGGTTAAGTTTTCAAATATATAGGTGGTGTAAAAATGTTGTAATACTGGATGCAAACATGATATAAACACACAAATGCATGAAAACAAAAAACAAGAAATGAAGCAAACACATTAATGCATGAAGACACAATGTAGAAATAGGGTATGCATGTCAAAACTTTGTTAGGTTCACTTTTTAAGATTTGAAATAAGAGAAGGTTAGGGAAATGTTTGACCAACTTTGACTGTAAATGTTGCACTCCTTTCCTCTATCTAGAAATCAAAAGTTCTTTTAAACATGTATATTTTACCAACTTTCATTTAGTTAGTAATATAATAGGGTTCCTTAGTATTTATCCCCTTATTGTATTCTTTTTCTCATGTTCCTAATTCCATAGTGGATGCTAGATTTAGTGCTACTCAAGTTTGGACATGATATACTAGGGCTCCCTTAGATATTTATCCATGTTTTGATTCTCTTTCCCCAAAGTGAAAGGTTTACTCCTCCCCCTGTATGCACTCCCTACCAACTAGACATGTTCTTAATTTTGTAGTGCATAGTAGATTTACTGCTAATTAAGTTCGAACATGATCTACATTGATTTTACATATTGGGATTCTCATGCCCCAATATAAATTTACTCCTCTCCCTGTGCATACTTCTTATTCATTCAATATGTTCTTAATTATGTAGTGGATGGTAGATTTATTTATGCTTGAGTTCAGACACAATCTACATGGGGTTCTCATATTGGGATTGTCTTGCCCCAACATAATCAATTTACTCCTTCCCTTGCACACACTCCCTATCCATCATGAATGTAAACACAAAATGATTTTGAGCCATGTCCCCTTCTGAGACCTTAATTAAATTTCTCTATAATTCCAAATTTATTCCTTGAATTTTCAACTTATAACCTTTCTTTCTAATTTTTTGTATTGGATCACCTACAATCTTACTTTAATTTAATCTTGAAAATGTTAATATGATATTAAGATGAGAATCTAGAAAACATTTTTAAAAATATGATTTATTATAAATAAATAAATTTTATAAATTTTATCTTAAAATTATGAAAATAAAGAAAGAGATAAACATTTAATTGTGTCTCCTTATTTGTCCTTTGAGGCTGCAACTCTTATTGGATAGAGTAGCATCACATTTCACAACACATAGAATTAGAGGTACTTGTAATATTGCTAAATCTTTAATGACTCTTCACTAATAATATTGAGTAAATCTTCACACATGAGCACCATATGAGTCCAACACATGTGGCTAACAATTGAGATCGATCAATGCATTTAGATTATATTGTGAATCTCCCCCTTTCATTAATCATCTACAAGTGTCATTTATATCTCTATCTCATAAGGAATATTTTTCATGAGATATGATATTTTAATATATCTAATAATCCATTAATCTTAGCTATTGGTTTTCTACTAATCTTTATCTTCACCATCAACCATTACCTTATGTATTGGTTTAGAATTTTTAGATAACTTCTTGGTTGAAGGATTAATAAATGACCCTAGATAGGGTTCACCCCTATCTCACTTCTTGTAATGCCCCACCAAGGAATCCAAAGAATTAACCTAGAATTTCACTAAATTTGGTAACATTTTTTTTTTTTTTTTTTTTAAAATAACATAAAAGTAAATACCACATATAACTTGTACTTAATAATGGAAGCAATAGCAAAGTCCATCTGAAAGTAAACATAACATACATAACCGATTACATTCTTCAAAGATCCCTTAACATTGAATTACATACATAAATCCATCTAGTACAACATCCACATGAAATAATAATGATAAGTCCAATGTTTAAATATTACATTTCAAATGCTCATTCATCCTTTGTACATGTCACAAGGTATGACAAGCTCAAAGAATATACATATGTAGAATAAGGTGCATCATCCTATTCTAATCCATGATACATCAAAGTAAAGATAATCACATAATACATCATCATAGAAGACATATACATCCATCATAAAGATCAAACAAAATAAACTAAGTGCACTGTTCCTCCCAACCGTAAATAGCATCATTAGACCATCATGGATCCTAGCCATCCCTCCGTGAGTAACATTCCAAAGCACCGAAGAGATCATCGACTATTAACATAGTAGGAATGTCACTCCTAAAAACATCCTACTAATATGCAAAGTAAAGCATAAAGTAACATCATCTAACATATGCAAATCATCAATATAAGAAACATACCAATAAATACATCCATCATAAGGTATATCATCAATCATAATGATCCAAAAATAGAATGAAGATAAATACCGACCAAGAATACTCCAGCCATGGTGTCTCGAACGGATCTCAAATGATAAGAGTAAAAATAAACTACCACTCGACTGCATGGTACCTAAGTGGTCCACTCCCACCGTGCTGAGGAGATAATCTCAAGTCCCAAGCAGGCTATCAAAATCACATAGCATAAATCTCTATAATCTAGGAATTCTAAAAGTATACTAACTCAAAGGTTCCAATCACACACAAAAATCGACATCTAATTCCCAGAGGCACACAAAGACATGTAAGAACCTACTATGCAAGTGGAAAAGTGTCATCGCATTTATCTCGTACAAGTTACCCTGGCAGTTAGCTAAACTCCACGGGTCCATACAGATCTCATGCGGCCACTAGTATCCTCTCATATTGACAAGGCATACTATGGAATGCAAGGTCGCAACCATGCATTCTGACTACTCCCATCCTAGCCTATACAAGCACTCAAGGCATGGGCGAGAACCAAAACTCTTATCTTTTTAGGTTCATTCAGTTAGTATTAGGTGTGAATGTTATCACTTATTAATCCAACTTACAATGAGTTACCCTGGCAGCCTCTTAGGGCCCTGGCCCCCATTGCAAGCCACTTCCCAACACTACATGCAGATATCCTACCATAATTCTCATGGTATCATAAATCTCAAAATCACAAAAGATAATCCATAATAAAATCATCAAGTATGCATAAAAGCATCAAATCACCATGACCAAATATACATAGAAAATCATGATCACAACAGCTCTCTATTGGCAACTAAAGCATCACTGATAATCATAAGTATCCATTGGTTCTCAATAACCAAAATATATCTCAAAATAAATCACCATATCCATTGGTTCTCAATAAGCAACCAAGAATATCTCAAAATCATATTGATCGAAGACTCCAAAATGGTTGAGTCAAACATGTCACAACATGACATCATCAAGAAATAAATCCACATTTCAGTCCCATCATGGCGACTAAAAAATAATCCAAGGATAACTGATCGATGACTCAAAAATGATTAGCTCAAGTGTCTCATACGCATACATCTCAGCTTTACACATGAAGACTGATAAACAATAACAATCAGTAAATACAAACATTTCATAGAGCATACAATCACATTACCATGGTTGGGCTTATAAAGATCGAGACCAAATAAGATCAACATGCCAACACATCTCATAACCCCCGAGCCTCTGGTAACAACCTAAGACTGGTCAACACTAGCCAACCCAAAAACCCAAAACAAGCAGCATAAAGAATACACGATGCAAACACATGTTTTGGTTTTGTTATCTTACATAGTTGAATCAAGTGTAGAGGTTTCCAGTTTTCTGTTTGCAAGTATATTTTCAAGTGTCTTAAGTTTCATCATTTGACCTACAAGTCAACCCGTTTGTTCCCCGATAACATTGTCCTTCGATTAATAAGAATTACATTTAAAGAATAACTTAAGGATAAATATTCACTAAACTGATCATCATTAACCTTTAATTAAATTTTTCTCTTATTTAACCATGATCCATATTCTAATTGATTAACCTTTCAACTTTTCTAAGATCATTATTCATTATATTATAAGAGGACCAATTATCATTCTTCGAATAAGAGATTATAACTTTATTTATCTCAATCCATTAACATAGGTACACCATCCATGACCTATTAACATCTTTTTAGTTTTCAATTAGAAACTTAATTAAGTATTACTAAAGTTTAAGTCTTTGAATTTAATCATCACCATCGTTGACAACCATACAATATCTAAAGTCATAATTCAAATCATAAGAATAAGACCTATCAACTTCAATATAGATATTCTACAATCTCGTTAAAAGAATTATATCAAATAAATCTCTATTACATAACTTAATTATTAATTAAATCTAATTAACTCTCATTAATTGATTTAATTAATAATTGTATAACCATAGGAATGTTCTAATTAACATCAGTTGACTAATAACTAACTAGAATTCTGTAAGTTAAAAGTCAACTATAATTCAATACTCAAATGATCATATTAATAATTCAATAATAATAACTTGTTAATATTTAATGACAAGCTATATTGAAAATCTTATTATTAAATCTTTAATAATCACATACATCACTCTACAACAATGTTCTCATTTATATTTTAATAATAACAAGTTATAATAAATTCTCAATACCAGGTATTATTATCTCAAATAAGTTTTCCCTATGTACGTTGATTCAGTTAACTGATAATCCTCCAAATTATTAACCAATTCAATTTGATTAATATCTTTTACAGTACTTCAATCATTAACTAATCTCCTTTAGACTAACTCTGTTCGTATTAGTTGATAACTATTTAAACTATTTATACTATTATTTATTAGTAGTTTGTTAGACCCAACAAACATTAATAAATAATAAACTTATCACAACTATAAATAATCAATCTAGAAAACTTTTACATAGAACTTCATTAGCTAACTTTTAATACCATTAAGGTATTCAAACGTATTAACCAATAACATAATAATTCAATCTTAATCCAATATCATTTAGAATTTCTAAATTTAAATCAACATAATATAAATTATCATCTTACAATTATTTAATCAATATTAAAATCAACCATTAGACTCCATTTTCTAATTGTTCTAATAATATTTTGTCTATACAAAAATCGTTTGAAAAAGATCCCTATCACAAACTAATAAGACTCATTGTAGATTTTAACATGAACAATTTTCAAATTATTAACATTATTATCTTCATTAAACAACTCTAAAATTGTTTAATAGTATTCAATATACATTATAAAAAGTCCACTATATAAACTATATTAAAATTTCTTTTCTTTTAATCCATTTACTTAGATTGACTAATAATTAACTACACTTCTTCTACTATTAACTAATCTTAATTAAATTTGATTTAATTAGATTAGAGAATAGACCATATAAAACTAATGCATATTAATAAGATTCTAACAAAGGAAGATTGCAATAATATCTTTAATTCATTAAATAATCTCTAATCAAATTTGTTGATAACTATTTAAACCATTATTTATTAATAGTTTGTTAGACCTAACAAATATTAATAAATAATAAACTCATCAAACTATATTTTCATAAGCCCCATTAGTTATTATTTAACTAACTTTTAAGGTATATCAATAATTCAAATCGTAGCTATGTTATAACAATGTTATAATGTAACTATGACTCCTTGTCAATATAATAATTCTTATTTAAATCTAAATCCAATATCATTAAAATTTGAGTCTCTTAATAATCATCATTAAACACTTTTACCACCCCTTAACTATATATTAAATAGTATTTAATATACATTAAATAATTAATATTAAAAGTCATCCATTCTCTATTGAATTCAATATCTCTATCCATCAACTCTATCTACAAACTTTTCATTAAAAATCTCTATTAATTCATTTAGAACATTCTTATTAGTCTTTAGACTAATTAAATAATTATTAAATTCTAATTATATTACTTTGATATATTATTTTTGTGAAGTTTAAGCATAAAGAACTCTTGGTTATGGGAAATGAAGAGACATCCGTTCTTGAATAAAACAGTCCCAGTACGGCGGCCATATCTCCCTAATGAACTGTTGGATCGGGCTGAAATTTAAATATGTTGGAGAGGGCCAAGTTGCGCCGATTTTAACTGAAGCGATCGAATAAATTCGATCCCAATAAAAAGTTATGAATGACTAAATTCGAGTCTATCCAAGAGGCAGTGATAGGACAATCGTGATGAATTAAGAATTTCCTCTTATAATAATTGTTCTCTAAATTTAACCATAAAAAGGTTTGTTCATATACATCTAAAAATATAATTGATAGAAAGATTACATCTAATCATTCGAATTTTCACCATAAAATTTCTATTTTAATTCCAAATCTTGTCTATCTAATTTCACAATATAAATTCGAACCCAAATTCGATTAAGATCTAATTATTTCTCCTTAATTGGATCTAAGATTTTTCTATTGTTTTCTTCTCAACCAAATAAAATATCTTGATTCCAATTTCAAATAGTAGATTTAATCATAGAGAGTATTCAGACACATAAAACAGATATGATGAAGATAGGAAGAGAAAGAGTGCAAAAAAAATATGAGAATATCACGAGTGCACCTAGACACTAATGCTAATTTGCCATGCCTCAGAAGTCCATAGAAAATCTCTTCCTTCTCCATCATTCGCAATTCTTCCAAGAATCCAAGCCGATCGAATCCTCCAAGTGATTAGAAGTGCTAGAAGGAGCATAGAAGCAAGTAGAAAATATATAAGCATATGAATCTTCTTCCATGCATGTAAGCTTTGAAGCTTCTATTTTTGCTTGTAACTTGTGGCTCCCATTAAGCTTGTAGCTTCCATTAAGCTTTTTTTTAAAACTTCTATGAATGCTTGAATATCAAGAGCTCTCAAGAAACCTTTGGAATGCTTCTTGAAATCGCTGAAAGGTGTCACCAACTAAGCATGGGTCTTTTCCAATTCTTTTTTGATGAGTCATAGAATTGTAGACACCTTATGCTTAATTGATGCACTAACCCCTATGTTGTTGACACATGTTAATTCTCATGCAAGCTTATAACTCCAATTTACTTTACTCTTTCCAATTTAATTTATTTATTAAGTCTCATGCACTAACTTTAATATCTCCACTTTTCAATCTTAATATATTTATATTTTAATGATATGAGATTTAGAATCTTTTAATAATTTAAAATATATTTTCCACTTTTAAATTTTATTTTCCAAAACTTTATTGCTAAAATATTTATTAGCTTTAATAATAAAATTATTTAGTCATCTATTTAAAAATGAGCTCCAAATATATTATTATTAAAATAAATATTGTCACATTCTAAATTTAATATTATAACTTTTATCTTCCAATTTAATTATTTTATTTTATTAATTTTTCAATTAATTAAATAAAATAAATGTCAAAATGCCATATTAATTTTTTATTAAATTAAACCATTAACTAAATCTTTTAATTAGGCTTAATTAATAGAAAATACTCCAAAGACTCACAAAGGTAAAAAATACGAAAAACCCATCATAGCCAATATACATACGAATCAAACCAAGGGGTTTATATCACGAATTACATCATCTGACGCATTCAAAGGGTACTCAACTCAAATACTTGTCCTAATTTTTCAATTAGAACAAATGGCTTAAAGGGTTGGGATTTGGACTTGAGAATTTATCTCCTCTCTCTTATCATTGAGATAATGTGATAGGGTACGCTCATCCTGGCAATTCAGGGAAGTCGATACCCGGTACCTGCAACCTGCATAAAAACCATACATGTACAAGCACAATATATACTAAACTAAACAGGCAATAGCAGGAAGTGGTGCATCATGTAGATCCTGACTAGCAGATGACCACGACTCCCTTCCTTAACTACATCAGACACACCATACAAAAGCAAACACACAAAGAAAACACGCACACCATACACATGCAAATATGGGTTAAGTATCCATAAGAAAACACATATGATAATAAATCATCTTACTAATCATCATTAATAACTACAAACACTGAAAATAATCATCATACATACATGAAATGTAGAGTCTAAGTAATCTCATCACATATCAACTGAATCCATAGCACAATATCTGATAATCTCATAATAATGTTACTAATCATCAACATGAAACTAGCTCTAAAAGAGTTCAGCAATGATAACAAAATGTGAGCCAGGGGCAGGCACTACACTTCTTATTTCCAACATAATGCTTGAAATATCATGGATGACTTATAAATATGTTTTTCTCTTCTTATTAAAATACTATGAGGTTTATTCTCATGAATATACAAGTCCTCCAAAATAACTACATATAAAACATAACTTGTGTTCTTCTCACAATAGTACTCCATAATGATACATGTATCTCAATATTTTCTTAATTTAATACTTTATTTCATTTTGTCTTTTATTTTCCAATAATAATTTGATGTCCTTCATTATATCAGCTATGTAATGCTCCCTTTGTAATTTTAAAATCTCACAAAATCCTCTATGTAATAATAATTAACACCATAGGCATTTCCTTATATGAGATGAACAAGCTAATTAGATGATCAATAATTGATAATTCTTAATAATGGTAAACGAATATTAAAATTATCTAGCCCATTGAAATTATCATTCTTTATGATATTTTCATTTTAGTGAACTATGGAAGTGACAATGCACATTTTTAAGCCCATGTAATTTGCACATTAATGAAAAGTGAGTGAATATTATATGTAATAACCCTAATAACATTTTTTTACTCTGTCTAAATAATTTGAATAAGATGAAGGATCATATGGCTTACCTCTTTCATAGTATTAATCCTTTACTATTAAAATATTTATGAACCTTATTAATCCTTTACTATGTGAGGAATATAATCAACAACCATTAGAAGATACACATACACAATAACACCAAATATGTTAACTAGGGAAACCCTTGATCAGAGAGAAAATTTTGGTGGGGATGGTACCCAAAAAATGATGTACTAATATAAAAGTTCCTTGTAAGATGATGGACTCTGTTAGGAGGCAATAAAATATGTTCAATACATATCAGTCTATATTAGGAGACTTTGAATCCTTGTTAGGAGTTGTGCCAACCCTATTATGAGTTGTAGAAGGTAGAAGTGTTGAATGGAATTGGATAATTGTGTATTATCATTTATGATTATACAAAATCTCATATCTTTACCAGTCAATATATACCAAGATCACTTAGGCATTGAAGATAGTTTTCTATGTCTGCCAAGCATTCTAGAGTTTTTCATGTTTGGAAAATAGTGTCAACCAATTTTACTCAGGAGACAAAGAGAAGTTCACAGAAGTTGAGTGTTAACCAAGCTCACTTGGTTATTGAAGGAAAATTTGGATGGAACCAATGTTAACCAAGCTCACTTGGTTACCAAAAGAAATTTTACAAAAATGTAGTTTTAGCCAAGTTCACCTCATTAACATAGAAAAATCATTTTTGAGTTAGTGTCTACCGAGCAAGATCAACTAAGGAAGGATTTTCTTATTTTGGCATATTGAGTTCAATAGATTTATTTGTTGGTTCTAGCTAACTGAGGAGAGTGTTATTAATTATTCTAAGTTGTATTCAAGCTGACTTGATAAACTATAAGGTATAAATATAAGGTCAAGTTAAGTGTTGAATGTGTGGAAGTGTGAAAGAATAGAAGATGCTTAGAGGAAGTGAATTAGAAGGATAAGTAGAATATCCTTGTGGAGCTGAAAAGATACATTTGATCACAAACAATCAAGTATACAAGCTATAATTGAGATCTTTAATTAGTAATTTAGTTGCATCAAAAATCAAGTCATCTCATTATTACTCTCTAACCATTATAGCAGTGATCTAAATCTCTTAACAGAGTTGGCTTAATAGTTGTTTGTAAATCCTCTAACAAGGTGGCATTTCTAGATAATGTCGATAAAGAGAGATTGTTGAAACCACATTGATACAAGTATGATAAATGTGTTTCAATCATTGTTTTATCACTGATGTCAAACCTACTATTTTTTAAGTAAGACAATTACATATATGATTTAAGTACTATTACCTATTTGATTGATGAAGAGGATTTGATCAAAAGATGTAACAATAGCACCTTAGAGGAAAGGTTGAGTGATGATATGATAAGGATTACAAGAATTAGTTAAGGCAGTGATATCATAGTGCATTGATAATCTACTTAAGGTTACAAAGGTTGGTTACACTAAGCAAGTTCAGAAGAACAAAGTAAACAGAGTTTGTCTACCAAGCTTGACCAAGTGGATAGTAGGCGCCGAGAAAAGTTAGTGCAAGCTGAGTAGAAAAGTAGTTGGAGCCAAGTAAACATTCATTCTAGTGTATGCCGAGCAAAATAGTGGATTTTGAGTAAAGTTTAGTTGATGTTGAGCACTAGTAAACTTTAGTTTGTGTCGAGTTATTTTACAGAGGATGTCAAGAAATGTAGTATGTGTCAAGCATCAAAAGCTAGTTAATGTTGAGTGTGAGCATTATTAGAAAGATCATGAATTTTATTGACCTAAGCTGACAAGTTTTTTTTCTTGGATTGTGTGAACTAGGTGGAAGATAAGATTGATGAGTTGGTGGCAGAAAATTCATGGTAAACCATTTTGAGGTGAATTCAAAGAAGATTGAAGGAGAATTTTCTAGAAGTGATATGGAATAAGGGGTAGATTTATTGTATCCTACCTAATCTATCCTAACCCTAATTGTGATGATGGAGAATGAATGGAAAAAGATCTTAATTCTCTATTTATAGGGATGGTTGGTCAAAAGCAAAAAAATTCATGTGCAAGAACCCAAGGAAGAAAAGGAGTTTAGGGTATTGCTTCATTAAGTGACCTAAATGAAGAGTTTTCATTGGCATGTTAAGTAAGATGACTTAAGGGTATGAATGCTTGAAGGATTAACAAGCTATCAGAACTGAAGTGTGTGAAAGCCAAGCAAAATGGAGGACTAAAATAAAGATCTAAAATCTACAAATGAAGTTGTAAGTTGTTATTAGATCAACTCTTAATTTTACTCTTTAATAATTTTATTAGTCGAGGGTAAATCCTTTGGATTAAGGTTGACCTAATAGTCATTTGTAAATCTTTTAACTAGGTGACATTCCAAGTGAATGGTCTAAAGTCATCTAACGAGGCTCACTCCTAATAAGTTTATTGAAATCCTTTAATAGGGTCACATTTAGTAGTGTGTATTGTAACATTTAACACGGTTGGCCTTTCATAAGGCACCACTTCAGAAGAGTGAAAAAGAGTAGCATGTTATTGGTAGTTTTTTCCAAATTGGGTTTCCACATAAATCATTGTCAAATGTGTGGTTGAATTTATTATGTTTCATGTTTACATTTTTACATATTGATTTGATAGTAACCTACAAGTTTTTAAGTGATTGTATAATCTTGTGGATGTATGCATAATGATGATAAATGTTTGATGGGTTCACTAAGATGTGAAAAATTTTCTTTATACATCTAGACCTTGGATAACTGATTCACCCCCCCTTTAGTTATTCTAAAAGAATTTCAATAGATTAAAGTGTCTAAAGACCTCTAACAAGGCCACTCCTAACAAGGTGATTAAATCCTATAATAGGATCAAAACTAATAGTGTATTTTATAACCTTTAACAAGGTTGGTTCCAATCAGGGCTCACTTCAGAAGAGTGAAAATAAGTAACTAGTTGCAATTGGTGGTTTTTTGCAAATTGGGTTTCCACATTAAACATTGGTGTCACTTGTATTCATGCTATATATTTTATGGTATGCAACTAAGTTAAGGTTAATCATAAATAATATCTTAATATTTGCATTTTCTGAGTTATAGTTATTATTTCAACATTTACCGAGTTACAACATTTATTAGTGTAAACTAAGTGCATGTGTGTTTATCAAGCATCAGTATTTTCAGTAAAGTTTATATTCTATGTTGACATCTAAGGGATTTGGAATTTATTTTAGTGGTAATTGATTCACCCCTCCCCTCTTAGTTACTCCTCTTATATTTCCAACAATTGGTATCAAATCTTTTTGGTGCATGTAGAGAAGGTTTCAAGGACCTAAGCTAAAGATTAGGATGTCTTATAGAAGAGAGATTCCCAAGCTAAACAGAGATAACTTCGAGGCATAGAAAGAACTTATGAAGTTTCACCTGACAAGCATTAGTGATTCAAGTTTGAAATATTTGGAAAATTCTTACAAGGCTCCTACTAGAAGAAATTGTTGAAAAGAAAAATCATAACATCATGATGATTGACATTGCATCAACCCTTAACTATGCTAAATTTGATGAAGTCAAAGGATGTGCTACTGCTCATGACATGTGGAAAAAACTGAAGAATATTTATGAAGGTGATGATAATGTGAAAAGGGCTAAGGCAAAAAGCTTGAGAGGTCAATATGATCAAATGAAGATGAGAGAGGATGAAAATATTGCAAAATATGTTGAGAGAATCAAAGCTAGTGTCAGTGTTATCAAATCCTCTAGAGGAATAATTGAAGATGTGATAGTGATAAGCAAGGTACTCATAACCCTTCTAATTTATGCAATCAGAGTGTCTTTTATTCAAGAGATGAGATGTAATCCAAATAACAAGATAACTTTGGATGCTTTAATTGGAAGATTGATTACATTTGATAATTATGATAATCATACTCCTAGTTCTAGCAATCGAGTCTGCATTTGAAGCCAAGGTATCACTCAAGAATAAAGGTAAATGGTATAAAATAAAATAATCTAGAAGTGAAGAGGAAGACAGTTCAGATAGTGATCTTAAAGCCATTGAACCATTTATTTTGAGAAGGTATCACAAAGGAAAAGGAAAGTATAAAGGTAAAATTCCTTTAATATTCTTTTCATGTGAAGAAGTTGGACATATTACTACAAGATATCAAAATAAATAAGACAAAGATGATAAGAAGAACAAGAAGTACAAAGGCAAGAAGGATTTTAAGAACTTCAAGGACTACAAGGACAAAGGTAAGAAATCATGTTTTATGGCTAAAGATTTGGATAGTAGTAAAGATGATGAAATGGTATATATTGTTGTAAAAGATGAATCTAATGATTAAGAAGATAAAATGGCACTTATCTCTCATGTTAGAAAAAATGATACATGGATTATTGATAGTGGTTGCTCACATCATATGACTAGTGACAAAACAAAGTTTGAACATATGGAACATTATGATGTTGGAAGTGTGACATTTGGAAACAAAAAACCATGTTGCATTAAGGGAAAAGGTTGTATCTCACTAACCAATGAACTTAGATGTGATAATGATTATTGGGTTGAAGGAATAAATCATAATCTACTGAGTGTGGCACAATTGAATAACATTGGATTCAAGGTAGAATTCATGAATGGGAAGGCCAAGTTTTTGGATGGAAAAGGAAATCTAGTTGGTTTTGGTAAACAAACCAAAGGTAATCTATTCTACCTAGATCTCAATGAAAGTTCATATCTCATTTCTCAAGTAGAAGAAAGTTGGTTCTGGCATAAAAGGTTATGTCATGTGAACTTTGATAATCTAATATAGATAAGAAAAAACAAAAGAGTAAGAGGTATTCCTAGTTTGAGGAAACCTAATATAAACCTATGCAAAAATTTTCAAATTGGTAAGATGGGCAAGACAAGTTTCAAAAGCAAGAACTATCATTCTAAAGAAGTCTTGGAGATGGTTCATACAAACTTATTTGGACCTATTGGAATAGAGATCTACCATGGAGATAAGTATTTTATTCTTTTTATTGATGATTACTATAAAATGATGACTATAATTTATCTGAAAGAGAAATCAAAAGATTTTCAAAAGTTTAAGGGATAACTAGCAAGAGTAGAAAAGGAAATTGGAAAGAAGATAAAGTGTTTGAGGCCAAATAGAGGTGGTAAACTCATCTCTAATGAATTCAATTAATTTTGCACTAAAAGAGGGATCAAAAGATAAGTATCATCCCCTTGTACACCACAAAAAAATGGTATAGCTGAGAGAAGGAACATATCCATCATGGATTGTGCAAGACCTTTGGTGATAGAAAAGAATTTTGTAATCAAATACTAGAAGGAAGCAATCAATACTATAGTGCATACCTTGAACAGAGTACAGCTGAAGAAAGACTCAAATTAGACTCCTTATGAACTATGGTATGGCTACAAACCTAATGTAAGATACTTGAAAGTATTTAGTAGTAAATGTTATATTCTAAAAGAGACTAAGAAAGGTAAATTTGATGTCAAAGGTGATAAAGGTATATTCCTAGGATACTCTAGTAGAAGTAAAGCATATAAATGTTCAAATTTATCCACTCATAAGATCATAGAAAATGCACGTGTTAGAATTGATGAGTTTGCAGAAAAGAGTGAAGAAGAGAGCAGTAAAGAACATGAGGATTATAGAAGGTTTATTTACTATGAACCTAATACATTGCCAAATCAAATTGGATGTTAGGAAACTTCACCCCTAAGTCCCCAAAATCTCTAGAAGCACCCAAATTGCAACCAGTGCAACCTAAGTCACAATCAGAGGCCATCGAGTTGCAGACAAAGAAAATTTAGTCTAAAGGACATGAACTTGATGTAGAAGATCATGGCAAGGCTAGTTGAACAAGTTTTAAATCCAAGGTATCTGTGTTAGCAAGATACATCAGAAGGCACCATGCACCTAATCAAATCATTGGAGAAAAGTTAGATGGTACAATGACAAGAAAGAAATTGAAAGGTACATGCTTTCTTACTAAATTTGAACCTACCTTAGTTAAAGATTCTTTGGATAATGAAAGTTGGATTGAAGATATGAATGAAGAGATAGAATAGATAAAGAGGAATAAGACTTGGGCTCTTGTTCCTAGACCCAAGGATAAGAATGTTATTGGCACAAAGTGGATTTTTAGAAACAAGTTGAATGAAGATAGAGAAGTTTCCATAAACAAAGAAAGTTAAGTATGCAAAGGTTATTCTCAAGAAGAAGGTATTGATTAGGGTGAAACTTTTGCTTCTCTTGCAAGATTAGAAAGTGTTAGAACTTTACTTTCTTATGTTGCACATAAAAGATTTAAATTTTATCAAATGAATGTAAAATCTGCATTCTTGAAGAGGAAGTTTACATAGAACAACCTAAAGGTTTTGTAGATCCCAAAAAAAAGGATATGGTTTTTAAATTGCATAAAGAATTTTATGGTCTCAAGAAAGCTCCTAGATCTTGGTATGAAAGACTTCATAAATACTTGATAAAGATTGGTTTTCAAAGAACAAATGATAACAATAGCCTATATATCAAAGAAGGACCAAACAAGAAGATTGTATTTGTTGAAATATTTGTAGATCGCATTATTTACTAGAAATGATGATTTATGCAAAGTCTTTTTAGAAGTGATGAGAAAATAATTTGATATGTCCATGTTTGGAGAGATAAAATTATTTCTTGGTGTGCAACAGAAGAATGATGACATCTACATTACTCAATCCAAATATATCAAGGAGATACTAAAGAAGTTTGGAATGGTGGATTCAAGACTAGTTGGAACACCTGTGCCTACTAGACATAAGCTTTCTAAAAATAATGATTCCAAGGAAGTAGATTAGACCACATATAGATCAATGATTGGGAAACTACAATGTGTAGTGCACACAAGGCTTGATATTGTATTAGCAGTTGGTATGGTGGCAAGATTCCTAGCAAATCCTAAAGGGAATCATTCAATGGAAATCAAGAGAATCATGAGGTATCTAAAGCATACTGAAGACTATGGATTATGGTATAAAAAGGAGGCAATCTAGATTTGAAACCCTTCATAGATCTTGATTGGGTAAGAAGTGTTGATGATAGGAAAAGCACCAATGATGGAGTATTCTTTCATGGTAAAAGACATGTATCTTGGATAAGCAAGAAGAATAATTGTATTTCTTAGTCTATAGCATAAGTAGAGTATGTGGTAGTAGTAGTTAATTGTTCCAATGTTGTATGTTTCAAGCAACTATTGGTAGGTATGAAGGTAGAGATCAAGGATCCAATGGTTATCTTTTTTGATAACACTAATATAATTAATGTTGGAAATACAATAGGGAAGTAAACTCTAAGATCGGGGGGGTGTGAATGAACACTTCAAACTTTCAACCTCTATTTCAACATCTAAAACTATTCACTGCACATCCATCTCATAATCTATGCATATAAATTGAAATACCAAATTAAGCATATACATCCATAGCATGAAAGTAAAATATTCAACATGTGTATGACACAAGATATTTGGTTAACCAAAAACCCTCCAAGGAGAAGGTAAAACTAGGGTGGGGATGACACCCATAAATCTTCACTTCTGTAGTAATAAAGTGTATCCAATGAAGGTTATAATGTTTGATCATGAAACATGATCTACCCTATGAAAGGTCTACCTTGTTAAAGGCTTACAAGATTGTTAGATCTTACCATGTTAAATTAAATAAAGACCCTGCTAAAAGTGTGCCTAGCAAAAGGAAATTAACTTACAATTAAGTAAGCACTTTGTTAAAGGATTTACAATAGCCTGTCAAGACTACTCTTTTAAGATATTTAACTGATTCACTAGTTAAAATGTCTAAGAAATGATCCTTTGGTTAGCACTCTAGTGCTTGATGTCACATCACCTCTAACCTGATGTATACTTGATCCTTTCTGATCAGATGTATCTCTGCTATCCTATTATTCCTTTCCTTTGTTCTCCTTTAACATATTCTACAATGTAACTCAAATCGTAACACCTTAGTCACCATGAATTCTTTGTTTGTGCATGCAAACTCTTTTTAATTCTCCTTAAGCATGCCTTAAAATTTTAGGGTTTGTCTTCCTTAAGAAGACCTAGTTGACTTAGGGTTAGGTATGAATCAATAGTAGTGATTCACCCATATTTCTACTTAAACCTTCTCTTTTTCTAATTGGATGCATATAATGTATAGGGATTCATAATCAAGATTCATTCTTATCATCAAAGATCATAAAACAATCCTTTAGTTGGCCCAAAAATGGTTTACATAGAAGTTTTTTCCATTACAAACACCTATGTCAAAATTGTGTAACTTGACACTTGAAGTCCCTGATGCTCAAGATCAACTACAACTTTAATCCTATAACTTAGCCTTTGGATGACTCGACATCTACTGATCACTTGGCATCTAAATATTTTGACACATACCATCTACTCAGCATTTACTAATTACTCAGCTCACACTAAATATTTGTTGCTCAGCATATACTATTTGACAACTTATGATTGGTATGTATTACTTGTTTGGCATGAACTAAGTAAATGGCTTAAGTATATTGTCACTCATATGTCAAAACCAATCTGAGATTAAGAATCTCCCCCTTTGACATGAGTGAAAAAATACTTGATTATGTATAAATAACTCTTAGTCTTTCAAGCATAACTCAAATAATATCCATACAAATTTCAAAACTTGAAAATTTTACAAAAGCTTATGACTCATTTTTCATACCTTAAAATTCAATAACTCCCCTTGAGTTGATTTTGTTGTTTTGTATTTGAACTTCAAAATTATTTTTTTGGCTGAGTAGATTTGCATTCTAATTTGTATCTCCCTCAAAAATATTATCTCCCTCATAATTCTTACATCTCTCATACTTCTTATTTCTCCCCCACTTTGACATTAATGTCAAAGAGTTATACACTTATAGTGTGTTTGTCCAAAAATGATTTGTGGACCTCAAGCATGATTTTCAATATAGTATCCCAATTATCACAAGCTACCTCCAATGACTTGATCTGGATGGCCAGCTTGGTAGCAAGGTGAATTAAGTCGTCATGAGTAGAAAGATACAAATCTTTCTTCATGGGTGTTTCAAAAAAGGCTAGTTCCTTTTGCAATATCTCCATAGGTGGAGTTAGAATAGACTAAATGCTGATCAATTTAGCCTCGATTTTTGCTTTATCCATGTTTAATACTACTAACTAACTTCGAAAGTTCAAGAGAGTCCTGAAATTTTTTTCACTCTAAGCTAGAGACTTTGGCAAAGTTATACTAGATGACTGTATATGACTTTCCAAACTCAGAATATGACTCCTTATTTCTTGTGTAAAGAGTGTGGGATTACACAATTTGGTGTACAAAGAGAAAATGTTCTCAAGTTACCTTCTTCATCCTATCAATTTTGGTTGCTAACTCAACCTATGATAGTCCAGTAGCACTTGATGTCTTTTCATCAATCTTATGTTGAAACTTCCTTTTAGATCATTCAAGTAGTTTTATATTTGAATCTAGGTCTATGTCATTTAGCTTCTCCACTAAGCTAGTTAGTTGCCCTAAGATCAGCTTTGTAGCTTCTAGTGATAGCAAACTAAATGCATCAAGAAAAATATCCTTAATATCTATCAATGCTTGCTTTTGCCTATGCTCATTTCTAACTAGTTCTTGATTCTTCTTCTTTGCAAGTGCTTCCTGAAGTATGTACATTTTCTCAATAGTGATAGTTGCATAATCAAACTTGGGAAAATCAATCACTTCATCCAAGTTAACATTAAAACATTAAAAAATGATGTGACTTCATCCACCTTAGATGTGCTTAGACTTGATCATGATGATTATAGGGGTATAACTTCTATACTCATCCTATGAAGAGCTTGATTAGGAGGAGGAGTAATTTTTGGTAAAGTTATCAATGTTTGTATTGCTAATTTCTCCTCAAGTTTGGTAGTCTTACCTAGCTCTTCAATATTATCTTTTTCCTTCTCTATATTTACAGATTCACCTTGATCTTGTTCTATAGGTGTAGGAGTGTCTACCTGACCTATTTGAACTTGTTTTCCTTCATTCTTTTCTATCTTATCTTTATGCTCTCTAGTTGTCTCACCCTTTTGTCTTTTTCACATTCCTTAATTGTGATTAAGGTTGGAGTACTTTTTGCCAATGTACTGGTGGTAGAATTAGTTATCTCCTTCCTTTGATATACCACAAGGGGTAATCTAGGTTGTATCATGGTGAAATTAGGAGGAGTTGTAGATGTCACTTGTTTCTATATTTCCTCCCCTATAGATACCTTTTCTACCTTCTCAATTTTATCAACACTCACCAGTATAGGATTTTCACAAATTTATCCTAGGTAGTGGATTCTACCATTATATTCTTCAATTCATCCTCTATGAGGGTATATATGTTCTAAGTGACAATGTCAGAAACATCCTTAATATTTATAGTATCACTTTCTGTGTTCATCTTAGGTGGAGGACTGGCACTTAACACTAGTGTAACTAGTACACTCTATTCTATTTGCTACTCATCCTCAACTAATACTTGTGAATCTTCATTTTTTTTAGTGCCTTCCTTTGTATAACTCTCTCAATGTTAACTATGATTACCTCAGTTACTTTTTGTTTCTCTTCTTTGTTCTCACGTACCTCAATAGGTTCTTGCATTATTACCTTGGGTGTTGTCAAACCATATAGTGATTTCCAAATCAAAGTGGTCTTTTGTACAACATCCTCAACCTTGTTCTTTAATATGTTAAATGCCCTATATTTTAGTGCAAATTTTCTAGTATTCTTCTTCAACACCTTGGCCATTGTTTCCCTATCTAGTTTTGGCATCACTCTTACAAGTGTAGTCTCTCTTATTTGTCTTTCTATGTTTAGACTATGTTGCCATTTTTTCTCAACTCTATCAGATAATTCCTTCCATAGATAGTTGGTAATCTCAATTGACATTTTTTTAAATGTTTCCATCATGGCATAAATTGACACCTCTACTTGGTTCATCTCAATTTTTCCAAGTGTATCAAATTTAATATGTGAGAGACCAAATAAATCAACATTTTTCCTAATGTTCTCACACATATTGTCTAAATCTAAAGAAGGATGGTGACTTACCACTTGAAATTGGTTGTTGACATTAGATTTACTCTTCTCTTCATTAGATTTAGCTGGAGCAATGTATTTTCTTGTTAATTTCTTCTCAGGCTCCTCTTCATGGCTAGCTAGTCTAGCTCTCTTCTCTTTTAGCTTGCATGCTTCTTAAGCCTTCTTTGTAGTAGCCCTTGTGCTTGCTCTTGTAGAGGGAATAATAGGCTTAGGTTTTGTAACCTTCCTTAATTTGCTAGAAGCTAGTCTCTTAGCTTTCCTCTTCTTTTGCTTGGTTGCTTCACTGGCTTCTTCTCCCTTTGAACCTTCTTCACTTTCCACTTCTTCTATTTTATCTTCTTCTTAGGAATAAGGTTCTCAACCTTGTATAATTCCTATTCTTATTATTTTTGTTAAAGATAATACATTGTGTAGGTTTTGGAGGGGTGGGTTGTTTTATCAAAAGGTTTTTCTCCACTAGTATATCTTTGTGTTTATGTATTTTCTTTCTCTATTTTTTTATATATTCATGGTTAACTGCAATATTATTGTTTACATAATATCAAACCTAAAATTGTAAGGATTTCATAGGAATTTACACAATACTTTCCTTAAGGGATTAGTGTAGGAAGCTATTTCCACACCTAAGTTTCCTTACACTTCTCCTTGACCTTGAGTCAAGGCCAGTGGTGCTTGAACATGTATATCTATTTCTTCCTCATCACCTTTTTCTTCTTTTTCATCTTCTTCATCTGCTCCTTCACCAAATGTCTACTTAAGATTCTTGACAAATTTTTTCTTCTTCCTAATGACTAAGGCAATCTTTAAATCCATTATTATATTTCATTTAGCCACATCATAGTTCCCAAAGGTAGTAGCCTTAGCATCTACATCTTCTACAAGTAATGTTGTTATTGCTACAGAGGCTTCATCAACATTGATTTCATAACCTAGTAGCCTTAGCCACCTTACCCTTGGAAAAAAAACTTGAACATATGTATAATCAATGTCAACTAGAAAGCAAACATCATTGAAATATTTCTCCCCTAGTGAAACTAGTATCCTAAGTCTCTTTTTCATTGATTGTTTGAAGTCCTCAAAGTAGCTAGTCATAACTGACTCAAAATTATTTTCAAGTTGCTCAATAAACTCACCTATCTACACCGCAATGGATCTATTTTTTTTCCATGAAACTTTACCAAATGTGCAGAATGTATTATGTACATAAAAGAACATACATACAAGAATTGAGCCAAATTTATATTGTGCATTTTTGGTCTTCCTTAAAGCTCCCAAATTTTCTTACAATTGTTGCATCTGCAACTCAACAAGGTCATAAGTATGATCCTTCTTGACTATCTTATTGCCCTGTCAATGGCAATACATGGTACATTGTTGAGCCTAATAGATTGGTATAATTTATGTGATATTATCCTTTCTACAACTGCAATTAGGGAATATGAGATAGTACCAATTTTCATGCCTCATCTTTTCCACCCTACCCATGTATTCTTCTCAATGACCTCTTTAGATGCACTTCTCATGGATTTAGGTCAATTAAGTTTTGGATTCCTAGTTACTCTATGTAAAATTTTCTTGGTGATATTCACTAGTCCATTATCAAAACATATGAAATTATCATGAATTCTATCCAAGACTATCTTAATCTATCAATCTTGAAAACATTTGGAAAATTAGGGCATGGGTCAACCCTTTTCTCTCTACAATTTTGAATTCATCCTTCAATGCCCCATCTTCATATAATTTTCCATAGGTTTCCCTAATCTCCATGTCTCCTTGCTACCCACCTTGCATGTGTAGCAACATCTTACATCTTGAATCATCAAAACTTGAGGGGATATCATCAACTACACACTAGATGGATCTTGTTTGTAAGCAATATCAGGTATGGCTCTAAAGTTTGGTTGTCTGATCTTATTGCTTATCAATTACACATTTTTTTTAAAAATATCCTTTTTAACCATAGGATTTTAAGGACTATATTCCATTTTGTAAACTAGAGTTAGTGAAAATTCAAACTACATAGCTCAACACACGATAAATACCTTTATGAATCTATTGTGATAGTGTTGAACAACTGTTGAATTCAGCTTGTAAAAGTTGTTATGATCTCTTTCAATTTTCCTTTCACTCTTTGTGCTCTCCTTAAAATATGAATGATTTCAAATGAGTAGAAATTTATCATACAGACCTCAAAACCTTGCATTTAATGCTTAGTGCTTACATAGCTGTAAGCTTGGCTTCAATAAAGAGTTCAACTCACTCAGCTTCCATGAAGTTTTCTTTTCAACTTAGGAACCACTATGATCTTGGTCAACACTATCACCATTGATATCTTGGCATCAACTAACATTTCACTCAACAACCATAGTGAAACTTTTCATGCTTGAAATTAACATGAAAACTGACAAAACTTAAAGATTTCTTCTAGATTCTAATCAACACATTGCATCTTTATTCATGCATATGTAATTTTTTTAGAACTAAATCCTTGGAACTAATGTATAGTATATCCTTTTAAATATTAGTCCAACATACCTCTTGATTTCTTAATTTGAGCAAGTGTGATCACCTAACCCATTGCGTGAAGTGGTCCCATCTACACTTGATGCATTGTAATCTTCCTTTCTCTTCCATGTCTTGTTCATCTCATCTCTAACATTCTTAACATCCACCTTTTCTTTGCCTTAGTTGAACTCACTTCTCAATGTCTTTGACCTTGTTGGACAATTCCTTCTTATGTGACCAGTCTTCAAACAACTAAAACATGTGGTTTGATTTAACCATCTATTGTAGTCACTTCTCCAATGTGTTCTTATGCAATTTTCAGCAACATGTCCATACTCTTGAAAATACTAACAACTATACCTTGTATTATAATCCAAAATATAAGAGTTTCCATTGTGCTTTTCCTTTGTCTATTTATTTGATGGCCATTTAGGCTTGGATCTACACTCATATGTTCTATGTCCTACTTCTAATAGTTATAGTAGCATCCTTCAAATATTTTTGTGCTTATGATCATGTTTTTTCATTCATGTGCCTGATGTGCTTGTTTATTGCATTTGTGGCAATGACCCATGAACTTCTACTTAGGATTTTGATTCGCAATATTGCTCCTTCAAACATTAGCAGTTTGACCGATCTTACCACAATTATGACAAGTAGGTTTGGATTTATTACCTTTGTTTCTTCTTTCTTCACCACTTTTGGATGATTCTCCTTCTTTAGTACTAATGTAACCTAATCTAGAAGTGTCACTGTTGGATCTAGGGGATCTTATCAATTATTCAAAGTACTTGATGGCTTTACTAGATTTTTTAAAACTATTAGCAAACTCCTTTTCTCTTTCTAGATCATTTCTTAGTTGTTCATTCTACAACTTTAGTGTTGTTATCTCAATATCCTTTGCATTCAGTTCATGATTTGTAATCATCATTTGACCCAAAGTTTCTAATTACATGTTAGCAATTCTAGTTACCTCTGATATTTTTTCTTCTAGCCCATTGGTCAAAATCCTTTTGTCATCTTCAATCACGACCTTGTCCTCTTTAGCTTTCTTTTTCTACTTAGTCACCTCACATAGTAATACTAATTGTACTTCTTGTTCTCTTTTGAGATTTTTGACCTCTTTAGTTAGGTTTCCATTCTTTTCCATTAGATCTACAAATACTACATCAAATTCATTAGTGTTTCCATCTGCAAACAATTTAGTAGTGTCAATCTTTTGGTATTGTGTGTCATTCTCTTTAATAGAAATTTCTTTTCTTCTCTTCAATGATATCTTCAAATCATTTCTTGCTTCATTCAACTGATGTAGGAAAATTTGTATTTCAATCTTCTGGTTGTCAATAATCTTTCCCAACTTGTAGACTTCCATCTCCAAGATATTTCCTCAAAGCTACAAAGCTTTACTTTCTAGAGAACTCAGCTTTAATACCAATTGTTGAAAATATAATAAGGAAGTAACATCTGGGGGGGGAGGGGGTGAATCAATACTTAAAACCTTTAACCTTTAAAACTATTCACCACACATCCATCTCACAATCTATGTATATAAACTGAAATACCAAATTAAGCATATACATCCATAGCATGAAAGTAAAATATTTAACACATGTATGACACAAGATATTTGGTTACCTAGAAACTCTCCAAGGAGAAGGCAAAACCTTCACTACTACAGTAATAAAGTGTGTCCAATGAAGGTTACAATGTTTGGTCATGAAATATGATATACCCTATGAAAAGTCTACCTTGTTAAAGGCTTACAAGATTGATAGATCATACCCTATTAAAGGATTTAAACACCCTACTAAATGTGTGCCTGGTAAAAGGACTTTACCTTATAATTAAGTAAGCAACCTATTAAAGGATTTACAATAGCCTATCAAGGCTACTCTATTAAGAAATTTAACTGATTCACCTATTAAAATGTCTTAGCAATATCCTTTAGTTAGCACTATTTTTCTTGATATTAGATCACCTCTATCCTAATGCATACTTGATTTTTTTTTGAGCAAATGTATCTCTATTGTCCTCTAATTCCTTTCCTTTTTTCTCCTTTAACTGATTCTGCAATGTAACTCAAATCATAACACCTTAATCACCATGAATATATGCTATTTTTGTGCATGAAAACTCTCTTTAATTCTCTTGAATCATGCCTTAAAATTTTAGGGTTTCTCTTCCTTAAGAAGACCTAGGTGACTTAGGGTTAGGTATGAATCAATGGTAGTGATTCACCCATATTTCTACTTAAACCTTCCATTTTTATGATTGGATGCATGTAATACATAGGGATTCATAATTAAGATTCATTATATTCATCAAAGATTGTAAAACAATCCTTAAGTTGGTCCAAAAATGGTTTACATAGAAGTTTGTACCATTATAAATGTCAATGTCAAAACTGTGTAACTCAGCACTTGAAGTCCCTAATGCTTGGCATCAACTACAAATTCATTGTTGTAACTTAGCCTCTAAATAACTTGGCATCCACTTATCACTCAATATTTGAATAGATTTGCACATACCATCTTCTCAGTGCTTGAGTGACGTGACACTTACTAGTTACTCAACTCACACTAAATATCTGTCGCTTAGCATATATTATCTAACAACTTATGCTCAGCATGTATTACTTGTTTGGCATGAACTAAGTAAATGACTTAATTATATTTTCACTCATATGTCAAAACTAATCTAAAATTAATGTTTAATATATCAAAGAATCTTGTGATGCATACCAAGACCAAGTACATTGCTATAAAATATCATTTTTTGAGAGAATCGGTGCAAGATAAAGAGGAAATATTGGAATATGTGAATGCTAAAGAAAAAATTGTAGACATATTCACTAAGCCATTACCTAAGGATGTATTTTTGTATCTAAGAGATAAGTTAGGGGTTATTCCCCTATCTGAAGCTCACTTATTGAGTTTTAGTGATGCATCAACCAATGCATGTTGAAGATCAGTTGATTGATGTAGTATTCAAAAAGGTAGATTGCATATGAATTAGTATATCAATTACATTGATATTCAATGAATATTGTCTTTGGAATGAAATGTCAAAGATAGAGTTTGATGTCATATTCATAGAAATTTTATAAAGGGAGACCTTTGGGATGAGGGAGAATTATTTGTAGAGATGTCAAAGAGGAAGAACTTGTTCTAAGAGATAGAGTTTACTGGAAGAGGGAGAAACTGAAGCAAAGGGGGTTCACACTGATAGAGGGAGTTCTCAAGGATGAGAATTAGAATAAGACTAAGGATATGTTCTTTAATTTATTTTTCTCTAAAAATTTTATTGTATTATGACATGTTGTATTGCCATCAATGTCAAAGAGGTGGATTAATGAATACAATTGGTTAATTGTGTATTGTCTTTGATGATTACACAAAATGTCATATCTTTACCAATTAGTGTATGTCGAGCTCACTTAGGCATTGAAGACAATTTTCTATGTTTGTCGAGCATTTCAAAAGTTTCCAAGTTCAGAAGACAATGTCAACTAAGTTTACTCATGAGACAAAGAGAAGTTCATAGAACTTGAGTGTTAACCAAGCTCACTCGATTAATAAAGGAAAAGTTGGATGAAACTAGTATTAATAGATCTCACTCGATTACCAAAAGAAAGTTTTTGAAACTATAGTGTTAACCAAGTTCACTTGGTTAACATAGGAAAATCATTTTTGAGTTAGTGTCTACCGAGTAGGGTTAGCTAACAAAGGATTTTCTTGTTTTAGCATATTGAGTTCAATAGATTTGTTTGTTGGTTCTAGCTGATTGAGGAGATGAATATTAATTATTCTAAGTTGTATTCAAGCTGACTTCATAAAGTGTAATGTATAAATATAAGTTCAAGTTGAGGGTTAAATGTGTGGAAGTGTGAAATAATAAAAGATGCTTATAGAAAGAAAATTAGAAGGATAAGTAGAATATCCTTGTGGAGTTGAAAAGATACATTCAATCAGAAAGGATCAAGTATACAAGGTAGAATTGAGATTTGTAATCTATGATTCAGTTACATTAGAAATTAGTTCATTTTATTTGTACTCTCTAACCATTGTATCAATGACCTAAATCTCTTAACAGAGTTGGCTTAATAGCTATTTGAAAATCCTCTAGCAAGGTGGCATTTCTATATTGAAGTGTCTAAAGACCTCTAACAAGGCCACTCCTAATAGGGTGATTAAATCCTCTAACAGGGTCACACCTAATAGTGTATTTTGTAACCTTTAATAGGGTTGTCTCCTAGTAGGGTTCACCTCAAAAGAGTAAAAACTAGTAACTAGTTGCAATTGGTTTTTTTTCCCAAATTGAGTTTCCATGTTTGGTGTCACTTGTGTTCATGCTATTTATTTTATGTGTACAAAACTAAGTAAAGTAAGGTTAGTCATAGATAGTATCTTAAGATTTTCATTTTTTGAGTTATAGTTGTTATTTCAGTGTTTTTTGAGTTACAACATTGACTAGTGTAAACCAAGTGCCTGTGTGTTTATTGAGCATTAGTATTTTCAGTAAAGTTTATATTCTATATTGACATCAAAGGGATCTAGGATTTATTTTAGTGGTGACTAATTCACCCCTCCTCTCTTAGTTACTCCTCTTATATTTCCAATAAGAAGGACCCACTGTCCAAATAACTTTAGGGGCAAGACCACCTAACTCACTATCTAACTAGTCTTTGTATTATTCCTTGCAAAATGATAGAAATGAATAATCTTTAAGTCCTCTTTCCTCTTGACTGGACCAATCCTCTTTAAATTCTCAATACTAGATCTTTCAACTCACATCCAATAACCCCTTGGATTTCTTACACACATTTATTAACTTTGCATATCACTTGTACAATTCAGTATTCATACTCTTTCTCACACCTGCATACATGTCACTACAAGGAAAAATAACTTTCTTTTATACCATACCCTCAAAATAATTTCTTTAATCAGTCTTGAGGATTTCCCAATTAATTATAATATGACCTCATTAATATATTACAATTATTTTACAATCACAAAAACATTTTCATCTCGCAGCCTTAAAAACTTCTCACACATACAACCTCTAGCCTTTCACACTCACTAATTTCATCATTAGGTTATCTACTATACTATCTAATTGTGTTCATCAGGATTATATCCTTGTTAAGAGATATAATCAAAACATCACAAACCACTCATCAAGTACTCTATTTTCTCACTATCTTCTATAATTCTTGAATAACTTCCACATGTCTTTGACTATTTGTTCGCTCACTTGTCCACTTCATCAAGATAAAATTTAGAATACATCTCAACTGTACTTGACCTAATCATCAACACAAAATCTATATGACCTTGTTCTCTATCTACTACTATACAATTTTTCACATAAAGAATGCTATGTTGACATCAATGACAAATACAGTCATGTATGAAACATGTGAATCATGCTAACAACCTCTCCAATGCTTAGAATACTCCCCCAAAGGAATACCATAAACATTCATGCTAATAATCTCCCCCTTTGGAATTGCTTGAAACATAGATGAAGAACATCTAAGTTCCAAGAATACCAAATCAAACTCTATTATTGTTTTTGTTGTTCTCTTCTTTTCAAATCCTCTTCATCAATCAAATCTAATACTCATAGGAACTATGTTCTATCTTCTTTCTCATTCTTAGGATCGACATGATTTGTCCACACTCTAACTCATAGGAGCAACTTACATGGATGGAAATCAATTGTTCACAATGTCTCCCCTATTGATATCAATCTATCTATCTATTAATAATTCTCCCTCATACATACATATTTCATGCATACAATCTCTCTCCCATTTTGTTAGAGATCTTATTCTCCATCTACAACACTTCTCCCCCATACATAGGAGATTTTTTTCATGCAACATGTCTCCCCCATTGACATCAATGACAAATGCTTCATTATGTGAATCATCTTCTCCAAGTCTTCAACCAACTCAAATGTCCAAAGAAACTATTCAATACTAATTACCAAGAGTCTTGATGACTCTTCTCATTAGAGATACTCCCCCAAACATGAAGCATCGACATTAAGTCTAGATAAATAATAGCTCTTTGTACCACTAAACTAATGCATTTTCTACATCATCTACTCAGAAATAGGCAGGGTCATAACCCCAAGAATGCGTCACAAATACTCAAATGTATCTTTAGGTAAAGGCTTCATAAAGATATCTGAAATCTTCTCTTTTGTATTCACATATTGTAATATGATATCTTTCTCTACAAATTTCTCTCTCAAAACATGATACTTGATAGATATATGCTTAGTCTTAGAATGCAACATGAGATTCTCAGATATACTTACTATACTTGTGTTATCAAAATGTATGATAACAGGTTCTGAAGATTCTAATTACAATTATTTGTTGTTTCTATATACTCTACTTCTATTGTACTCTATGAGATAAAATCTTGTTTCTTCCAAGGAAAAGTGCTCCACCACTGGTGCTCTTTCTGTCATCTATAATGCCTTCCCAATCTGAATCAATATATGCACACAAAGTAAAATCACTTGATCTTTCATACCAAAAAAAAAAATTCAATTGTACCCTTAATATATCTAAATATTCTCTTTACTACTACATAATATGCTTCTATAGGGTCTTCTTGAAATATTTCTACTATCCCAACTACATTTTCTATATCTAATCTTGTGTGATTTAGATATTTTAAACCTCTAATCATAGATCTATACTTCTACTCAACTATAGGTATCTCATCTTTTCTAGATAACTTGTGACCAAATATCATAAGTGTACCAACAGGCTTACAAATTTTCAAGACAAATGTTTTGAACAAGTCTTTTAAATACTTAGTTTGTGATAGGAAAATACCATAACTATTATGTAAAATTTGTAGACCTAAGAAATATTTCATCTCACTAATCATACTCATCTCAAATTCATTCTTCATTTCATTAGAAAATGTGTCACTTTCTTCATCATTTCCTCCAAAGATTATGTCATCTACTAATATCACACTAATCAATAAAAAATTCTTAATTTCTTTCAAATACAAATTTCTATCTGTCATACCTTTAGCAAATCCCAACTTTGCTAAATATTTTTCCAATCTTGTATATAAAGTTCTAGGTGATTTCTTTAGACCATATAATACTTTCTTTAATCTACATACCATGTCCTTTTCTCCTATAAAAGGAAGTCCTTTAGGTTGCTCAATGTAGAATTCTTCTTCAATTTTTCCAATTAGAAATGCTAACTTTACATCCATTCGATACACTTTGAACTTCTTACTTATTGCATAAGCCAAGAACATTCTTACTTCTTCAATTTTGGCAATAGGGGAAAATATCTCTTAATAGTCTACACCTTCTTGCATTGAATATTCTTTGCTTACCAATCTTTCTTTATTCCTCACAACCTCACCTTTTTCATTTATCTTATTTTTAAAAACCCATTAAGTTCCTATAACATTCTTGTCTTTGTAGAAGTTGATGAAAGGCAACTTCATAGTGTTCCAAGATCACTTGCATGCAAATAACCTACTAAAGAGAAACTAAAGAAGGAAGGGTGGAGCTTGGAGAAACTAAATGGACTGTGAGAGAAAAATATTGTAACAATGGAAAATGTATTGCTATACAATATTGATATGAAAATACACTAGGAGAGCCTATTTATAAAGGCCTCTAAGAAGCTTGTAGAACAAGCTAGAAAGCACTAGGAGATAAGGTTGATAACTAAGCATATGCCTACAAAAGGTGGATTATTTTTCCATGTAAGTGAGAAGATAAGTATGACTAGGTGGGAACAAACTCCTGTGTTGTCAACAAATCCTAGATGACTACTATTAAATAAATGCATTTAACCTAAGTAAGCTTAAGTAAAGTGTAAATAGTAATTATTTACTCTAACACCCCCCCTTAAGTGCAACGTAGGGGAATGCACTTAAGCTTACAAAAGCTATGATGAAATGCAAAATGGGTCCCAAAAATTAGGCCATGTTAGGTACCCATGTATAAATGCAAAGAAATTCAATGCAATCTCTGTAAACTAAAGAAAAAGGAGAAAATCTAGTGGGGTTTTTCCAAAAAGAGATAGCTGAAAATAAAGTGAAGGATTGAAGAGCCTCCGACTAGAGAAGATCATGAAGAGCATCACTGAAGCATGAAGAAGCCAAAAACTCTATTAGAAAGAAACTATTTTGCTAAAGAACCTCCATGGAAGTAGAAGGTTGCATACCAAAAGTGTCTATATGGTAGATGATCCATCTCACTGAAATGTATAGATAGCCAGCCACTACAATCGCCTAGTATATAGGATCAAATACTGAATGCATAGCTCACTCCATCAAACCATCAAACTAAGGAAGCATTAGAAACAATAGAAGAACCCCCCACCCCACCCCCCCCCTTAATGCAAATAGGGTGAGGTGAAAAAAAATTGAGAAAGTGGGCCAAAGTCCTTTGCAAAAAGAACCAAGAACAATGAGAGAGAGAGAGAGAGAGAGAGAGAGGTACAAACACCTATAAAGGCACATGTCACTAGCACATCATGGGGCTAATGTCGTGGAAGGGACACTTACTTGACAAAGGAAGAGGGCACAAAAGGATATACAACTAACCCCCCTGTGGCACTTTATAGTATAGTGCAAGTACAACTATCTCAAAATAATGTTTAGGATCTTGAAATGCAAGAGTGGCACTTTATCTCAGTGTGTTTGCATAAAGATGCTTACAAATGATATCAACAATGATTAGAAAGGGGAAAAAGTTGATACAATAGATAGTACAGCTCAAAAGAAAAGATCCCATGCTATGAAAATGATCCTCAAACCTAGAACACCCAAGATATCCACCATATTGCAAAAAAGAAAAAAAATGATAGAAAGAGCATGGTGTAGAATTTGAAGGAAATTACAACATTTTTGAAAAGTAATGAAAACCAGCTTTCCAAAAATATAACATTTTCAAAAAATAGAGATGGGACACACAAGATAAGCTCACCAGAGTGGAAAAAAATCCAACTTTGACTACAAAATTAGGCAACCAAACTACATCAAAACCACAAAATACCTGCACCAATGTCTCCTCAAAACTAGCTTTCTGACACTTCTTTCGGATTGGAAAATACCTATGTATGCTCAAGTTATGGCCAAAAAAGTATGAGTAGGTCAAAAAGGGACCTAAAGAGAGGTAAGAGTGCTGATGTAGTGCTAACATCATTCTAACATCAGCATTTCATTGTACTAAATTTGATGGCTTGGAGGTCGTCAAGGAAAAAAAGACTACCATATGGCATCCATGTGGCAGTATGGCCTACAAAAATCTAACATGGCACGACCACATGAGGTGACAATATTGCACCTATGCCATGTGGCATGTGTAGAAGATGGCACACATGTAGTTAGTAGTGGCGGTCGCAAGGGCAGTGACTAGGAGGGCACTACTAGTGGAGGTGGCAGAAAAGGGTCATACTGTAGAGGAGGGTGGTGGCCTAATCGAGCAGCAGTGGCTGCAGAGTGGCGGTCAAGGTCTGGCTACACTGCAGCAACACTACCAATTATAGTAGCACCCGAGCGATGTGTTGGCCATGTGCTAGTGATGCAAGAGTGGCATAGTGGTGGCACTGCAAGTTTTTAAATTTTGAAGCAATAAATGAGTCTGTATAGCCTCCTAGGGGGCAAAATTTTTTTGCCAAATGCTAAAATCACCAAAATGGAAAATTTTATATGGATTCTAATTGTAAAAAACCTTCTAAGCATAATGGTAGTGTCTGTTTAAGCCCAAAGTGCCCCAAAAAAATGCTCTTCCTCTCAATTAAAGAAAAAATCACAAACAAACTAGTGTTTATGTCTCTAAATCACAGCTTAAAAAATCCTTCAAACTAGGAAGCAGTAGGGAGGCTCTAATACCATGTAGAAGTTGATGAAAGACAACTTCATAATGTGCAAAGATCACCTGCATGCAAATAAGCTACTG
This sequence comes from Cupressus sempervirens, assembly GCA_028749045.1. Classification (NCBI taxonomy): domain Eukaryota; kingdom Viridiplantae; phylum Streptophyta; class Pinopsida; order Cupressales; family Cupressaceae; genus Cupressus; species Cupressus sempervirens. Next base: position 225,076,676 of record CM053787.1, on the reverse strand, counting down.
AAGAGAAATCAAAGAAGGGTGGAGCTTGGAGAAACTAAATGGACTGAGAGAGAAAAATATTGTAACAATGGAAAATGTATTGCTATATAATATTGATATGAAAATACACTAGGAGAGTGTGTTTATAAAGGCCTCTAGGAAGCTTGTAGAACAAGCTAGAAAGTGCTAGGAGATAAGGTTAGCAACTAAGCATACATCCACAAAAGGTGGATTATCCTCCATGTAGGTGAGAAGATAAGTATGACTAGGTAGGAACAAACTCCCATGTTGTCAACAACTTCTAGATGACTATTATTAAATAAATACATTTAACCTAAGTAAACTTAAGTAAAACATAAATAATAATTATTTACTTTAATAGTCTTTAGGTCTAGGAACCAATTCCCATGTCTCGTGCTTCATAATCTGATCATGGTCTTCCTTCATTGCTTGAATCCAATGATTATCCTTACATGCCTCATATGTACTCTTGGTTAAACTTGAGAAATAAAACACAATTCTTCATGTACTGTGTTTCTTTTCATAACTCATTTTTCTTTACTTCCAATAATCTGATCAACAGGGTGATTCTTTTTCAAATTCATATTTGGTGTAGGCATTGTTGTTTCAACTCTTACTTCTTTTCTAGTTTAAGATCTCGTTTCTTCTCTATGTTCAATAAATTGAACATCAATCTAAAAATCATATTCTCTCTAATAGATTTAGGATTTGTTCAAAATAACAATGGGAAAGTAAGCTCTAAGAGGGGGGTGGGCAGTGAATCAATACTTCAAAACTTTAACATAAAACACTCACTACACATCCATCTCATCATTTAGCATGTAAATTAAAATAGCTAATATACACATGTTTATCCATAGCATGAAACAAATAACACATATCATAATAAGTTTTTTACCCATAAACCCTCCAATGAGAAGGTAAAAATTGGAGTGAGGATGACACCCAGAGATCTTTATTGTTGCAACTATAAAGTGTAACCAATGAAGGTTACAAGAAGTTTGACCATAGACTATGATCTAGCCTGTGAAAGGTCTACCTTGTTAAAGGCTTATAAAGACTATTAATTCTCACCCTATTAAAGGATTTAAGCACCTTGCTAAAAGTGTGCCTTGTTAGAGGACTTAAACTTGCAGTAAAATAAGCACTCGGTTAAGAAATTTACAGAAGTTTGTTAGGACTACTCTATTAAGATATTTTCTCTACATCACTTGATAGAATGATTCAACACCATGATCTTTTAGTTAGCACTCTATTGCTAGATGTTAGATCTTCTCTTTCCTGGTGTGTACTTGATCCTTCTGATCAAATACCTCTCCTTTGTCAGTTCTCTCTTCTTTTCTCTATTCTCCTCTAACTAATTTTGCAATCCATAACATTATCAAAATCTCCATAGACACCATGAATGCTCTCTACACTTAGCATTCACTTCTCTTGCATCTTCTTCACTTCCTTCATGCATATAAACCATTTAGGGTTTATCTCCTTAAGTAAACACAAGTTGGCTAGGGTTAGGTTGGAATCAATGGTTGTGGTTGATCCATTTTTCCACTTAGATCATTCCTCAATTTGATTGGTTGCATGTACTACATAAGGATTCATAATATACAACTGTATACATCTTCTAGAAATGTAAAATAATTCTTGTGTCAACCCAAAAATAGTTTAAATAGAAGTTTGTGTCATTACAAATAACTATGTCCAAAATTGTTCACTTGACATTTGGTGTATTTTCAATATTGTAACTCAATTCCTAAATGGATTAGCATACTCTATTTACTTGGCTCCTAAGTGACTTAGCACTCACTATCTACTTGACACATACTAGTGCTTGGAACTGACTATGTATATTAATCAATATGTATTATCTAGCACCTTATGCTTGGCATGCTTTGATCACTTAGCTTGCACTGATTTCTTGGCCAGTTGTAATCACTTGGCTTACACTATAATTGTGTTGAATAATGACTAATTTTTTTGCCTCTGCCTTGTCAAAACCAATCTGAGATTAACTAGATTATCTTCATCTTCATTAGAATTATAATGCAACATTTTCTATTTATCTCCAAACCTTTTATCTACTTTTACAATTTTAAACTCAACAATAATCTTATTTCTTTGATTAAAACATCTATAAGCTTTATTTTTCAATGAATAACCAAGGAACATACCTTCATCACTTCTTTCATCAAACTTACCAATATCATCATCTCTCTTTATGTAACACTTACTTCCAAAAATTCTAAAATATTTTACTGAGGGTGCATGTCCAAACTATAATTCATAGGGATTTTTATTTTTATGACTTTGATCTCTGTCTACTACTCTTTCAGTCTTCACAGAAATAATACTATCTTGACATCAATGACAAACACAGTCATGAATGAAACATATCAATCATGCTAACTCTAGAATATCAATACTTGATATTCACCATGTACTCAATAAGGTAATGGTCCATATAACATCAACATATGATATTCACCATTTTGATATCACAATTGATTATTGGTCTCCAAAATATCAACATATGATATTCACCAGATACTCTTTGAGTAATGGCCTCAAGAATGAGATGCAAGATATTCACCAAGTACTGTGAGTAATTTCCTCTACAACATCAATTTTCAAAACATTCACCATATACTCAAAAAATGTTTATAAGCTATGTGTATAGTCATTCTCATAATGTTGACCATTTAATGTTGGAAACTATAATTGAGACACTTGTTATGTTAGCATTGATGTCAAACCTTATTGGTAAGATATTTTTCTATATGATTTGAGTGTCATATCAATTTATTGATGAAGAATATTTGAGGACATAATAGAAGGACCTAGAGGAAAGGTTGAGTTATGAAAGAACTACAATGGGTACTTAATTAGTTAGAATTTGATAAGATAAATTGATTTTTTAATCATGCTACAAGTGAAGAAGACAATTGTATTGAAGCCTAGAAGAAGTAATCAAAAAATAAATAAATATGTAGGCTTGACTGAGAAAAAGTATAGAAGATTATGAAGCTTGAAGTTTATGCCAAGTGATGCTAGTGTTGACTGAGCTCCAATAAGAGCTGAGAAAGGATAGTGTCAATCAAGAATTATTATTAACCAAGTGGCAATATATGTGCTGAGTTGAATAGTTACTAGTGATTGAGTGATAGTATATGTACAAGTTGAACAATTAGTAGCAATTGAATAAACTAGTGATGACCAAGTTTTAGAACACAGTGTTGGCCAAGGGACAACAATTGATATAATAAGAGGAAATCATGATTTCCAACTGATACAATTGGTTTCTTGGAAAATGTAAAGCATGTAGAAGATAAGGATAGATGACTTGGAACATATAATTCAAGGGAAACCATGTTTGAGGATTCCTATGTAATAATTCAAGATGAAGCTTGGAGAGATTTCTAGAAGATAAAAGAGGAGACAAAATGTTGGAAGGATTTGATGAATCTAACCTAACCATAAGATAAACAATGGTGTTAAAGTGGAAAAAGACTAGAATTTCTTATTTAAGAAGGTAAAAGGGCTAAGATTAAAGGGGTTAGTAGAGCTAGTGAAGACCTAATCAAGGTTGGATTAGTTGTTGATGATATTGATTGGTGAGCTGAGCATGAGGCTAAGAAGAGTTGTGAAGAGTTGAAGTGTGCTTTCTTGAAGGAGTGCCTAGAAGATCAAAGACAAAGATGACAATGGAGGTTAGTCAGTGGATCAGTATGTGAACCGAATTGTGATCTTGTTGGAAATATTCAGGACTAGCTAGGTTACTAAAAGGGGAGGGGTGAATCAGTAACCTCAAAAATTTTAACAATTTCATAGCTTAATAGCATAATCCAATTACTATTAATAGATCTAATCTACTGCATGCATGAGAAACTAAAAGTATATAACACTTTGACCACAATGTTTAGTGACCCAAAAACCTTCCAAATAGAAAGTAAAATTGGGGTGGGGATGATACCCACAACACTTTAATACTGTAGTATAAAGTTGGTCTATTAAATCTTACAATGATCACTTCTAATGATCTTCCCTATTAGAAGCAATTAGGACTGCTAGGTCCACCTTGTTAGAGGTTTTACAAACATACAATGAAGCATGCACTCGGTAAAGATATTTAAAGAAAAGATTGTTAAGTCTACCCTATTAAAGGATTTGAAGCTGATTCACCTATTAGGATGAAATAGTAGATCTCTTACTTACAACTAAATTGCTAATTGATATCCTTGAAATATTGATCACCTCTTTGTGATAGATGTAACTCTACTCCTCTTGATATGGCCTTGCAATACAATTTTCTTTGTTGCTGATTCACATTCGCATGCTTTTCATTTCATTCAAATTCTCTTGCATCAAACTATTACACTTGGGTATGATATAATACATTATATATATACCAACCCAATTCACATAATTACAAGGTCAGCCAATACACAAGTTAACACCAATATTACAAAGTCGGCCCAAAAGTAGATACTCATGTTCTTAAAACTAACTTGGTGAATTTTTGATACATGGCATCCATTGTCATTACTTGGCATCATTTTGCCCTCAGTAGAAGTAGAGGCTCAGTCCATACTGATCACTTCAATGTAGTTTCAAACTCGGTATACACCGGTGACTCGATAGATACAATGTCACTTAGTAGAAATTGAATTCCACATTTACCATACCTGCACTCGGTAAATACTAATCATCTCATCACTCGATTAACACTAACTTTGCTTCACAAGAACTAATGACTCAGTAAACACTACAAAGCTCGGTAACCACTAAACTACTCGGTAAGAACTATTGAACTTCATAATGCCTAAATTCACTTGGAAACCACTGGAATGCTTAGTAGGAATTGTGAAGCTTGGTAACCACTGAATTACATGGTAAACACTAGAGAATGATCAAAGAGCTCAGTAACCATATAGAATCTGAATAAGTGTTGTCACTAATAAAAAACATGACTTAATGCCAACAATCTCCCCCTTTGGCATTAGTGACAAAAACACTTATCAGCCAAAACTTATGTACAACATAGTGTGATACTTAGCTTGGTATAACATGCTGATTTTTGAGATTTTTCAAAAAAAATCTTTGTAACTCTATTGTATATACATTTTGCATATATCTCCCCCATACAATATACATAGTGTGTCATACTAAGTCTATCTCCTGGTATGGAATCTCTCTCATGCTTTATACAAATATTTCTCCTCCTTGATTATATAAATGTTTCTCCCCTATTTTGACAATAATGCCAAAGATTTATACACAATGTACTTATATAGAGACACAAAAATGTGAGAGAAATTTAGAATGTACCTTAAGAATAATAGTTAAGGTCTTGTTCCAATTTTCTTGCAAAACTTTGTAGGTTTGAAGAGCAACTTGTACTCCTATAGAGAGCTCAATCATATGATCTACAATTGAAAAATTATTGTCATGGATTAATGTTTTGGAATAAGCAATGTGCTTCTACATTATATCCATGATGGTAAGGACCATATTCTAGATGTTTATGAGTGTAGACTGGATTCTTGCTTCCTCTCTCAATAATTCTACCTACATATCTAATAAGAATCTAATCTTCATATGATGTGCAGAGCTTGAACTGGGGTCAAGATGCAACTTCTTTGCACTAGCCATTAGATCTTCATCAATTTTATTCAATTTTCTCTTTATTTCCTTAGTATTCTTGGTAACATCACATAACTTTGCAAAAAGAGATGTTACATTTATGTGAGAAGTTTCAAGATTTGACAAAACTGAAGAAATCTCTACTTGATGGATAGCTATTTGCTAAAGCACTTTGTTATCAAACTTCTTTTCTACTTTCTCCATTAGCTTATCTTGACCACTTGAATCTTCATTGAATTTGTTGACTATCTCTTCTAATTGTAACAAAATGTGTTGAGAAGTATCAACATCAACACCTATAGCTTCTATCAAAATATTTTTAGCACTTTCAATAATCCTAAATTTTATGTCTCTCTCTTCTCTTAATTTCTTATGCTTGGCTTTCTTTTGGAGGAGCTAACTGACTAATCTCATTTGATCTACAGTGGCATTGTCAAAATCCAATTTGGAAATTTCAATATCCTCATCTAGATCTATATCTTCCTTTATTTCCTTTCCACTAATCAAAAATCTTAGTTGATTCTTTGCTTCAACTTATAAAATTAATGCTTTAGATTTTGAAATGGAGTGAAAGCTTATATAGTGCCTACTAGTGTAATACTTATTGGAATACTTGCAGAATCCAAAACTGATGTATTTTCCAAACTTCCCAAAATTGTGGTATTTACAAGTGAAGTACTAACAAAAGTATTTACAATTTAAGCACTTACTAAAGCATGTACAACTAAAGTAGTCAAAATTGAAGAATCCTAAATTGTACTTATTGCTAAAGAACTCAAAATTATAGAACACTCTATATCCATTGCTAAGACTGGCTCAATAATTGAAGGATTCTATAGCTCTATGGATGAAGTGGTAGACACTTCTATCTGTGATGTGCTGAGTTAAGAGGTAGCAGAGAGTGATCAAACATTTGATGTATCAATGGTTGTCATAATCAAAGTTGTTGAAGCTATCTCCATGCTTGATGATGTTGTTGCTTTTGCTGGAGAGTGAGGAAGGGAGGCTATGATAGCCATAGCTATCTTGACTGGGTCACTCTCTTCTTCTTCTTGCTTGGCTTCCTCTTTAGCTTCTTCCTCTTTTTCTTCTTCATCATCCTTCATCAACTCTTGATATTCTTTAGCATTAATGGTGAAAAATGGAGTATTTTCTTCATCATATTCTTCATCCTTGTCACTATCATCATCATCATCTTTGATTTCAATAGGATTTTCCCTAGGTTTTTGAAGATGGAGTACATTTTTCCATAAGTTTGTAGCATTCTTCACAACATACTCAATATCTTTCATTAAAACTAGACAAGTGTTAAACTTTAAAGTCATTTTGTTCTCATTGTCTTGTAATGCTTTATTCACCTCTACATCTATCAAGTTGGGCACCAACTATTTTAGTGTTTGAGCAAAAATGTATTTGACAATTTGTTTGGTGTTCTCCCATCTAACCTTGACCTTATCTAACAAAATTTTAGGGACTTGTGATTCAAACTGATCTTGAGAGAGTTTCCATTTGCCTAACTTGTCCATGATTAGATCTTCAATGTCTTTCTATTCTACTGGAGTCTTGGTCCCATATTTGAGTGCTTTGAAGTTTTTTATTCTAGCACCTTCTCTTAATGACTTTAGCTTTTCTCGAAATGTGGGAGGAGGTCAGTTGAAGACAACATCACTATTATCTTTTCCCACTTTCTTCTTAGATCTCCTTGTGAATACTATAGTGGATGACTTTGGTGGCTTGCTGATAATCACCTTGCCCTTCTTCCTTGTTGGTTCTTCTTCCTTTTCAGATTCCTCTTCATCTTTAGATTCTTCCAAATTTCTCCTTTTCCTTTAGTAATAATAAGAGGTGTGCTTTTTGTTTTCAATTTTTATATCCTCCTCTTTCCTTTGTTCACCACCTATGGAAGCTTGATCTCAAGTTCAATTCTTACTTCAGCTTCATCATAGGTTCCAAAGAGAGGTTCCCTATGATCTGTAGGCTCATTTACTAATGCTTCAATGATTTCCTTTGCCTCATCAATGTTAACCTCATAAGGAAGAGGTTTTACCCACACAATTTTGGGCCTTACTGCCTGAATGTATACTTTGTCACTATCAACCATAAAACAAATATCAACCTTATAATCTTCAACCAACTTCTTTGGTATCTTGAATTTGTTATTCATATTTTCTTTGAAAGTTTGAAAATAATTTTCCATGATGCTATCAAAATTTTCATCCATTTCAAGTATAAACTCATTTATCTTATATAAGATTGGCATGTCTTTTCTCCATACAACTATGCCTTTGGAGGGGAAAAACTTTTAAGCATAGAAAAACAAACATGTCAACAATGAACCAAATTTGCATGGGTTATTCTTTGATGTTCTAATGCCTTCCATATTTTTGTCCAGTTGCTTCAACATCAAATCTACTAGGTCATATGACAAATTCTTCTTTACAACCTTATAAGCTAAGTCCATTGCTTCACATGACACACTATTGAGTTTACTTGAGTTGTAAATCTTATGTGCTATCACATGGATGCCAAATTTAAGTTCAGTATCAGATACACTACTAATTTTCATTCCTCTATCATTCCACTTGGTTAGGGTTTTCTTTTGTAACTCATCCTGACCTAGGGTTTTAGTGACTTTAGCTTTGGTAAGCATAAGGAAACCAGTTTGAAGTTAGGGGCTTTCCATTCAACACCTCACACCAAAATTTTAGATCCTTTCTTCACCTTGTTGCTACTACTACTGGATGCCAAGATAACTCAGTAAGCTAAGAAAATTCTTCAAAAAAAATTTGCTTCAAATTCTGCTCAAGATCACTGGGATGCTTTGCAAATCACTCTATTCTCAATATACTAAATTCATGGTGAAAATGAAGTTGGTTTCCTACCTTTTGATAAAAACTTCCCATTAATGCTCGGTATAATGAGAGCCATAATGACATAGTGCATGATAGCCTATCATCCACTATCTATACAGATTACTCAGTGAAAGCTTATAACTCAGCAACCAAACATAACCATGCCACTCTCGAGTTTGTTCGATAGAGTCCATAACCCAACTTTGCTAATGATCCTTCTGTATCTTGAATACTAATATGAATCTTTACTTCCTTTCAATTGGAACTATTTAAGATGTGACCTTGGTAACACAGTTCCAATTCTTCCTTAAGAACTTAATTGGAATTGGTGGAGTCACCCACTTCTTGAGTGACATGACTATCATCACTTGAACTAGCTTTCTTGGTAGATTTAGAAATCCACTGTTGTCTCATTTTCTTCCTAATGTTATTAGCTTTTTCTTTCTTTTCATCTTCGACTCTACTTATATTCATGCAATTCTTAGCTATATGACCAAGTTCAATACATGTGTAACATCTTATAGTAGTATCCTTTCCTCTCATGTGATGTCTAATGCAATTTATGCCAATGTGTCCATATTCTTCACAGTAATGACATCTACAAAAAGTGTTGTAGTCCCAACCAAATATTGTCTTCATAAATTTTTCAGCTAGATTGAATGGTTTAGATCTGCATTATGTTGCCTTGTGACCTTGTTTCTTGCATTTGTGACAATTGCCCTCAAACTTTGGTTTTTCTTTGCATTCATTAGCTTCATGACCATGTTGAATGCAGTTGTAGCATTTTCCATTAAATTTTAACTTTCCATTACTCCAACATTTATTTGATGTATGACCTATCTTATCATAGTAATTGCAAGTAGGTCTTTGATTCCTATAAGCACCTTGTTTGGAGGATTCACCTTCTTCTTTGTATCCAAGTCTTTCCTTACCCTTTTGCCTATAAAGATTTTGCTCATTTTGTTGATTCAATTGATACATGTTTTCTTGGGATTTCATTATTCTTCCATTGAGTTGCTTTTCAGAATTTAGATCAACTTTCATCCTTTCATTGATTTACTTTTTAATGTTTAAGTCATTCCTTAACCTTTCATTTTTAGATCTCAAACTCATGATTTCTTCATTTGAATTGGAGAGTTTATTGATAAGATTTTCTTGCTAAAGGGATTGATTTTGAATTTCATTGGTCCTTACCTCCAAGTCTTCTTTTGCCTTATTTCTCTGTTTTGAGATTTCACACAATCTTATTGACTAAATTCTTGTTCTCTTTTCAATTTTCTTACTTCTTCTTGCAAGGAGCCATTCTTTTCTAGAAGTTCTTTGATTGCATCATTTGCTTCATCTAAACTGCTTGAGGGGAGAAAATTTTCAATCTTCTCTACAACATACTAATGGTCATTCATCTAATTTGCAGTTTCCTTCATTCTTTTTAGGGATTGAGAAAGATGCTCTTTTGCTTTCTTTAATTGAGCAATGGCCATCTCTAGATCTAGTTTTTCATTGTCAATTTCTTTGTCAAGCCTGAATATCTCCATTGTCCTTGATCTTTGCTCAAGTTGTATAACTTTATCCTGAGAACCACAAAGCTCTGATACCAATTGTTGGAAATATTCAAGACTAGCTAGGTTATTGAGAGGGGAGGGGTGAATCAATAACCTCAAAACTTTTAACAATTTTAGAACTTAATAGCATAATCCAATTACCATTAGTACATCTAATATATTGCATGCATGAGAAATTGAAAGCATATAACACTTTGAACACAATATTTGGTGACCAAGAAACCTTAAAAATAGAAAGTAAAACTGGGGTGGGGATGATACCCACAAAATTTCAATATTGTAGTATAAAGTTGGCATGTTAAGGCTTACAATGATCACTTCTGATGATCTTCCCTGTTAGGAGCAATTAGGACTACTAGGTCTACCTTGTTAGAGGTTTTATAAACATAAAATGAAGTATGCACTTGGTAAAGAGATTTCAAGAAAAGATTGTTAAGTCTACACTGTTAAAGGATTTGAAGTTGATTCACCTATTAGGATGAAATAGTAGATCTCTTACTTACAACTAAATTTCTAATTGAGATCCTTGAAATACTGGTCACCTCTTTGTGATAGATGTAACTCTGCTAGTCCTAATATGGCCTTGCAATACACTTTTCTCTACTACTGATTCACATTCGCATGCTTTTCATTTCATTCACATTCTCTTGCATCAAACTATTACACTTGGGTATGATATAATACATTACATATATACCAACCCAATTCACATAATTACAAGGTCAACCAATACACAAGCTAACGCCAATATTACAAAGTTTGCCCAAAAGTAGATACTCAAGTTCTAAAAATTGACTTGGTGAATTTGTGATACATGATGTCCACTATTAGTACTTAGCATCATCATGCACTCAATAGAAGTAAATGCTTGGTCCATAGTGATCACTTCAACATAGTTTCAAACTCAGTATACACTACTGACTTGGTAGATACAGTGTCACTCAGTAGAAACTAAATTCCATATTTACCATGCTTGCACTTGTTAAACACTAATCATCTCATCACTCGATTAACACTAACTTTGCTTGACAAGAACTGATGACTCAGTAGATACTACAAAGCTTGGTAACTATTGAACTGCTCGGTAAGAACTATTGGACTTCACACTTCCTAAATTAACCTGGTAACCACTAGAATGCTCGGTAGGAACTATGAAGCTTGGTAACCATTGAATTACATGGAAAACACTGGAGACTGATCAAAGAACTTGGTGACCATACATAATCTAAATAAGTTTTGTCACTAATAACAAACATGACTTAATGTCAACATATTTACAAAGCATGTTGTATTTGTCAAATCAAACCTAATCTTACTTTCTAATCATTGTATTAGTACTGAAATCATTTAATCAAGGTGAAATTCTAATGGAATGTTCTAAAGTCCTCTAACAAGGCCACTCCTAATAGGGTGATTAAATCCTTTAATAAGGTCACATTCAATAGTGTGTTTTGTAACCTTTAACAGGGTTGGCTCCTAATAGAGCTCAATTCATAAGAGTGAAAAATTGGAGACATGTTATTGGTAGTTTTTTCCAAGTTGGATTTCCACATTAAATCCTAGTGGCATATTTATGTGGATGTCATTTGATATTTTTTAATGTTAATAGTTTACATTTTATTAGTTTGATAAATATTAGGACAATGGACTATAAGTTTATGTTACTGATTATTTAATATAGAGACTGAGCTATCGTATATTTAGATATGAAGTATTTGAAGTGTTGAAAAGTCCAATTGCTACATCAAGACCTTGGATAATTGATTCACTCCCTCCTACCCACTTTTAGTTATTCTAAATATTCTAACAATTAGTATCAGAGCATTGGTGTTTGTAGAGAAAATTTTGAAGGTACTTGGAGCTAAAGATCAAGATGTACAAAAAGAATGTGCCAAATTTGAACAAAGAGAACTTCCCTACTTGACAGAGCTTGATGAAGTTGCATCTAGCAAGAACTAGAGATGATGCATTATACTTTACAAAATATACATATGTGGCAATAATAATTATTCCTCTTACAAATCATCAGATGAAAGAGAAGAAAGAATGCAACTAGGCTATGTTGGAGATTGCATCATCCCTTAGCTATATTGAGTTTGATGAGATAAAGTTTTGCACTACTACAAAGAAAATGGTATACAATGCGGATTATCTATGCAAGTGACACAAATATTTTGAGAGCTAAGTCAAAAATATTGAGAGGTAAATTTGATGAAATGAGAATGATGGAAGGTAAGAATATTGTCCATTATTGTGGAAGAATCAAAGAGGTGGAAAATTACATAAGAGGAGATAATGGAAAGATTGATGATGAGATTGTGATGAGAAAGGTATTGAGAACTCTACTTCCTATCTATGCTATTACAATGAAGATTTAAATGGACGGGATAAATTATTGCAGAGAGCTAAGAAAATTTTTGAGAATAAGGTCTTAGAACTTATTGCTCAATAGATTGCCCTTCACCAAGTAGAGTTATCTACTATTTTGATCTCTCCAAAAAATTCTTGTATCAATATAACCTTACTTTTTTTAAGTTATGTGACACATCAATTTTCACAAAAGAAATAAAAGACAAATTGTCTGAAATTATGAAGATCTAAAAGAAAGTGCACAACAGTTGTAGCTTGACCCAAGTCCTAGCTCTGCTCACTTCAACAAAATCAGATTTCTAACAAATATGCAGGTAGAACTACTCAAAGAAGAGGCAAAAGTCATATATACATTAATAGATATCTAGAATATGATTCTCCCTAACATGGATGCACTATAATATTGCATATTCAAAAACCCTCATCCATGATAATAATTTCTCTATTGCAGACCACATGATTAAATTGTTAGCAGAAGTGTAGGTTGAATCGCACACATGTAGGATCTTGCAAGAGAATTGGGACAAGACTTTGGTACTCCTACTTAAGGTACATTCAGAATTCTTATCTCATTTTGGCATTACTATGTAAATACATATAGTATAAATCTTTGGCATTAATGTCAAAAGGGGGAGAAGATGTAAAAAGGGTTGTAAAGAAAATGGGGGAGAATGATGTAAAAAGATAGGGGGAAAAGATTGTAGAATAAATGTATACTATATGTATAGTATACTATATATTATCTATGGAGGAGCATTAGCATATACAAAAATGTATCCCTTACAAAACTAATTTTGAAAAATCTCAAAAACAATATACTCTACTGAGTTGGAGACATAAGGTGATGAATGAAGGTGTTGTTAAACAATTATTGAATTCAGTTTTGACTAATAAGCATTTTTGTCACTAATGCCAAAGGGGGAGATTGTTGACATTCTAGTCGTTTTTGTTATTAGTGACATATACTTATTCAGATTGTGAGTTCATATTGAGCATATTGTACAGTTAATAGTGTAACCAAGCATTTTAGTTGTTACCGAGTTCTACAATTGCTACCGAGTCCTATGGATAGAGTTTAGTTTGAACCAAATAGTTACTACTAAGTTGATGATTAGTAGTGTAAACAAAGCATCTCATTGTATGTCGAGTTTACCATTGTAAACTGAGTTGTGAAGTGCGTACCAAGTTTGTAGTTTATATGATGTGATTCTAATGTTAACAGAGCTACTTAATGTTAACCAAGAGACTCAATTTATATTAAGCTCAAGGCAATAGTGTTTATTGAGCTATGCAATGTGAATCAAGTGATTCAATTTATATGCCAAGTTTTACAATACTCACCAACTCACTAGTGTAGGCTGAGTTCAAGACTACTTAGAAGTGATCAGTATGGACTGAGCTTCTATGTGTCTACCATGTGCATGATGATGTTGAGCATTGACATTGGATGCTAAGTATCAAAACATCACCAAGTCAGTCTTCAGAGCCCAAGTTTCTACACTTTGGCCGACTTTGTAATATTTGTGTAAACTTACAATTATGGTCGACTTTGTAATTGTGTAATTGGATTGATATATATATATATATATATATGTATGTATGTATGTATGTATGTATGTATGTATGTATGTATGTATGTATGTATGTATGTATGTGTGTATGTGTGTATGTAATGTATTGTATCACATCCAAATAATAATAAGGAAATAATGTAATCATAAAAGAAGAGAAGATGATCAAATTAAAAAGGCTACAACAGTATAAGGAGCAGCAAAGATTCATCTATCACAACAAGATGCTTTGTACACTTAGAGAAATCTCATTCAGCAAACCAAGTTGAAGGTCAAAGATCAACCATTATTTCATCCTAATAGGTGGATCAGTCAAATTGTTTAACAAGGTAGACCTAATAGTCTTATGTAAATCTTTTTACTGAGTGTATAGTTCATTATATGTCTGTAAATCCTTTTGCAAGGTGGACCTAGTAGTCCTTGTTGCTCCTAATGGGTAGATCATCAGAAGTGATCATTGTAAGCCTTAACAAGCCAACTTTATACTATAGTACTAAAGCTTGTGGGTATTATTCCACCCCAGTTTTCCTTTCTATTTGGAAGGTTTTTGGGTCACCAAATCTTATGTTAAAGTGTTGTGTATGCTTTCATGTTTTCAGTTTGTCATGCATACAATTAGATCAAAATTCATATAAAGGATTAATTTCTAAATGGGATAAAAAAATTAGAAGTTACTAATTCACCCCTCCCCTCTTAGTAACTTAGCTTTTAATAATATTTTCAACACCATCACTATGTATTATTTAGCAAAAATACCATTACAATACAACCATGGAAGCCTTCAAAGCCATAGCCACAATTGAGCAACCTATGTGAACAAGGATGAATCCACACATCCCATGCCATACTTCAAACCTTCATAAATGCCCCCTTGGCTAACCTGTCAAGCTTGTCCTTCTTGACTCTTGCCTTTTTCTATTATATCTTCTCACACCAACAACTACCCTTGTGGCTACTTATATAGTAGCAAGTCCCACAAAACCACCAAGTGGTATTACATAAACCATGTGCTAGCTAACCCCTTGACTCCACATTTAAGATTGGGAATTTAATTTATTTTTCCTAATATTAAATAATTACATGAATTATTATCACAATGTTACAATACAACTCATCAAGTATATCCCATGGGAATCTATACATGTTGCATGTCCATCTAGGTGTAATATTACATAATAAAATAAAATAATACAATATAACAATATTATGCAATGTGTGAAACACCCATTATCTCAACACACTACTACTAAATGACCTAGCCTCCTACTACTCATGTTAGCCACTAATGTGGTTGTATGTAAACAACTTATACTAATGATATATACAAGACACTTCCTCTTCATTTTCCCTTTCTTCCTTCTCCATTGTAAAAGATAAGTCAAAAGACATAGATCATAAGGGTACAACAAGAGTCAAAATATATATTCGTTGTTGAATCCTAAATGAATGAGTGAAATCAAAAATCTAGGTGGGGGACATGATTTATAACACAATTAATCAAAATTTAATGGATTATATTTTCCCTTCTATTCCCCCAAGTCAAAAAAATCATTGGGTATCCCCCTAGCTCTCTTTATCATTTAGTTCTCTATAAGTAAAGAGGAGAGAGTGAAGATCCTGTAATCAGGACACCACATCAAATTTGAATGGCACTTCACAATGGCCCTTACTAAAAAATTATTAGGTAACACCTTTCTCACGAGATAATGTTTTATGATATCTTCATCAATGGGATGGAACTTGAATCCATGAGGCAATTGTGCATCATCCTTACCATGAATCTAACAAAAGTTAAGAGCCTCCATTATTGAATTCTCTTTCCAATCTTCTAACAAAAATACAAGAAAATATGGAATATTTCAACTATCCTCCACTATATAGGATAAGGAATCCCTACCCAATTTGTTAGATGTGCACTTATCCTTTTACAAAATTTGATATGTGAAATTGTGGGGAGATGTTGTGTTGAATTCTTATAAGGGTGTTATGAGAGGTGGGAAAATGATAGGGACATGTCAAAGATGAAGGTAAATCCTATTGGAGTCTAAAATGGATTCCCTAAGCCTAGTGCGTACATGTGTAAGGAAAGCATCACCATAGACAAGCTTGTTTGGTGTCAGAGTCTGAAGAGTATGTGTATATATCATTATCATTAAAGGAGGGGGAGGAAAGGCTTTGGTTTATTATAGGGGAGAGAATGGAGACATTACAAGCTCCTCATATGATGTATCTCAAAAGCTAAAGAGAGAGAATGTGTTCATGCATGAATATGTTGTTGATCTCTAAGCCTATGTTGTCTATTTGTGTTCAAACACTTAGTCATTTACAAGGAAATATTACAAGGTCATCACTATGATCAAGATATCTAGTAAAGGTCGAGCATACAAAGCTTATGCAGAGAAAAATTGTGATTGTCAAGTACTCGGTAGTGACCAAGCATATGTACATGCCCAATAATGTAGTTGGATTCGAGAAATATGTTGGAATTCTTTTAGAATAACTGAGAGGGGGTTGAATCAGTTATTCAAGGTCTAGATGTACAAACAAAACTTTTCTTACCTTAGTGAATCCATAAAACACTCATATTCATGCATGCGTCAAAATGAATATGTGAATACTTAAAACTTACAGGTTACTATCTAATCAAATTATAGAAATGTAAAGCATGAAACACAACACATTCATTAGCACATTTGACACAATGATTTAATGTGGAAACCCAATTTGGGAAAAACCACCAATAACATGCTACTTCTTTTCACTCTTCTAAAGTGAAGCACTGTAAAAGGCCAACCTTGTTAAAGGTTGCCCAGTTAAGGGATTTCAATCACCCTATTAAAAGTGAGCCTTGTTAGAGGACTTTAGGCCATTCATTTGGAATTCCACCTTATTAAAGGATTTTCTAATGACTGTTAGGTCAACCTTAATCCAAAGGATTTACCCTAGACTGATACAATAATTAGAGAGGAATAGTAGAGCTTTGATTTGATACAACTTACAACTTCACTTGCAAATTACAAATCTTTGTTGAGTCCTCAATTCTTCTTGGCTTTCATACTTTGCAGCTCTAATAGCTTGTTCACCCTTCAAGCATTCATCTCCTTAAGCCTTCTTGTTTAGTATGCCATTACATACACTTCTCTTGGGTCACTTGATGAAGCAAAACCCTTAATTCCTTCTCCTCCTTAGGTTCTCGCACATGATACCAACCTCTCTAACCTCTTTGCTTCATGACTAGACATTCCTATATAAAGGAAATTAGAATATGTTTCCACTCATTATTCATCATCTAAATTAGGGTTTGGATGGATTAGGTAGGATACAATGTATCTACCCCATATCTTGTCTTTTTTAGAAACTTCTCTTAGAATCCATTTGAATTTTCCTAAAAATGGTTTACATCAAATTTTGTGCCACTAGCTCATCAATCTTATCTTCCTCCTAGTTTACAAGTTCCAAGAAAACAAACTTGTTAGCTTATAGTTGGTGAATCTTCAATCTTTGTCATAATGCAATAGCTTTGCATTATCATTCTTTTGATTCTTAGCATTATCATTCTTTTGATGCTCAACACATACTATGTCACTTGGCATCAAATGTAAAATCACTTAGCATCAACTAGATTTTACTAGTGCTTGGCATCAATTGAATTTTACTTGGCATCTCCTATCTTGCTCGACATCCACTAGAATTTTATTTCACTCAGCTCCAAGTAACTTTATTCTTGTCTTACACTAACTTTTCTTGGCACCTACTATTTACTTAGTCAAACTTGATTGACAAACTTTAGTTAACTTGTTCTTCTAAATTTTGTAAGTGTAGCTAGCCACTTTATAGCCTTAGGTAGATCATCAATACATTATGTCATCACTATCTTAACTAATCCCTATACTTCATTACATAAGCATAAATCAACCTTTCCTTTAGGTGCTTTTGTTACATCTTGTTGATAGAATCCTCCTCATCAATCAACTAAGTACAAGTTTGACATCACTAAAAAAAATAATGATTGAAACACAGTCTTCTTCAATAATATCCTTCTTGAAAATACTCTTTTTCAAATGATATTTTCAATTAGATATCAACAATCTCCATCTTTGGCATTGATGGAAAACCAAACTGATCAACCTAGTCAATCAAATGATGAACATCTTGTTCAACCAAACTAACTAGGTTAAAATAGTAAGACAATACCAAAAAGAAAACTTGGATTCCTTCTATCAGCAACTTTCATCTTCTAATTAGGTTACAAAAACTCTTTCTTGTAACTCCCTCTAATGATGATCAATTCTCCCTCTTTGTTCTAATTATTTCTCTAATATTCTTGCTTCCTCTTTGATCACTTTCTAAATGATGAACTTTCTCCAGTCTTCTACTGATGATGATTAGTTAAATGTGATTTTTACATCTTTGACAACAATGCCAAAGACATATACCAAACACTTGGCATATTTAATACATATAGATATAGGCTTTTTGTAGGTTCTTCAATTTCTCCCTTTGTCACCTTGCTTGTGACTAATTTTTAGTTCCATTTTTGTGATTACTTTAGGTAGTTCCTAAAGTAAGATCCACTACATCAATTTGTATTATATGAACATCATCTTGTTTGATGAAGGGCACTCCCTTTGTTCCTTAAATAGCCTTTGATAGGGGTATCATCCCTAGTTTACCTCTTAGATATTCATGAGCATCCTTTGGTAATGGTTTTGTGAAGATATCAGCAATTTTCTCCTTTGAGTTAACATATTCCATCTTCACCTCTTTGTCTTGAACTAACTCTCTTAAATAGTGATACTTGATTGCAATGTGTTTTGTCTTTGTGTGCATCACTAGATTCTTTGATATATTGATAGCGCTTGTATTATCACAATAAAGTATCATTGGTTTTTTGATTTCTTCCTTCATTCCTTTGAGTAGTTGTTTGATCCATACAATGTTTGTGCAGTTTATAGTAGTAGCAACATATTTTGCTTCAGCAGTAGATTGGGAAGTACAAATTTATTTCTTGTTAGTCCATGTAACTAGTCTTTTGCCTAAGAAGAATACTCCTCCATTGGTTCATTTTTTGTCATCAATGTTTCTAGCCCAATCAACATTGATGTAGGCTCTTAGTTCAAACTTTTCATTCTTCTTGTAATACAAACCAAACTCTTCTATTCTTTTCATATATCTCATTATTCTATTCACAACCATCAAGTGATTCTCTCTAGGATTAGTAGAGAATCTTGCAACTATCCCTATAGCTAATGCAATATCAGGTCTACTATGTACTACATATTATAATTTTTCAATCATAGAGCTATATAGTGCATGATTCACCTCAGCTGGATCATCATTCTTTGACAACTTGTGTCATGTCACCGTAGCTATACTTACTAGTTTGGAATCCTCTAGTCCAAATGTCTTCAATATCTCTCTAACATACTTTGACTAAGTGATGAATATACCATACTTCATTTGATATACTTGCAATCCCACAAAGAATTTGATCTCTCCAAATATAGACATTTCAAATTCTTGCTTCATCTGATTTGAAAAATCTTTACACAAAAAATCTTTTCCTCCAAATATGGTATCATCAAAAAAAAATTCAAATAACAAAATACTATTGTCTTTTTCTGCCTTTATGTACAGATTGTTGTTATCATCTGTCCTTTCAAATCCAATCTTCATAAGATAAGTATGAAGTCTCTCATACCATGCTCTTGGTGCTTGCTTCAATCCATATAGGGCTTTGTGCAGTCTACATATCATGTTCTTATTGTTATCATCAACAAATTCTTTTGGTTGTTCTATGTAGACTTCCTCTTCTAGTATGCCATTCAAAAATACAAATTTAGCATTCATCTGATAAACTTTGAAACCTTTGTATATAGCATAAGAAAGTAGAGTTCTTATTCCTTCCTTTCTTGAAATAGGGGCAAATGTCTCACCATAGTCAATTCCTTCTTCTTGTGCATATCCTTTGCAAACTAATCTTTCTTTATTTCTTGTCACTTTACCATTCTCATCTAGCTTGTTCCTAAATACCCGCTTGGTGCCAATCATATTCTTGTCTTTTGGTCTAGGAACTAGACTCCATATTTTTTTCTTCTCTATCTGTTGAATCTCTTCTTCCATGACCTTGTATCAATCATCATCTTCTAATGCATCTTTCATTATTTTGGGCTCCTTCATGCTTAGCAAACATGTAAGACCCCTTCCCCAGTATCATATTATAAACTCTAAAATGGTCAAAACTAGGAAACATAAAAAGATGAGATGTCATGTCTTGGTCTCGCATGCATGGTATGTGAATTATAAACTATTATCATACACCTTATAATAGGATGATGATAAGTGGGTTCCACAAATTAGGTATGTCATCATTGGCATCCTACTCATTAATATTAAACCTAAGATCTTACTAAGATTGATATACCTTGTAGTCATTATTGCCATAAGTATCATATTTAGAATTTTATCAAGCTGGTAAGCTAAGACCCTATGGAAAAAGACTCAAGGTGTTATAACTTACAAAACTATGCTAATGGGTTCATAGTATGTTATGATCTATTAGGATAGTTGTTGTGAAAAGATGAAGTAACACCAACCCTTGTGAGTACTAATAATAATTATAGATGGAAATTGTTATCAATTTAGATAAAGGCTTACTTGGTAGAGCTTGAAATGATATAAACATAATAAGTCAATTGCAGTACAAGCGGTATTAGGTGGATAGGCTACAGTGAATGATGATCAAGATGAAGATATAAAATATTGACTAATAGATATAATGGGTTTACCTAATGATTGATTTTGAACCTATGCAAACATGATTATGAAAATATCCTGATAACTGACATTAGTGATTTTAGAGACATATGCATTCTAACATAATATCTTATAATGATAATGAGATAGTGTTAGTAATCAAACTATATGTAATTGAATCAAATAATACTAGTTGTTATGATCAAATTTTGGTGGTTTTGACCTAAGGTGTGTTATTGGAACTAAATTTCATGTTGGCTAATTTAGCAATATAGATACAACACTTTGTCATTTTTATAGAAAATGACTTAGAATGTGGTTTAGAATGTTAGTTGGATCATTTGATTAGAACATTAATGCTAATATGTAGATTCTAACATTTCAACATTTCAAAAAAAAAAACTTTATATGAAAATGATTGAGAAATAAAAGTTGATTATGACAATGGAGTATGTTAAAAATTTATTATGATGAATTATGGTTAAATGAGATGTATTTTAATATTTTGAATGTCTTATTTGAAATTATTAGGTACAGAAATTCCATTGAATTATGTTAATATGGATTACTTAACATTTAAATTCATTTGCACTTATGATGTGTATTTTATATGACCTCCTTGGACTATTGATGCTCATGTTTAGTGTGCAGGAAGAGGAACCATGGAAATCTTTGGGGGAAACAAGTTCCAAACTTATGTGAACACAGTACAACCAAGACAAATCTTTGGAAGATTAAAAAGCCTCATTGTGATGTATTTTATTTCATAATTATAAGCTTGCTTATTTGTGAAATTGTTAATCACAAAATTCATTAGGGACATGTGATAATGATGTAGAATGTGCTTTTAGGTGTCACTTGACACTTTTGATTATGTGTGTGTTAATGATATGTCATCTAGGGTTTTGGTCATGGTGGCATTTTACCCTAAA
Source organism: Cupressus sempervirens (assembly GCA_028749045.1). Taxonomy (NCBI): domain Eukaryota; kingdom Viridiplantae; phylum Streptophyta; class Pinopsida; order Cupressales; family Cupressaceae; genus Cupressus; species Cupressus sempervirens. Next base: position 225,054,993 of record CM053787.1, on the reverse strand, counting down.
AACTAATTACCTTGTTAATGACTAAATAAACCCACTTGACAAGGGGTAGGATGGGTCACAACCAAAGGAAATTCGAATTTAGACTTGACTATGGTTTTGAGGGGTCATTAGGTGGTCCCAAAGTGCCTTTTATGTGGAAATGAGCTACCCATGTGATAGTATAACATGTTGGGGACCTAATTTTGACCATGATAGTGATAGACAACCTAGGGGGGGCCTTTACCAATGCCTTCTCCCACCAATTCGAAAATGGAGTTGTCATATGTGTTCTCTCTCATGGTTCCACTAAGTCAAATATAGAAAACTTAAAGGGAGACAAGTTTGTAAGAGGGATTGGCTTGGTGTTTTTGCTAAAATAGTTAGTGGGGTGGCCCTTTTAGAGAGTCTTAGACAAACTAGTGGTGTATTCACCCACTCTCTAAGTTTAGAGACAGATAGGGTTTTGGAGGAAGGCTAAGGAAGCTCTTCATCAACTATCATTGCCTTTAGGTTGGACCAAGGTTGGTGCTCAATCATGACCATTTTATTTTAGTATTGCATGATGAATCTACAAATATGGAATATTGTTATGGAGTCAAGGATTGTTATTGTGATCTTGTGTTGTGTGTGAATGTGCAATAAATTTCATGTTTTTTTGTCTCCTTCCTTGATCTCTTTGTTTCTTTTTTAATGTTGAATTTGTTCATGGGTGTGAAGGCTTCACTCACCATTGGGAGGGAAGAGAAGCTTTGGGTGAATGGGTTAGTTGGGCTCAACATTGAAGTTGAGAGATTCTCCTCTTGGAGAGGTTTTTTTGTTGTTCATGTAGTATAGGCTCCATTGAAGTCATATGCCTTGTTGATAACCTTGAAGAGGCATTTGTATTATGGAGGTATAAGTGTATTGATGTGATGAGAAGGATGCATTTAATAGCCTTGGAAAGGAATCATGCAATTGTAAATATATATATGTTTATGGATATGGCATTCTCCTCTTTGGAGAGCCCACCTTCACCCATTGTTTTATGATTCCAATGGTGAATCATTGTGTTAAACCTTGGAGGGTTTTTTAAATGTATTGTAAGATTGAGTTTTTTATTGTGACATGTTTGAGTGTAAAACATTGGAAACTTGTTTCCCCTACTAGCCAGGCGGCTTCATAGTAGCCTAGGATGGGAGGTGAGCCTCCATGGTTCCCAATTTTGTGTTATTGTGTGCAGGTTGAGGAAATGAACACCATGAAGAAGTTAGGGTTTGAGATGAGTACATCCTTTATATGTTATTTTGTATGAGTTATGAGGGTCAAAACCTCATCATTGTGTTTCCAAAATGTGAAGAGAATGTGATGTAAAATATGGGCTATCATATGTATGTAGTTGGTATGGTAAATATAGTAACTTCAATTTTTGCATGGGAAGAAAGAAATGGATCATGTGAGGGATGAATATCTTTTATTGAGAATCAACATTCATCATTCTAGCGATTTATACTAAAAATAAGTGATTGATTCATTATACTCAAGTGAATTTGTGCATTCAATCCATGGCTAAACATTGTAGAAATTTCATATTGGAAAGTTAGTGTTAAAGACAGGATGAGTGAGAGTAATGAAAAGTTCTTGTTATGAGATTTGTGAAATACAAATGAAAAGTTCCAATGTTGTAGTGTACACAAGTATGCATGGAAAAAACTCATTTTTTGCTATGAATATATGTTTCTATATATGATCCTAATTATCCATGAGTTCATTATTCTATGAATGGTTGTTCTTTCATAAGTGCTAATAAGCATTTGTTAGAAAAATTTAAAATATGACTTGTACATTGAGGTCTTAAACCCGACATTGTCTTGCATCAAAAAAAATCTTTGAGATTATATAGAACAAATGATAATATCATCTTTATCACCAAAATAAAACACCTTGCCTTCCTAGTTGAAATAGAAGAAATTAACTTAGCAAGACTTATAGTTTACATTCTATAGAGAAAAAAAAGAGTGTTGAAGATGCACATGTCACTTCTCTGGAAAATGTATGAGAAAAAGCAATTAATTTTTTCTTATTACAAAGCAATATAATATTAAGAAGGATTATGCCTAGAATATTCTTGTAGAGCACCATTAAAATAATCATTCTATCTTAGGGTCAAGAAATAAGTTGATAGGAATGACTAAATAGAATATAAAAGCATGCTTATTTCCATTAAAATCTCATAAAATACTATTCTCTAAGGAAAATCACGTGCATCAAAAAAGTGTCTTTCTTAAATAAATAAAATAAAATAAAATAAAAGATAACAAAAGAAAAAAAAAAAAAAAAAAAAACCTAAGTATGGGTGCCATATACTAGGATAATAATTAAGTAAAAGTTTAACCATGTGAGGGGAAAATGGTCCCCACACCCCCCTAAGCATCCTCACTTCCCATCAACCTTTCTAGCACATGAATTGATGGATTTGGGTTTGACATGTGTTCTGAGCTAGGTCAGAATTCTCTTCTCTTAGGTGTCATATTTTGATTGGGGAAGTAAAGCTTATATAGAAATATGTATAGTACCTATCCCCATCACACCTTGGGAAGAATAGATGAATTCCCTTCTCTTAGGCACCATATTTTGATAGGGGAACTAAAGCTTATATAGAAATATGTATAGTACCTATCCCCATCACACCTTGGGAAGAATAGATGAATTCCCTTCTCTTAGGCACCATATTTTGATAGGGGAAGTAAAGCTTATATAGAATTATGTATAGTACCTATCCCCATCAAACCTTGGGAAGAATAGATGGGCACTTGGACAATGCCCCATGTATTATTAAACTTGTCTTAGTTGCCTCCAAATTGAAAGGAGTGAAAAAGTTCCCACCCTAGGGAGTAGGTGCATAATCATGGGAAAGCCTCATTGGAATAAGATAGAGGTAGGATTAGGAAAGTAGGAGATAAGTGGGGCAATTAGTGATGTTTAGGGTTTAAGGTATTTTAAAAAAAAGATTCATGTGAAATGAAAGTATGTGGGGTGGTAGGAAAGAAATAAGGATGGAAGTTTCTTAGAAATAGGAAGATTAGTGGAGGTGGGGTAGGTTAGTAGAAAAGCATCATTCCATTAGTTAGTTAGTGAGTATAGTACTTATTCTTTATTTTTTTAAAGAGGGTAGTGCTTTAGATAGGAAAGATTAATAAACTCTTTTTTATGTAGTAAAGTGGAAATGTATCTAATAGAGTTAGGATTAAAATGTTAAGAGTAAATAATTATGGATATATGTAATTAGGAATCATATATGTTATGAAGTTAATTTTGGAACCATGCAATTATTAGCTAGTAGTATATGAATAATTTTGGGGTTAGGGATTATCTTAACCATCACCTTATATTATAATTATTCTAAATATTTATTATTATTATTTTTTTAATTTTTTTTAGTAATATATTTATATGTAATTTTAAGATTTTATGTTAAGTCATTATACTTAGTCTTTTCCACTAACCATAACCAATGAATGCAGTACATGCTAAGTAAGGTATAACTATGATTTATTTGTGAAGATAACATGTAACATTGTGAAATAATATATTAATTGGAACATACTTAATATGATGTGAATAGTAAATAAATATGTAGGTAAATTTAGGACATGTAATTATAATTCTTTAATTAGTTCAAGGTAACCTTCAATTAGTATGTTAAGTAGAGGGAAGTTGATTTAAAACAAGATTTACATGTGAAGTAATATAAAGAAGCCAAGTAGATATTTCTTGTTAGTAAGCAAAGGAGGTGAAGCACATGTAAGATTAGTTTTATAATTACCTAAGTAAAGGGGTGTTAGATGGTAACACATTGTAGTAGTAAGGGAGAAATAATTAGTCAATAATTACTTCAAATCTAGTAGTAGTACCTAGTCCATAAGACATTAATATAGCAAAAGTTAAGAAAGGATAGGATGTAAAGAATTCGTTTAAATAGTTATACCTATATAATAATAAACTAGGATAAAATTTATAATAAAAAAAATTGTCGGTTGAGTTTTTCCTCATAGAATTTAGGGTACGTCAAAACATGATTCACTTCTCAATCTATTTCTTTTCATTGGCCTAGCGTCTTTGTTTCCAATGATTTGATCAGTAGGATGATGTATTTTGACATATTTAGACAATCTTGGCTTAGCTCTCGTTTCTACATTTTGTCTTTTAGAATTAGAGTCACTATGTGCATCTCTATTAGGTATTTCAACATCTCTTTCATGTATACTAATCTTAGAATCAAAATGTGCATTTTCTTCATTCTGCAACTTGGCATCTAAATGTAGCTTAGTTCCTTAAAGCAACTTAGCATTCACAGGATGTGACTCGGCAATTACAAAAACTTGCTATTGGTTTGTAACTTGATTTGTAGCATCTTCTTCATTAGACATTCCTTCATAGAAGTATACAAATGATTTGTATTCTTCTTGTTCTTTCATAGGTTTAGCCTCATGTACTTCTATAAATTCATCAAAATTCATATTTTCACTTTCCACAATTTTGTTAATGTTAGTATTCAAACACTTATAGGCTTTTCTTCTTGTGGATTATCCAAGGAATGTACCTTCTTCACTTTTTGCATCAAACTTTCCATTTCTAACATCTTTAAGAATATAACACTTACTTCTAAATACCTTAAAGTATTTTATATTAGGTGGATATCCATACCATAGTTCAAAAGGTTTTGAATGAGCACCTTTTTTAACTTGCACATGGTTCAAGGTATATACAGCAATACTTACAACTTTTCTCCAATATTTCAAGGCAACATTCTTTTGCATCATAAGCATTCTAGCATAGTCCATTATAGACTTGTTTCTTCTTTCAGAAATTCCATTTTGTGGAGGGGTCCTAGGTGTAGATGTCAGTCTTTTGATTCCTCTATCATTACAGAACATCTCAAACTCAATTGAAGTGAATTCTCTTCCTTTGTCTAATCTCAAGCATTTTAGACTCTTACTTGTTTCTTTTTCAACTCTTGCCAAGTACCACTTAAACATTTGAAAAGAATTAGATTTTTTTTTAGAAACATGACTATCATCATCCTAGAGTAATCATCAACAAACATCATTATGTACTTATCTCCTCTGTAGCTTTGCACTTCAATAGATCAACACAAGTAGTTTGAAAAAACTCTAGTATATCCTTAAAGGTATAAGCTTTACCCTTAAATCTTGACTTTGACATTTTTCCTAGCAGACATTATTTGCATACTATATTATCAGGTTTCTTCAACTTACACAAACCTCTAACTCTTTTCACGTTATTGACACTAACCAAATTATAAAAATTAACATGACATAATCTCTTGTGCCAAAGCCATACATCATCAAGTTTTTCAATAAGACAAGAAGCATTCTCTATATCCAAATAGAACAAATTACTTCTATTTTGATCACCTTTTCCAATCAACTTCTCATTTGTGTCATATATATTGGTAGTTTTATTTTCAAATTTAACCTTACATCCCAGTTTATTCAATTTTGGCACACTTAACAAGTTATAATTTAATCCTTCAACATAGTACGCATTGTCAGATGAAATTTTGTCTATGAGTTTGATAGACCCTTTTCCTTTTATCAAACATGGTGCATCATTACCAAATCTTACACTATTTCCATCATAACAAGTTAAGGTAATAAATTTAATTTTGTCTCTAGTCATGTGATGTGAGCATCCACTGTCAATGATCCATCTATCATTCTTGTCCACAGAAGTCACAAGTGTAGTTGCCTCATCATCATCAGATATGTTCTTCATTGCAACATATACCACTTCATCATCATGTTCATCAGCAATGTAGCCTTTCTTCTTGCATTTGTCTTTGTAATCTCTTTCATCATCTTCTCTTCTATTTTTGTACTTATTTCCTTCTCTTTATTTCTTCTTCTATGTACATCTTGCAACATTGTGACCAACTTGATTGCAATTGAAAAAAATGATGGGTAACTTACCTTTGAACTTTCCTTTACCTCTGTGAAATCTCCTTGCCTATAGTGCTTCTGATTGTTCAATGTCTTTCTCATCTATATTATTTTCACTAGATACATATTTTATCTTTATTTTCTTCTTATTTTTCATTACCTCCTCAAAATCCTTCAATAAAAACTTAGCTTTGAAAGTAGATTTAAGACTCTGTAGCTTGTAGTTGTCAAAGTTAGATAGCTCAAAAGCAGTGAGTCTACCTACTAGACCTTCAAGGGTTAGATCATTTCCTAGAATACATCTCAACTCTTGGATTGCAAAAACTCTAATAGCATAGATAGATAGTAATGTTCTCAAGACTTTGCACAACATAGTATCATCATCTATATGACCAGTAGCTCCTCTTATTACACTAACAACTTCCTTTATCCTAGCAACATATTGAACAATATTCTCACCTTCTTCCATTCTCACATCATCAAACTTACCTTTAAGCCTCTTAGATTTGGCTCTTTGAACATTTTTTTCTCCTCCATAGATGGTGGTTAGGGCATCTCACATATTCTTTGTAGTGTTGCAACATTTGATGTCATCAAATTTGGCATAGGTTAGAGCAGAGTCAATCTCCAACATCGCCTAATTGTGTTCCTTTTTCTTCTTCATATCTTTAGTAATTTGGGCTCCTACTAGATCAACATGTTCCACTATAATGGTAGATTGTGCATGATCTCCAAGTCCTCCAAGGTAGCTTCATCAAACTTTTCCATGCAAGAAGGTTATCTCTATTGGTCTTGGGTATTTCTCTTTTAGACATCTTGATATGCATGCTTCTAGTACCTTAAAACTAGTCTTCTTATGTAGATTGCTCTAATACCAATTGTTGGAATTCTTTTAGAATAACTGAGGCGGGGTGAATCATTTATTCAAGGTCCATATGTACAAATAAAACTTTTCTTATCTTAGTGAACCCATAAAACACTCATATTCATGCATGCATCCAAATGAACATGTGAATACTTAAAACTTGTAGGCTATTATCTAATCAAATTGCAAAAATTTAAAGCATGAAGCACAACACATTCATTAGCACATCTGAAACAATGATTTAATGTAAAAAACTCAATTTGGGAAAAATAACCAGTAACGTGCTACTCCTTTTCACTCTTCTGAAGTGATGCCTTGTGAAAGGCCAACCCTGTTAAGGTTACAATACACACTATTGAATGTGACACAATTAAGGGATTTCATTCACCCTATTAAAAGTGAGCCTTGTTAGAGGACTTTAGGCCATTCACTTGGAATGTCACCTTGTTAAAGGATTTTGCAATGACTGTTAGGTCAACCTTAATCCAAAGGATTTACCCTAGACTAATACATTTGTTAGAGAGTAACAGTAGAGATTTGATCTGATACAACTTACGACTTCACGTACAGATTATAGATCTCTATTCAGTCCTCAATTCTTCTTGGCTTTCATACTTTGCAGCTCTGACAACTTGTTCACCCTTCAAGCATTCATCTTGTTTCTTGCTTAGTATGACATTGCAAACACTTCTCTTGGGTCACTTGATGAAGAAAAATCCTTAATTTCTTCTCCTCCTTAGGTTCTTGTGTTGGAATATTCAAATAGGAATAATACTTCTAAGAGGGGGGGGGTGAATCAGAAGTATTGTGCTTTGTCTATTAAAACTTTTTCTTAACTAAAAATAGACTGCATGCATATAAACATATCAAACAATTATGAAAAACACATAATCATCACCACATAACACTTGAGATTTTGGTAACCCAGAAACCCTCCAGGAATAAGAAGGTAAAATCAGCGTGGGGATGATACCCACAAAATTTACTGCAGCAATAAGGTTGTAACCACTTCTGACGGTCTGCCCTGTTAAAGGCTTTACATTGTATCAATAGTGACCTGGTTAAAGGATTTCAAACACTTTACAAGAAGTGTTACCCTACTAAAGGATTTCATCAACTATTTATAGGATTTACAAAATAGCTGCTAAGATAACCTATTACCATAGGATTTTCTTTCTAATACAATTGCTAGAGAGTATTAGGTATAATAAACTTGATAGATTACAATCCTTTGATTTCTGAATACAGGAACTTGATCTACTTTTTCTAATCTTGATCCTCTATGATCTGATACTCTTCACTCTGAGAATTAATTTTCCTTGCACACCCTCTTCCATTCACCATAGGGTTCAATGTGATTTTTTCTTCCTTATAAAGACATTCGAAGACTTAGGGTTAGATATGGATCTATGATCCATATTGAATCTCTATTTCCCGCTCATTCCTTGCATATTAACAATTGGTTGCATTCCTTTTCCATTTTTCTTATTGGTTTCATGTTGATTGCATGGGAAAAACAAAAGATTCGATCTTATCTTTTAATCCTTTGAGATTCATCATGTGTCAGCCATAAAAATGGTTTACATTTGAATTTGCAATGTTACAAACTCATATGTGCATTCTGTGTTGGTCGGCACTTACTGATCTCTGATGCTCAGCACTTATAATAAACTTTCTTACTCGGCACCGTTTATGACTCAGCACTCAAATGTCACTTGAAATTTTTATCATGCTCAACACCTAAATTCATTCGGCACCTGTTGGGTTTCCTGACTTGGCTCATGTTGTGGCTCGGCATACATGGTGTACTCGGCTCCAATGTAGAAAGTGATTAAGTGTGTTGGCACTCAAGTGTCAAAAACCATTTTGAGACTAACAATCTCCCCCTTTGACATGAGTGACAAAAACACTTAACTACCCTTATGAGTACATATACTAATTTTCTTGGTATATATAGAGGTTTTTTAAAACCTTAATCAAAATTTGTAATGTACATTATATATACCTCAAAAGTATTGTAACTCCCCCTGAGTTGATTGTACCATTATCAGTGCTATCTTGGTAACCAAAATTTGATGTTGTATATCATGCTCTGCCTTTGTTGTCTTATCTCCCCCATTATCTTGTCTCCCCCTATTTTTATTATCTCTCCCTTTTATTCTTATCTCCCCCTTTTTTGACACTTATGTCAGAGGGTTTTAAGGGTTAAGACCATATTTCGCCAAAAATTTGTTGTTTACCTCCATAATCATCTTAAGAGCTACATCCCAATTATGCAAAGCAATTTCCAATGATTTATGTTGGAGGGAAATTTTTACAGCAAGATGAATAAGTCCTTCTGAAGTAGAAAGATTAGGGTCTTTCTTGAGAATAGTTTCAGCATAGACCTGTTCTTTATGGAGGATTTCCAAATGTGGGGCTATAGAGGATTGGAGCTGTAATAGTTTGGCCTTGATGGTGGCCTCTTCTGTTGTTAATACAAATATTTCTTTATGAGTGTGAAGCATTTGAGCAAAATTCTTCTCACTTTGAGCTGGATCTCTAGGTAGCTGCATGCTAGAAATATTCAAGTTTCTTTCCAGGATCCTTATCTTTTTGCTGGTCTCTTGTGTGAAATATGAGAAGTCACACAACTTTTTGTATAATGAGAATATATTATCAAGTACCTTTTTGACTTTGTCTATGACCTTTTCCAATTATATCTGAGAAAGTGTTATTTCACTGGATATTTTCTCATTAACTTTTCCTTGAAATTTTCTTTCAGACCATTCCATGAGTTTTGCATTTGTTTCTAGGTCTGCATTTGTGACCTATTCAACAATGTCTAATAATTGTTCCATGATATGCTTTGACTCATCTAGTGACTGTATACTGAAAACATCCATAAATATATCTTTAATTTCATGCATTGTTTGCTTTTGTTGATACTCCTTTCTGAGTATTTCTTGCCTCTTTCTTCTATTTAGTGTTTCATGCACCTTATTGATTTGATCAATGTTAATTGTTTTTGAGTCATAACTCGGTATGACTATCTCCTCTTCTAGTTTAGGGTCTCCATAGTGAATGACCCTTGCAATAGTTGTAGAGCTTGATCTTGGTGATGATATCTATAAAGGCTTTTGTGTAGGAGTCCCCGAGGTAGGAAAATTTATCAATGTTTGTATTGCCTCCTGCTCTTTAGGGGTTTCTTCTATTTTCTCCTCCTGTTGTCTTCCTTGATCAATTATCGTATTTGTAGGAAGTGCACCTTGTGTTTGTCCTATAGGATCATATGTAATAGTCTGTCCCGTTTGTTCTAGTTCTTTGTCTGCTGATGCACTTGTCTTCTGAACTGTGGTGTCAACTATGCCTGTTGAAACAACTATTGGAATTTGAAGTTGACCACTAGTAGCTGTAGAGATGTTGGAAGGTGGTTCTTGTGGTTTCACCTTATCTCTTATTGTGTTTTCTACTAGTTTTTGTAATTCATCCATACTGACCAATACTAGATCTGCACATAATCTTACTTGTTGCGTAGATTGGTCAAGGATTCTTTTGAGATCCTCTACAGTTAATGGATTGATGTTCTAACTAGAAGTATCAGGAACATCCTATACTATTATAGTTTCTGTAGGTGTTATGGGTACATGAGGAGGGCTTGGTGGTGGCAATTGTGTGTCTTGCACACTCTGATCTTGTTGTTGCTCTTGCTCAGTTGTTGCCATTTTATCTTGCTTTGGTGTGTCCTCCTCTGTTTCTCTTTTTTCTTCTTCCTTCTTCTCTTCTCTACCTTGCTTTACTTATGTCTTCTCTTCTCTCCTTTTTCTTCTTTCTTCTGGTGGAGCAGAAGCTTCTTCCTTGTATTCTTCTTCAAGAAAATATTCAGTTTTCTTGTACAAGTTCTTCCATGCTTTGGTTTTTCTTTGTACAATATCTTCCATTTTTTTTTGGAGAATGAAGAATGCCCTGTATTTAGGTGTAAACCTGACATTGTGCCTTTTGACTACTTTTTCTACTTGCTCCTTGGTCAAATCTGGCAGTATGCCTGCTAGAGTTGTTTCTCTCATCTCCTTTTCCATTCTTAAACAAAAATGTCATCTGTCTTCTACAATTTTTGACAGTTCATCTGGCAATTGTCCATCTAGTTCAAGAGGGGTGTACTTGAACTATGCCATCATTCCATAAATTGATTCCTCTATTCTATTATGTTCTTCTTTAGTGAACTTATTGAAATCAACTTTATTTATATTGCTTAAATCTCCTTTTCCAATCTTTTTACATATTATATCAACTGAAGAATGACATACCTTTTCAAATTGATCTTCTTCATCAGTATCAGGTTGAGCTACATATCTTCTTCTTTTTCTAAGCTCATCTTGTGTCTTCTTGATTGGTTTCTTCTTTGTTGCTTTCTCTTTGGCTTTTTGAGTTGAGTCCCTTGTTACAGCTCTCGTTGTTGGCTTTTGGGGTGATGGTAGAGCATCTTTTTTTGGTTTGGGTTGAGTTGGAAGCTAATCTTTTGTCTTTCTTTTCTTTGGCTCAGCCTAGGTTGGTGCTTCCTTGGTTTCTTCTTCCTCAGCACCTTCCTCCTTGTCTTCACCTAGGCCTTGAGTTAATTCCATTAGGCCTTGCTCTTGTTCATCCTCTTCATCATCATTGTCATTGTCATCATCTTCAACTTCAGCCTCTACCCCTTCACCAAATTGCTTCTTAATTTTATTCATCAATTTATCTTTCTTTTTCAATGTGGAGGCAGATTTTATTTTTGATCTTACCACATCACAAGTGCCAAAATGTGGGGCACTCTTATTTTTTTCTTCTGCCAACAATGCAGTTATTGTTGTAGATGCTTCATCAACATTGATTTCATAACCAAATGGCCTTAGCCATCACACCCTTGGAATTGCAGCTTGAATGTAGGTGAAGTCAATATCAACTAAGAAGCATATATCATTAATATGTTTTTCTACTAAAGAAACTGGTATTCTCACCCTTTGCTTCATGGATTTCTTGAAATCCTCAAAATAGCTTGTCACCAAAGTATCAAAATTTTCTCCCATTTATTCTATATACTCATTTATTTCGGATACGATGGTCTTATCACTCCTCCATGTCACTTTTCCAAAAGAAGGAATTTCATTTTGAACATAAAAGAATATACAAACCAAAATTGCTCCAAATTTACATTGAGCACCCTTTGTCCTTCTTATGGAGTTAGGTTTTCATTTATCTATTGTAGTTGTAGTTTAGCAAGATCATAAGTATGATCCTTTTCACCAGTTTATACCCTACATCTACTACTATGTATGGCACACTATTGAGTCTACTGGATTGGTAGAATTTTTGGGCAATAACTCTAACAGCAAACTCAACTAGAGGATATTGAATGGTATGAATAGTCATTCCTCTCTTGTTCCACTGAGCACCTGTATTCTTTTTAATGACCTCCTTGGATTTTCTTCTCAAGGTCTTGTGTTGATCTAGGGTAGGATATCCAGTTACCCTATGAATTATTCTTTTTGTTAGTTTGACAGGGACATCTTCTAACCATAGACTACCATCATGAATTCTTCTCAATACAAGTCTGATCCACTCTATCTTGAATACGGTGGGAAAACTTAAAACTTGTGTCAAACCCTTCTTTTCAACAATTTTGTATTCATCTTTTAATACTCCATTGACACACAGCTTTGCAAAGGCTTCTCTAATTTCCATGTCTCCTAGGGCTCCTATCTTGCAATTGTAACATCTTCTTACATCCTGAACCATGACGACGTTTGGGGGTAATGCAAGAAAGGGCTTCGGTTGGGTCATTTTTGTATGCTACTTTAGGAATAGGGAAAAAATCAAGCTGCCTAACTTCATTAGACACTAGCTGGACTTCAAATGACTCTTTTTCTATGGTTTTCTTGGAACTCAAAGCCATTTATGTAAACTAGGGTTTCTTTTACACAGAAATACGAAACTGCATAGCTCGGCACAAATGGAAATACCTTAAGATCAATGAAAACTCATTGTAAGAGGTTGCAATTTGCTTGGAATACTAGATTCTATATTGCAAAGTTGCTCTGTGCTCTTTATCTCCTCTGCTTCTTGATCGCGATGAGGAAAAATGATTTAAATCGCAATAATATACCCTATTTCCATCACATTAAATGCTCAACTTCAAACTTGGCTTATGAAGGATTTTTAACACTACTCGGCTTGCACTACATTCTTATTTTACTCAGCTTCCATAGGAGTTTCTTAGCTTGGTATCATTCATCAACTCGGTCGCTGTTAGGAACTCGGCTTCCACTAGGATTTTACTCGGCATCCAAAGACAATTTTGGCATCATTTTGTCTTGGCATCTTGTTTCATGCAAATTTGTACTTTGCATTGCTTCTTCATGATTTAGGGCTGATGTATGATACTTCCTTGTATGTATCAACCCCATAGACTCATCTTGAGATTAATTGGATGAGAAATGATCACTTGACTTTGTGGGTAAAGTGACCCTTTCATTGGATGTACTTGATTCATTCCTTTTCTGCCATGTCTTCTTCATGTTGGCTCTAATGTATTCCTCATCAATCTTTTCTTTGCCCTTGTTTGATTCAATTTTTGGTGCTTTTGACCTTGTAGGACAGTTTTTGCTAATGTGACCAATTTTTAGGCAACTAAAACATGTGGTTTGGCTTAGCCACTTGCTATAATTCCCTCTAAAATGTGTTCTTATGAAATTCTGGGGTATATGTCCATATTCCTGACAATAATGATAGCTATGCCTGGTGTTGTAATCCCAGTGGTACTGACTTTCATTTCCTTTTGTTTTTTTTTGTTGATTTGATGTCCACATAGGCTTTGATCTGCATTCAAATTCTCTGTGTCCATACTTCTTACAATTATAACAATGTCAATCAAATCTTTGTGTCCTTGTAACTCTAGATCTACAATCTTGTGTCATATATCCTTTCATGTTGCACTTGTGACAGTAACTTTTATTTTTGGGTGTGCTTGTCTGATTGATTCTTCTACTCCTACAAACATTAGTAGTATGCCCCCTTTTATTATAGTAGTGACAAGTAGGTTTAGAATCCTTACCTTTATCACTTCTTTGTTCAACACTCTTTGATGATTCTCCAATTTTAGTGCTGTTGTATCCAAGTCCTGATGTATCATGGGCTGATCTTGGAAATTTCATCAATTGTTCAAAGTACTCAATGGCTTCACTTGATTTTTTGAGATTCTCTGCTACCTCTTTTTCTCTATTCAATTCATTCTACAATTTTTCATTCTACATCTTCAAAGTAGAGAACTCAATATCTTTTATGTTGATTTCATGATGAAGATTCATTATTTGAGCAAGTGTATCCATCTGCATGTTTGAGATCCTTGATAATTCAGTAAATTTTTCTTCAAGTCTATTTGCAAGATTTATTTTGTCATTTTCCATCATGACTTTGTCCTCAACTGTTCTTTTCTTTTGTTTAGTGATTTCACATAACATTATGGCCTGAGATTCATGTTCCATCTTGAGAGATCTTATCTCGTCTGCTTGAACTTTATTTTTCTTTGTCAATTCTGCTATTGCTGCATCAAACTCTTTAGTGTCTCCATTGGTGCACAGTTTTGTGGTATCAATCTCCTTATAGTTTATATCATTTTCAGCCATGGCTATATCCTTTCTTCTTTTCAAGGATTTTCTCAATTCCTCCCTTGCTTCCTCTACTTTGTGTAGTGCCAGTTGCACATCAATCACTTGATTGTCAATAATCTTCCCAAGTTTGAAGACTTCCATCTTTAGATCTTTTTCTCCAAGTTTTTAGACTTCTTCTTGTGAGAACCTTGCTGCTCTAATACCAATTTTTGGAATATTCAAATAGGAATAATACTTCTGATTCACACCCCCCCCCCCCCCCCTCAGAAGCATTATTCCTATTTGAATTTTCCAACATCTTTCACATGACACCAATCTCTCTAACCTCTTTTCTTCATGACCAAACATTCCTACATAAAGGAAATTAGAATATTTTCCTGCTCATTATCCATCATCTAAATTAAGATTTTGGATGGATTAGGTAGGATACAATATATCTACCCCATATCTTGTCTTTTCTAGAAACTTCTCTTAGAATCCATTTGAATTTTCCTAAAAATAGTTTATATCAAATTTTGTATCACCAGCTCATCAATCTTATTGTCCTCCTAGTTTAAAAGTTCCAAGAAAACAAACTTGTCAGCTTATATTTGGTGAATCTTCAATCTTTGTCATAATGCAGTAGCTTAGCATTATCAATCTTGTAATGGTTAGCACATATTTTTTCAATTGGCATCAAATGTAAAATCACTCAGCGTCAACTAGATTTTTTTATTTCTCAGCATCAACTAAATTTTACTTGGCATCTACTATCTTGCTCAACATCCATTAGAATTTTCTTTCATTCCACTCCAACTAACTTTCTACTTGGCTTGCACTACATTTTATTGGCACCTTCTATCCACTTAGTCAAGCTTGATAGACAAATTTTATTTAACTTGTTCTTCTAAACTTTCCAAGTGTAGCTAGGCACTTTGTAACCTTAAGTAGATCATCAATACCTCATGTCATCACTGTCTTAACTAATCCTTGTACTTCATTACATAAGCATAACTCAACCTCTCCTCTAGGTGCTTTTGTTACATCTTGTTGATTGAATCCTCATCATCAATAAACTAAGTGATAGTACCTGAATCATATAAGCAATTATCTTACTAGCAAATAGTAGGTTTGACATCAATGACAAAACAATGATTGAAACACATAGTCTTCTTCAACAATATCCTTCTTGACAATACTCTTTTTCAAATGATCTTTTCAATAAGACATCAACACAATATAGTAGAGGCCAAGCATATTAATAAGCTATCAAGAGTTGAGAAAATAGTTATATAGAAACCAAGTAAGAACAAAAAAAATTCATACATGGTCGAACATCAAAGCATTCGAGTGTTGAGTAGTTTAGTTTTGACATATAAGTTTGTAATGGCACGAACACATATGTAAACCATTGTTGACTAACTTTTTCATGACATTTAATATTTTTAGATCCAGAAAGGATGTTGGTTATGCATCATTACAAAAGGTAATGATCCCAAGATGTACAATTAAACCAATCAAGATAAGGGACATAAATAGTAAAAGATGATGAACTGTGGGTCATTGATCAAGATCTAGAACCTTCACAAGAATGTCTATTTAAGGTTGATTAAAATCCTAGAATCTGTATGTGAGATGTGTAAGGAGTGAATGCACATATAAAGTATAAGAATGAAGTTTTAAATAAAAATAAGACAGAGATGAATCAGAGTAGTGAAATACTAAATAGAGTTATAAGATTAGGAGATCAGATTAGAGATATAGCAAAGAGGAGACCCAAGATCAGCCTACAAAGAAAACTAAGGGTCAAGTACTAAAATAGTTATTGTTAATTGAGACAAGATAAATCTCTTAATGAAGTGGTCCTAACTGTGAGGCGTCACCCTAATCCATTATATCACATTTGATACAATATATTTTGACACATTACGATATTATTTGATGGGCTTGATATTATCTATATATTATTTATGCTATGTGATACTTTCTTTTAAAATACTTGATTATGTTATTTGGTGTGTTCTATGTAGACATTAATTATGATGATGTAAATTAGTAAATCATTCAAAATTATCATTATGTCAATACTTTAATTATGAAATTTGTGATGTTAAATATGTGTAAAGAAATGAGAAAGGTTATTTGAATGAAAATTTTAATGTTCTAATCAATATGATTATCCAAATGAGTTTTAAAATATATATATTTGATTTTCTCAAACTAATGATATTCAAATTGAGTGTGCAGGATAATTAACCATGAAAATTATCGGAGAATCATAAATTGACTCTATGTAAAATTTGTGAAACCAAGGTTGAGTCTATGAAGAGATCTAGACCTCATTGTCTAGTGTTTAATTTGTATCATAATTTCAATGTATGTGTATCATTCTATATTTTGTGACATATCAAATATTATGTAAAAGTGAATTTTATGGTGTCACTTGACACTTGTTATATGCATATGTGTATCATCATGTTATTTAGGATTGGCAAAGTAACCCATTTGTTGGAATGTCTTAACGCGAAGAGATCTTCTGAGAAGGGGGGGGGGGGGGGTGTTGGGGTTCTTTTTATCCACTTTTAAACCCTTAATTACATATAACTAAAATTAACATGCATGCATATAAACATTAGACAATCATAAGAGACAAACATGCATCACCACATAACACTTGAGATTTTGATGACCCAAAAACCCTCCAAGAATAAGAAGGTAAAACTAGGGTGGGGATGATACCCACAAAATTACTGTAGCAATTGATTTCAACCACTTCTGATGGTTTGCCTTGTTAAAGGCCTACCCTATTAAAGGCTACAACACACTATTAATATATGACCCTATTAAAGGATTTCTACACCCTATTAGGAGTGTGCCTTGTTAGAGGACTTAAGAAAATTCAACTTAGAATGCCACCCTATTAAAGGATTTACATAAGGCTATTAAACCTACCTAACTCAATAGGATTTCCAAATTCCTAATACAATTGTGAGAGAGTATTAGAATAATACACCTAAATGAATGCAATCTCTAATGCTGATCTTAGGCTCTTGATCTGCTCGTCTATTCCTTATCTCTGCTAGATCTGATCTGTTGATTGTGTTCCTTGTTCTATTCTCATCAACTAGATGTGTAAATGTTGTCCTTTCCACTGAATCTTTGATACCAATGTTCTGTAATGACCTCAATAAAAGGCTCTACTATTCCTTCTTCTCTCCAACTCTCGTTCAATGGCCTCAGGACTCCCTTATAAAGATTAGTGGATCTTTATGCATCCTTGGATAAAATGTTCCCACTCAAACCCTAGAAATTCACCCATTGGTTGCATGCAATTCTAATTTTCTGATTGGTTGCATGAGGATCGCATAGGTAAATGGAAGGATTTGATCTTATCTCCTTATCCTGTCATGAGTCATGCATAACCATTTTACATCTTGGTTTGTATTGGCACAAACTCTTATGCTAATCTTGCATTGCTCGACTCATAAAGTAATACTGATGCTCGGCACTATCTATTCTAGATTGCTCGACATCCATTATGTTTCATGTGTTACTCGACTCCTATAGAATTCTTGCATTTCTCAGCATATACTAATTCCTAAATTACTCAGCTCCTACTAACTTCACAATGCTCGGCACACACTGTCTTCTAATCTACTCAGTACATGTTGAATTCTATATAGCTTGGTATATACTGTAATGTGTTATGCTCGGCATCAACTATAGTTTGCTTGGCACTATCTGTGACTTGGCATATAAAGAAATTATAGCCCGGCTTCCATTGTGTACTTAGCATGTATAGTGAAAATGGTTAAGTGTGTTGACACTCATTTGTCAATCTTATTTATTTGATCAACAATCTCCCCCTTTGACATGAGTGTCAAAAATACTTAACTGATCATTCATGATCTAAATCTTATTTGTACATTCTTCACTTTCAAAATTTCAAAAAAAATATTGTGAACAATAATATACCTTATGACTCCCCCTAAGTTGATTATGCCTTGTCATATCATGAATTTTGTTGTCTTGTGTCATTGTGCCTAATGTATTCTATTTTCTCCTTTAATATATCTCTCCCCTTATGATATTATCTACCCCTTAGAATATTATCTCCCCCTTTTTGATACTGATGTCAAAGGGTCCTAAATGGTAATGCCATGCTTGGCAAAAAATGTCTTATTTACCTCAAGGAGTATCTTGAGAGCTGCACTCCAGTTATTCAATGCAATATCCAATGACTTGTTTTGGATTGCAAGCTTTGCTGCTAGATCAACAAGTCCTTCATGAGTAGAAATATTTGGATCTTTTTTCAAGACTGTTTCTGCATACATTTTCTCCTTATGTAATATTTCCAAGTGAGGAGTGATAGAGGCTTGTATTTGCATCAACTTTTCTTTAATAGTGGCCTCTTCTACTGATAATGCAGCTAATTCCCTCTGAATGTGAAGTGTTTGAGCAAATTGCATTTCACTCTATGTAGGATTTGAGGGTAGTTGCATGCTAGAGAGCTTAAGTTCACTTTCAAGGTTCAAAACTTTCAAATTTATTTCTTGTGTGAACCTAGAAAAATCACACAATTTTCTATAAAGGGAAAAGATATTCCCTAAATCAATCTTTACATTATCCAATTTCTTAGCTAGGTCAACCTATCCCAAAATTATGTTAGTAGCTATCTTCTGGTTGACCTTGCCTTCAAACTTCTTTTTTGACCATTCCATAAGTTTTGCATTTGTATCATGGTCTTCATTATTCACTTGATCAACTATATCAGATAATTGCTCAAGGATTGCATTACTTGAATCTGGAGGTTGTAGCTGAAGGCATCCATGAATATATCTTTGATCTCATTCATTGTCTACCTGTATTTGTGGTCTTTCATCATTGCCTCTTTCCTCCTTCTCTTATCCAATGCACTTTGTATCTCATTCATCTTTTCTTTAGTTAAAGTGCTTGAATCATAATAGGGTATTTTAATTTCTTCATCAAGCTCAGGAATGCCATAATGAATGGTCCTGGCTACCCTAGTAGAACTTGATCTTGGTGTACTGAGATGTAAGGTCATCATTTTAGTACTCAACTTTTGAATGGGTTTGGTAGGAGTACCTATTTTTGGCAATTCAACCAAAGTTTGTATTGTTGACTCCTCCTTATCATGTATTTCTTCTTTATCCTCTTCTTCTTGCTTGGCTTCTTCTTCTTTTGTCACTACTACTTGAGGTGTACTTGATGTCTGTACTATTATACCTGTGACTTCCTCTACTATTGCACTCAGCTCTTGATGAGCTTGTGTGGCTATTCGTGGTGGTGATGGTGGTGGTAGAAATGAAAGTCCAGTAGTTTGAGTGATTTGAGGTGGTTCTTGTGTTGAAACCTTGGCTTCTTTGAGTTTATCTACTAACTTTTGCAGATCATCTACACTAACCAATATGGGACTTGTACACAATTGTGCTTGAAGAGTTGTTTGGTCAAGTATCTTAGTGAGATCCTCTATAGTTAATGGATTGATGTCCTAACAAGAGGTGTCAACAACATCCTTAATCTTTATGATTTCTGTAGGTGTGGTAGTAGAGTGATGAGGACTAGGAGGTGGAGGTTGTGTGTCTTGCACACTTTGCTACTCATTAGTACCCTTGTCTTCACCTTTTCCTTCCTCCTCTCTTTCTTCCTTATTTTCGTCTTCTTCAACCTTTTTCTCTACTTCTGTCTTCTCTTCTCTCCTCTTCCTTCTTTCCTCTAGTTTAGCAGCAGCTTCTTCTTTGTACTCCTCTTCAAGGACATCTCCAGTTTTCTTATACAAGTTCTTCCATGCTCTTGTGGTTCTCTGCACAACTTCTTCAATTTTTTTTTGGAGAATGGAGAATGCCCTATACTTAGGTGTAAACCTAGTGTTATGCCTTTTGACTACTTGAATTACTTGTTCCTTTGTCAAATCAAGCAGTATGCTTGCTACTGTTGATTCCCTCATCTCCTTTTCCATCATTAGATAGAAATGCCATCTATCTTCTACAATTTTAGACAATTCCTTTGGCAATTGTCCATCTAGTTCAAGAGGTGTGTACTTGAACTGTGCCATTAATGCATAGACTGATTCTTCTATGCTATTATATTCCTCTTTACTAAACTTATTGAAATCAATCTTTTTCATTTCACTTAAGTCTCTATTTCTAATCTTTTCACATAATATATCAACTGAAGACTTAGGAGGATGACTTACCTTTTCAGTCTGATCTTCCTCATCAATATCAGGTTGAGCCACATATCTTTTTCTTTTCCTTGGCTCTTCATGTGTCTTCTTGACTATCTTCTTCTTCTTTGTAGCTTCCTCTTTGGTCTTTTGTGTAGAGGCCCTTATTGTAGCTCTGGTTGTTGGCTTTTTGGGCATTTTCACCGTAGCTTTCTTTGGTGAGGGTTGAGAAGTCGGAGGTGTCTTTGCCTTCCTTTTGATGACTTTTCCTTTGATGGTTGCTTTCTTGGTTTCTGCTTCCTCGGCACTCTCATCTTTGTCTTCACCTTGGCCTTGTGACAATTCAAGTGGCCCTTGTTCTAGCTCATCCTCATCATTCTCATCATCACCTTCTTCTTCTCCTTCATTAATCTCCTCTACTTCGTCTGGTGCACTTGTTTCCCCAACACCAAACTTCTTCTTTATTTTCTTTACTAACTTTTCCTTTTTCTTTACTACTGTGGCTATCTTGAGTTCTGTTACAACTCTTGATTTGACAATATCATATGTTCCAAAAGCCTTTGCAGATTTGTCCATTTCCTCTACAAGTAATGTTGTGATTGCTGCAGAAGCTTGGTCAACATCAAGCTCATATCCCAATGGTCTAAGCCATCTTACTCTTAGAAGGACTACTTGAATGTAAATATAATCAATGTCAACCAGAAAACATATGTCATTTACATGCTTTTCTACCAATAAGATTGGTATCCTCATTCTTTTCTTCATTGCAATCTTGAAATCCTCAAAATAGATAGACATTTGATCATCAAAGCTATCCCCCATTTGTGCAATGAAATCATTTATTTGATCAACAATAGTTTTATTTGGACTCCAGTTGACTTTACCAAATGAACAGAATTCCTTCATCACATAGAAGAACATACAAACTAGCACTAATCCAAATTTACATTGTGCACCCTTGGACTTTCTAATAGCTCCAAGATTTTCATTAATCTGTTGCAACATGAGCTCTACAAGGTCATAGGTGTGGTCTTTCTTTACAATCTTATATGCCACATCCACTACTATGCAGGGTACACTATTCAACCTACTGGATTGATAAAATTTATGTGATATGATCCTCACAACAAAGTCTAATAGGGGGTCTTTTACTATGTCAATTGTCATTCCCCTGTTATTCCATTTTGCACCTATGTTCTTCTCTATTGTTTCCTTCTTTTCATTTCTCAATGTCTTGGGCCGATCTAGGGTTGGAAATCCTGTAACCCTATGAACCATCTTCTTGGTAATCTTTACTGGTCCTTGTTCTAGCCAGAATGATCCATTATGGATTCTACTAAGTATTATGCATATCCACTCAGTTTTGAATACGATTGGAAAAATTAGGGCTTTGGTTAAACCCTTCTTCTCTATGATAGAAAACTCATCTTTCAATATACCATTGTCACAGAGTTTGTCATAGGCATTAAAGATTTCCAAGTCTCCTATGGCTCCTATTTTGCAGTTATAACACTTTCGCACATCCTGAACCATAACAACTTTTCAAGGATGGCGGATAGGGCACTAGCTGGATCATTTTTATATGCAACTTCTAGTATGGGCCTAAACTGAGGTTGCTTAACCTCATTGCTGACAAGTTGAATCTCATGGCTCTCTTTCTCTTGGGTCATCTTTGAACTAGATGCCATTGT
The DNA here is from genome assembly GCA_028749045.1 of Cupressus sempervirens. NCBI lineage: Eukaryota > Viridiplantae > Streptophyta > Pinopsida > Cupressales > Cupressaceae > Cupressus > Cupressus sempervirens. Next base: position 225,032,734 of record CM053787.1, on the reverse strand, counting down.
AACTAAACTAAGGTTTGATGATTAAAGCAATCTTCACAAACTGTAAAACTTAGTACCTAAAGGAAATACCTGGTTAAATGCTTAGATCACTTGGGTAGATGTTGAATCGCTGTAAATCGCTGGATGAAAGCTTGAAAATTTCTCAGTCGTGCTCCTAGTAATCGCTCTTCATTTGAATGGCTCAAAAATGAATCAATTTTCACCTTTAAGTGACTTAAAAACCTTGCATTTAATGCATTTTTGTACCTTTACTTTTCACTCAACTTCCAAAGGTTTTTCAACTTGGCATCCACTCAGCAATTGTTCTCACTCGACATCTACTAACTTTTTTAATAACTTGGCTGCCATTGCAGTTTCACTCAGCATCCAAAGACAGCTCGGCATCATCATTCAAAATTTTTTGTCTTGGCATCTTGTCTCATGCAGATTTATACTTTGCAGTGCTTCTTCATGGTTTAGGGCTGATGTATGATACTTCCTTATGTGTATTAGCCCCATAGGCTCATCTTGTGATTAATTGAATGAGAAATGATCACTTGACCTCATGGGTGAAGTGACCCTTCCATTAGATGTACTTGATTCATCCTTTTTCTACCATGTCTTCTTCATGTCTATTCTGATCTGTTCCACATCGGTCTTTTCTTTGCCCTTATTTACTTCAGTCTTGGGTGCCTTGGCCTTTTTTGGACAATTCCTATTGACGTGTCCATTTTTCAAGCAACGAAAGCATGTAGTTTGGTTCAACCATCTTTTATAGTTTCCTTTGAAATGTATTCTTATGCAGTTCTATGGTATATGTCCATACTCTTAACAATAGTGACAACTATGTCTTGTATTGTAGTCCCAATTGTAATTGTGTTCATAGTTGTCCCTTCTTACATGTTGATTTGGTGTCCACATAGGCTTTGATCTGCATTCAAAGGCTCTATGTCCATACTTCTTGCAATTATGGAAATGTCCATCAAATCTTTGTCTCCTTGTGACTTTAGACCTACAGTCTTGTGTCATATGTCCTTGCATGTTGCACTTGTGACAGTAACCCTTTCTTTTGGGTGTATTTGGCTATTTGATCCTTCTACTCCTGCAAACATTAGTAGTATGCCCCTTTTTATTACAGTAATGACAAGTGGGTTTAGAATCCTTACCTTTGTTACTCCTTTGCTCAACACTTTTTGATGACTCACCAACTTCAATGCTAGAGTATTCAAGTCCTGATGTATCATGGGCTCATCTTGGGGATTTTAGCAACTGTTCAAAGTACTTGATGGCTTCACTTGACTTGTTGATATTTTCTACTATTTCTTTTTCTTTATTTAATTTATTCTACACTTGTTCATTTTGCATCCTCAAAGTAGAGATCTCAATATCTTTCATATTGAGTTCATGATGAAGGTTCATCATTTGGCCAAGTGTATCCATCTGTATGGTTGAGATCCTTGTTAATTCAATACATTTTTCTTCAAGTCTATTTGCAAGATTTCTTTTGTCATCTTTTACCATGACTCTATCCTCAACTACTCTTTTCTTTTGTTCAGTGATTTCACAAAGCATCATGGCCTGTGATTCATGCTCTATTTTATGAGTTCTTATCTCTTTTTCTTGAGCTCTATTTTTCTCCATTAGTTCTGCTATTGTTGCATCAAATTCTTTGGTATCTCCTTTGGAAAATACTTATGTGGTGTCATTCTCCTTGTAGTGAATATCATTTTCAACTATAGCTATTTCCTTCCTTCTTTTTAAGGATTTTCTTAATTCCTCTCTAGCTTCCTCTACCTTGTGTAGAGCGAGATGCACATCTATCACCTAGTTCTCAATGATCTTCCCAAGTTTGAAGACTTCCATCTTTAGATCTTTTCCTCCAAACTGTTAGGCTTCTCCTTAAGAGAACTTAGCTTTGATACCAATTGTTGGAATGTCTTAATGGGAAGAGATCTTCTAAGAGGGGGGCATGAATCAGAAGTACTAGCTTTTTATCCACTTTTAAACCCTTAATAACATATAACTGAAATTAACATGCATGCATATAAACATTAGACAATCATAAGCGACAAACATGCATCACCACATAACACTTGAGATTTTGATGACACAAAAACCCTCCAAGAATAAGAAGGTAAAACTAAGGTGGGGATGATACCCACAAAATTACTGTAACAATTGATTTCAACCACTTCTAATGGTTTTCCCTTTTAAAGGCTACAACACACTATTAATATGTGACCCTGTTAAAGAATTTCTACACCCTGTTAGGAGCATGCCTTGTTAGAGGACTTAAGAACATTCAACTTATAATGCCACCCTATTAAAGGGTTTACATAAGGCTATTAAACCTACCTAACTCAATCGAATTTCCAAATTCCTAATACAATTGCGAGAGAGTATTAGAATAATACACCTGAACTAATGCAATCTCTAATGCTGATCTCAAGCTCTTGATCTGCTCGCCTATTCTTGATCTCTGCTAGATCTGATTTGTTGATTGTGTTCCTTGTTCTATTCTGATCAACTAGATGTGTAAATGTTGTCCTTTCCACTAAATTTTTGATACCAATGCTCTGTAATGACCTCAATAAAAGGCTTTGCTATTCCTTCTTCTCTTCAACTCTCATTCAATGGTGTCAGGACTCCCTTTTAAAGATTAGTGGATCATTATGCATCCTTGGATAAAATTTTCACGCTCAAACCCTAGAAATTCACCCATTGGCTGCATGTAATTCCAATTTTCTAATTGGTTGCATGAGGATCACATAGGTAAATGGAATGATTTGATCTTATCTCCTTATCCTATCATGAGTCATGCATAACCATTTTACATCTTGGTTTGTATTGGCACAAACTCTTATGTTAATCCTGTGTTGCTCGACTCATAAAGTAATATTGATACTGGGCACTATCTATTCTGGATTGCTCGACATCCACTATGTTTCCTACATTACTCAACTCCTATAAAATTCCTGCATTGCTCGGCATATACTAATTCCTGAATTACTCAGCTCCTATTAACTTTGTAATACTCAGCACATACTATCTTCTGATCTACTCGATACATGTTGAATTCTATATAGCTTGGTATATACTGTAACATGTTCTACTCAGCATCAACTATAGTTTTATCGGCACTATCTATGACTTGGCATATAAAAAAATTCTAGCTTGGCTTCCATTGTGTACTCGGCATGTATAGTGAAAATGGTTAAGTGTATTGACACTCATTTGTCAATCTTATTTATTTGATCAACACCATTACACAAACAATGATTTAGTTAGTAATCTAAGTTAATTATCCTAATTAGTTTTTAGTGGAAAGATTAGATCTTTAGGATTTTTGGTAATCAAATATTTTAAATCACTTGTATAGGTCATTAATTGATCCTAAAGGCCCAGTTTAATGTTATTCAAGTGTCCTAGTGGTATGTGTATGGATTGGGAAGCTTCTCCACCCATCTAGACCCTTTTATTGACTTGTACGACCCCTAAAATATCTCAATCTTCCCTTTGTGCGAAAATGAATCATCTCCATAAGGTTTACCAAGCTTACAATTCTTCTTAAAGGTTATCTTGATGATAGGTTATGATGTTGACCAAGAGATTTAGGGTTAAATTTTAAACCATGTTTGTTAGGTAGTAGAGTTTTTAGAATACTATTTAGATGCCCTTTGAGGAGACAGTAAGTGTTCACCCAATCTCTATATTTAGAGAGAGTAAAGCCAGTATTGAAGGAGGAAGAAGACTTAGCTCTTCTCAAATTTATAGTTTGTCATAACCATTTGTGAAGGTAGGAATTCTTCCTAGTCTTATTTTTTCATGTTGTGTTTTTATTTTCTTAAGTAGGCATTTTGCATGTGTGTGTGTTCATATGTATGATGAAACATGTAAGGGATGGGTTGTTATGGATTTCTTAATTATTTTTCTTTCCTATTACTTTTTTGCATTTTGATTTGTGAGGGAAACTATAAAGGTTGTGTTGGCATTACTCACCCTTGGATAGGGTAAAATTGGCCATGTACGAGAGGAGGGCCTCAATTGGACTCTAGGTTAGTGTAGATTTTCTCCCCAAAGAGAATAAGGTGATATGGGCCCCTACTTGTCAATATAGATCATTTTGTGTTTGGTAAAATAAGAAGTGAAAGAATGGAAGTTCTTGTGATTAGTAGCCTTGGAAGAGGCATATGTTTTGGTGTTGTGATTGACTTCTCCTACCTTGGAAAAATCCACCTTCTCCCTAGTTTTGGTTCGATAAGGAACCTGTTGTGCAAACCTGGGATGGGAGTAATTGGTTGAATGTGTCTATGTGTTGAATTTGATTGTCACCCAATTAGTTTCAGTTCTCCATGGTTACTATGTTGTAAATTTGTAGATTGCATAGTTGATACCTTGATATGGAGCCAGACTGGATTTAGAATTTTGGTTTTTTGATTCAAATATTTTGGAGACTTCTCCTTGAGATAATGATTCAGATGTAAAATTCATTATTAAACTTATTTTTAAAATGACTACGATATCAGGTTTTCTTCCTTGATTCTTACTCGATTGAGTCTTTGAATCAGGTTTTTAATCAAATGATAGTTCCTTATTGGAGAAAAGTTTCATTGAATTATTAAAATGTTTCAATAGTTCTATCCTTGTGATTATTGTTAGTAAATGGAAATAACAGATGTAGTTGTTAAATATTGATTTGTATAATATTGAAAATTCATCCCCTTGTAATTGGTATCAATCATGAAAGAACAAAGGATTGTTTTATTAAACATTAGTCATAACATTATATGAAGAAATCAAATGAACTATGGAAAGATTTACTTGAGTTCACTAATTGAAATCTATGTTTGAAATTATTGTCATGCCCAAATTTCGAGGGCAAAACACACAAAAAAAAATTTACATACTCTAAGTTTCATATGTTTGCGTTCATAGTTAAAGTATAGGTTCTCTACATACATCTTAAGTTTATAATCAAGAGAAGAAGTACATCGATAAAGTTAAATTCTCATTATTAAATTGGTATAAACATTTGGCTCATTATTACTTTAAGATTTCAATGATATATTGATATTATATGAGCAACAATTTAAATTGATCTTAAATTTAACTATGCAAACAATTATCATTATCCTATTAGTCTAACATAACTTGTTATGTTTATAACATAATGATTAACTTTCTTATCAACTAAACTAAATTTACATTAAATCAAATTTTTCCTAAACATTAATTAAGAGTGTAGCATTTATCGATTTTCCAAAAGAAAATATCACAACTAAGAAAATATCACAACTACACTTTACAAATCTAATAATAATACTAATGTATAAAAATAATAGCATTAAGATCACTATCAAGATAAAACTTAATTAAATTTAAAACTTTAATTAATTTAATAAACCAGAAACTAATTAATATTAATTCATGATAAAAAAAAAACAAATACATAATAAAATTCTAACAACTCAAAACTAAGTTTTTAAACACCTACTATCCTAACATACACTAAAATTATCTTACCTAAAACTATCACTAATCAATCTTTAAAAAAAAAAAAAAAAACTAACATAATTAATAACTGACTTTTTAAACAAAAACTTTAAAATAACAAACAACTAACATAACAATGTAATTAATATTCTAACTAAATGATTTTAAAACTAACCTAAAATCTATCCTACCCCTACACCCTACACATCTCCCTCCACCCTACACCCTATACATCTCCTTCCATCCTACATGCACTAATTCCCAAGCCTGTGCACTTTCCAAGCACTTGCCAAGAGGTGTGGCACTCTGCCCGAGTCCACCAAGTGCTGGCCACACTCAGGGTGAGGTGGCACCCAAGATTAGCAAATGGGAGAAGACTTAAATCATGATAACCTCCCTACATAATACATTCACAAAACATGTCAAGTCATAGGATTTGATAAAGTTTCGAGTACATATGGGGGGGTACAGGGTGATGTCACCTTAAGTATAAAAGTATTGACTTTGTTTTAAATCATTTTCAAGCCCATTCCAAGAGTTGGCGCCAAGTAAGGAGGAGTTAACGCAAAAGTTTATTTGGTAGAAAATAGATATTAGTTAGTTTAATATGTTAAATATTTTTGTTTTGATTGATATTATTTATTTTATGTTTATTCATCCATTGGATAATTTATTTATGTTATTCAACAAGAATAAATAGGGGAATCTTTAAGATTCTCTATTACCAAAAGGGGAATTAATTTATTTCCCATACAAAAACCAAAGAGTTTTTGTGTTATAGTAAATAATTAATTTACTAATTATTTATTCTATTTACTTAAGCTTACTTAGGTAAATGCATTCATTTATTAGTTGTAGCCTAGGAGTTCATTATAAGTTGTTGACAATACGGGAGTTTGTTCTCTCCTAAGTTATACTTATCCTCTCAGATTGTTCAAGGACTTTCCACCTCATGTGGATGTATGCTTAGTTGTCAAGCTTATCTCCTAGCGTCTTCTAGCTTGTTCTAGGAGATTTCTAGAGCTCTTTACATACTCTAAGTTTCATATGTTTGCGTTCATAGTTAAAGTATACGTTCTCTACATACATCTTAAGTTTATAATCAAGAGAAGAAGTACATCGATAAAGTTAAATTCTCATTATTAAATTGGTATAAACATTTGGCTCATTATTACTTTAAGATTTCAATGATATATTGATATTATGTGAGCAACAATTTAAATTGATCTTAAATTTAACTATGCAAACAATTATCATTATCCTATTAGTCTAACATAACTTGTTATGTTTATAACATAATGATTAACTTTCTTATCAACTAAACTAAATTTACATTAAATCAAATTTTTCCTAAACATTAATTAAGAGTGTAGCATTTATCGATTTGCCAAAAGAAAATATCACAACTAAGAAAATATCACAACTACACTTTACAAATCTAATAATAATACTAATGTATAAAAATAATAGCATTAAGATCACTATCAAGATAAAACTTAATTAAATTTAAAACTTTAATTAAGTTAATAAACCAGAAACTAATTAATATTAATTCATGATAAAAAAAAAAAATACATAATAAAATTCTAACAACTCAAAACTAAGTTTTTAAACACCTACTATCCTAACATACACTAAAATTATCTTACCTAAAACTATCACTAATCAATCTTTAAAAAAAAAAAAAAAAAAAAACTAACATAATTAATAACTGACTTTTTAAACAAAAACTTTAAAATAACAAACAACTAACATAACAATGTAATTAATATTCTAACTAAATGATTTTAAAACTAACCTAAAATCTATCCTACCCCTACACCCTACACATCTCCCTCCACCCTACACCCTATACATCTCCTTCCATCCTACATGCACTAATTCCCAAGCCTGTGCACTTTCCAAGCACTTGCCAAGAGGTGTGGCACTCTGCCCGAGTCCACCAAGTGCTGGCCACACTCAGGGTGAGGTGGCACCCAAGATTAGCAAACGGGAGAAGACTTAAATCATGATAACCTCCCTACATAATACATTCACAAAACATGTCAAGTCATAGGATTTGATAAAGTTTCGAGTACATATGGGGGGGTACAAGGTGATGTCACCTTAAGTATAAAAGTATTGACTTTGTTTTAAATCCTTTTCAAGCCCATTCCAAGAGCTGGCGCCAAGTAAGGAGGAGTTAACGCAAAAGTTTATTTGGTAGAAAATAGATATTAGTTAGTTTAATATGTTAAATATTTTTGTTTTGATTGATATTATTTATTTTATGTTTATTCATCCATTGGATAATTTATTTATGTTATTCAACAAGAATAAATAGGGGAATCTTTAAGATTCTCTATTACCAAAAGGGGAATTAATTTGTTTCCCATACAAAAACCAAAGAGTTTTTGTGTTATAGTAAATAATTCATTTACTAATTATTTATTCTATTTACTTAAGCTTACTTAGGTAAATGCATTCATTTGTTAGTTGTAACCTAGGAGTTCATTATAAGTTGTTGACAATACGGGAGTTTGTTCTCTCCTAAGTCATACTTATCCTCTCACATTGTTCGAGGACTTTCCACCTCATGTGGATGTATGCTTAGTTGTCAAGCTTATCTCCTAGCGTCTTCTAGCTTGTTCTAGGAGATTTCTAGAGCTCTTTATATTCGGGCTCCCTCATTGTATTTCATCATCACTTCTTGCATATTGTAAATATAAATTTTCTCATTTACAATATTTTGTGGTCTCTCATGTCTATTTAGGGTTTTTCCCTTGCTCCACACTCTTCCTTCCTTGGCTTCCCTTTGATAGGTTTTCGCATGCAGGTGATCTTGGGCATCTCTAGAGTTGGATTTCATCAACTCCAACATGGTATCAAAGCCTCCCTGCTGCTTCGTTGAAGGATTTTTGAAGCCGTGATTTGAAGACACAAACTCTAGTTTGTTTGTGCATTTTTCTTCAAATTAGAGGAACAAAAAAAATTTGGAGCACTTTTAGCCCAAATAGATGCTGCCAATAGATTCGAAAGGCACTTTTCAGTTACAATCCATATAAAATTTGTCAATTTTGGACACAGGGCTCCAAGAGGCAAAAAAAATTTAGACCAAGGCTTGTCGTATGGCTGTACGGATGAGTTCGTGCTTTGAAAATTAAAAAATATATATATATATATATATATATATATATATATATATATATTTGGGTCGTGCCACTGCCCAACAGCTATCACAGGGCCACCCACGTGTAGCCTACATGCCGCCCACTACCAGCAGCACCACCTTTCAATTGTTGTGGCCCGGCCACCACTGTTCCATAGTCGTGCCTCCTTAAATCTTGTCGCCTCTGCCACATAGCCACCCAAACGTGCTAGTCCACCTTTTTTTTTGCACCCTACCAGTGGAGCTTCTCTCTGTACCATTCATTTGAGTCACTGGCCCTGTTAGCATTTGAAGACCTATCAGCTTCTGACGTGTGGTAACAGTTGGCACCTCTATCAGCTCTACGTCAGTAGTAGCAACCACAGTGCATGTGACACATGGTAGGTCTACCACATGGCACTTTGCCATGTGGCCCATGCCACATCATCTACTTGGCTATGTGGCACTTTTTTACTATGATGGCTGACAGGTCATCAATTTTAAACCAATGAAATGCTGACATTAGCACACCTTGCTTGCACATCTCCAAGGTCAGTTTTTGACCTACTGTTAGTTTTTGGCCATAACATGAGCATACAGAGGTATTTTTCCAATCCGAAAGAAGTGTTGGAAAGCTAGTTTCGAGATGGAGATATTGGTGTAGGTATTTTTAGGTTTTGATGCCTTTGTATTACTTGTTTTTTTTGTCAAATTCTAAAGTTCTATTTTTGACTCTGGCATGCATATCTTTTGCGTCCCATGCCCATTTTTTGAAAACTTTATATTTTTGAAAAGTTATTTTGTCATCTTTTCAGAAATGTGATCATTTTTCTTAGTTTTTGGCCCATGCTCTTTCTATCATATTTTTGGTGTTTTTTCTATATTGTGGATATCTTGAGTGTTATCTTGAGTGTTTTAGGCCCGAGGATCATTTTCCTCGCATTGTTTCTTTTGTTTTAGGTTGTACTATGTTTTGTTGCAGCTTGTTTTCAGTTCTGATCATTGTAGCTATCGCTTTGAAGCACTTTTGTATACACACTAAGATAAAGTGCCATTTTTGCATTCTAGGGGTTATGAATGTTGTTTTGAGTCAATTGTACATGCACTATTTTTATAAAGCACCATGGGGGGATAATTGTCTGTTGTTTTAAGCCTTCTCCCTTTGTCGAGTGAGTGTCCCTTCCATGACATTAGCCCCATATAGTGTCATTGTGACTATGTCTTTAGAGGTGTTTTTACCTCTTCCTCTCTTGTCATTCTTGGTTCATCTATAAGAGACTTTGGTCCACCTTCTCAATTGCCTATCATCTCACCCCATCTGCATTAAGGGGGGGTTATGCTATTGTTCTAATGCATCCCTGGTTCGATGGTTTGTTAGTGTGAACTATGTATTTAGTGGTTGATCCTATATACAAGGTGATTATAGTGGCTGGCTACCTATGCATTTCGGTGAGATGGGTCATCTACCATATAGACATTCTCAGTTCATGCCATCTTCTTCCATGGAGGTTCTTCAGATCAAAAGTTTGATAGATTTGTGGCTTCTTAGTGCTTCAGTGATGTTCTTCATGATCATTCCATGTTCTTGTTTTAGGGGACAATTCCCTAGTTGGAGGCTTCTTTAGTTCTTCACCAAGTTACCTCTTTTTAGGGGAGGGTTTTTCCCATGAGATTTTCTCTCTTTCCCCATTTTCAAAGGTTGCATTTTGTTGCATTGTACATGGGTACCTAACATGGCCTCGTTGTCGGGAACCATTCTACATTTTTTAGTTTTGTGAGCTTAAGGCATTTCCTTAAGTTGCACTTAAGGGGGGGGGGGGTGTTAGAGTAAATAATTAATTTACTAATTATTTATTCTATTTACTTAAGCTTACTTAGGTAAATTCATTCATTTATTAGTTGTAGCCTAGGAGTTCATTATAAGTTGTTGACAATACGGGAGTTTGTTCTCTCCTAAGTCATACTTATCCTCTCACATTGTTTGAGGACTTTCCACCTCATGTGGATGTATGCTTAGTTGTCACACTTATCTTCTAGCATCTTCTAGCTTGTTCTAAGAGATTCTTAGAGCTCTTTATATTCGGGCTCCCTCATTGTATTTCATCATCCCTTCTTGCATATTGTAAATACATATTTTCTCATTTACAATATCTTGTGGTCTCTCATGTCTATTTAGGGTTTTTCCCTTGCTCCATGCTCTTCCTTCCTTGGCTTCCCTTTGATAGGTTTTTGAATGTAGGTGATCGTGGGCATCTTCGGAGTTGGATTTCATCAACTCCAACATTTTGCTCTCTTGGGACAATTTTTTTTTGTCTTTATTTTTCTAAGTATAGATTTTCAAGTTGATTTATTAGCTAAGGGGATAATATTTTTTTTTTCAAAATAAATCTAATATGACTTTTTACAATCTAAATATACCAATAATTTGAATGATTCATTTTAACAACAATGCAAGAACTGATTTGTTTTCAATAATCATGAAAACTGAACCTACGTTCATAACATAATTTTCGTTTCAACATATATGAAACTTGAATTTTTCCTAATTGCACATCATCATTTCATCTTATTTTTGATATGCACCCATATAACTGAAAAATACAAAAAAACTCATGAGAAGCAATAATACTCAATCACTATTTTATTGGCAACCTGATTCAAAGGCTCTATCAAGAAAGAACAAGGAAGAAAACCCGACGTCATTTCCCTTACAACAAAGTTTTTAAATACAATTTACATAGGATTCCAATCCCAAAAACACAACAATCCAATTAAATTTCCTTCATGACCCTTATCAAGGGATCCATATCATTTTTTGCAATACATTGCTAAGATCTTGGAGGGAACAAAAACTGACCAGGTGACAAACAAACATAACAAGAAACTAAATTAGACATTCATATCCATACTAGGTTTTCACAACAAGATTCAACATTAAATCAAAACTAGGGAAAGGTGGATTTTTTCAACAAGAGATGTTAGACACAACACCGACATAGATGCCCAATTGAGGCTATAACTCAAGAACTTCTATTCTTCCATTCTTACATGCCCAAACTCATATGAGGTTTGTGCTAACAAGTAGGGGCTCATAACACCCTACCCTCTCTCCCTCTTCTCATCCTAAGAAGAGACTCTACACTATTGGAGTCCAACTAAATACCTTTCCCAAAATTGGCCACTTCTGCCCTATCCAAGGGTGGATAATGCCAAAACACTCATACAAGAAAACTTCAAAATTCAAACAAAAACATAAAAGAAAAGAATTCAAGAAACATGGTTTCAATCCTTCCCAAGAATACCCAACATACATACAAGCATACCAAAAAGAACAACATAATACATAAGCATAAACCAAGCATGAAACATCATGAGCAACATGAACAAGAAGAACAAGGAGATGAAGAACTCCTACCTTCACAAAGAGGTTATGGTAAAATGAACAAGTTGAGAAGAGCTTTTCTTTCCTTGCCTTCAATCTTCCAAGACTCCTCTCTAAAAGTAGGCATTGGGTAACAACCAAAACTACTGCAAAAAGGGCCTCTAAATAAGATCCAAACTCAACCACCAAAAAGGGCAATAACTTCCCCCACTCACCTAAAAATCTAGAAGTTTCTAACTCAACCAAACCTAAGGTTAACCTCTAAGTAGAGTTGTGGTTATTCAACTCATAGTAACAACTTTCAATTTTCGCACAAAGGCAAAAATAGACTTTTTGAGTGACCTCAAAAGTCAACAAAAGGGGCTTAGGGGGTGGAAAATTCCCCCAACCCATACCCATACCCCTTGGGTATAAAAATTTCATGTTTTAAGGTCTTAGGAATTGATTTGGGACCCAACAAATGCTACAAATTTTTAGGACCATCTAACAACTCCAAAATGTAGATTAAGCACTAATCTGGATTAGAGGTAACTAAACTTGATTAAGAAACAAATTAGAGAAAAGGTCACTAACTTAGTCTAACTTAGGTCCAAAGGTTACACAGTTAATCCTAGCTAGCATGCTGAAAAGCATAAATAATTCACGAGTGTCAAGTGACACTAGAAGAACATAGTTACGAACATTAACATTTATTGATCACAGAAAGATACATTCATACATCTCACAATATAATTAAGTTATGAATAATAAAGTTTCCACAAATAGCACATAGGGATCAGTTTTGTTCCTCTATCGGGTTTCTCAGCTAAAATATCCTGCACACTCATTGCACACATTAGTAGCCCCAAAAAATCACATGCACATATGTATATACGTATTAGGAAATCACATAAATTAAAACATACATCTTTCAAATCAATCAGGGTTTTTCTCATCCTACTCATATTCTTGATCATTACAATTCTCATAATCAAGTGTTAATCCTACATTTACATACTTTTTCAACATACATGTTCATAAAGCATTAAATGACAAACTCAAATATCTGAAAGTAAACATCACACAACATGAAATAACATAATATGTTCATGTATTTGATAATGTCTCGACATCTCGAGTCGTGAGTATCAAAATAATAATAATGTATCACTATGCTACGATGGGTCGAGGTGAGGCCTAACAATTATGTACTTCGCTATATTTGTACCTTAATTTTAAATATAATGTTTAAATGTTAGACTAATATGTTTATAACAATACTAGATCTATTGCATTCTACCTTATAAATCACCTCAACCCATAAGGAAATAGAAATATATCATATAAATAAACCTAGATTGATACATTAACTATAAAACCCATTTTGAAAAAAAGGGGGCTCTCACAAAAAAATATTTTCCAAAAAAAAAAAGTGGAAAAAGAAAGCACCTACAAGATGTTGTCCTTTGTATGGGGAAAAACATTTAAATTTTCCCAATTTTATGGCATTCATTATAATAATAATAAATAAATAAACCTTGAATTATGCTCAAGTCTATAAGAAAATATAGAAGTACATTAATATAAAACAATATATAAACCTTACCCTTTTTCTCTTACTTTGAAACTCACCAAGAAAACTTTATTCATGAAGACTCCTTTTAACCCTTTTTTCCTTGTAAGAGATTTCAAACTTTAAAAATAAACATAAATATTAATAAATAAATAAAGAGAAAGAGGAGGATGGGACACCCATGGGCCCCACCTCCACCTCACCTTTCCTCTTCCAAATTTTTGGACATACCTTTTTGGAAAAGATGGCACATGATTGGCCATTCAAAGTTTATTAATTATTTTCCCACCAAAAGTCATGCTAGGCCTTTTATTTAATGTAGCCCTGCATTTTTATTTGCTACAGCTCCAAACTTTATTATGCCTCACCCTAGAAAATAGGGATTAGGGGTAGAGATAAATTAGTTTGGTTGGTAAGTTTGGTAATTTAGTTAGAAAGTTTAGTAAATAGTTAAATTAATTTATGTAGTGAGTAATGAAATTAAATTAGTATGGGTTAAAACAAAGTAAAGTAAATTGGTAGTTAATGCTTCTAATTAAGTTAATAAATGTTTCAATTTATTTACTAAGTAGTTTTAAATTGTTTTTACTTATTTATTTAAAGTTTAGATTTAATTAAAAGATTTTCTTTATTAGTTAGTAATTAGAGTAAATTTAAATTGGATACTAAATGTATTAATGTTATTAGGAAGTAAATATAATTGGATGGTAAGTGGATTTAACTTAGTAGTTGGTAAAGTTAATTAAATTAGTGTCAAGGGTGAGTTATATTTATTTAGTTGTTAGTCAATGTTAGTGTAAATAATATAGTTATATTTTATCTATATAATTTATCAATACATACATACAATATTTGAAATGATAATCATGTTATTTAATATAAATGATATTTGGTATATTATGGATTGTAATGATTTCATATTTATATTATGGATTTAATTATAGGGTTGATAAACTTGATTTGCTAAGGTTAGAGGATCAAAGGGGCATTAAAAGAGTCATAGGTTGTTAACCTGATAGTGTTTAGGAATATGATTTAAGGATGAAACAAATGTCTTGGATAACTTAATAATCAATATTTAATGATTTAAACTAGTTTAAATATTTATTTAAATAATAGAAATTAAGGTAATTAGACAAACTTTCTAAATGATGAAACCAGTTCACCTATGAGATTGTACCGACACACCAAATAGATATGAAATAACTTGATAACCTAATAGAATTTAGGAAACTTTATGAACTTAATAATGTGACTTATAGAATGGTCAAATTAAGGTTGACTTAGTAAACAATTAGAGTTTAGTCAACCCAAACTCGATATTCCTATAATACCTTGACTTGAGTGTTATGGACCTATATAGTATGGTCAGAATGTCAACTTTGGATCTCATTGAAAAATAATCAAAACTCACTTTTAATCCTTTGTTGACTTTCCTTAACCTTTTAAGTGTAGCATTTCTTAACATAGTAGATTAATTAACTTTAGAAAAAAATATGTGTTTTTGTCTGATACTTTGGGCATGACCCTAATAGACCTATGTAAACCACCTAATAGAGTCCTTACTTTATTGTAAGTGTAAAATCCTTTAATAAGGTGAGACATAATGGTCTCTTGAGCCTTTAATAGGGAAGACCTTTCATAGGGTAGATCATATCTTATGATCAAACATTATAACCTTAATAGGTTAACTTTATTGTTGCAATAGTGAAGATTTGTGGGTTTCATCCCCACCCTAGTTTTACCTTCATCTTGAAGTTTTTCTGGGTTACCAAAGCATTGTATTATGTGTTGAACTTTTATGCATGTGATATATTTCATTTATATTTTAGCATTACAATTTTGGTAGATCTAATATATGAGATGAATTAGGTATGAGTTTATGAAATTGGTTTTGTAATCAAGATCTTGATTAACCCCCCCACATATCTTTTTTTCCAATATACATTTTCCAACAATTAGTATCAGAGCCCAATTCTCTTATCAAGGATCCTAACAACTTGAGAGGATTAGATCATGAAGATGGAAGTGTATGAGTTGGTAAAAATCATTGAGAATTAGATTATTGAAATCTAGATTGTGTTACAACAATTAGAAGCAGTAAAAGAAGAGCTAAGTAAAACCCTAAAAATAAGAAAAGATATAGCCATTCAACTGAATGACACTCAATACACAGAAGTTTAAACTAAAGGATTTTTTGATCATGGAAATACTGGTAACAATGATGGAGCATTGACAAAACTACTAGAGAAGAATAGTACCCTAGTAAAAGAAGCAAAAGATCTCAAGACAAAACATGAAAATCAATTAGTTGCACTATGTGAAGCAATCAAAAGAAGAAGAAAGAAATGAAAGATAAGCACATGGTTGAAGAAGACAAAAGGAAAATGGCTAGGAAATTGGAAGAGAGATCAATTGAAGTATAGAAGCTTACAAATAATTAGTTGGATATGATAAATCAATTGGTAATTGTAAATCAAGAAGCAAATAGAAAAGATGTAGAGATAAAAAATCTAAGGCTATAGGAATGACAAGTTGAAAATTGAGTTAAGGCATGAAAAGGAACTCAATGAGAGGTTAAACAAATCAAATGAAGCAATCATGCACTTTAGAGAAATGATGAAGTCACCTCGAACAAAGGACACCTCTAGACTTGGATACAATAAACAATATTCATCTCTTGAAGAAGGAGAATCATCCAAAAGTGGAGAACAAAGGAATGAAAAATCAAAAGGAAAATCTAAATGTCATCATAGTGGGAAAATTTCTCACACAACCAATAATTGTAGGAGAAAAAATAGTAAGAAAATTCCTAAACCTAAACCAAGTGGTAATTATTTTAATTGCAAGAAAGCAAGACATCAAGCACATGAATGTAGATCAAAGAATAATGATTCAACTAAGAAGGTATCTAAATTCAAAGGTCATTCCTACAATTGTCAAAAATATGGTCATAAAGCTCATGAGTGTAGACTTAAGAAAAATTTAAACAGGTTATTTGAAAAACAAACTCATTCAACAAGGAAAAGTAATACCTACAATTGGGACTACAATACATGGTATAGTTGTCACTATTGTGGAGAATATGGACACATCCTGGACAATTGCATCAAAACACATTTCAGAGGAAATTACAAGCAATGGTTTAATGGAGAGATAATATGTTTTGGTTGTCTCAAAGTTGGATACATCAGCAAAAATACAAAACCATAACATCAGCACCAAGAATTGGAATGGAGAAACTTGAAGGAAAGAAAACATGGATAGAGATAGTAAGATATGGAAGTAGTAAAGAAAAAAAACTATAATCACCAAATCTAATGGGTCAGGTGAACACACCACATCTCACTAAAGAGAGAAGGTATGTAGGAACTGTATACTCAATGTTATATCTTTCATCAGTTCCTAGTATAGAAGTGATAAAAAGCCATGTCTGTATAAATAAGGATTCATTAAGAATGGTTAGAAATAGAAAATCATAGAGTACCAATCATCAATGGTACAATCTATATTGACCAAGCTTTGTAGTATAGAGTGAGTGATTGAAGAAGATAGCATATTGATCAAGTGAAATGGTTATGACTGAGTAAATAACCTTGACTGAGTTGAAATAGAGATTGAGCTAGCTGTCATGCACCAATCAAGTACAAAGACATTAATTATAGTCCTAAAATGCAAATTTTGAAGGTATTTATCAAATTTGGTGATTCATTTGCACTCACCAAGCAATCAAAGAGATCACAAGAAGAATTCAAGGTAACCGAAGGGATTTTAGCGACCAAAGCAAAAGAATCTCAGAAAATTATTAACAAATTTGAGAAACAAAGTAAGTACCACTCTTAGTGTCAAGTTAAATATTAAGTAAAGATATTTGTGAATGTTTTGTTTAAAACCCTAAGTATGAAATGGCATTTGGAAGTGAAATGGTGAAGGATAGTAGTACACAAATCTTCAGGAATGATCAGAGTCCTCCACCCAATTTTAGAAATTTAGTTAACATTGAGAACATTATTAATGATTTTGGAGCTTTGTCATCAGTTCCACCCAGAGTTTTGACTATTCAAGATTTGAGATCATGCCATGCATGCAATATTAGAGAAATCTAAGATTATGAGGTTAGGGTAGCGTATGAGAAGCTATGTATTAGTGGAATCCTCAAGGGTGAGTATAAGATCATTGCAGAGAAAGGGCTTACCTATGCCCTAGGATTTCAAAAAGTTTTCAAAGTTGAATCGATAAGGATTGTACTCAGCCACATTCATAATATGAAGGTATGGTTAGAAGGTGGATCAATCAATATCAACAAGGCTATCATTCATAGGGTAACTAGATACCCTATCTTAGACTAACCTAAGAGCATTAGAAGTGGAACAAAGAATGAAATTGAGAACCAAACCAAGGCAAAGTGGAATGGTCATGGAATGTTAATTGAAGGAATTGAAGATCCATTAATTGAAAAAAAAAAAAATCGTTTGATTGCACGCAAATTCTATCAATCAAGTAGATTGAACAATGTACCTTGTGTAGTAGTGGATTTGGGATAAAAAATCATGAAGAAGGATCATTCATATGATCTTTCCAAGTTATAGCTTTTCCAACTTACAAAGAACCTAGATGCAGTAAGAAAGCAAAGAACATCACTTGTAAGTTTGGATCATTACTAGTTTGCATATTTTTCTATGCGCAAACATTTGTCCCACCATTGGAATAGTTGCATGGAATAGAAGCAAAATAGCTATGGAATAAATTAGTTACCTAATAAGAAGAATGGGAGAAAGGTTTTGATGAAATCATGGAAAACTAATTTGAAGAATTCAAAGTAAAAATGAGGAATAGGATGAGAATTCCAAAATTAGTTGTGGACAAATACTATGATGAAGTATGCTTCATTGTAGACAATAATTTTGTGTATGCATAGGTAGAATTACCAAGGGTAGCATGGATAAGACCAATTCCCTATGAAGTAAATGTAGATTAGCTAATTGTGGCAATTGTTCCACTTCTAGTAGAACACATAGATGCTAGTACCAAGCAATTTGGCACATATGAGACTGTTATTGCCAAGTTAATTGTCAAATCTAGAACACCCAAAGTAGGGAAACAAGGAAAGAGAAAGGCTACCAAGGTTGATAAATAGGAACAAGGAGAAGGTTCTAGTCAACACAAAGAGGTCAAGGAAGGTAAAGGAAAATAATTGGCTATTATAAAGCCAAAGGCCACCAAATAGAAAAAGGTTGTTATAATAGAACCTAAGATGAAGGAAGACCTCAAGAAGGACATGCAAGATATGGTGACACCTCAGAGGCCAAAGGGAATGGTGATCATCACTAGAAAAAGGTTAGCATAGCCTCCTTCCAGGATATTAATTAGAAGCCCATCGAAAAAGAGGAAGTAGGAAGAAGAGCAAGCAAAGCCAAGAAGAAAGTTTATCATTGCACAAGAGGAGGAGGAAGAAAATGAAAAGACAAAGTCTAATGAGAATAATAAAATTCAAGTAGTGAAGAGACTCCCTCTAATGACTATTGATCAAGTATTAGCAAAATTGATAGAATCAAAAAACATAATGGGATTCAAAGACATTGATTATGACTATTTGAACAATGATGATCAAATTAAACTTGAAGGCATAGTAATTGACATGATGTGTCATGCCCATAATTTCTTACCCAAAATAAAACATAGATTCTTTTAAAGGAATGCATGATTTAGATAACTATTTTCTACCACAAATTTCAGATTTTCACTATAAGGAAACAAAACTTTGATTAACTAATTTATTTCAACTTGAAAGAGCATTAGATTTAGATTTCCATTTTAAAGTCTTTCAAATATAAATCTTAATAAGACACATAACTTTTTTCTTTTTTTTTCTTGCATTCAAATAGGAAACCTTTCATACATCTCAAATGTCAAATCAAAAACTTCTCTTTTGCATAGAGTCATGTACACAAGCTTGAATCAAATAACAAAACTTAGCTTTTATAAGTTTCATTTACTTTTCTTTGCAAGACACAATAAAGAAAACTACAAATACTCAAACAATTCTCATTTTCCACCCTACCAATTAATGGCATCATGAGGCCTCTTGTGCCCTAGCCATACCCCCGAGCAAGAATTTACTGCATCTAAGGATCATAGATGTTATCATATGAATGAGTTCCTAATACAAGAACAATATTTTAAACTGCACTTGTTACACATTTTAGACTTACATGAATCTGACTCAAAGAGAAATACTACAAAGAAAAGGGATAGAAAGACTCATCTCTCTCTCAAGTCCCCTCTTGATCTTCTTCTCCTCCTATTGGTTCTACCATCATCTCTCCCCTTTTCCATTTTCCTCCTTCCCTATTCTGCATATAACTTCCCCTTTTCATCTCCAACCCTAGTGAATGGTCCATCCTCCAAAGTCTTCATCCCCTCTAATGAAGGCACATGGCTCTCTTATCAATGTGTCATAACCCATTGTTTCCCACTATTCATTTTCATCGCATTTGTGGGGCACTTTTGAGGTGTCATAATGTAAGTTTTAACCATGATTTGACCCTCAAATAACATCCAACCTTAGGTAGTATAAGTGGGTTAGCTTATTTTAACCCAAAATGCACTCTAGGATCAATTTTAACCCCTCTAAAGTCCAACTTTAGTTCATATCCGATTTTACATAAAGTTTGCATAGAGGTCAACTTTGATTTTTTTACAAGAGTTGGCATAGTTTTCTCGAAGGTCTTCATAATCATCTAATTAGGCTTCCATATCATCCCCTGCACATATTCAAATTTAACATCATTAACTCAAACATATAAATATAAGACTTTAAACATTAATACATATCCTTGAATTAACCATAGATCAACCCATTAGATCAATATCATATTCCAACATCATTTCTTCAAAATCATTTGCATTTGAAATTCATTTACAAATAAGTATCATTCTTTCTACTTTAATTCTCTAATTACAAACTTTTCAAGAATAATAACCACATTAATAATTCACACCATATGTATCAAAACACCTTACACCTTACACATACATTAATCAAATTCATCAAGCATAAGTACTTACTCTCACTAATTATAGGATTCCAATCATAACATCTCTTACAATAACATAACAAGTATCACTACTATTCATTGTGTTATCTATATTCTATTCATTTCTATACTTCTTTATTTTGAATTAAATGATACATAATTTACTTCAAAACAATAAGCTCATAACCCAAACTTGATTTCCATTTTCACAATCACATTATGTAGAATGTATTCACCACAAAAAAATATCTATTTAATTCAATTTGTCATAATTTCAATTACAAAAACTATCTAATTATCATGACGAGGTAAGATGAACAATTTAAGGTATATACCCATAAGGTAATTCACGTTAGCTAATCAAGGTGTTAACATAAATTAGATATTTCGTCATATTGTGAATTAGGTCTAATGCTACCAGTCTCATAAACTATCGTGTCATATGTAAAGAGGTCCAACCATTTCTATTTGTAATCAGTGTTAATTGTATGAACAAAATCTATAATTTATCATAAGTTGAGTCTAACATTGCACATTAATTAAATAAGAAAGATTCTACTATACAAAGTATCACATATACATTTGCACCTACTATTTCGATGGTTACAAATGATAAGTCAATCTTATTTAAACAATACTAATCATAGAAAGTCACATAAGGATCCTCCCTAATCATGTTATTGCATAAGCCATATAATGGTCTCTAATAAAAAAATTAATATTTACTGCTAATCAAATTATATTATAGATGAATTAATGATCCTTCTAGTCCTTACCTAGATGGGACCTTACATTCCCCTCCACTAGTCTTTGACTTCCTCCTAGAAGTCACTAGTGTTTGGTGTCTTTTTCTATATCTACCAATTCCTTACTCATGTAAGTGATCTTTCCAACATTTATCAATTTATAATTGTATGAGCATACATAAAATTTGATATATTAAAAAAAATTGAAACACTCAGTTGGGGAAACAAGGCTCAAACAAGTTATACTCAAACACCAACAAGGCATACAACATATCCTAACAATGCATAAACTCCCTTCCAAGGATTAGCACAATGATTCACCATTGGAATCATGAAAGAAAAAAATAGGTGAAGGTGTGCTCTCTAAGGAGGAGAATCTCTCAACTACAATGTTGAGCCCAACTAATCCCTTCACCCCAAGCATCTCTTCCCTCCCAAGGGTGAGTAAAGCCTTCACAACCATTGACATCCTATACACTCATACACAAGCCACATCACTAGGATAAGCACATCACAAGGTTCATGAATGGTCATAGAGGTAAAATGTTAGTCTCATTTGGGTCTAAAGTGAACTATACCATATAACTATGTGAAATCTGCATACATATCCATAGTCCAAAATCAATAATCTATGATCCAAGCCTCACTTAGTTGTTCGATGGTAAATAGACCCATCAACAAGGGGTCATCCATATGAAACCATGTGTCATATCCCTTTTTTATGTAAGGTGGTTAGCCTCCAAGGAATACACACCACACACATAGGAAGGTAGTGGATATTAGCTGCATAACAACCTCACATACCCCCATCCTCAAGGGTTCCCTACGTTTGCTTCCTCGTATACACTCATCAAGTTCATCTCCATCATCCTTGATGAGGAATCACATTACAACACAAGACCAACATCCAAAAACATCAAGGGAACTAGTCTAGCCACATAAATTTTTCCAATAAAAGAAGTTGAATTAAATATTTCAACAATAATGAAACACGAAATTTTCAATGTATTGCAACAATAAGCTAAGTAAAAAAAAATGAAGATCAAGGTTGTGTCTAGACTATCAAAGGCAAAGTAAATAAACTTTTTGGTCTACACAATATAATAAATCATAAAGTGCACATTACATCACTATGTGACTATATCTAGCCACCTCATGAGGAAGGAGGGAACAATGTCTGGCTAGCGCAATAGCCCTTCATGTGGGCACTCTAGGTGCACTAACCATATGGCATGGGGTGTTCATCTCGACAACACCTCACATCGAGTGGTATAGACTAAGCATGTCGACTCACCTGGCATGATCATACACCAAGTGGATAACACACACTCTGGTCATATGTCACATGGTAGTGTTCCCCACGAAGAAGGCACATGCAGGATGCACCTCGCATAGCAATCTCATGTAAGCATTTCCATAGCCAAAGGTATACATGGCTAGGGTCCACCCATATGCACTTTTACATACACATGACCAAGCATCCATGGGTACCCCTCCACAAGAATGCAAGCATTGCCCATATGCTCTACATTAAGTGGGAAACTAAAACATATAAAAATAATTGAAGTGGCTAAGATGACAAAAGATATTCATCAACTTTTTAGTAGGTGTGAATAGAAAGAGATTGTTACAATTGAAGATAACACTAACACCCCTCCACCAAATCCAAATGTATTAACAGAGGAAGATATTTAAGGTTTAATGAATGACTCAAGAAAACTCTATACTAATCCAATTTTGTTATGGATAATTGAATATCCAAAGATTGAAGTCAAGAAGACTAATAATGTTACCGTTACATCAATAAAAAAGGTTAAAAGTGTCAAGCAACTTGGTAAGGCATTAATTGTATATACACCATTGACTTGTATGCCAATTTTGTAAAAGGATTCAAATTTTGTTAAAGACTCATGCACACAATCAATAGAAGTTAAAGTGAAATAGAAAGAGCAAGAGGCTACTTAATCTCTTATTTAATTGCCAAGTGCAAAGATTATAGAACCTACACATGTGACACCTATGCAATAGTTGATTTCTACACTAGTGCAATAGCCAAGTTGAGATCAAGTGAAAAGGGGAAATAACTACAATTATCACTACCAAGTGGTACACCCTCACAATCTTAGGTTATGACTCATGTAGAAGAGGAAGGATATGAGTCAATAAGTCTTGATGAGGTAATTACATTACCTAAGTATAATTTGAACAATCTTATGCTTGAGAAAGTGAAAGAGATGCAAATATTGCTGATTTGTAAGGAAAAATAAGAAAAGCTAAAAAGAGAGTAGAAAAGAAGATATGTTCTTCATACTGTCAAAGATATATTCATAGATGTATTTGGAATCATAGATGTGAACAATCAGTATACAATTTTGGACTAGGTAGTGTATGTAGTTAATCAAATCTAGATAGATGACATAGACAAATGAAAATTTGTTACAATGGTCTGAGAGAAGAATGCAGCATAAAGTGTTACAAAAAGTCTCACAGGAACTTGTATAGAGACAAGCTAAGTTTTCTACTTCGATTACATAGTTGGAAAAAATTTTGAATACCGTCAATTATTTATATTTAAAAGTGTCTAATATTTATTTCTTTATGGCAGATACTACACACTAATTAGAGCTATTACATGCAAATGTTAGACCGGATGTTATTTCACTGGGCATGAATTCAAGTTTAAGCTTGTCCTCTTACTATGAATTAACATTCATTCAAAAGAGGTTAGCTGAGCTCACAGCTAAAGATGCAAAGATTAGGCAAAAGTTGACATTGATTCAACTTTAATTATTGCCACACACAGAGATAATTTAGAAGGTAATCTTAGTTGCTAGAGATATTTTGAAGAAAGAGACAAATTTTCACATATTGTGGGATTCATTGATCTAGCTATTGAGCTAGAGATACAATTTCAAATTTTGGAACAAGTACAGGAAAGATGGAATAATAACTATGCCAACATAGTAGCAAGTCATCAACAATTCTTTGGTAAATATAAGTTAGCCCCACAAGCCCATAGTTCCATTAGTGACAATAACAAGGGGGAATGATGAAAGAGATAAAAAGGGAATGAAATAATGAGAAAGGAGTAATGACATAAAGGAGGATATAAGGAGATATGAAATAAAAGATTAGATATCAGACTATGCATAATCAACTATTGTCTTAAGGAAAGTATTTGTTTTGGAGTATTCATTTTTTGAACAAAATAATTTCATAAAAAAGTGCTTTTTTCCACTAATGTCAAAGGAGGATATTGTTGATCTCTAATCCTATGTCATCTATTAGTGTTCAAACACTTGGTTATTTATAAGGAAAGATTACAAGGTTATCACAAGGGCTAAGTTATCTAGTAAAGGTCAAGCATACAAAGCTTATGTCGAACAAGATAGTAATTTTTGAGTACTCAGTAGTGACCGAGAAGATGTATATGTTGAGTACTATAGTTGGAGGTAATAAATATAGTAGAGATCAAGCATATTGAAAAGCTATAAAGAGCTAAGAAAATAGGTATATAAAAGCTGAGTAATAGCATGAAAGTTCATACATGGTCGAGCATTAGAGCATTCAAGCACCGAGTAGTTCAATTTTGACATATAAGTTTGTAATGACACAAACACACATGTAAACTATTTTTGGCTAAATTTTTCATGAAATTTAATATTTTTATAGCCAAAAAGGATGTTAATTACACATCATTACATAAGGTAATTATCCCAAGGCATACAATTCAACCAATCAGAAAAATGGATATAAATGGAAAAAGATGACGAAATGTGAGTCATTGGTCAAGATCTAGAACCTTCACAAGAATGTCTATTTAAGGTGGATTCTAACCCTAGAATCTGTGTGTGTGAGATGCATAAGGAGTGTATACACATGTGAAGGAGAAGAAAGAATTTTTAAAGATAGAGAAGACAGAGAGTAATCAGAGTAGTGAAGGACTGAATAGAGTTAATAGATTAGGAGATCAAATCAGAGATATAACAAAGAGAAGACCCAAGATTAGCTTGTAGAGAAAATTCAGGGTCAACTACTGAATCAATTATTGTTAATAGAGATAGAATAAATCTCTTAATAGAGTCATCCTAACAGGCCTATGTAAACCTCCTAGTAGAGTCCATACTTTATTATAAGTGTAAAATCCTTTAACAAGATGAGACATAATAGTCTCTTAAGCCTTTAATAGGGAAGACCTTTCATAGGGTATATCATATCTCATGATCAAACATTGTAACCTTAATAGGTTAACTTTATTGTTGCAATAGTGAAGATTTATGGGTTTCATTCCCACCCAATCTTACCTTCATTTTGAAGTGTTTCTAGGTTACTGAATCATTGTGTTATTTGTTGAACTTTTATGGATGTGACATATTTCATTTAGGTTTCAGCATTACAGTTTTGGTAGATCTAATATATGAGATGAATTAGGTATAATTTTATGAAATTGGTTTTGTAATCAAAACTTTAAGATCCTGATTCACCCCCCCCCCCCCCCCCCCCCCCCTCTCAGTATCTTGTTTTCAATATACATTTTCCAACATATTTGTATTGTCAATAATGGTAGAAAGTAAGTGAATGCAAAATGAGGTCATAGGGGAATGGGAAGGAGTTTGTGGGGTTGTACCTAAGTTCAAGAAAGGATTATTTGGATTTAATACCACATGATAATATGATGGGCATAAACAAGCATAGGCATAGTTATTATTTATGATCTTAATATAGTCTGCCTCTATATAGTATATTATGGTCTAATTAGTAACTATTACTACTACTGCCATTATTATTCACTAACCTAGCCTCATGTTAATCATGTTGGCCTCTAATGTGGTTGTATGTAAGCTACTTGAACTATACTGTGTATACAAGACCCTTCCTTTTCTATTTCCTTTTCTTCCTTCTCTGATATAAAAGACCACTCCAGACACATAGATCACAAAATATGTATTCACTATTGAATCCTAAATGAATGAATGAAATGGAAAATCTAGGTGGGGGAATAAGTTATAACACAATAATCAACCCTCTATCATCTCCAAAAGGCTATTTAAGATGATAAGTTACAAAAACTAATTTTCATCTCATCTTTGATTGTAGACCACCAGTTGCAACAAAAACTTACCCTAAATAAGTTTCCCTTTATTATATGCTAAAATTATTATAGACCTCATTTGAATTCAATTTGAAGACACACTAACTATACATATAAGAATGTAACAAGCATAATAAGCATGAAAATAATGCATTGCTCAATGAATTTTTCAAACTATAGTTATAATAAAAACTGACAAGATATGATATGAAACATCTAAAGTAAATTGAGCATATCATAGGATGGAAATTCGTAATTATCCATTTGATGATGCATGGAAGGAATAGTAGCTCTGTGTAAATTTGATTACTAAATATTATTAATAAATCTATGTATATATAAAAAGAAATATTACTATTTTCTTTTAAATTATGTATATACCTAAAATATATAAGACCCAACAATGAAGCATAAAATGAGTGGAAATAGTGTGAAAAGAGCTTGAATGTATTTTGGTTTTTATCAAAAATACAATTAAGATTATTCAAAGGTTTCTTCTTCGTGAGATCTGCAATAACCAAATGATTGGTCAAAAATCAATTTGGGAGGAAAATGCATCTATTGTTTTCAACTTGGAGCAACATCTTCAAAGGAAAAAATTAAATGGTAGAAGATTCATTTTCTAAATGATGTATTTCAAGATGATTTAAGATGATCAATTTAACTGTAATATCTAAATTTAAATATTGATCAAGCCTTGAAACTACCTTTCATGATGGAATATTTCTTTGATGTGTGCAAATTTGATGTAGGACCTTGGTGAGAGCATGCTTTCACTTGATAAGCACCTAGTTTTGATTGTAATCCATGTTGATGCTCTCCTTTTTCCCTACTTATCTTCCCTCCCATTTTTCTCCAACCTTCATAGATAACCCATTATATGTTAATAAAGAGATAATCATTACATAGTGCAAAAAAATCTAAGACTGGTGGAATTACAAAATTGAAAAATTCATTAGAATGAATGATGTACCAACCAAATGATGTTGGAATATTTAGTATAATCAATAATGATCACAATACCACTATAATAATGTCAATTTAATTTGGAAGACTTTCAATAGTGAGTTCATCTACAGTGACATCACACACAAATGTGTGCACCCGATCTCCTTTGTAATCTTTCTGTGCCTGCAATAATCAATGGAAAGTGTTTAGGAACATTTGAGACCCTAGATAAGGAACAACCGTATTGAGCTTCACTTTTTTTCAATAATATTTTAATATTATCTACTAAACAGGGCCAACCATGTGAAGGTGGAAGCTCATTAACCCCCTCTCCTCCCACCGCCTAACATTACTCTAAATTCCTTGTTAACATCTAAAATTCATTCATTCTTTCATCCATTAATAAAATGTTGCATTCATTAATGATCACACGAAAACATTCATTGGCACATAAGATTAATTAATAGTTAGCATTCATCAATATTCATTAACACATTATATAATACATGAACATTCATTGGCACATAATTAAATTTATTGGGACAAAAAGATTAGTCATTATCAATTAAGTTGCATTAATAACAATCATTTTTTTCTTCTTTGATATTATTTCTAAATTCCTCAATTCTTGAAGATGGACATCCATTTCATCACCTTCATTTTTTCCATCTATATTTCTTTCTTTCTCTAATTTTGATCTCAAATTTTGTGGGCCTAGTCCTTTATCCATGATGCAAAGGGAGGTCCTCTACAATAGCAAATAAAAGGGCTAAATTAGAAACATGTTTTTATAATTGTTACAAGTATTTTAGTACTTAATGAACATAAAAATGTCACTTTTTACTTGATCCAACCACATCATCTCATCTAACAGCCTCAATCTCAACATGATCATCATGAAAAGTGGCCTTTATGCTCTTTGTAGTTACAATACAAAATGTTTCATTAATCCAAACACCTATTACAATTAAATTTGTATTACTACACCAATTTCAATTTAAGATTTTTATGTGTACTAATAATTACATATAAAAATTAAAACAAAAAATGTACACCTCAAGCACTATGATGCACATCCAAACTAGCAATTTCACCATGGTGGGGTGGTGTACCAAGATTGGCATGATGCATTCCAATGTCATGAACATTATTATCATTGTTTTCTTACTTAAAACTAATATACTCACTTTATGTTGGAACTTAGTATCAAATACACTAATTTTTGAAGTAGTAACAAAAAAATAAAAATCATTTATCAAATACCACTCAGCCACAGACCAATAACCTTGTTTGAACACTATTTGTTAGCCCTCTTCTAAGAGCATTCTTTTGAACTCAAAGCCCTGAATTTTTATTTTTTTTGTGAATTTTTATTGCACTATTTCATCAAAACCAAATTGATTGCAATTTATAAATATTTGCATAGATCTTTTTATTTACTAATACTTAAAATGCATGCAATAAGCTTCAAATAAACACTAGAGTGGAGCTTGTGTTGTCCTTTCTTATGTACTCTTGCCTACATTATCTTTGATGTGTTAGGAAATCTATGAAAAGTTTGAAATATGTTAAGACCATATAAATATAAAGATTATTTAGTATATAATTACATTCTTAACTGTATCGTGTACCTTCTTTTCTATCTTCTATTCATTGTCCTTTATGTCTTTGGCTTCTCTCCCCCACATCCAACACAATATTTTGCCACTCTAAATTATGAATATAAGAGGTGATCATATTTAAGTTTCTTTGCTAATTTAGCCATGTAGTATTGGTCCCTAATGTGCCTCAAAAATGACCATGCTTTCTCAAGTAGCTTAAGTTTTCTAAAATGCACGAGGTCCAAAATAGTTTGTCATACTATCAATTATAGCATCCTTTAACTTTGGACTTTGGATAGTTCACCTTTTAAGAAGAAAAAAATATTATATTCATAAATGGATCAACAAAAAACTATTCTAGAAATTATATGAAATCAAAATAGTGAATTGGGGTTTTAATTTGGATGTAATGTTCCACCCTATATGTATGGTGGTCCCAAATATATGCAAGCACTCATCACTAAGTTTTTCATTAAAAAAAGTTTCCCGACAAAATAATTATGGGATCATTAGTTATTCTAAGGGACTGCATAGGAGGTTATTCCATTTGATTATGAGTATAACATTGTGTAGTAAAAGAAAGGACCATATTCATCATACATGAGCAAGACAAAATTTTCCATAGTTCTTATAGAATGAACACAAGTACATCCAAGATTTTTTTTATCATCATGTGTGTCATGTCTTGCTACATAAAATGAATCCAATATTATGAAATGCCCCCAAGAAAGAATAGTTCAAGGGAAATAAACACATGAAAAATGAGATAGAAAAGGAGGAATCTACATACTAGTATACGGTGTTGTCACATCTATGGTGATGATGCATGTTTCTGACATTGCAATCAGTGATACATCTGGGGTTGGCTTCCTCATTGGAGGTGACATCACCATAGAATCATTAATAAGTGTTGAAGAATATGGTTGTTCAAGCATAAGAATGTAGGGAATAGCATGGAAATATTGTTAGAGCATTAAAAAAAGGACTTTTAAAGAATATTGTACTGTCTTATATTGGATACACTCAATTTAGGACCTTTTAGCTCCTCTTTAGTATGTTCGTATTTCACAATCACACTTTAAGCATACACTTCCCTTGTTTATCCTCCTTCTCCTAGGTGGAACTAAGGTAAGAGCTAACAAATTCTCCTTGTTTTCCTTTCTTCCTCAAAATATCTACTAAATTAGGACTTAACTTGTGAGTATCCTCTCTTCTTAGGACCTCAAATCCTAGATTGGATCTCTGGTTGACAGTCTAGAACATTCATCTCACCCTTGACCCCTACTAGTCTAGAATTTGGAACAAATAGACTCATAAGGTTTAACTTTTGGATTAGGTCGACCCCAAATTGACTTAGTCTAGAAGAGGTCAACCTAGTGTAGGAGCTTCTTGCAATTTTGGGTCGATGTTATTTTACCCTTGTGTTAAACTACCACTTGTGCATTTAGCCCTTATGGGGTGTTTTCATGAATATTCCAAAAATATACTATAAAAAGGCATAAAATCTCTCATTTGCACATGAGAGGAGAAAGAGGCAAGCATGTGTGCACATCCCAATATGGCATAGTGAAATTGCAAGGTGAAAGAAAGGGTTGGTTTCTTATTCTTCATTTCAAACTGAGGTTATTATTTTTCATCAAGCATTTAAAGGTGAATAAATAAAACATGGAGTTGAATAGGGATCTTGAACATGGTTAGAGTACTTTATCTTAGGGGCTTTTTATGATTTCTATATCATACATAAGATCTAATTATTTACACCTTCATGAATTTATATACATTTATATACATGCACACTTACATGCTAGAGTTTCACTCATGAAGTAGATTCTTAGCATTTTAGCATATTTACACCCTAGATCCACACATCTAAGATGCACACATACATACAAAATTATTCCTAATGGCTATTCATGGAGGTGAAAATTGCCAAAATGAGGATTTGACTAAGGAAAACCCCTTTATAGCCACCCATGCACACACACACACACACACACACATTTTTTTGCAGACTTATAGGATATCAACTTAGTGCATACATATCTAGAAACTTCTATCCCAAGGCTTTATGGAGAAGTGGGTTTGATTTTAATATAGTATTGCCGAACTAGAACATCAACTTTGTGGAAAGATTTCCTTTCTTTGGTTGACCTAGTACATTTTTCATTCTTTTTAGAATGATTTATGGTTTTTTTTCTTTCATCATTTAATTTTAGAATTTGTGGCCTGATATTCAGAAACAAGATCAAATCTGTGACTTTTTGAGCTAAAATACATCTTTTACTATGAAATTCTAGGTATGCATCTCATTCATTTTTTCCCATCCTAGTATATACTTACTTTAAGATATATATTGGGGTATTTTTTTACATTTCATATCTACAATTATCATATATCTTGTTTACATTGCATGAAAGAGGCCTTGCTAGTGTACTTCCTTGATAAGTCTCTAGATTTTATATTAACATCCCTCTATCCTCTTTGGGGTTTTTCCAATAAAATTTAGGGATTTTTGAGAGTTATGTTTGGAAGCCCCTCTTTCTCTTGTACTAAATGGTTTAGGGAGAAAGTGTTGAACTTTCTTAGTCTAGTTTTCATTACCATTAATGGTGTCATTTTCCCCAAGAACATTTTGGTGAACCCAGTGTGAACTCTTCTTTTGTTTGATCTTGGTGGTTAGATATTTTTTAATTAATTGCATTTATAAATAGAAAAATACTAAAATATCTTGCATCGTTAGGATTACTTAGCATTTTTCATTTGTATGTTACTCTTGAGTGATTATTTTTTCTTCAAGATGTATGATTTCTTTCCTGAGTATTTTGATGATGTGTTTGTTAGTAAACCTCTAAAGGTGTCTAGTAGTGAAGGGTCAGATAAAAAGAATGAGATCTTCATTGAATCCATTCTCCCTATGACTTCTTCTACATCTGTCATGAATAACCTTTATTATAGGGTTTTATCATGGCTTCCTATGTCCGACATTGTTTGTAGTATCAAGCCTATGAAATTTTCTCAACATCCTATGACTTTTAAAGGATGTCCATCTCAACAACCCATTATCACTCTTAAGGGATTTCCTTAGGAAGATAAAAATCCTATAGTCCCTAAAGGGAAACCTAATTACACTTTAATTTCATACACTTATCATATGTGGAATAATCCTCAACCACCTATTCTAGTAGCTTAAAAAACTTTACCTCCTTCTCAACCAGTGCTTCCCCAAACACCCCATTTACCTAGTTCCTTTGGAAAGGAGTATGATTTAGCTAACCAATTATGCACTACTCCTTCTAAGGTCTCCTTATGGGAACTTCTTCAAACATCCCCTACTTATCATGAATCTTTGAAAAAGGCTTTACCTACTCTTTCTGAACCTCTAGCTAATCTAGATAACATTAGTTCTTTCTTAGAGTGTATGCATGCTATGTTATCTCCTCTTCAAATTGTGTTTACTGAAGATGATTTACCACCTAAGGAATTTTAAGATCAACATGATTCTCTTATGGTTGTATTTCTTGTCAATCACAATCTTATTTGAAGAAATTTGATTATTAATAGATCATGATTAAATATTTGTAGTTTGGATATGTTGAAATATATCAATGTTGATATGTCTATCATAAAACTTTATAGTTTTCCTATTCATGTCTTTGATAACAATTCTAAGAACACTTTGGGAATCATAACTCTCCATGTTAAGTTTGGTTTGGTTGTATTGGATACTCCAATCCATGTGATGCTCAAGCCTCTCAACTACAACCTTCTTTTGGGAAGATCATGGTTGCCTAATATGCATGCTATTCCCTCTACTCTTCATTGCAAGCTTAATTTTTTCTTTGAAAATGTGATTTACACTCTTCATATGGATGATAGACCTAATATTTTATACAATTTTGAATCTTCTAAGGTTCCTATACCTAGTGAAGAAAAACAATAGGATAAAACTTAAATCAAAGATCAATCAAGAGAAGAGCCTTCCTCCTCTTTATCTAAAGATAATTGGGGAATTTTGGACTTTAATTATACATGCATTGGATATTACAAGGTCTTTAATCTCTTTCATGAAATTACTTGAACAACATAAAGAATAAAAACTTGCTTGAACTCCTATTTCTAAAGAGTCAAGTAACAACCTTATCCTTGCTCCATCTAAGGAAACCATTGAAATTATTAAACCTAATTGTCATGATGTGGTGACTTATGAAGCTCCTTTGACTATATCTAATATGGCTAACTAATATGTACCTAGATACCATTTTCTCTATAAGCACATGTTTTATGGTCAAGGATGTGGAAATTTTGAGTCAAGAATACAAGTTCCTCTATCTAATGATGGTTGTGATCATACTTATGGTTTAGAATTTCGTCCCTATATGAAACCTTCCTTCTTTCCAAACGTGAATCATATTTGTAGTAGTCCATTGAGTTTATCAAACTTGCATATTATCACATTTGATCAAACACCCTCTTCGAATATTTCTCCTTTGATGATGCTTTAGACAATTTCTCGGGTGCATATGGGGATTTATCTTCTTTCCATCAATCAAAGAGAAAAACTTATTGTTTGGATATTAATGGATATTTTTTAGAAGAAATTAAATTATAACCATTTATCAATACTTTTCCTCCTATGGAAGAATCACATAAGAGTAACCTCTTGATCACTAAAATGATAGATGTGTCTGTTCATCCTGATGATTCTGAAAAGCTTGTTAAGGTTGGAAAAAAATTGGATGAAGTAGAAAAAAAGCATCTTACCAAATTTATTTTGGAATTTTTTGATATCTTTTCTTGGAAATATACTCATATGTTGGGCATCGATCCTAATATTGTCACTTACAACTTAGTTTTGACATCTAATACTAAAATTGTTAAGCAGAATATTCGCATACAATTAATCCTAACATCACTCTTCTTGCTAGTTTTATATGTCTTATAGATTATTCCCCTTGGATTTCTAACATTGTGGTTGTCTCTAATGGTGAACATAAGATAAGGATATGTATTGATTTTCATTATTTAAACAAGATTTCTTTAAAAGATGTTTTACCCTTACCTAGCATTGATATGATAGTGGATTCAATTGTTGGACATGTGTTACTATCTTCTGTGAATGGATTCTCTAGGTATAATTAGGTTTTTATCCCTCTTATGGTCAATATAAGACTTTTTTTTATTACTCCTTAAGGGAATTTCTATTGATTAATGATGTCTTTTGGGTTGATAAATATAGGTACTACTTATCAATGTGTTATGACATTGATTTTTCATGACTACATGTGTAAGACTCTTGAACATTATGTTTATGATGTTCTAGAGAAGTCTATAAAATATAATGAACATGTTCTTACTCTTAGAAATATATTTGAAAGAGTAAGGAAGCATAATATACATTTGAATTCACAAAAATGTTCTTTTGTGGTTGACAGTGGAAAGATCCTAGGGTTCATTATATATAATAGAATTATTGAGGTTGATAGAGAGAGAATTTATGCTATTGTCAGTAAGCCTCTTCCTTGAAATATCTTGAAACTCTATAGCTTATAAGGGAAGAAACAAGTTATATGTAGGTTTGTCTCTCACCTAGTAGATTGTACCATTCATTTCACTTCCTTTCTTAAGAAATATTCTATTGTATCTTGGAATGAAGATTGTAAGATCTCATTTGAAAAATTCAAAATTTATCTCACTAATCCTCCTATCTTGCAACTGCTCAAGAAAATGTGCCTTTCTTTATTTATACTTCTTCTTATAAAGCATTAAGTATTGTCTTAGCTCAGCATGATCAAGATGGTAAGTAACATCCTGTAAATTACATAAGTCTCACATTGATTTATTATGAAACATGTTACACTACAGTTGAAAAACAATGTCTAGCTTTATTTTTTTCTTGTCAAAAACTTGGACATTATCTCCTTAATGCAAAAGTTCAATTTTATGTGAAGTTTGATTCTTTAAAGCATCTATTTTTGAAGAGACTTTTATTTTGGCGACTTGCCAAATGGGTCATGACCTTGATAGAGTTTGAATTGAAATGCATCTCCCATAAATTTATTATAGATAAATCCTTGATTGACCATTTGGTTGAGGCTCCTCCTACTTCTACATCAAAATCTATTGAGTTTTTCAATAAATTTGTCCTACCTATTGATATAGATGAGACATGGGAGTTATACCTTGATGGATCTAGATGTCAAACTAAATTAGGAACAAGTTTCATATTAATATGTTTTTCTAGGAAACCCATTCCTTTCTCTTATAAACTCACCCTTCTCATGCACTAATAATATTATTGAGTATGAATCCCTTATCATTGGTTTGAAGGTGGATTTTTCTCCTTACAAATTAATTATATTAATATTTTTTTGACTGAGAGCTTGTCATACAATAGATAAATGACATATCAAGCTAAGAATGATAAATTTACCAAGTTTCATGATCTAGCTATAGATTTACTTGGGATATTTTCTTCTTTCTCTATTCAAAACCTACCTTGGAAAGATAATCAGCATACTAATGTTATGCCTAGTGCACATACTATGTTAGATTTTTAATTCATAATTCATACCTTGTCAAAACCTATTATTTCACATGATATCCTATTATATGTGACTTGTCTTAATTTACATCTAAATGAGTGATATTCTCATATTTATTTGTATCTCAAGGATTGCTCATTCCTTAAGCTACAAACTAGGAATTCTAGGAATAGAATCAAAAATCTTGTGGCCTGTTATATCATTCTTGTTGATGTTCTTTACAAATAATCTTATGGAGGTCTTCTTCTTAGATTTCTTGTAAAAATTTGAGATCCCTATGGCTTTTCAAGAAGCTCATACTCAATCATGTGGGGCACATTTTTGTGGTAAGTCCTTATTTAACAAGTTCCTTCACATGGGATATTATTGGAAAACTATAGAACAAGAGTCATTCATGTTTGTCAAGAAGTGTTCATAGTGTCAACATCATAATAACCTCATTCATGCTCTTACATACATTTTTCATTCTAAAGTTCCACTATGGCCTTTTAGTGTGTGGGGTTTTGATCTTATTGGTAACATCTCTCCTCCCTCTTCTCAAGGACATAATTATATCCTCACTACTGTGGATTATTTCACTAAGTGGGTAGAAGTTGTTCCTCTTTTCTCTACTATTGCAAATGTTATTTGTGAGTTCATCCTTCAAAATATTATTGATAAATTTAGAATTCCTATGCCTATCATTTTAGATAATGGAGCTCAGTTTAAAAATAAGGAAGTTAACTTCTTTTTGGATAAATATCACATTCATCATTATTTTTATTCTTCTTATTTTCCTCAATCTAATAGACAAGATGAAGCTTCTCATAAGGTTATCGAACATATCCTTTAGAATATAGTTAATAAACATGATAAGGATTGGCATACTCAATTGGTTTATGCTTCATGGGCTTATAGAATAGTGTTCAAATTGTGCCTAGAACATGTCCTTATAACTTAGTTTATGAGGATGATGTGGTGATGTCTTTAGAACTAGGAATTTCTTCTTTGAGATTTTATTTCAAGGTTATAATTGACAAGGATACTTTTTGGGGAAAATTTTTACAAGATCTTGAGATGTTGTATGAATAATGAATCAATGCTCTAGAACACATCATGGCTTATCATAAAACTATGAACAAAAGATATAATGGTAAATTGATTAAACACTATTTTTCATAGGTGATTTAGTTCTTTATGAGAATCAAAGGAATGTAAATGCCTTCCCTAGTGAAAAAGGGAAGTTTACTCCTAACTGGTTAGGTCCTTATATTATTCTAGAAGTATATGAATTTGGTGCATATAAAATTGTCGATATGAATGGTGTGCCTTTTAAGGAACCTATTAATTTTATGCATTTAGGATGTTATTACATGTAATTATTCCTTCTACGTATTATTGCTTACTTCTTTTTCTTTTTTGAAAAAGTGATCTTAAAAATGCTAAGTACATGTTACTTTATTTCATGTTTTCATGTTTTCTTTCCTTTTATGTAATTAGTTTTGATAATTAATCTTAAGAAGGAATGATAAAACATGTTCATCATATATATCATCATTAAACTATTTTGGTATACATAGTAGTCACTAGATACAAAATGTGCCCTATATCAAATAGTACAATCAACTCTCATCCATAGGGTGGTGCGATTCTAATCTCTTTGGGCTATGATGTGATGATGGGGGGTTATCCTCTGGGTAGTTGACACATATGTGTAACTCCTAGAGGTACTCCTCTTTGGTTGGCTATGATATTTGTGCTAGTGTTCACATAGCTCTTATAGCTCACAGCCCTACTAGTCCAACTTCTCTCACATCAATTGTATCTCTACTTCTACATGTGTAAAGATGTCTAGGTAGTATCTTGTATCTTGTCTCCTCACATATCAAATCTAAGAAGTGGAAGGAAACCTTGCCTCTTTAGCCATATCCATCAAGATGTCTCTCACAAAGGATCTACATTCATCCATACCAATTGCACAAATCACATTTCATCAGCCATTTATTATGTATCATTATTTATGTATTCATCCTATACCATTTTTTATACCTAGATCTCCCACCTAGAACCTATGATCTATATCTCAAAGATGAGTAGCTAGTGGTGGTCGAATCAACTCCCACACTCTTCCTATTTGATCCTAAGATGAAGGGTCTCAATATAACTTTGTGGCATGTAGTATCATGGTGGTTTAGATACTATAGGATAAGGTACTCTTTGTTGCACTCTCTCATTAGCTAGTGAAATGTCCTCCTCACCCTCGACCTTTGTATCTCTCCCTTTGACGGAGACTTGTCATCATAATCATCATCATCCTCATCTACACCATCCTCTCCTTGTGACACTCTAGAATATGGGCCTAGATCACCCATGGGTAGTCATCTGGAAAAATAGGTCTCACACCCTAAATGCTAAAATGCCATACATAGTCTTTGGACACTCTTTCATCCTCTAGTACAAGGGGCACCACTATGTCATCAAGGAACTTGGTATCATTAAACTCTACATCATTCATCATCAATCAGTGTCTAGTCCTAGGGATCTCTCTGTATCTCTCTATGTATGGATATCAAGGCACGGATGGAGGAGGACCTTGCAAAGTTTGAACTTCTATAGTACTCTATCATAAAGTAGGGCACCACTATGTACTCATGCCTACCCTTTGTCTTTGCATCCACCTTAGTTGCACTAGTGAGTCTAGTCCTATCATAAGATGGTAGAGTCTCCATGTAACATCAATAGACTTTAGTCAATCGAACCTAATCCTCTAGTATAGTATATCTTCAAACTACTTAATGTAGTGCAAGGAAGGAGAATCCTCAAAGGAGATGTCCTAGCCCCCAATAAATAACCACACAGTGGAAGAATAAATAATAACACAAATATTTAGATCCAAAATAATGCCAACTCTCATAATACAATCATAATATTTACACCCAACATGCCTAACTATAAGGTCTTCTAGGTTACGACCAAATATATAAGCAATTACAATAATAATTTTTCAAAATCCCTCAAGATCCAATCCCAACTCTATCTAGTCTAGATCCACATATAGTAGAAACCTCCAAGGAAGAACTCAACTTGTGCTTGCAAGCCCACCAAGAAATCTCCTTGGTTTCCAAGCCACAACTACTAGCTCTTCAAAGTTCTCTCCTCCTCCACATCCTCTTCTCCAAGAAATATGATGAATAATGACAAGACAAGAGCCTCTACTTATACCAAACCAAGCCACAATTTTCCCTAGCAAGCTACATTAAATAAAACCTTAAGCCACAAGTTAAATTTAATAATGCTACCTATTAAACGTCTTTTTAACTTTTTTCTCCATTTTTTTTCTTCTAATTTTCGTCACTTTCTCTCTCCTCCACAAATTTTTTTTTAAATAATTTTTTGTCCTTTTTTTCACACCCCCTTTTATTTCATGATGCAAGATGCTCCTCTATCACTACTAAGGATGACTTGATGTGTACACATATATTTTTTATCACTTAGCTATTATCTCAATCAGGAACCCTAGTAGTCTCATGCATCTGAATTGCTCAAAGATCCACATCTATAAGAGTGTACATGTTGTAAGACACTATCATTGGTAACTTACAAACTTCCCTAAATTATAGTACAAAATTAGTAGCATGCCCCATCCTCGTGCATATATTTTCATGTCAGTTATAATTATAATAGAAATAACACATAACATAACCTTCCTAAGTTGATGTGTTCACCCATGGATGATTCCCTTTAGGAACACTCGGTCTAGTGTTTATCTCTCTATGTATGGCATAGCCATACAATACTCAAAACCATCATGATCTCTAAACATGACCAGTGTGCTTGTGGTCTGACTATCAATCCACAAAATAACATGCATAAGATCTAATACATGTCCTCTAAGGCCATAGTCATATCTCCAATTGGTAGGTGGAATGAGCATGTGGTCTGATCTCATCTCTCCATCAAGGCTAGTAGAATCCCTCTATGGAACCTCACATGTGGTCATTGTGCTACCCAATAGAGACTTGTATCCCTAGGTATCTGAATATCTATTGCCCCTAGATCTTTGATGTGATATCAGATGTATAACATCACATCAAAAATATAGTGCTCTCTCATTACTAGTGGATGCTACAAATCATCGAATCAAAGGATCTATCAGTCAAGCATTTCACAATTTCCAAGTCATCTAGTCTACATCTAGACTATGTCAAGCTCCTAGAAACTAGGTCAATTTTCCTAGGACTGGGTTGACCTCCCCAGGGACTAGGTTGATTTCTAGGGGACTACATCAACATCTCCCAATGAAACCCTAGACACACTAAGGACTAGTTTGATCTAACCTATGACTGGGTCAACCTCCTACTTGAGACACTATAAATAACCTATATGATAAGATTCTATGCCTATGGAAAGAAAAAATGTGGAAAAGACATGAAATGATACAAAGTTGGGAAACTTTTTCATATTTAGTTCTACCTTTTGGTCTGTATAATGCACCTTCCACTTTCCAAAGAGTTGTGATTAATATATTTTCTAACATATATATGTTGATTGAATGGATATTTACATGGATTAATTTACTATGTATGGATCCACCTTTAATGAGGCATAAACTAGCCTAGATAAAGTTCTCAAATGATGTCAATAATATAATCTTTCTCTTAATAGTGCTAAATGCTACATGATGATAGAATAAGGAGTTTTTTGGGCCATTACATTTCCTCATTAGGTATTCAAGTTGATGTGGCTAAGATCGAGGTGACAAGTACTCTGCCTACTCTAGAAAATAAAAAAGATATCAAAAGTTTTCTTGGACATGATAGTTACTATAGGAGATTTATCAAAGATTTCAGACAATTTGCAACTCCACTTTACAATTTGTTTTAAAATTATTCCAATTTTTCATGGAATTCAAACTATGACCATGCATTTCAACAACTAAAAGAGGTCTTCACTAAAGCACTTGTATTAAGAGGTCCTAATTTGGAGCCTACCATTCCATATCCATATTTTTGCCTCAGATTATGCCATAGGAGTTGTCCTAGGATAGAAAGAATGACTTTTAGAACATGTTATTTATTATATCAGTAATAAATTAAAAGGGGCAGAGCTCAACTATATTATCACTGAAAAGGAGTTACTTCCAGTGATTTATGCCCTTAATAAGCTTAGGAATTACACTATTTGTCATGAGATATTTATGAGCCATAAAATATTTAATGAATAAGCCTACTATTTTAGAGATATTGGCTTGGTAGTTATCACTAATGCATGAATTTGATTTAATCATAGTGGGCAAGCTAGGGAAGCCTAATGTAGTAGTTAATTTTCTCTCTCGGTTGCATGTACCAAATGATCCTACATTAATTGATGATAGTTTTCCAAATGAACATATGTTCTCCATATCAACCCAAGCTTCATGGTATGCTAACATTGCTAATTACCTTACTATAGGAAGAAATCCACCTCATTTATCTCCAAAGGAGAGAAGGTTATTGATTGAGAAAATTTTCAAGTTTTCTTGGATTATTGGATGTATGTTTTACGCAGGACCTAATCAAGTAATGCATAGATGTACACATGAAGATGAGACATATGACATCCTTCGGGCATGTCATGATGAACCATGTGGAGGAATTTTTTTAGCAAAGAGAACAACCTTCAAAATATTGACAATAGGTTACTACTGGCCAACTCTACATAAGGATGCAGTCATGTATACTAAGAAGTATGATAGACGCCAAAGGATGGTTAGACCTATCAAATCTAATGTAATGCCCCTGTAGCCATAGGTAATTGTAAAACATTTTGACAAATGGGGAATATATTTTGTCGGACCAATAGAGCCTTCATCAAATGGCAAGTCATTCATTTTGGTTTGTACTTATTATGTCACTAAGTCAGAAGAAGCTAAACCTATGACACATGCTAGGGATAACAATGTTGAAGAGTTTTTGTATTAAGCCATTTTTATTAGACTTGATGTCCCTAGGGAGATCTTGACTAATCAAGGTACCCAATTTACCTCAAATTGATAATTTCCCTCATGAATGAGTATACCATTAGGCATGGAAATTCCTCCCCTTATCACCCTTGAGCTAATGGCCAAGATGAGCTTACTAATAGAGATATTGAAGCAATCCTAACCAAAATAGAAGATATCCATAAGAAAGATTAGGCACTTTGTCTTCCTGAAGTAATTTGGGCATATAGGAAAATATGGAAAACTACTATTAGTTTCACATACCTTGAATTTGTCTATGGAAAATTAGTTTTCATGCCTATGTAATTTGAGCATAAGACGTAAAGAACAACTCTAGAATTGAACATTGATCTTATAGAGGCTCAGAGAGAAAGAATCCTACAATTGAGTGGACTAGATGAGTATAGGAAATCTGTTAAGCATAATACTCAAATTATCTAGCAATAATGCAAGAAGTGGCATAAAAAGTTCATAAAGGAAAATCAAATTTTTGTTGGTGACTGGGTGCTCCTATATGATTAGATCACTATCAGAACACACTAGGAAAGTTTTAAACCAGATGGTTGGAGACATATGAAATAGTATCAATCTTTGATAATGGTGTTCTACAATTATCTACTATTGATCTTGTACATTCAAATTGTTGGTGAATGGTCATTGGCTTATAATCTATCATAAGCCACAAAGTAAGGAGGAGTTCCTACAATAATTTAAATTTGAAGAAACTCATGCTCCTACAGGAAAAGCATCAAGGTCACCTACCCAAATTGTATCTTCTCTTTAACTCTATTCAAAGTCTCATAATAATAACTTTCACTTAGTGAAAGCCATGTTCTCCTTAAAAATTCCAACTCACCTTCTCTCTTTTTCACTTGCCAGCTCATCCTCACTTCAACATTTAAGTATGAAGAGAAATATTCTTAATCAATCACTTTCCATGTAAGTACTCTGCCTTTGTATATATATTTATTTTATTTTATTTCATAACTAAGTATTATTTTGTACATACTTATTATTTTGTTAGGTGTGTACGGTGGGACCCATGCTCCATTTTAAGTTAGGGAGGTGGGGTGGGGAGGATGTACAGTATTTTTAATTATTTGTACATGGCATTTTGATTTGATTTAATTTTAAAACTACAAAAAAATTGAACTTGCTATTATAATTGTATGTTATGTTAAAAGATTTAAATTTGAAGATGATGTGATATCTTGTTTATGAAAAAAATTTGAAAAGAAAGAATTCATTAAATGGACACATGAATTAGTTAAATTAATAATCATAACAGGACATGCTTCTAAAAAATAGTTGTTTTTAAGAAACCATTTCCTCTAATTAAACTCACTGCTTTTGAAAGGCTTTTCATTGCAAGTTTTCACATTTGTTACTCAGTAAATTTGTGTTGTTTTTTGCGTGGAGTTCTTAGATAAATTCGGAGAAAATTAAAGAATAGTTGTAATGAGGGGAGATTTAATCCATTATGAACCTCTAATTCATGACATAATCCTGAAAGATAATTCTTGTCATCCTAATTTTGAGGGTTATGGAGGGTTACAATATTTTCTAAAACTCACTACATGGGACAACGAAGTGGCATTTCAACTTCTAAATTCCCTACAA
The DNA here is from genome assembly GCA_028749045.1 of Cupressus sempervirens. NCBI lineage: Eukaryota > Viridiplantae > Streptophyta > Pinopsida > Cupressales > Cupressaceae > Cupressus > Cupressus sempervirens. Next base: position 224,989,656 of record CM053787.1, on the reverse strand, counting down.
AATGGTGAAGCTACAATAAAGGGGCTTAGATTTGAATGCAAAGAAAGAATAATTGTAGAAGTGTTCAATTCACCACAAAAAGAAGAAATGTTTGAAGGGGCTTTGGATCCAAGATTTGTTAAGGCCCAATTTACCTTACATTCAGATAGGTAGTTGGATATTGACAAGAATAAGTCCATAAGGAGAATATTATTACAAAAACCCTATGGCCAATGCGCCCTATATCATGCAGTATATAACCTCAAAAGGACAATGCCAATGGTTGAATGGTATCCATTTTAAAATTCTTAGTTTTCTTCATCATGATAATAAACCAATAAATCTTCTACATTTCTCATTCATATTTTTGAAGAAGAGTTTTGTTTTTGTGCAAGAAGGTAAGCTTGATTTTGTGTTAAACCATTATTTGATTAAATTATTGGTTGAAAGGGGTTTAAAGAAAAAGTAGGTGTATCATGTGATGATGTCCTATTAATGGATGAATATGCTCCTAGATTAGTAGGGCTTAGAGTTCAAGGTGTAGAAAGGAGATTTGTTATGTCAATTGATACTAAAAAGGTTGTGGAATAGTTTGAAACTTCACCTTTAGGTTCCACTAAAAAACCTAGGGCATCTAAAAAGAAAAAAAGGTTGATAAATCCCCACCTACTCCTACTTCTAGGAAAGAAAAGGAAATTTTTGTTAGTTGTGAAAACCTTGCCACTCCATAGAACACTATTAAAACTAGGTCTTTTGGTAGGAAAAACGAGGACAAAACAAGTAAAGAACTAGTAGAGGGAAATATTAAACAGCTAGGAAAGTCATAGGATGTAGAATTCATGTACATTTATTCCTAGCCTCCTTCTAAAAGAAAATAGCTACAAAAATAAACTCATGTAACACCTACTAAAAGATAATATTCAAGCAAAAAAATGAAGAAAGTTTCAAAAACATTGTTTGATACACCTATTAGAAGAAGTGTAAGGATTGCTAAAAACCCATCAATGTGGTGGTATTTCCATTGACACTCATATTCATGATAAATTTTTCAAACTTTAAAAAGAAGCTCCTAAGCTAGGCCTAGATAAGGATGATCAAACTAGTATGCTAAAGGAAAGTTTTGAAAATCTTCAAACTAAACCAAACAAGGTCCAATGAGGTGATGATTCCATCTTCATTGAAGATGACAACAGTTATGATGATTTAACACCACATAATTTTGTGTTTCCTAGGAAAGGAAAGGCTCTACATGTTGTAAATGAATCCTTAAATAACAAGAAAAGGGCATGAATGAGGAAACAATATTTATTTTTAGAGACATTCAGAAAGAACCTCCTATAGTCACTATTGAAAATCTTAAAAATATTGATAATGAGTAACCCAAGATCCATATGGAAACTACTGAAAAAGTTGCTAAACATATTGTGAATGAAGGATTTTAAACCGTATTTCAAGAAAGCTAGCAATTAGAGGTAGAACATCCACCAAATATAGAAATTGAGAATCTAGAAAGGGCACTAATTGTTTGGACTAGGCATCCAACTAACAAACTTGAAAATGATGAACCAGAAGTTGCTATGTGGCTTGATGGATAAATGTTGAATAGAAAGGTCCAATGCCTCCATTATATTTTTCAACACCTCTAACAACTAGACTGGGTTTATATCAATTATTTTTATTAATAAATCCATGTGGAGGGGGGAGAAAAATAAATTACAACAAATCATTGACAATCAACAACATGAGTTGAGAGATAAGGAAGATAAGATCATAGTACTGAAGGACAAGGTAACTCAAGTTAATACTATAATACCTTAACTATTTTAGTGTCCACCTCTAGCATAGGCATATACTTTCTTCCTTAGAGGACTATTATTGAATTTATATTCAAGTTCTTAGTCCATCTTTGCAAACCCCACATGAATTTTATCATGCTTTTCAAAATTCTCATGCAGTAATTAAGAATCTTTTATGTGAATTATATTTTTATAGCTTATTAGTTTCAGATAATAGAAAATGGAATTCAATAATTTATGTGGGTGATATTCAATTATGAGAATTCATGTCCTAGATATAAAATGGAATTAGTAGGGAAGACTAGGCTAGTCCTTATAGGGAAGAATAAATGAATGCACATTTATTTTTAAGAATTGAAGCCATAGATACACAAACCTACTACTATGAGTGGTCAAAAGTGGTAGACATTAAATCAAGAAGTGAAAAGATTAGCCCATTCAAAGATATTTCTTATCTATAATATAATTAATTGTAGGTTAGAGAATTGTGGGAAGACAAAAGGTCAATCATACACAGATGAATTAGGTTTCACATGATTTGCAAGTAAGAGAACCACATTCACCCCAAAACTTCATAATGGAAAGTACACAAGATCCTTGGTACATACTAATAGGAAGAACTAGATGTAGCTTTTTTTATTCCTCTTAGTTTTCAGCCACCTCTACTGACCCATCCATTATTTGGTGTTCATGAAGACATGGATGAGTGTGACATGGTTTCCAAATTCAAGATTTGGTAACAACTTAGAGATTCCAAAGGATTTTATTGAAGATTCACCATGAAAGGATCAAGACAAAGCACCCCAGTAGATTTTAGAATGAAGGCTCGTGTTAAATAAATTATATACTTGTTGGAGGAATAACAAAAACCTAAGTTGGGGGGAATAATGGGGTAGGCCTAATATTAGTATATAGTTTTTATGGTTTTTATGGTTATTTGGAGGGTTTTGTCCTTTAAGCTTAAAGACTTTTAATCATGAATTTATAAATTATTATGCACTACTATAGTCTCTTAAGACATATTATGATTTCATAATTATAATTCTATAGCTAAAACTTATGGTTGATAAATAAAATCAAGTGTGTGCATATTAATGAATATTTTTCTTTCTTCCTTAAAAGCTTTATGGGGTAGGTTCCTACAACTACGTGTCATGAGAAAGAATTAGTTTATTTCTACATTTAAATGATTTCTATGGATTATTAAAATAGATATGTGTTTCAAAATTAGGCATGTGTACTAACCTTTTGTAGGAACAAGTCAACCAAAATTGAAGAAGTACTATCAAGTGTGTAATGAAAAATTTATGTGGTAACTACATCAAACCAATTAAGTAGATTGGGTCAAAGCAACTATAAACTGGTCATGTGCAAATCAAGATTCATGGTCTACCACATTTATGGAAGACTTATTTAGTGGGATGAATGTGTCCTATATTGTTGTAACTCATTAAAAATTTTGCTAAATCCTTGATGTTGAAGGATCTTAATTTAGGGAATTTGTTCGTACTTCTATAGTTAGTCAAGAAGTAAGTTTTAATTCAAAATAAATGTTTAATATATAGTTATGTATTATAGTTGTAGGTATGATGGTTTTAATATCAATAAAATGACATTATCAACTTTTAATATTTTATTCTAAGCATTTGTTCTTCACTCATCCAAGAGGGCCCACTTGGTGAATGAATTTAGTTAATAGAATTAATTTCTTGATTCTTTTAAAATAGTTATTACTGTGTTGCTCCTACGGCCACATTGTTGTAGAGATGTTCATTTTTCCTATAGCATAGGCAAATAGAGTAAGATCATGTTTTTGTTTCAATTCTCTCAGAATAGAATAAATGTACTCCATACTTAGTTTTAGTATTTTAATTTCATAGTTTAGTAGTGGAAATTACTTTGGTTTAGAGCATATACTTTGTAGATATCATTTCAAGTATATATCCCTGGTTGATACATTAAATCAGTTCAATATGTCATTTGGTCACTATTTAAGGATGTCCAATCCATAAGTAGTGGGTGTAAATCTCTAGTTTCCTATCCAATTAATTGACCAAGCAGTGGGAACCCAATGCTTTCCATTGTGCAAGCTACACAAAGTTTACCATTGCACTAGAGATCATTTATTATTTTTGGTTTTTAGTATTGTGTTGGATTTTCTTATGATATCTAGGGTTTTTTTATGTTATATTTTAAAGTATTTTTTACATTTTTTTTTACTATTGTTATCATCTCTAATTTATAAAATAACCCAAAATTGATAATCATTATTTTTCAGAGTAGTTCAATGTTCTTTATTGCAATTTCTTGTACTTTTATTGGAGATTGAGTTCCTATTTGGAGCATCTTTGTAATATGTTGTTGCAGATATAAAAGTACCATTTTTTTAAGTCCATGAAGATTTCAAATTCTCAATATAAATTATTCATAGTTTCTTCACAGGAAGTTTGATGTATTTTGGTTCTTTGGGTGAGAGTTTCAATAACCCTGATTCCACTTTTGCAAGTTGAACCTTAATAAATTAATTTTATTCATAATTTAATATAAAATATAACAAAGGGACATTATAGTTTTATCGGATCAATGATCTTTCTATTCTAATGGATTAATCATGGGAAAAGTGATAAATAGGGAAGAATTGGCTAGAAAGCTCACATTAATTAGAGAGATATGCATTAATAAAGATGAAGGACTTCCCATACAATTATAATATTCTTCACATGCAAAATATGATGGCTATCAACAGTCATAAAAAATATGTATTTTTGGGTGAAAGGGATCTCATGAGTAAAGACATAAAATATTCAACTCTAATTTTTGATGGGTTAGATCAATCCTTGGTTAAAGAACAGTTGTTTGAGATGTAGGATTGTATTCCAAATCCACAAAGGAGAAAATTTTCATTCAATGTGTGATATTGCACCTTGAAGGAGATTCTCATGATTGATGGTACCAAGGTATTGATACCAAAGATCACATTCAAGTAAACTCATTTGATGAATTTTATCAAAGATTGATTGATAGACTTGAGAAAAGTCTGAGGAGGGGCAAGTAATTGTTGAAGAACATATAGTAGGAGAGTCAAATGCTATGATTTCTTTGAAGAATGATGAATACATGACTTCAAGAATAATTCAAGGACACGAATACAATAATGGAGGATAAGGCTATGCATGAATAATAAGACAAGATAATAGTACTAGGTCCTAGTTTGTATTCATCAAACAATGGTGTTCATCTTTTGGAAACACTCTCATATAAGGGATACAATGAAGAAAAATTTAATAGTATTTCTAGATTATTACTTGATGATCACTCATATCATTTCATTGAAAATTCTTTAAGTGGATACAAGTTTGGTTTCTAAACCAAGCCTATAAATAAGGATTACAATATAAATTTGAAGGATGTCAATGAAAATTTCAGTTTTAGTTGCATGGAGAATGATTCTCTCCAACTAGTGAATACACATGAGAAGAACAATAAAAACTTTCACCTTTGATTGCAGTAATTGATCCTCTTTCCCATGGGATCTAGGAGTACTATTATCAAGCCATGGAAATAATCTAATTTAGAACGAATTTCTCTTTCATTCCTATGTAAATTCAGATTCATCTCAAAATTCATGTAGAGAGGGTACTAATGAAAAAGTTAAAGCTAATAATTATGAAGCTGATATTGAATATAAATCAAATTTTTTATTTCCTTTTAATGATTTCAAGAAAGCCTATAGTACTCTTTATTTTGAGGATAAACATAGAAGCCCTAGTTATTAGCTAAGACATGGTAGCATAACTAATTTGAACCCTCTATCGAATCCTATATATTTTGATCAAGTTAGAAAAGAAGATTATGAAAGTTAGGTCAGAGATAGTGATGATAGGATTTAGGACATAGGTTCAATTTCTTTCTATGAGAAGTTGTCTCAATTTTAGAGTATGGGGTCCAACATCAAATTTACTATTATTTCCTTCTTGCCAATCAACTTACACATAACTAGATATCCTAAGTTTTAGATGAGTTGGATGACATCTTCAACCCAAAAGTTCAACAATGTTTGGCTAAGGTGGGATTTTAGAGGTAAATTAGTCATATGAGATGCTTTTATTCATATCTCCATAGTCTTGTCTCCTATGATTGTAATCAGATTTAAAATTGGTTATTGTTTTCCTTCCATATTTTTGTTGGGTATGGAGATATCCTTCCATGAGAAGATTGTGTATGGGAATAATTCTGGCAATTGGTTGTGATTATGTTTTGAGCATAAAAAATCCATTAATTTCTTATATTTGGTCATCATGGTCACATCATAGGGCTGATATATATGATTACAAATGATAGTTTGGTGTTTGTAGTAGTTTGGTTATCTGTATATGTTCAGAGCCTTGTGTTCAATATTTGGACGTTAAGTGTTGATGGTTTGGTTTTAATTGATGATAACATAAGGATGGTTTGGTTTTAATTGATGATAACATAAGGATATCTTGGTTGAGAATTATTATGGGAGTGATTGAATTTTTTTTATGTTTTTGATAGTGATGCTAAAGATTACATCTTAAGGTGGAAGTTAAGAAAGTAATTTTATAACATCCCCAATTGTAATCCCTTTGGTATATACATATTTCATGCTATTTGTAATACTCTTCTTCCATTAACCTATGACACATGGTGGTGATATAGAGGAGCCTTGAAGGACTCCATGTTGAATACAATCTTGCTTATATGGGGAAAAGAATGTGATATTTGGTATGTTTAATTTTGGGAAAACATCTTGTAAATCTTCACATATTTATGACCATTTCCTCACAAAATGATCTATGAATTTGAATGAGGTAGACATTCTAGTAGAGCATGAGATAAGGATTGAATTTTTTTTTTTTGATAGTGGTCTCTTATCTTCATTTTATCATGTTATTTTATCCAAGAGAATCAATCTTAAGGCTTATACTTTTCATGGAGTGTCTCATATTGGAGTGATGTGTATGGGAAAACATAAAACAACAAGGGAAAGAAAGTTGGGGGTAATTGGAGGCACTACAATGAGGTATGACATCAGTCTAAGATTTTTTTATTTGGGTCAGCATGCCTTCACATTTTCATAGTCAAAAAAAATTAAAACTTACACATGAGAATGAAAGTGATAAGGATTATTGAAACTGCAAAAGGACTATATTCTAAAGCTAAATATATTTCTTTGGGTATCTCTTGACACGAGTTGTGTTGGTTTCTATACATTTGGCATTAGCTTCATATTATTTTAGTTGTTATTTTTGTTCTCTAGTATTAGCTATACATTATGTACTTTGAATCTTTCTACTTCTAAGTTCTTCTATTAAAAAAAATTGTAAAGAATTATTTTTTTTAACTATAACAATTTGTTGTTGCTTAAAGTCTTGACCCTTATTTGTGTTGCAATTTTTAGATGATCATGCAAAATGAAATGGGAATGTGAGTAGAAAGAAACTAAAAAGACATTGTGCACAAATGAAGGTATGAAATGGATGATTTTTGAGTACTCATAAAAAATGCTCTTCATTCAGTATGCACATATCATCATTCAACCTATATGCAGAGCCATTCACAACTAGGGTACAAAAATGAATAACAAACACCCAATGCATAGTCATAGATCACAAGGACATAGTAAGACACAAAATATATATATACACTCCTGAACCAAAAAGAATGAATGAATTAAGAAACTAGGTGGCAATCAATCAAAATTTAATGACTTTTACTTTCCCTTCCATTCTAGCTCGAGTAAACAAAAGCATGAATTTTTCAAAAGTAAAAAAGAACTCGCTTATGATACATAAGTTGTAGTCTACCTAAGATTGTAGTCAAAATTTAATTCATGAATTTTTCATGCCTTCAATTTCCCTCATTAGTTTATTCTCATTTCAAACAATGGAATTTGGCTACATGGCTTCAATAGTATTTGGGAATGAGTTTCATGCAGTTCAATTGGGAATGATTTATGTCACTCTTATTTTCCTTATATACTCAACATCATCAAAATATTGATAACACATCATGGAAACTTTTTAACTTTTTTTTTTGATGAATAGTCCTTTTCTATTAATAAAAAATATACTAAGTTACAATTCACAAAAAAGGGCCAGGGGATACAAGATCACCCCATGAGAGTTCACATAGCCTCAGCCAAAATCAACAAATATTCATCAAAAAAAAACTTATAAGAAACATCCTCAGGATGTCAAAGAAATGCCAGTCGAGGGTGGTGGTTCATCTTGATCATGGAATCCACTAGTCATCCCTGGGATTAGCAAGTGGACTGGGAATAGTCCAGCCATTAGTAGCATCGATAGAGGCTTGAGCTTCATCCTTTTTTATCAACCCATAGGGGCAAGATGGCAAGATCCAAGAAAATGGGTTGTTTACTAGGTACAATATGCCAAGCACCAGCGAAGGGAGCCACCAGGCCTAGAGACCACCATGTGCCACCATGTGGCAGAGAAACTGAGTGATGACCCCAACCTCCACTACCACCATTGGGAGAGTAGTGATAGGAAGCTTGTGAGCAAGGTGTGTGCAAGTGGTAGCTAGAAGAGTTGTGCCCCCAACGATAGCCCTTGGGCAGATTACCTTTAGTAGAGACATTAGGTAGAACTTTAGCAATCTTACATGGAGCATTACCCTAGTGATTAAGTAGCTCCTAGAAGTGGGCCACCTCTAGAGCCACCTTGTTGGCTTGTACCTAAATCTACATTATTACATTATTACAAATGCATGCTTTAGTGTGCATAGCAACATTTATGTCGAGAAAACTATAAGTGAAAATAATAGCATTCCTATCTTTCCATAAAGTAAACCAAATCTCCATCCTGAAGGTATGCCAGATCTAGGTTTTTTTTTGGGAAACTTGGGGGAATCACCCAAAATAACAATATGCCAAGAAAAGGGTCCTAGCTGAAAGGGCTAAAAAAAATCATGAATCCAGTGTCAATACTATTGAGCACATCTATAGAACCAAAAGAGATGCAAAAATGTCTTTGATTACCTAGAGAAAGTGCACCAAGGATCTGGAACCCCAATATGTTTTAGTCGAGGCCCAGGGAGAAGACCTTGAAAAACTAGACACTAAGCAAAGTGGGCAATCTTGGGTTCCATAAGGCCCCGTTTGGTTGCAAGAATTGGTCAATGGAGAATTCAACTATGCTGGAATAAGCTCTCTTAAAGAATTTGTGCATTCTAAAAATAAATTTTGGAATAACATCTGGAGGTGTTTGGTTGTCTTGGAAGAGGAATCAGTAGATGACTATTCCGTGTTTGGTTGCATCATTAAAAATAGGAATTAGAATAAGTTTTTTTTTTTTAAATCTTACTATGAATTTATAAAAAATATCTTTTTGTTGAATTTTTAAAAGTCAAATTAATTTTTACTACCCTCTTCATTATAAATTGACTTTATCTGTAAGAAAGGTATATCACATATTTCACTTATACCTAGTTAAAATTTGAAGTTTACAAAGTTTAAATATTTAGACCTCTGTTATCGACAAATATATTTGCTTGCTTAGCCCACACTGAAAGCAACCAAGTTTAATCAATTCACTTTTTCATACCCACATTTTTGGATCTTTTCATTGGATTTAAATTTGGTTATTTTAAAACTATATTCTATATCACCTAAAATTGTTTCCATTATAAGCATGATTTTTTATTATATATGTTTATTGTTAAAAAAGTCAAAAGTTACAATTTTTAACCATAAATATTTGACAACATTTTTTAAAATTTTAATTACATTTGAAGAATTCAATTATAAATACTATTGTATGCATAAAGAATATAAAAAATTATGTTAAATATAACTATAAATTGGAATATAATATCAAAACTAAAATTATTTTATTTTTGGGTAAGACCCGTCAATGACTGATAGCCTTAAACTGTGTGTGAAGGAAAGTCCAAAGACTATTCTCATCTTTATCAAGGGAGATGCGACATGTCTCTCATTTTTGACGAACACAAACATTTTTGTTTTAAATATATATAAAAATTAAAATATATGATATTTGAACCTAGTTTTATTTAGAAGGCTAAAGATAAGATTTATTTGTAAAGATAATTTTTTAAAAAGTTTTGATTATGTAAAAATAGGTTTTGAAAGATCCTGAAACCTTGTACATACAATCTAAAAATATTACAATATAAGGCCCAAATACAACAGTGTGATGCACCAAACAAAGATAGGGAACAACTAACAAAGGTTTATAATAAATATCAAGTTTGATATTAGACATTTTGTCATCGATAAAAATCCTTATACAAATTATAGCTATGCATTTTTTCACATATGTTCCCAACAAATAAATGCAATTAAAAGACAAACAAAACATTGTAAAAAGTAAATTTCAGCCTTCTGACTATTGCAACACTTGCACTCTACTCCATCATCACGCATTGTACTTGTTTGTGCATTAGTAACCCATTCAAAGAATCCACATCCATCATGTCCCTACAATAGAAAATCTTCATTAGTTCCTAGTATAATAATTATTTATTCATTACGCTAATTTCTAAGAAAATTAATAACAACCTTTTTCTTATTTGAGCAAGACCAAAATTTACGCCTAGGATTTTTTTTTGCGTTGGAGATTTTCAACAAACAAGGGCTTGCACCACATCAACATGTTGGCACATTGATTAAAGCCATCAACCTTGCAACATAAAAAATACATTAGTTATATGAAAATACACATACTATAATAAAAGTCTTTTAAATCACTATACAAAATTTTTATAATCATTATTAAAAGCCTATTTAAATATCAATTTATATAGCTTAGGATTCATTCACAACAAAATACATCATTGCATCTATTTCAATTTGAAATTTGATTGGATCATTATATCAAGCGATATGAAATCCTAAAAATGGTAAGTATAGCATCTCCTACTGCTGCATTATTTATGGGAGTGAAGAATCAAACAATAAAAATGATGTTGTCCAAATTAAGACATTATCCACAAGAGCCAAACATCACAAGAGTTAGTAATGTTGATATAGATATTACTAAATAGCAGAAGAGTTAGTAATGCTGATAGGAGTCAAACAGCACAAGTGAATATTACAGTCAAATAGCACAAGAGTTAGTAATGCTAATAGGAGTCAAACAGCACAAGTGAATATCACAGTATTCTACATTTTACCTAACAAAATAATATGAAGTAGCATAGGTACCACACAAACTGTTTGACCAAATGCCTATCCAAGTAGCTCAATAGAAGTTGGGGACTAATGTGTAAAGAATTTGGTACCAATAGTGCTATCAAATCTACAAATAATCCTATGATTAATGCAAACAACTAAGTCCACTGTGTGGGTTAATATATAAGAAGAGCAGGTACAAGCATCTTTAAATATTTAAACAAGTAAAGGTAATGAATAATTTTCCATATACGCATGTCATAATGTCATAAAAAAGCTGATAAAAATGTGTTTTGCAGCTAATAAAAATATGTTTTGAGTTGATAAAAATATGTTTTGCAGCTGATAAAAATATGTTTTCAGCTAATAAAAATATGTTTTGTAGCTAATAATATCATAAGGCATGCTATGAAGTAGTCAAATATAAAGGTCACTATAATTCGAAATAGTTTTAACAAAAACTCTAGAGTCCTCCATACTTAAGTTGTATGTATTTGACTCTCTCCCCTCGGTCATTCTCAAGAAACCTTTTGCTCTTTTGGTTTCAAGCAAAAAATCATCATAGGCCTTTATCATTGAATCTTCACTAATCTCATGAATGCCTTTGAGGGCATCATATATTTTATCTCCAACAGATTCAGAATCCTCTTCATCCACTTGTACAATGTAAGGCTTTAACATGCCCTCGTGGATCCTATTCATGGCTTCACAAATGGTATCCATCAAACCAGCCATGCTTGACTTCTTTCTCTTTCCCTTCCTTGATGAATATGGTGATATTCTCTGAGTACCACTTGCACTTGATTGGTTGGATTGAGGAAAATCTTCATCCAAATTACTATCAACATCAACTGGTATACTAAAATCCCCAACATCATCAAGATCGATGGCCTCATCCATAATATTCCCTTCCTCCATCTCCTGAGCTATGGTAGCTGCATTACCTTCTTCCATGTCATTTCCCACAATGAAGGTTAACTCATTATAGTATTGGAATGGCTGCCTTTTATACACTTTTGAATTTTTGAATTCTTTCCTCTACAAATTGGGAAACAATTGAAATGTTTAGTTGTCTTTCAATACTAAATTTACAAATATAAAGTTATATGTAAACAAAATGAATATTAAATACCATTTTATCTTCAACAACTCATTCCAAATGTTGTCTTCAGCATCCACACACTGTGTACCTTCATTCCATGCAAAGCCGCTTGTATTTTTGAAATCTTTCATTAATCTAAATCTGGCTTTCCATGTTTTCAATTTATTCTTCAAATTATCCTTGGTCAGATTTTGCTTCAGCTCATCATTGAACTGCCTTTCAATGGTAGTCCAAGTTTCCTTTTTGAAACCACCTTCACCTTTTTGACCTAGTTGTACTTGCTCTCGAAGAAACTCAAGGAATTTGTGCTCCATATCCCTAGTCCATAGCACCCTATTCATAGAAGGTGCATTGTTGACTTGTGTTTCTTGAGCCATGCTAAGGAACATAACAAGAATGAGTAAAAAATACTTGACCATATAATATTAGACCTTAATAATGTGTATGGAAAAATGAAGATGGTCAAATAAATAAATATAACACAAACCCACATCAATCAATATGCATACAACCACATTATGTATCCAAAAAATTCAACATAGATTGCATCAAATATGGATAACCTAAAGGTAAGTTTAACAAAATCAATATTTAGCAGGGACAACTAATAACCTACAAGCTCTAGTCTTCAATTCAAATGCACGTTAAAATTAAGCTTAACCCTTCTATAGCAATATGCATCTTATAGAGTTAGAGAAGCTCAAGGAATCAAGTTTTAAGAGAGAACATAAAACAACATCAGCAGCACAAACATCAGCACCCTTAAATTCAATAACTTGTTAGTATATAAAACAATATTAGTAGCACAAATAGCTCAACTTCCTAACATAGTTGACTAGAGTAGTGTTATAGTGTGAGTTGAAGTAGGAATGAAATAGGAATGTTAACAATGAAAGGGAAAGAAAACAACATGATGTACCCAAACCCCAAACTAATCAATAATGTCTACTTTCTCTATTATCAATTAAGAACTTCTGTAGCCACTTCTCAGTCAAAGATTTTGGTTTTGCGGTTCGAGAGCATGTTGGGGTTGCCAAATAATAGATGATGGCTTGTACAAGATTTCCTTAACCAAGTGCTGTAGCAATCTTACATCAATCTCTATGTGGGGCATGATAGGAATTATTGACAAAGGTGTCATGCAAAAACAATAGTACATAAACATGACTAAGAAGCCAAACTATAATCATGTATGTATAAAACAATAATTAAGAAACAATAGTACATAAACATAGCTGAGAAGCTAAACTATAAGCATGTACATATAAAACAATAATTAAAAAACAAAAGTACATAAACATGGTTGAGAAGCCAAACTATAAGCATGTATGTATAAAGCTAGCAAACTAATAACAACTACAATGAGAAAAAAAAACCTAGCATCCTGAGGGCAAGGCCAATCCTCATGTGGAACTTTAACCCCTTTCTTGAAAGACCTTAAATTTCTTAGAATCCCCATAAACACCCACCAACTTGAAAGAGGCATAGATTTCCCATCAAAACTAGTTTCCAACTCCAAAGTTGTACCAGCTCCCAACTCCAAGGTTTTACTAGCCAAGATATTATTAGATAGCCCAAAGACATACCTTATAGTAGATCAGAAGTAGAAGCTTGAGAAGCCACATCCTCTATTTAGCTAAAGGGAAAAAAATCTACCAACTTGTTCACAAATTCAATAGTAGTTGCAGTTGAAAACTGAAGCTAATTTATATTTGTTACCAGCAAAAGAAAAATAACCAAAAACCATAGTGTGTAACTGTTAAATAGTTTTAGTTCTACAGTTGATATTTGGAAAATTGGTCAAAGACAAAAGAAACTTAACACCTGAATTGAACTGTAAATGGAACCAAGCATTTGTAAAACAAAAGTGTTAGATCTATCAAATTAGAGGAATATGTTCAAATTAAAAAAAGCATTGAACTAATACTATCGGGGAAGACTTGTAATCCTCGACATAGACAACTTGATCACCTCCTTATCATTCAGAAAGATCTTATATATGATCATTTATGTGTGCATATGCATGATGATTTTTTAATAAAGAAAACGTGATAGCATAGAGCTCATGGTTCGCTAGGGAAGAGGAGTGAACAATAGAGATATCTGAATTAGACCTACATGAAAATGAAATTAAAACTCTTTTCCAAAAAGTCTATTTTGTGGCTAGAAATGAAGGCTAAAAAAAAAAATTTAAGCACAATAGATGATGTATGTCTGCCCAACTAGATAAATCTATGTAAACTCTTGTGTGAACTCTCATATGGCCTAAATGCTTGGCTAGCAGAGATGTTGATAGAGAAAAATTAAGCACACGATGGCATCGTGAAAAAATGTGGTAAGAAAAAGACCCTTCTAAGCCATATGTAGTACATTATGAGCTAGTACGATTACATATTTGTGGGTACCCTTTTAGGTCAAATAATTTCATAGGTGTGTATTGAATTAAAAATCAAAGAAACAAATATGATACAAACTTACACTAGTCAATATACTTACAGCCACATTATAATGATGATAAAAATATCACATATAATTCATTCATTTGAAATAACACACAAGTTTCAATATATATATCAAAAATATCTACCAATATATATTCTATAACAAAATGTAATGTTCCAACTACAACTAAGCCAATGCCCTGTAGTCTTCCCACATCCTCTAAGCTATTTCATCTCAAAAAATTTCACAATCATCTCTATCTCACTGAGTCATCCCATATGTCTCAAGTATGGGTACATTTATCCCATCGCACTCATCCTCTTCTGTTTCAACTTCACAAGGAATGTCATCCTCTATCATAATGAAGTTGTGCAAGATGCAACATGCTAAGACAATCTTAGTCTATGTCATTATTTGATACAATGTTGCATGCCTCAAGATAGGAAAACTTTGCTTCAGAATGCCAAATGTACACTCTATTGTATTCTAAATTGAGGAGTTTCAATGATTAAATAGCTCTTGTGGAGAGTTAATGGGATTTTCTCTACAAAACTCCTTTAGATGGTAGCATGTACACCGATAAGGGGCAAGAAATCTAGGTACATTTGGATATCCTGCATCAACCAAATAAAATTTACCTACACAAATGTACGAAAAGTATATTGATATAACCTTGACACATCTCTCATAAAATCAAAGGAATTAAACATTAACAAATTGATTGCACATACCGGGGGGAACTACTAGTGGATCTAATCTAGACAAAGCAGAAGCAAGAACATGACTATCTGTTGTAGACCCTTCCCAACTAGCAAGAATGTATTAAAACTTATAATCAAAGGAACACACACCCATAACTTTTTGTGATAGGTTGCCTTTCTATCATGATATTTAGCTTGGTTGTCAACATCAATAGTAATCAGTATATGGGTCCCATCTATTGCTCCAACACAATCCTACAAATCATGAAATTGCATTAAAAAACATATTATTATGAGTAATAATAAACATACAAAATATATGGAAATAGGAGATGTACCTTGAAGTAGGGATCAAAATGATCCTTCCCAAGAATTTGAGGAGTGTTTGGCTTAGCAGGCAACATATAGTCAACATGGAGCACTAAGATAGCCCTCGAGACCTTATGGAAGTATCTACTAATTGTCTCTCCCAAGTGACCAAAATTATGAGCAATCTTACGATTCCTCAAATTGTGCCCAAGTGTGTGGAGGAACATCACTAGTTGTTCTTCTAAAGTGATGTTGCAAGAATCTCCAATTATTCCTTTCTACCTAAGAATAGTGGATAGATAAAAGATAGTTGATCTAGTCATACGAAGCTAGTCATGGAAATCAATCTCGTTTGAATGAATAATACTCTTATAAAATGAGATTTCATCTCTTCTACACTTATGCCTCTCTCTTCTTGCTTCGTGTGCAGATGTTGCAATGGATATTGCAAGGGTGACAACAGCAGCTACAAGCGCAAGCATGATTCTAGTCCTCCTACCAATGAGACCATGAATCCTTGGATCATTAGCAAGATCCATTGATGACCTAGATAAAAAATAGTACCAAAGATGAGAAGAGCAAAATTTGAAACAAAAATTAGTTTGCTAACATGAAATCTGAAAGAAATGACAGTAATGAAATGTCAATAGTGTATACTATATATAGGCATTGCAATGAAACATGCATATTATCACAAAGGTAGACTAGATATAAATTTTTGATATAACATGCAATAAAACATGCATATTATCACAAAGGTAGAGTAATATAGTATGTCTTGCTAATGTGTACAATTATTCTTTTATAATCTAAGTCCATTGTTTTTAAGCAATCACATCAGGTAACAATGTGCACCCATGTAGTAATCCTATAATCAACTAATTAATGTTATAAGCATTAAACATAAGGAAGAAAAATGAATACAATCAGCATTATTATAATATAGAAATCAAATCAGCAAGTCATCAGCAAGCATCACAAATATACCTTCAGCAATATCATGTAACTTGAATGTCTATTAAATCACATTATTGAGATTTATAGGAACATTGCTGAAACTTGAATGTCTATTAAATCACATTATATTATAAATATGTACCGCTGTTACATTTTATAAATTAGAAGAACCAATAGATTTTTATGCAGTTCTATCTACAAGCAATTGGCAATACTATATGATCACTGCACTCTAGTTTTTTTATAACATATTTACCATTATGCTATCTTTCCCCAATTAAGGCTGGAATGTTCTCCCTACACTCAAGTTACAAAAAACAACAAAAGACAAAAAATGAGAAACCAAGCATTTATAAAGACAAACCTATAGGCTTTCTGAAAAAGCCACGTTTTACATCATTCTGATTTACAGCACATTGCCAGGTTTAGTTGTTGTTTGTTAAATTAATGGGGCAATACTGAGTTTTCAATTTAATAATGTAATGATTCTTATAATATTATAATATTATAATAGCATGGCAAAGATTCTTATGTAAGATCTAAAATGTAGAACAGTATGAAGGCCTTAATGAAAATACTTCTTTATAAGGTCAGCCGAGGTATAGACCTCTTGTACAGTGCCATGGAATCAAGAGATTTCCAATTGAAAAGGATGATAAATTGACCAAAATAAAAGACTCCTTAAACTTCTCTATAAAATTTGTAATGATAAAATATTTTTTATTTTTCCCATGATTTGTCTTCCTATTTCATTCAAGATTTTTAAGCTTATATTTGGCTGGAATTGAAATTTAAAGTCTAAAACACAGTCAAATATAGATCTAATGTATTGGTTCTCTTCTAACCAATGAAAAATTATAGGACTTACATAGCATTTGGTTGTAAGAATAATGGAAGTTTTGTGGGTGTTGGACAAGATTAACAAACAAAGATCCTTTTAAGGACTTTTTTGCCCAATAGAAACAATAGTTGTAAGAATAGTTGAAATCCTATTGATATCATATAAGAAAATGAAGCAAGGGAAAGATACCAATGAAGAAAAAAGAGAGGTGATCATCTAAAAATTTCATTATTTTGGCTCTCTTTTTCCTTCAGTGGTACTTTCCATTGCCCATTCTCTAAACTTTTGAGCTTTACAACACAAAAATGGCTAAGAATCTAGAGCCTCAATTTACCTCCTCATATAGAAAATGTCATGCCCAAAATATGAGGGCAAAACACACGTAATTTTTTTTTTATACTATATATTTACCCATAAATTCTTACATCTTCAGAACAATAGAAAAACATGAATTCAATAAATTTACATCCTATTAACTTTAATCAATAATAATTCTATTAGGCAAAATATCACTTAACAATATAACCAATTGATCTGAACGACCAATTTAATGATATAATCAAATTATTCGAGACTATAATTAAAGTAACCTCTAACTAAAACAATGTCTTAAATGCAATTATGTAAACTTTATTCCAGTAATAATTTGTTTCAATCCACAATCTATTCGAAAATAGAACATTTCCAATCAAATAATAATACTACTGAAATTAGATTAAAATAAATAAATAAGATATTAACATTAAAATAATACTAATCATAATAAATAAATGAAAACCACATTAATTTAATTAATACAACTAATTAATAATCACATTATACTAAGCTAAATTTCACTAACTCCGATGATAATAAAAATGTATAATTTAAATTTAATTATATATTCAACTTAAATAATCAACAACTAAATACTAAACATCCTAATTGAAGTAATTTAATAGAGTGAAATAAAACTAACATTTACTAGCATGTCATACTAGCTAATTGATTTAAAACTACAGCTAACTTCAACCTCTACTTAATTCAATCCTAACTTAAAATTTAACGAATAACTAAAACTAACTAACATTTAACATAAATATTTTGACATAAACCCTACACCTTAAACTTTAAAACATATTAGCATATCCTAATGTTAAAAAGACATACTAATCAAATTTTTAAAAATTTTATGTAAACTATAACTAATCTACTCCCTTAACTATCCTACTAACTCCTACATCTTATCATCCTTACTAACATCTAACTATAACTTCTAACATCATCCAACTTATAAAGTTATTCTAACCTAAGAATTGAATTTAAATTCTACATTTAAACAAAAAGAACACTTACTAACTTTTTCACCTACCTTCTACCTAACAAAGCAAACTAACACACATGTCAAATCTAACTTACCTCAAACCCCTTACCACTGAACTTAACCCCCACTACCTAACTCCACACCCCACTTCCCAAACACTCCTTGGGTGGCCTCCCAAGGCTACACACTATCCCAAGATAGATATGCGCTACCCAAGACAACTTTTACCCTGCAAGGTGTGCTTGGCCAACTCTTAGCAAATGGAGATTTAAGTATGGGAGAATGTGATTTGGATATTTTATCCACCTTTTCAAGCAAGAAAAACCTATAATTAACCAAGGATCCACGTACCCTCAAAAGTGCTCATCACATGATCCAAGACCCACAAATTTGTCTTGTCTTCCTCCCAAGTAGAAGTACGCATAGGAAGACAAGGAGGAATAAAAAGAACTAGGAGGTAAAAAGGAAGTATGAAGAGATGGGGACTTTAATGCAACCTTTCTCCACACAAACCTGCCCCTAATCACATCTGCCAACCTTACTATCATGACAGACTTCATGGATATGTGATGCACTTTAAGCAATCTCATGAAAGCTTATCAAATCACCTAGGGTGGGAGAAGTAAGATAGGAATTAAGTGCAAAAGTTTTCTAGGTAAGAACAAGAGTTAGGTTTAAAGTTATGTAGATAGTATTTTAGGATAATTATTTAATTGCTTATAAATCATTTTAATATTATATAAAGTTAGAAAATTAAATTTTCTAAGGAAATCAATAAGGAATATTCTCTGTCTCAGCAAGGGAATGAATTTTTCTACCATACAATTTCCAGCATCCTGTAGGTGGGTGTTTTGAGAAATTTTCTTGCTCCCTTTTTTTTAAAGTATATGAATCCTCTCTTTGAGATGGTATGTAAAGGTGGATTAATTTTCTCTAAGTTGAATCATATTTTGAAAGGCTAACATGTTGATAATATAACCTAGGATTTATAATTCCTAATGTTTCATATGGCTTACGGAACTAAAAGTGCATCCCTTAAATCTATTTGATAATTATGGAAGGATTCTATGCAATTTCTATCATATCTAAAGTAGATAAATCGAAGGATTATGATCATCATTCATTTCACTTGATCTCATAAAAAAATTCACAAATCATATTTAGAGTAATATCTTTCCATCATTTATACAAGGGAATAAAAATTTTACTATAATATGAGGTAGCATTCTAAACAACCTTGTGATTCGTTTCCAAACAAAGATCAAAATTACAATGAAAGAGCTTATTGAAAACCACATTTTAATGATACATTGGAACTTCTCTTAAGCAAGGAACATTACTCAATGTTTTTCTCTTCTATTATTCAACCTGGTTCAAGGCTCCATTAGGAAAGAACCAGTAAGAAAACCTGACATCCTTGCCAATTACATCAAAATTTAAATACATTTTACATAATGTTACAATTCAAATGAATTATTTTCTAGGTCTTTCACAAGAGATCCTTTCCAATATCTTCAATGTATCAAGGGATTCATGGGAAGAATAAGAACTGACTCGGAGGTAAAACAACATATTATGATGAATAATTCAAGCATGCATTCCCAACCCATTTTTGCACAATAGGATCAACATAGAACCAAAATAGTGGGAGAGGTGGATTTTTTCAATAGGAGACTTCAATCACCATACCGTAACATAACCTTTTCGGGGCTAAAACTCAAGAACTTCCGTTCTTCTACAAATGCCCTTTCGAGGCCAATATAACAAGATTTTTCATTCCTTCCCGTCTTCAAGAATACAAATTTTCATAAAAGATATGTGATGATAAGTAGGGGCCCATACACCCTACCCTCTTTCCCTCTTCTCACCATGATAGGAGACTCTACACTATTGAGGTCCAACTAAGGCCCTTCCCCTGTACTTGGCCACTTCATCCCTATCCAAAGGTGAGTAATGCCAAAATAATCCCCATGAAATCCCCTCAAAATTTCAAAGAAAAGCATAAGAATGACACTCAAGAACAAGTTAAGATCCCTCCCAAACAACCTCAACACACATACAAGCAATCCAAAGAACAACACAATGCCTTATGCATGAATCAAAGCATGAAAAATATGAAGAACATGATCCAAGAGTGAAGAAACCTACCTTCACAAGGAGTTATGGTAAAATGACAAGATGAGAAGAGCTTTTCCTTCTTTTCCTTCAATCTTCAAACTTCTCTCTAAAAACTAGATATTGGGTAACCACCAAAATTTTTCCCAAAGATGCCTCTAATATGATCCTAACTCAACTAGACATTAGGTAAACCTCAAGATGGAGTTAAAGTCACCAACTCATGGAGGAGACAATCAATTTTCGTAATCAACCAAAAGTATGGTTTTTGAGTGACTATAAAAGTCAACCAAAGAGGCTAGGGGGGTGGAAAATACTCCCAACCCATACCCTTACCCCTAGGGTACTTAGATTTAAAGTTTTTAGCCCTTTAGGATTAACTAGAGACCTATCAAAAGCTAGAAATATTTTAGGATATACTAACAACCTTCAAAAAGTAGATAACTCACTAATAAGGGGGTAAATAATCTCAATACTAACTGATTAGCAAGGAGGTCACTACTCTAATCCAACTTAGATCTTTAGGTTACTCGGTTACTTCTAATTATCATGCTAGAATGCATATACAATTCACAAGTGTCAAGTGACACTATAAAAACACTATCATGAACATTAGCATTTACTGATTACATAATGATACATTTATTCAATCCTCTACACAATTTTTAAAAAAAAAAAAAATAGGGTTTGCATCTTTCATTAGATTTAACCCTTGTTTCCATAAATGATACATAGGGTTCAGTTTCATTCCTCCGTTGGGTCTCCTGGCTAAAGTATCCTACACACATCAATAGCTCAAGAAAATCACATACAAACATTCAAAACTTATCTATATAGTTACATAAATCAAAACATGAATCTTTCATATAATCAACTATTTAATTCATTTCTACCCATATTGAATCATCTGAATCACATGATCAATACAACATAACTTATTCGTTAATTCATATTAAAGTACCAAAATAATCATTGTTAGGCATGCATACACCTAATCATCATAACAATACCAATTAAAGAATAGTGAACTATCTAAAGCATACAACTTAATCATCAGGATATCGAAATCAACACCCTTATCATTAGGTGAAAATGCCTCATAGCATTGTTGGTGAAATTTCAATGTTTAAACAAATGAGTTAATGTAGGAGTTCTCAAATAACTAAGTATTTAAAACATGGATGTGTCAACTACTTCTTAATTTCATTAGGACCTTCACAACATAAAACATTACTTCAGATCCATTCAAATCTCCTAGAATAGATTTAACAAAAAAAATCATATTTAATAATTACATACAAGGAGGGTCCTTATAGAAAAGTTGCAAGGTGACAAAAGTTTTACAACATTGCTAGAAGATTTGAACAAAGATGCTCAAGGATAAACACATATGGCCTATGAGGATAGGCTTGAACAAATGTGTAGAAGGAACTCGAGGCAGTAACTTACAACATTGAAATCATTATTTTCTTAAAATGATTATATAAACTTATTAGCTTATAATAAAATAATAATTTTATTATTAAATTTTTAATATTTAATATAATATATTTTCAATTTTTTTAATCATAAAATACAATATGATATTTTTATATTTTAATTTTGATTATTCTATATTTCAATCTCAAAATACATAAACACTTCAATCCCATAAAAATTGTAATATAGATATTAATTGTTAAAATTGTTTAATATATTTTTGGTATATAATATTTATTGTTATCAATAAGTAAAATATTGTCCATTTAAAGAGTTCATCGTGCTACATAGCTCATTCTAAATATTGATCCCAATGTTTTGCGGACAAATTTTAGTCTCTGTACTCATCAACATACATCCAATTATATTCAATGGAGTTTAAATGAGAAAATTTATATTTTCAACTAAAAAGGCAGTGCTAGGTTTTGTGACAATTTTCTATTGGAATCTTGACTGGGTCAGCTGGTCAACAAAAGTTTGACAACATTACCAAAAGACTAAGGCATAAAAAATGAAAGGTTCAAGGTTTATGCTTTAGGAGATAACATGTCATGTTGGCAACAAATCTTCAGATCATACGTTAACAACAAATTTTTGAAAACAAGACTTGTTGGCCCAAGTATGACAGAGTTTAGCCCATGAAAAAGGTCTCTCAAATTAGTTACCTTTATTGGGATAATGGTGGCCAAAAAAATGCCAACAATAAAAAAACTCTTCCTTGCAATCCAGAAGTATTAAATCAAATCATAGGATAGAAGAGGATAAAATGATTTAATAAATCATCTTTATATCAATGGCATTTTTATGTGTAATCACTAAGGTAGGTTACCATCATTTTTTTTTTCATTCTTCAAGAGCCACCTCAACCTGATTGGAGTCCATTGGTATACATGGTCAGTATCAATTTCTTTAAGTTTAGCAGATTTTTGAATAGAGGGTTGTATGTCTGCAATATCTAGGAGGACAGTCTACAGTCATGAACAATATGTTGACCCTCCTAGCTTGTTAGACTATTTGACACATTCTCGTTGCTCAATCTATATAATTTTGATATGCCACTAATAGGTTTATGTGTCATTTATATAGCCCTAGATGTTTGTTTCATTGTTGAATCCATGTTGCTTTAGGAGGTATAATGAACCTAGAAAAACAAGGGCAAAAAAGTATGCTTTGTTACAACAAATGGGTTTTTCAAAAAGGTTTTCTATTAACTCCAGCTATATGTTCTAACAAAGAAGAGTAAAAATTTGTTGATAATGCAAAAAAAATTGATATAGATTTTAGACCTTCCTAGACAATCTTGAAGACACCATACTTGCATTTTCATGTACATTTATATATATTGTTGTATCTTACAAGATTTATTACAAAGTCATGAGCTAACATACAGAGCAGAGATTCAAGAAAACTACCTTTTAATCTTTCACCATTCTATTCCAACAAAGAAAAGTATAAATTTGCCTATAATGCATATAAAACTTGATTCAAACTTTAGATTTTCCACAGAAGCCTTGAATAACCCTTACACTGTCATATGCATTTATGTATTGATGTATCTTTCAAGCTTTATTCTTAGTCACAAGATAATGTAGAGAATGCAAATTCAAGCAAGTTGTCTTTTGATCCAGAATACAAAAATGGCTAAGAATCCAGAGCCTCGATTTACCTCCTCATATGGAAAATTTGCAAGGTACACAAAAATTTCAAGTGTTATTATTATATTTGCAAGTGGTGTTGCCTTAATAAAGGAAGAACAATTAATGTGGACAGATTGTGAGGCACAGGGCAGTCCTAAAAACATTCTTTAACACTTTCCCCTTAACAAAGGTATACAAAAATGCCCTATTGTCTCAAAGTAGGCACAAGGTCATAATATTGAAGAGAAAAGCTTATTGAGAGTAGATCGATAGAAGTGTTGTAGGAATGGAAAAATCTATGAGATCAAAGAGGAAGAGAAGCCTAAGAACACTGAGAAGAGAAATAGCATAGCCCTTCTATGACAAGGAGGAGGAGGCAAAGCTTTCCACTCAGGAGGCTTCCCTCACTGCTCCCAAGCTTGAAATACCCATTCGCAGATATCAAATGGATTCATGGCTTTGGTGAACAGCCTAGTAAGTTAAGATAAGCACTCACAAAGAAAGAGAATGAACAGTCATATGGTGCTCTAACCGGTAGCTCCATAGCCTACCTTGTCATGAAAAAAAAAATTTGAAGCCAGAATACATAGAAGATGCCATACCTAGTGCTTGGAAACCATCCCTTCGCTCACTAATATGCAGTATATTTGGTGATTGCAACACAAGAAAAACCCTGCCAAAAAATAAAAAACCCAAATGGATTAGATGCAAAAGAAATATAAAATCTAAGAAACTGAAAGGGCTTCGCTTATATCAAACTGAAAAAAGGGCTTTGCTTCATAACTACTTCTAGTGCTCTCAAACTCTTGACATGCTCAGAAGGGAAAATCTTGCATTGATAGCTCTCTCAAATGTGTGAATAGAATCGAGTAGCAGAATGAAGATGGAAAAATTGAGCAGCAAAAAGAAATGGGAAAAAACTCATAGACCCAATAGGATATAAAATTTTCTTTATAAAATGTGGAATAAGAATAGACTATTCTTATTCCAACTTTTTTTGAGAACTTCACTGTGCCGTTTTAAGGTAAAATGAGGAGAAGAGGATTCTTATTCCACTTTTGTTTTTCCCACACAGACATTAAATTTGTGAATTCTAGTATCTAACTTTTCCTATTTTACTCCTATTCTCACAACCAAATGGGGCCTAATGGCATTCCAAATAGTGTTAAAATGCTTTCTCCATTGAGAGAGAGAAGACTGCAAATGTCAGCACTGGTTAAGAGTATCCACCATTAGTAGATGAGGAGACAACCAATGATATCCCAAGGTGGGATTATAGCTAGTAAAGGGAGTAGCCGGATAACATTTCTGATTAGTCCACCAAGGATGAACATACTGAATACCCACCTTATGAAGCAAATGATCTGGAATTGCAACAACCAATAGATCAAAAGTCTATTGATCTAAATAGGCAAGATGAAACTAAACTTGCATATCTTCCCATGATTTGAGGCTCATAGTGACCCTGGAAAAGAGGTCCTCATGGATCTTGATGCCACATTTAAAAAAATGTAGAGCACAAGCACATTGAGTCTTTTCCAAAGGGATAAAATGGGTGACAAGAAAAGGAATCCACCATATGTTCTATTCATTCAAAGAGAGTCCATCTCGAAACCCATCACTAGACTAGTGAAGCCAAGGCTTGATAGCTGCCCAAGCTTTCCAAATTCTCTTGATAACAAAATAGCCTTGTATGTGAATAGGTTCATGCATGATAAGAAGGGTTTGAAAGCCAATCCCCTTCCATGTAGGTATGTTGGTAGGAATGCCAGAAGAGATGCAATGTTGAACCAAAACTTTCAAGGCTCCATCTCTAGTAATGGCATGAATGATCCATTTGGCACAAAAAATCACATTAAAATGCCTCTGCCATTATAAATTATCATTGCAATCCGACCCCAAGTGTTGTAGTGACAATTTGATAATTTTCTTGGACACACTTATATTTTGTGTATAGGAGAGCTTCTTGAATCTTTCTTGTGACACTACACACTTTAAAGTGCTAATAGGGTTGAGAGGCCACAATGCTCCATATAAGACTATGGGGGATGGGTATGAATGGATTGCCTTTGTTGAGAACCTTATTTATTTTTCCACTCGGATCACCTTGGAAAGGTTGGTTATACTTGAGCAAGGTGAATAGTAATCATCCCAATAAATTTACCATATTGAGCCCCCATTGATGATACTGGTTAGGAATATAGTTTTCATCATCTATTGTGTGTTTCTTGGCCTTCCATCAACTAAGTAGTCTTTGGTTTTGTTCCTAAGTTAGTGAACAAGTGTTTCAAGCCTCTACCTAGGTCAAATAGGGAGGATAGGTCTGTTTGATGGTCTATGCAACTTTCTTGATATGCTTGAACTACCACAAAAGATAATGTACCTCAATAAACAACCTTTTATATATTTTTAGTACTCTTGGACTTATAGACACATCAAAATCAGACAATTAGACAAGTTAGACTTCACAAATTTGACCCTATATGTTGACCAAGTGGAAAACTAGTCTATGATATTGCAAAAGTTTATTTTTGACTTGAGTTATTTTTTGGGATCTAAAGGGTTGTTTTTGGCTAAAGGTTAATTAATGAGGATTAGGCACCTTTACACTACCAAGAGTCATTTTTAGGAGACCCTATCTTGTTCGAAGTGTCATTTTTCTTCATTCATTTATGGGACCGTGAGTGTGTCCTAGCATATTCCAATCTAAGTCTTGGTTTAATCTAGTACCCTTTTGGATCCTTTGTTTGTCTCAACTTTTACATTCATAAAATCTAAAAATATTTATCATATATTTTTCAAGTGTACCCAAGATATATTGTCAAACATTCAATCCAAACTTGCTAGTTGTATGCATCTTTTCACCACCAATCAATACTTTGGTTCTTAGTTCAACATCAAGGAAATCAAGTTGTCTGATGTTAAAGTTTCTCAAATCTTTGTGACATATCAAAATTTGTCACAATCACATTAACAACACTATTTTGGACAAACAAACTTACATAAACATAGTACCTCTTTTGAGATTTAGACATTTTACATTAACACTACCACCTATGAGGATTTCATAGTTCTTACAAGAGCCAAGGAATAAAATCTAGACATTGATAATCCTTTTGCACAATATGAATACATAGTGATGCAAGGAAGGAGGGGAAAACTAGGGCCAATGGCATACCTAGCTCTCTAAACCACCCTACAAGAGTTAACACAATAGAAGTAAACACAAAGAACAGCAACCAAAGGAGGAAGAAGATTGAAGTAGTTTTATTGATTCATAAGAATATCTTTATACATTCCCAGTTGTAAGGCCTTCTAGGTTATAGCCAAATACAAATATATTCACATTCAAGGATCCAACAGCAAATTCACAGTTTTCAGTTCTACTTTGCAATCCTTTCTACAACTCTCTTATTCTCTCTGCTTAGTTATAAGCCTAAACACTCTATTTATACTATCCAAAATGGCCTATAGATCATTCTAGAACATGGAGAAGCCACAAGTCATCCCTTAGCAAATATTAAATGAAAATAAACCAAAATTAACTACATAAGTCAGCCAGCATCAGCAATTAACTATTTTGAAATTGATGTCTAAGAAAAATTGTGATATCTCCTTGCTTCAATTGAGTTAGAACTAACACCTCAAACTATGGGTAGATATCTAGGTCCTCTATGACTCCTTAAGTGCACAAGGTCTTATTCATTAAGGAAAAGTGTGCATCCACTTTGAAAGTTAATCACAAAAAATTGTTGTGCAAAACTGCCAAAAATTGATGTTCTAGGAGAATTTCCATATATATCAAACTATAAGGAGTTAGGAATTTAACTCTGTAAAATAGATATTAATCTAGGCCCTCTTTAATCCCTCAATTTTTTAGCTTTTCATTCATTTTTTAAAATTAGTTACATGAGCTACAACAAGCACCCAGAAACTAGAAAATGAAGTTTCAGCAGAACCTAGTTTCAGCAACAAAATAAAAACTGAGAACATGCAGGATAGAAGTGAAACCTAGGATGATCCTACATAAAAAAACTAGGGTTGAAAGAAATAATTCTCTTAAATCATTGATATGTCACAACTTGAGTTGAATCCAACTCAGATTGAGAAATCCATGTAGTATCTTCAACTGGTTTGTTCTTCCACTTCACCAGATATTCATAATAATATCTTCCCCTTGTGCTCTTATCAATTATTTGATCCAATATTTGTTAAAATTCTTCAATATACTTCTTAGGATAGTCATCTAATATAGAAAGTTCATAATTTGATTCATGATACTTGTATAAATCAGCAACACTTAATATAAGAGATATATCCATGTCATCAGGTAACTCAACTTCATAAGCATTTCCACTATCAAAATTCTTCAAGATCTTACAAGATCCAAACTTCTTCATCTTCAACTTACTATATGTTCCAACTAGAATCTTCCTTTCTTCATATGAACCATCACCTCATCACCAACTTAAAAATCATGATGTCTCCTAGACTAATCAGCATTCTCCTTATACTTTTGATTACTTTGTTCTATCCTCAATTTCACTTCCTTATGCAAAGGCTCCATATAATCAGAAAATTCTTCTCCTATAGCACTTCTCTTTTCTTCACCAGCAATATCTTTCAAATCTAATACTTCTCTAGGCTTTATTCTAGTAACAATCTCAAAAGGTCTCTTCCCTATACTCCTATTCACAAAATTATTGTATGCAAATTCAGCTTGTGCCAATACCATCTCCCAATTACTTAGCTTATTCATAACTAAACATCTTAGAAAATTACCCAAGCTTCTATTCACAACCTCTATTTGTCCATCTATTTGTGGATGGAATGTAGAACTAAACTTCAATTCAGTACCCATCTTCTTCCACAAAGTCTTCCAAAAATAACTAACAAATTTGCTATCTCTATCAAAAATAATACTTCTTGGTAATCCATGCAATCTCACAATCTCTTTGAAGAAAATTTTAGAAACATAATCAACATCTGATGTCTTCTTACATGGTATGAAATGAGCTATCTTAGAAAATCTATCCACCACAACAAATATAGAATCATACCCCTTCACTGTCTTAGGCAATCCAAGAACAAAATCCATACTGATGTCACTCCAAGGTTTCTCAAGAATAGTAATAGGTGTATACACACCGATATTTTGACTCACTCCTTTTGCAGCTTGACAAACTCCACAAATCTTTACAAATTTTTAAACATCCTTATACATTTGTGGCTAATAATACTTCTCTTTCAACAAATTCAATGTCTTATTAATTCCAAAATGTCTAGCTAATCCACCACTATGTTTTTCCTTAATTAGATTCAACCTTATAGAACTTCTAGAAATACACAATTGAATAGCTTTGAAAAACATACCTTCTTGAATGAAATACTCATCATACTTACTTACATGATTTGTCAAATTTGGTGCTTTTCACTCTCTCCACACCTTAGAAAAATTAGGATCAGCATCATACAACTCTTTCATTTCATCAAAACCAAGAACTTCAACCTTCATTTTAGTCAACAAAGAACGTCTTCTACTCAATGCATCAGCAACTCTATTAGTAACTCCACTCTTATGCTTAATGACAAATGTAAAATTTTGCAAGTACTCAGCCCACTTCATATGTCTCTAATTCAATTTATGTTCACTTCCCAAGTATTGTTAAGCTTTATGATCAGTATACAACACAAAATCCTTAGCAATCAAATTATGTCTCCACTTCTTCAATGCTTGAACAATAGCATAAAATTCTTGATCATACACAAAATACTTCCTTTTAGCATCATTCAAATTTTTACTAAAGAAAGCAACAGGCTTACCTTCTTGACTTAATACTGCTCCTATTGCATTACCACTTGCATCACATTCAACTTCAAATACTTTATTGAAATTAGGCAAATCCAATACAAGTAATTTAGCAACCTTTTGTTTCAAAGTCTCAAAAATCTTATGAGCTATGTGATTCCACTTGAATTCCTTTTTATCTCCCCTCATTGTCCTAGTCATAGCAATACAAATAGCACTAAAATTATTTATAAACTTCCTATAGAAACTAGCCAAACCATGAAATGATCTTACCTCACCCACATTCTCAAGTGTAGGCCATTCCAAAATTATTTTAACCTTCTCTAGATCCATCTTCAATCCATCAATTGAAATCACAAATCCCAAATACACAATCTCCTCTTGCATAAAAGAACACTCTTTCAAATTAATCAGCAACTTTTCTTCTTTCAACATCTACAATACTTGTCTAATGTTCTCAAGATGTTCTTCCTTAGTCTTACTATCAAAATATCATCCAAATAAACAATCACAAACTTACCCAAAAATCTTTTCAGAACTTCATTCATCAACCTCATGAAAGTACTAGGTGCATTAATCAAACCAAAAGGCATAACCAACCATTCATACAAAGAATCTTTTGTCTTGAAAGCAATCTTCCATTCATCACCTTCTCTAATTCTGATCTGATGATAGCCACTCTTCAAATCAATCTTGGTAAAATACTTTTCTCCACTCAAACAATTCATTATGTCATCCATCCTCACCATAGGAAACCTATATTTCACTGTGATTTTGTTAATAGCTCTCGAATTAGTACACATTCTCCATTCTCCATTCTTTTTAGGTACTAATGTCGCAAGTACAACACATGGACTCAAACTTTCTCTGATCAAACCTTTCTACAACAACTCATGTACTTGTCTATCAAGTTCTTCATTCTCTATAAGTGTCAACCTATATGGTGCTTTGTTCAGCAAACTAGCTTTAGGAATTAGATCCATACAATGACTTATGCTTCTTACTGGAGGTAAAACATCAAGAATATCATCAGTGACAATATCCTTATATTCATTCAACAATTCTATAATTTCTAATTTCATACCAACTTTTGCTACTTGATCATTACTACCAACACTCGGTCCTCTAGGAACTATAGCAAAACAAACTTGATTCTTCTTTACTTCTTTTTCAAATTACTTTTCATTAACCATGCAAACTTTTATTGTAGTACAACTGACCTCATCTGGACTTTCAATCAAAGGCAGCAATTTTTGTTTCTTCACATTTACCCAAAGAGTATATTGATTCAATCTCCCATCATGCATAGCATATCTATCATATTGCCAAGGTCTACCCAAAAAAATATGACAACAATCCATGGGCATAATATCACACAAAACTTCATCAAAGTAATGTCCAATTTTGAACTTCACAACACATTGTTCACTTACCAATATCTTATGCTCATCTTCAATCCATGAAACATGATAAGTTTTGGGATGTTTCAGCCTCTATAACTACAACTTTGTAACCAGCTCTTTTGATGCCAAATTTCTACAACTTCCACTATCAATGATCACCTTGCAGCATTTTCCATTCATCTTATGTCTGGTCTTGAAAAGACTTCTCCTTAAAATAGGTTCCTCATCACTTCCCTTATTATATAAGATTCTTCTCACCATCAAATTTTCTCCAACCTCGGGTCCACTTGGTGAACCTCATCATCTCCTTGAATCACAACATTTTTGTTATCTTGCCCACTTTCAGAGGATCTATATTCAAAAGATATATGTCCCTCTTTACCACATCTGAAACAATTACCATGAAATCCACCTCTAGAATAAGAATTACCTCTTCCTGATAAGAATTAGTACCTCCTTGGTAAGAATTTCCACTTTTCCATTCGATTTTTCCTTTGTCATCATTCTTCCATTTAGATTTTCCTTTATCCTACACAAAACCATCAAATCAGCCACCTTCACCATAAGATCTGCCTTTGCCTCTTTCGAATCTACCACCTTTACCTTTTTGTCTTTGTTCATGCTTCTTTGCTAAGATCTCCTTAGCTTTCAAGGCATATTGGTGTGCTTCTTCAACACTTTCCAACTTCATAAAACTTATTTCATCTTGAATTCTAGATCTCAATCCATTTATTTACCTTGCAATTTTCTCAACATCATCATCCACATGTCTAGATCTATTGTCCAATCTATAGAACTCCTCAGTATACTCTTTCATAGTCATGTCCTTTTGTTTCAAATTTTGCATCTTTCTTAGCAAGATAACTTGGTAATCAGCAGGAAAGAATTTTTTCTTTACCTTGTTCACCATCTTTGGCCAAGTTCTGATCTTCTCCTTTCCTCTCCTTTGTCTAATAGTTTGCAAATACTCTCAGATAGTGAATCATGACCTTTCAGCCTAGTGACTGCAATCTTCACCTTCTTATTATTAGGTGTGTTTTCATACTCAAAGAACTTATCCACATCTGAGATCAAATCCAACACAACGTTGGTATCTAACTTTCCATCATAAGGAACAAATTCTACAGTAGGCTTTGAATATGCCATAGACAATACTCTCAGCAATCTTTCCTCATCTTGATCTTCTTTAGGTTTTAGATTATGGTTTGGTGCTACTACTTCATCATCACTTACATCATCAAGATGTGCTCCTCTCCTTTGGTTTGTCTCTATAGCATCAAATTTGGCTACAATTTGTCTCAACTAATCTAATATAGCATCATCGGCATTTCTTCTACCATGAACCATCTTTACAAATTAGGTTCCTGGAAGATCGTAACCCTCTACAAGTTATAGGTCAAATTCGTAGATCTTCAACCCTACAACCAAGTCCAAATTAGGGTTTTACATTATCCAATCTTCACAAGTATGAACCTCAAGCTTTGATACCACCTAACATAAGGAAGGATGGGGAAAACTAGCACCAATGGCACACCCAGCTCTCTAAACCATGTTGAAAGAGTTAACACAACAGAAGCAAACACAAAGAATAGCAACCAAAGGAGGAAGAAGAGTGAAATAATTTTATTGATTCATCAAAATATCTTTATACATGTCTAGTTATAAAGCCTTCTAGGTTACAGCCAAATACAAATACATTCACATTCAAGGATCCAACAACAAATTTGTAGTTTCTAGTTCTTCTCTACAATCCTTTCTCCAACTCTCTTATTCTCTCTGCCTAGTTCTAAGCCTAAACACTCTATTTATACTAACCAAAATGATTATAGATCATTCTAGAACATGGAGAACCCACAATTTGGCCCTCATCAAATATTAAATGAAAATAAACAAAAATTAAATACACAAGTTGGCCAACATCAACAATTAATTGTCCTGAAATTGATGTTCGATAAAAATTGCAATATCTCCTCACTCTGATTGAGTTAGAATTCTCACTTTGAACTATGGGTAGATATCTAGGTCCTCTACAACCACTTAAGTTTTCAAGGTCTAATTCATTAAGGAAAAGTGCACAGCCACTCTAAAAGTTGAGCACAAAAAACTATCATGCAAAATTGCCAGAAATTGATGTTCTAAGAGAATTTCCATATCTTCAAACTATAAGGAGTTAGGACTTGCCCTCTGGAACATAGATAGTACTATAGGCCCTCTTGAATTCTTAATGTGCAAATCTCTTCATTCATTTTTAAAAATTAGTTACACAATCTACAACAAGCACCCATAAACCAGAAAACACAGTTTCAATAGAACCCAGTTTCAGCAATAGAATAAAAATTGAAAACATGTCAGATAGAAGTGCAACCTAGGATGCTCTTGCATCACATGGAAAACTTAAGAACATTTGAACATGGTGAAACTTCACAAAATAATCTCCTATTTTGATTAGAAAAACCTAATGGCTCTACAACTATTGCAAGCATGTCTCAACATCAGTATGACTAGGATGAATCAATAAAATCAAAATAATCAAACCATGGATGATCAATCTATATTTATCCTCATTGAGAAATGCAAAGCTTAAAAACCATGTATTTGAGAAATGAAGAAAGAAAAAGTAGACCCCATCAAATGAGTATTCCTTAGGATCAATTTTACCTCTTCTATTTGAATGTGATTCACACATTTTTCCATCTCCTTCAAACATGGAAATGCCAAGCAATGAAATTTTAATCTTTGATCAAGAGGTTGTGCCACAATATCATGATGAGCCTATATTTGATTGAGAAAATAAAGAAATCAATATATCCTATTCAATTAATAGTCTTTTATGTCAACAAGAACATCAAGAAGGACCTAATAATCCCTTGGAGAGAATATTTACTCCTTTGGGACAATCTTGTAAATTATTTTCAGAAAAATAAATAAAAATAAAAATAAAAATTGAGAATAATTTCATCACATTGCCTCAAACCACCTCATGCAGAATATCATCCTTGAGAAAATATTTTACATATCATCAAATTAATTAGAATAATACTTCAGATTGCATGGATTCAAAACCTTAAAACCAAGATCTTATTTATGATTACTTAATTGAAATTGAAGATCCTAACGGCTTATGTAATGAAGATGCTACTACTAGTAGTGGTTCTCTTTTAGCCTCTACTTCTTCCAACACTCGTGTATCTCCTAAATCATCAAATCTAGCTAACATGACTCCATGAAATAGAGAACTTACTTCTTTTTATACTGACTATGTCTACCCTCGGGGGCTACCTCTAAAATAAATTCAAGATAATTTGTATTTGGATACAATTATTTTTAAATCTTTTAAAATAAAAGATTCCAAACCTTCATGGACTACCATGACTATCATGCATACTCAAAGTAGTTATTCATCATCTCTTCAAGAATCCACCATGAAGACCCAAGATACTCCATCATTCATATAAGTGGTTCCATGTCAAGAAGACTATCTAAAAGGTGAAGTAACAAATATCAATAAAGACCATGATCAAGATCTCTACATATCCTTTCATTTCTTCCAAGATGTCATCCCTCTATCTTAAGAAAAAAATACACCCCCCCCCCCCCCCCCCCATGTCCTATATCCTATCCACCTACCAAGAAAGATATAGATATCACTTCCATCATTTCCAAATGATCTTATTTAAAAATAATAGAAAAGAACTCTTCATATTTTATTCAAATATTTGTGTCAAGATTAGAGTATCCCCTCGCTCCCTTTTTATACTCCATATTCACCTAAAAAATCCTCCATTTTCCTAATCGGGTTGGAATAAGAACAAACACCCTCAAGCTTCAATTACTCCTATCAAATTTATTCATGAACATATTGGTATAAAAATGCATCCTAAGATTAGAGATTTGTCCATGTTTCTCTCTCTCCAAATGTCAATATCCCTATCCATTATCCATTTGCATCTTTCAAATTCCTCCTCAGTCCTTATATATCAAAGCTAAAATGTTCAAATATTTTGTCCATATATTAGGTAGTTGTATCGCTTTATCTCTCATACCTCTCACTCCTTTCTTGTCATCTAATTTTCTCATCATAATTCAAGATTTAAGAAAAAAACATTTAACCTTGACAAGTTTTAATCTATACATCCATCGAAACCCACCATATTAGTCTCATCCATCTACAAATCCTAATTCTTTTTTAAGATTTGGATGCACGTCATAAAAAAAGAGGAAATACAAGAATCCACTTACATACGAAGATCACCATGTCCTGTCTAATCAATATGTGAATATAAAAAGAGATGAAATATTCAAGAGACCACAAAGGTACACTAATAAAAGAAGAAAATTAATGAAAATATTGGTTCATAAACCCATAATTGAAAAAATACTTCCTAAAGCATCCAAAAGAAAAGAAAAATCAAAAGTTACGTGTATTATAAAGGCTCTCTTAAAAGACTTCAATATTGAATACAAATCAGAGTTGGCATCCAAACTTTCAAAGGCTTCCACCCCATCTTCTTCCAAACATCTTCCACCACCTCATGCTAGTTTACCCATGTTTCCTCCATCATTCCACCACCCTTCACAGTGTGTCTCAATTTTGTTCTTGCCTACTTTTCCATTTATCCTTGCCCAATTCTTTCAATATCATATTGTCTATCCCATACTTACCTTTTATCCTTCCATATTTTATGCTTCCATCTCATTTATCTCACCCAATGCATAAAACCTTACCCCATGTATACCTTTGTTCATTGTACCATCTCCTTTCCATCATCTTATCAACATCTTTGAGGGAACCTTTCAGTGGCATTGGCCCATAATAATATATTCTTCTAGAGGAGTGTTATCTAAAGACAAAAAGTCTTGAATTCCTTCAAAAAAAATTAAAAAGAAAAGAAAAAAAGAGGAAAAAAAAAGTCCTTGGTGAAAACCTAGTAAACAGGCACCTTTGTCATGAAAGTAAAGTAAAATAAATCTATCATATAGTGCAGACCACTTCTTGTGCACCTTGGACAAGTACCATAGAAAAAATCTGGTAAACAAGAATCATGTGTAATCCCCCATCATTAAACTATTGTTTCTTTCACCTTCTATCTTTACAATGTTGAGTTATCCATAAGAATTTGTTATCTTATCATTAGCTACCCAATAATGATCTTGCTTATACCAAATCATTCATTCATAGCCTCCATAACTAGCTCCATCATGATCATTTTATCCCAGATGTGTACTATCTAATTGACTCCTTGGTCTTAATCACAAAGAAGGGAAAAAAATCAAAACATGGTTCTCATAAGCCTCATCACATGTCCACTCTTTTGGGACCGCATGCTCTCATGAAATAAGTTCATTATCATTTATCTCATTGACTTCCATTTCTTATTCATTGCCTTGGTCTATTTAATTAAATATGTCCCACCAAATCCCTAGGCTAAAGTAATTAATTAAAAGAAATTAATGGAACCTCCTATATTATAACTCTTTAGAAGGTGAAAAATTAATTTTTAATGGACAAATGGAAGTTATCACACATGGATCACTTAAGAGTTAATCTTAATCACTCATTAAGAATCAATCTTAACCACTCATTTTTTACAAAAGGAATGAATTTTGAGCTCATTTGATCCACAATTTTACTTTCATATCCATATGTTGTCAAAATAATCCCACTCACTTGCATCTTAACTACATGTTGTAGAATTTCATGCTCATCTAGCTTAATTGTGCACTTTTCATTTAGATAACTTCAATTTCATAATGGAATAAATTATTGTAGTCTTAATTTTCTCATCTTAAATGCATTGTAATTGCATTGTTTCATGTTTGAATATCTCATTCTAGGATGCATTGCCATTGATCATGGGTTTGCAATGTCTTAGAGTGCCTCAAGATCTATTTCATACTTGTTCTAGGTATAGAGCAATAGAAGCCTCTTGTTAGTCTTTTTCTTTTTAATTTTATCTATATGCTCATTATGGACAACAATCTAATGTTTTGTTGAACTTTGGTGTTTTTTGTGCAAGTGCACTATTTCACACACACAACTTTTGCTCAAACCAAGGAATCATGTGATTAAAAGCCTCAACCAAGCTTGTGATTTTCATCAAAAATCTTCAAACATGAACCACAAAATTTTCATATAATACCTCCAAATTTTTGTTTAAAAAAATTTCTAGAAATAAATTCCCTGACCAAAAGTGGTTTCATTTTCCCTTAAAAATCACAAAATTTTATGAAACCTCATTGATGCATTTTGTTACCATGTTATGGTAAATCTATGTTGTATTAAAAAAAATGAGACAAAAATCCTTATTTATTTATAAAGATGACATTTTTATTATGAATCAATTGTGAATTAATGAAAAAAAAAAACCCAATAAACTAAAGACTAATTAAAATGACCATTAAAGAAATATTATAATATTCTAATAGGGTAATTCTCTAATTGGACATGTTATTTTTACACACGAGATTAAGAGATAGAGAACACAAATAGGAGAAGCAAAGAAGCACCAAGGATATAGAACACTCAACAATTAGGCATAAGCAAGGAAGAAAATAGCTTGAGATGGGACATTTGACCCATTGATTAAGAATTGAACATTTCTATGTGTACCATCTTAAAATGAAATAACCCATCACTTAAGACCTTTAATCTCCTTCACTTTAGTGATTTCATGTTTCATGGATGCATTTGAATTCAATTACCTCTTTCTCCCACTGTTTTTTCTTTTTCTTGATTCCTTTCACGTAGTTTTTGAGACTTTAGGGTTATCTAGCCCCAGAATACCTTTAGTTATATGTCAACTAGGAGAGTATAGGTTGAATTGAAGGGTTATGACACCCAAGTTTATATATACCATGATAGGTCACCCAAGTCAACCTATACCTAATCCATTTTTGGTCATTGGGTGAGTTTTGTCTTTAGTTTTAAAATAGTAAAAATTAGTAACCCTATTGGCTTGCTTTGTTTTTGACCCCAAAAACTAATATATAATGAATCTTGGGCACTTCATTTTGACATCACAAGACATCTATACATGCATGAACGACACTCAAGAAAGCATATGTAAGGCATTCATCAAGTTTTCAAGATAATTCATCAAACATTCAAGGTGTTTTCAAGATCCTTTGTGTGAATTTCCTCTTCAAGGTCTAGCATTTTTTTGTTAATCATGGAGAAAATCTACATTGTGGCATTCAAAGACAAACCACAAAAATTCCAAATCAAAAGAGGCTCAAATTTTTCTTTTAAAATTTGTAAAATTTTCTACAATTTCATTAACCCATTTTGTTGCCATGTTATAGTAAATCGATATTGTATTAAACATATGAGACAAAATCTCCTTATTTAGATTTATAGCAATGATGTTTCTATTATGAAATAATGGTGAACTTAAGATGGAAATAGAAAATAACTAATAAAATAAAGACTAACTAAGATGACCATTAAATAAACATTACGATACTCTAATAAGATAATAATCTAATTAGATATGTTATTGTTAGACATGGGATTGTGCTGATAGTTATGAATGAGTATTGTTTCTAGATAGCCAAATCACTGAAGTAGGAGAAGCAAGGAAGCGCCAGCCACTCAAAAAACCAAGAGGCAAAAAATCAAAGTAGATAGCTTGGGAGGAGTCCCTTAAGCCATTGATTGAGAATTAAACATTTATGTGTATCTTCTTATAATAGAAACAACTATCATTTAAGACTTTTTAGCTCTTGGTTTTCTGTGATTTTGCAGTCCATGGAAGCATTTACACTCAATCAACTCTTTCTCCCACTCTTTCATCTTTTTCTCGATTGCTTTGGCACAATTTTTGAGACATCAAGATTATCTAGCCCCAAGATACCCTTGAGTATATGTCAACTTGGAGGTTATAGGTCACCCAAGTCAACCTATACCTAGGCCATTTTTAGTTGTGGGGCTAGTTTTATCTTGGGTTTTTTAATGGTAAAATTTAGCGACCATGTCAACTTGCTTTATTTTTTACCTCAAAGACTAATATATAAGGAATCTTACACACTTAATTTGACATCACAAGACATCTATATACACATGAAGGACACTCAAGCAAGAATATTTTAGGTATTCACAAATTTTTGAAGATAATTCATCAAGCATTCAAGGTGTTTTCAAAATCCTTTATGATTAATTCACCTTCAAGATATATCATTTGTTGATCATCAAGGGAGTAGATCTACATTGTGACATTCATCTTCTTCTTCCTTTGTGTACATCTACATCCATGGCTCCATAATTTGGTATTAGATCCACTTCATTTTTGGAGATTTCTTACATTCCTATTGATTTCTCAGCATCAACAACATTCAAGCATTACAAAATCTTTATTAATGGTTTTATCGCGTAAGGTGAATATTTACATTTTTCTTACTTCTATACTTTTTTCATACTCATCTCTTGCAAAGATAATTCCTAAATGGGGACTTGACCAAGGAAAGCCCCTCCCTACAAAAAAATGTCTTTATTCTTAGTGCAAGAACTATTGCAAGATTGTTACAAGCATGAATGATGATGATATTCCTATGGCGAATTATTGTAGATATGTTACTTTGATGATATGTTACATTCATGACTGAGTTTGTCATTGATGTCAACATAGCAATTTTTTGTGGTATCTGATAGAAGAACAGTGAAAAGATCAAGTTGGTACAAATGGCTAGTTGAGTATTATAACTATCTAAGGTTATGATAATTAATTCTGAGTATATAGTATATGTAGTTAATGTTAAAAGAAGAACTGTTAAATCTGGAAGAAGTTATGTAAGTTTTGGTGATGTTTATTTTGAGATAGAGTTTACAGAGGCATGTTCTAGGAAACTTGTTATATCTCTTAGAAAAATAGTTATTCAAAGAATTGAGGTTGAGGACATGTAGAAGACATGTTGGTGGTGATGTGGCTAAGTTCACTGGTCATAATATTGTGTGTACGAAAATTTATTCAAGTTACAAGGAAAAAGATTTATGTTATCGCTAAGTATAACATGTTCTTAATGTGGTCCTATAATAATTAATTGAGAAGGTCTAACAGCTAACTTAGGGAATTTTTTTATGGATTTGGTATAAAGGAAGGATATTTTTCTTTATCATGATATATGTTGAAATTGATGGTAAGCAACAACAAGAGTAGAATGCAAAGTTGAGCAGAGTAGAGTGGAAGTAAAGGAAACTTCATTGCTGAGGTTTTACTGAGTGATCTGAAGTTTGATATTTGGATCCTAGGTTTGTGACCTAGTTTACAAGGTCTAATAGTGATTGGTTCGGTTGAAAAAAAAAAGGAAAGAAGAACATAATAGTAAATTACTTGTTTGAGCAGTGAGCTCTATTGTAGTTGAAATTTCATGTTTTGGCAATGGGCTCTTCTTGCATACATTGTACTATAACTCCTAACATGGTTGGCACAACTCCTAATAGGGTTGGAATCTCCTAACAGGGATTCAATGTCTCCTAATAGGGACTCTATGTACTAAATGTTGTAATAGACTCCTAACAAATTCCATCCTCTAACAATGAATATTTTTATTAGTACATCATCTTGTGGGCATCATTCCCACCAAGGTTTTCCCTCTGATCAAGGGTTTCCCTAGTCAACGTATCTAGTATAATTGTCTATGTGAATTTTATTATGGTTGTTGTTTAATTCAGTTGAATGGTTAAGTTTGTTTAAAGAAGATAAATATTTTAATATTTAGATAACTGATTCACCTTCTACCCCTCTTAGTTATCTTGGTGGACTATTGCTTCTAACAATTGGTATCAGAGTGCCAAGAGCTTGAAGATAAAGTTTTAAAACTGTGGGAGATCCATGGTGAGCATGTTTAGGAAAGATAGTCCAAAGTTTGATGGAATAATTATGACAGTTGGAAGGAAAAGATGAAGACACATTTGTTGCATATGGGTTTGGGGTATTGGATATTGAAAAAATTAGCAAAGATCATCATCGTTGAAAAGGATTTGGAAACTTGTACCGAGGTAGAAAGAGATCTTTTTATGTATGACATGAAAGCTAGGGAAGCATTATTGATTGCACTTCCTAAAATTGAATACAATCAGGTAAAATCACTTGCTACTTCACATTTAATTTGGAAAGCTTTGGAAACTAGTTTTGAAGGTGATGAACATTCGAAGAAGTTGAGATTACAAAGTTGGATTTGTGCATTTCAAAATGCTAAAATGATGGAAGATAGATATGTAAGTACATATATAGGTAGGATATCAAATATTACTATAGGTATTAGATCTCAAGGAGGAACCAAAAAATATGATGAGGTTATATGGAAAATATTGAAGACTCTAACACCACCATTTAAGTCATTAGTTCAAATGATATAGTTGTTGATATCTTGTACCAAAGATTTCACAAAGGAGACATTGCTTGGAAGACTTAAAGTAGTTGAGAATGAACTTAGACAATTTAGAGAATTGACCAGATTAGAGACAACCTTCAGTGCCTTAAATATTTGACCTAATTTATCAAGGAGCACAAGTGCTAAAGGAGATTTTGCTAGCAGCAGTAGATCTAAGGAAGATAGAAAAATTAAAGAATGATTAGCCCTTCTAGTAAGAAGAGAAAAAAGAGGTAAGAAAATCTTTAAATGTTGGACTTGTGATGAATATGGTCATTATGCATCTAAGTGTCCTAAAAGAGAGAAAAATTATAAAGGAAATTACAAACCTAGAAAAAATAGAGTTTCTATATGCAAATGAAGATAAACATTTTGGTGAACAAGCATTAACTACCAGTGATGATGAAATTAGATTTGTAGCTATTAAAGAAGAAAGTCTAGAAAAAAGTAGCTTTGGTGTCACAAGTTGAAAATAAATCTAATCAAATAATTGACAATGGTTTTTCACATCATATGACTAGTGATATGAACAAGTTTGTTGACTTCAAAAGTCAAGATGGAGGAATTGTAAGAGTTAAAAACATTGCAGCATGCCAAGTTAAAGGTATTGGATCTATAACTCTTGATGGCAAAACTAACACTGAGGATGTATATTTGTTGATGTTTTATGGTACAATATTTTGAGTGTTGGACTAATAGACAAAGGTTATCAATTACAGATCACAAATAAGACATGGATAAAGATAGGGAGTTAATTAGAACAAGTACTACATCTAGACGTAATGTATTTTAGTTAAATCCTATTGAAATGACATGTTTGGTTACAAAGGTAGATGATAGTTGGCTATGGTATAAGAGATTTTTTTATATAAACTTTGATAGTATTATGAAGACTAGTAATATGTTTGCAGTTAGAGATTTTCCAAAGATTGTAAAGCCTATTGTTGTGGTTCCACAATGCACGCCCCATTTCCTAATCAAAATGGGGACCCCTACTTTATTTTAGGCTTTTAGTCTAGGATTTGAGCCAATTTCAAGGTCCTACCTCCCCCTAAGTTCATGTTCCAGGTCCTAGTGGAGAAATCTAGTCAATAAAAATCATATTATCAGAGGAAATCAGATTAAAAGTGTGAAATTGAAAAAATGTGCACCAGCGCACCTGATCTGGTGCACTAGTGTGCAATATGAAAGGGAAAGCACATCACACTTTGGTGATGCACTGATGTACAGCTGCACACCAGTGTAGCACCAAAGGTGGGTTGGGTTATATAAACTCCCACCCACCCATCCTACCTTATTACATTTCATTCTACCTTTGACAAAGACTGCAAAGCTGCAGCTCCCACATTCATGACCTCCACCAAGTCCCCTTTGACCATAGCTTCACTAGCACTTAGGTGTGACTAATCCACCATCTTTGACCTATACCACACACACAAACCAAGTAATGGTGTGCATCAACACAACTCCTTAGGTGCACAGGTGTGCATCGTCACTCAAAACTTCTAATGTGCACTTAATTTTGTGCCTCATTAACATAAAGCAAAACATAAAACCCTAGAGGAGGTGCGCAGTAACACACCTAATTTGGTGCACTACTTCATACCCCCCAAGGATGTATAAACCTTGATCTCCTAACTTAAAATGTCAAAACAAAAAGAGAAGAATAAGGTGTGCACTAGTGCACCTAATCTGGTGTGCTGGTGCACACCTTATATTTTTAAAAAAAAGAATAGGAGGATAATAGTGTGTTTTTGTGCATTTAACTTTTTAGGTTTTGTTTAGGATGAGACTAAGCATTATTGTAACCTTGTCATTCTTTATTTTCAACTAATGGATGTCTTTCTTTTGTCATGTAGATATAATGGCATCTCCATAAGGTGAGAAAATGGCACCAAAACCAATCATGTTCAAATTTCAAGGCATGCCATTGAAATCAATGTTCCAAAATGACTACTCTAAGATTAAGGACATAGATTTGGGACACACCGATTTGGTGGAGTTTTTAAGGATTTTCAATAGACCCACTGAGAGGTTAGCTCTAGTTTTGACATTAATTCGATCAGGACTAGTAAGCCTAGCTTCACATCTGATGTCAATACAATCTTTCAATTTTGTCATGACACTTGCACAACATTTTGTTCTGG
Organism: Cupressus sempervirens; assembly: GCA_028749045.1. Lineage (NCBI taxonomy): Eukaryota > Viridiplantae > Streptophyta > Pinopsida > Cupressales > Cupressaceae > Cupressus > Cupressus sempervirens. The sequence continues at coordinate 224,946,093 of CM053787.1, read as the reverse complement.
AGGAAAGGGTGGTGAAGAGTGTTACTAGAGAATTTTTCCTAGACCTCTGACCCAATAACATTGAAAGGGTATTCCATCTCCCTAGGGCAGATCAATTCATTAGATTAACCTATCAGGCAGCAAAAATGTGGTATAGAGAACATCTAAAAGAGGCTTCTGAAATCATCTAATCCTCTTATTTAATACAAAAGACTCCTCTAGGGAAGTTAACCAACAAGGTGGATATGACAAGAGGATATATGAAGGATGATATCTAATACTCAATCATACTTGTGAGTAGGGTGATGCGTCTATCGATAGTTGGGCACCTAAATGTCTTCATGGTGCATTTCATTAAGACTATCAAAATAGCAAGGATACCAATTCATTGGGCCATGACTTTGAGAAAAATATATTTGAGTAGTTAGGAGCAATAAAAGATAAAAATAAGTTCTATATGAATTCATATTTGGTCTATCTATTGGTTGCAAGGGTGACAAATTATCTCAAATTGTATGGAAGAGGTAGCATGTGCGATTTGAATTCTTGGCCATATATTGTCTATCCCTAGTTGGTAAGGAAGAAGCTTTCAAGCCAAAGTAAGGAATATAGAATCATGAATGATGCATTCATATTTGCTATCATTCAATTCATATAAGGTGATTATGCCAAAAGATTATCTGATGATGTAGTAGCATAGATAATAGCACTTGGTGCCTATTTCATATAGTTTAAGACATTTACATATCTAAGGGTAGTTGGTGCCATTGTCAATCCAAACAAGCTCCCAAGATATCCTAGTGATAAGCTTGTTCTTTTGGAGATTACACAACATATTGAGTTTGCATATGACAGAGTCAGGAAACAACATAGACCATGTTGGACATGGCCCTTGGTCATAGGACCCTATCAAGTTAAGAGGAAGTAAGATATTCCTTCTTTTTAATGGGAATGGGATCAATATCCCTTGAAGAGTACAATTCCCCAATTCTCTATTTTGATAATATCAAGAAAGTCCAAAGTCTGGCAAGTAAGAAATTTCAGCGTGAAGAAGCCATTGAAGACCACTAGATGAATGCAACAAACAACTACAATGTCCATATTAGGGACTATTGTAGGATGACTTTGTATTTGGCAGAAAAGGTTTTGAATATAAATATTCCATTGGAGATACTGTAGCAAGATTCTAGAGAGTTGCTTGACCCTCTATTCAACACAGATAAGATTGGAGAAAGACCCATCATGAACTATAAGGTTAAAAGGGTGGAGAATGATGATATTAATCATTGGGTGAGGCATGTTATCAAGGTGACACAAGATTAGATCAGGAAACCATTTAGACTTGATCCAATACCTAACACATTAATTTTCCATGCACAAGCCTACCTAGCCAAAGGTAGAGGGAAGAAAGTTACTATTCCTACCTTTGTAGCCAAGTCACCTATAAGGCTAGAAACAATATACCAACTAGATAGACCAGGTGGATACTATCACCCTCTAGAGAAAAAAGGAAAGGGAAAATGAAAGAGGAGTTCTCCTCAAAGAGCTGAAATAGAGGAGGGTGAAATTTTGACATCTCTACAACAATAGGAAAATTTGCAAGGACCAAAGGATATTAGGGTACAACAGGAAGACCCACTATTGCCACTAACGAGACCCAACTAGATAGAGGGTGAAACCCAAGAAGTCTCTCCTCCTTCAAAAGCCAAACAAGCATCCCCTTCCACCTCTAAGAAATAGAAAAGGATCAAGACCCCCATGAAGAAGAGGCAAAGGGTAATTAGAAGGATGGTTCCTTTCCCATCTATCTTAGAACCTATTCATGATGGAGAAGAAGAAGAAGAGGAAGATGAGGAGCAAGATGTGCCTTTATAAAGAAGAAAATAGCTACCAAGAGCCACTGAACAAGAGAGGAGGAGAAGTTCCACTATGACACTGCCATCAATCCCAGAAGAACCTCTAGAAATAACTACTTCAAAAGATGAAGTACAATAATGTTTTGATGAGTAAGGTGAAGAGGGCAATGATATATTCAAAATCTCATATTTTGACTTTATGCCCATGGGAATAGAGTTAACTGGGGATAAGATGAGGGATACCCCAACAAGAGTGCCCCAACATGAAGACTAAACAAAAATGTTTCTAGAATCATAGGGGCCTGATCTTACTCCCCCACCCCTTGTCGTAGTCATAGTTGTTCACAAAGGCTCTACTACTACTCCACCTCTGAATGTTAAAGAAGAATAGGTAGAAAAGGAGTCCTTATAGGTGGAAGAGCCACAACAAATTATGACCAATGAAGTGTCTATAGAGAGACAAATGGTTGAATATTAGCAGCAAACCTCCCAAGACATTGAGGTTCAAACTACAAGCTCCATGGAAACAAAGACTACTAAAGGGGAGCCATCACAGAAAGAAAAAACCCCAGAGAGGAGTGACAAGAGGAAAGCAATAGATGAACATACTCCTTCATCCTCAAGAGGTGGGCCTTCAGTAGAAAGAGTTCCAAGGTGGTTGAGGAAGGAAATGATGAGAAATAGGAAGCCACAATTCCATCCCAATGAAGAGGATATGATCGAGTTGGCTGAGGTTCTAAATAAACTTGAGTCCCCATCAGAGGAAGCAAGAGCCTTGGCATTCATCAACAATACTCAAAATTAAGATTTATTTGCTCAAGTGGCTATCACTCCTCAAGATATAGATGTAGAAGACTTAGGTCCATAGGACTATCAGATCTAAGAGGTCATGCTCAGCAAGCCTACATTGGATACCACCAGATTGATGGTTACAATGGGAATAAAGGAAGTCTTTAGAAGTCTAGAGGAAGAAGGGTCCAAACTCAAGACACTTCATAGGAAAAATGAAATCCTACAAGGATATTTAGCCAAAGTTGTTGGTCCTATGGATGTCAATCACCCTAAGGAGACTTTAAACATTGTACTCAGAGAAGGGGGAGGTGTACATCTAGATCAATTTTTTGAAAGCCTGTTAGCAATGACAGGAAATTTTTGAGGAAAAAGGTGTCTTAATCATCTAAGGGAATCTAAAGTTACTGCATGCTACACTAGAAAATGTAAATAAGATGGTAGCAATTTTGAAGTAGGATTTTAGCATAATGGATGAAGTGCAGACATAGAGTAAAGATTTATAGGTTTTGCAAGCCATAAAAGGGTAGAGGTATAGGATTTTGATAGGTTTATATGCAGTGGAAGAATTAGATTTAATTGATGATTGGATTGAGAAAATAGCAAACAATGATAAAGTAATGGAAACATTACACGTAGAGATCCATCGACTCAAGGACCAAGCCCAAGACCAAATTTTGGAGGTAGAGAAGCATTATAGTGATACATGTCTAGAAATTTTTGAGGATGATGAAAAGGAAAAATTAATACCCATAGAGGTAGTGGTAGAGAAATTTTAGAAGATTTTTGAAGAAGCTTCTACCGATGATGACATTCGGCAAGCATTCAGAACAAAAGAATCCTTGCTAGAGTTGGATATAAAACTCAGGGATTTTGCTGATACTCAAATTGAAGTAGAAAAAACAACAGATAAAAGGTTAAAGATAAATATGATGCTTTAGATTTTTTGGATGTAGCTAAGATTACTAAGATTATTGAGAAATTTAAGGGCAAACATCCAAACATAGCTCTGGTATGAAGGGCGACAAAACTTGGAAGGCAGAATTTTAATTTTTACACTCAATAAAATTTTGAGATTTTGGACCTTTTTAGGTGCATAGGTGCATAGGTACATAGGTACACAGGTTCATAGGTATGCAGGTGAGTTGGTGCACTTTTTCCAGAGGTGCACGGATATTTAACTACCAATTCCAAAAATAGAGCTTTCCATGCATCGGAAATAGATTCTGACAGCAGTTTAACTTCAATAGACACCCAGTGAAGGATCAGCTTCTATTTTTGACACTTTCGAATATTTCTACTTCAACTAAAGGCTTTCTTATTCTTTTTCTCTCATACATTCTTTTTCCTATGACATGTAAATGCTCATGCATCCAATTAATGAATATAAAATGGATGGAATCCTACTAAACACCAGTTAGATTTTTAGTTTGTATATAATTAGCTTATTTTTTAATTTAAAAGCATATTATTGCATGAAGATATCTCTCACTCTCAACATAAATTGAGGAGACAATTTCTTATAAATACTCCATTGTAATATGTAATTGGGGCCGCCATTATTTTGCAGTAAAATTATGCTTTTGGTGCTCGCATTTGGAGTGTAGTAATTCTTGCCTAAATGTGACATTGTTTTGTCAATTTTTGTTCATAAAATTGTGATTGAGCCAAAAGTTTATTGCTTTGTTTCTAGTTTTGTGATCTCTTTAGTTTTGATATTTGCTACAATTTTAAAGAATTTCACTCACATATCTAGCTTGAGAAGAAATCATCGAATTGTGTCTGCACAATTTCGTGTCTTGCATGAGTGCACTTTTTGTGGTCTTGCAATTTGATGAAGAGTGAAATATCATATGATTATTAAAGTTTCTCATCAAATATTGCATTAGTAGAATCGAGGAAGCATTGCTCATGTTTTCATTAGTTACCCACCAATTTATTTGAAAGCTTAACTCGTAGATGTGTTTTTTTCCATAGTTTATGTCCATTAGGATATTACTTTCACGTTATTTGGTTTAAAGTTCTTGTTATTTGCTTTACGAACCCCCCTATTAGATTAGGAATTCTTATTAGTTGCCATGTTAGATTGTATTCATTGGAAAATATAAAAAATACAAAAAAAAATAGTCCTTTTGTGTGTTTATTTTGAAGTAGTGTGTAGATTCTACATCTCATCCAAAATCAAATGAACCAACAAAGGCCTCCTCATGAACAAAAATATTTATCTCCAACTGAATGGATTTTAGTAGGTTGCAAGATCACCCAAAACCTTGGAGTTGATTCCCAAGATTGATTTTTCAAGATAGGAGTTCAAAAGGATTCTAGTTGTTAAGCATCGTGCAAAACAACAGTTCAACACCTACTAACATAATTTGCAAGGAATTTGTGCTGGCAAAGCATAACAAAACTTTTTTTCCTTGCAAGAAGTTTACTACTATAGAAAAGTTGGAGATTATACACACAGATCTTAGCAATCCTACAAAGACTAAAGGATTCTATTGTGAAAGATATTTTATGATTCTAGTTGATGAATTTTCTAGAATGATGTGGGTCGCATTTCTTAAAGAGAAACCTAAGGCATTTGCTAAGTTTAAGCTATTCAAGAATATAGTTGAGAATGAATCCAGTATGAAGATTAAATATTTAAGATTGGATGGAGGAGGATAATTTACTTCAAATGAGTTTAACATATTTTGTGAAGAAAATGGAATCAAAAGACAGTTATCAGCTCTGAGAACCCCTAAACAGAATGGTATTGCAAAGAGAAGGAACAGGTTAGTTATGTTGTCTTGCATTTTGTCACCACAAAATGTAGGTAACAATACAAAACATTTTTAAATTAGTTTCACATTCTCTAATTTTAGTTCATTATTTAATTGGTTAGTATTGATCAACCAATCAGTACCAATTGATATAATGAATCTTTTTATTGAAGGCCTTCATCAAGTCTTTTTTGTTTTGCTTTTTGTCGAGCCTTTGTTTGATTTTTGAAGCCTTCATATTTTGTTCTTTGCTTTTGAGTTTTTATTTTCTTGTTTTTAATCATTTGGTTTTTTTCATGTCATGCCTTTCATTTTTCCTTTTGATTCGGTCTAACCTAGAAGTCAATTGGAGTTGTCAATCAAGAGTTACATCCGTTTTAGTGCCTCAAAAGTGGACATTTTAGGTGCAACAACACAAATTAAAAATATGATGTTATATTTTCAATTTGACTTTCACTTTTTGAAAATATAACTTATATTTATTTTTTATTGTGTTTTTAAGTTACTTTAAATTTTTAACTTAAAGTGACTATAGTGCACTTTATGTTATAATTTTAATTTGAGTTACTTTTTAATTTTTCACTTAAAGTAACTATATAGTTTCAATTTAATTTTTTATTTTAAAAATAAAATATTTATTTAAATGTTACTTTAAAATGATGTTTATGTATTTATTTCATAATATGATAAATAAATATTGTTTATGACCCATTTTGTAACATTTTTATGATTTTAAGTGAATTAAATGACTTAAAGTCTTCATAAGTGGACATTTTTTATGCAATAACATGTAAAATCCACCAAAAGTGGACTTTTTACATGTCAATGCATATAAAATTTTCTTTGGTGGACCTTTTTGATGTCATTATATCAAAAGTTCATCATAAATGGACCTTTTTTTATGCTATGGCATGAAAAGTGAAGTTTTTATGTTTAAACATCTAAAAGGTAAGTTGCATTTTAAAATATGCTTCCTCCTCCAAAATGTATGTTTTAACCTATAAGAATGTTTTAAAATATGTAGTAGCACCCAAAAAGTGTGATTTTACATCAATGTATATTTTAAAATGTGTATGTGACACAAAAAGGTCTAATTTTAGAGAAAAACATGTTTTTAACATATGCATTCAGCTTCCAAAGGCCCGTTCTTGAAGAATATCATGCTCTTGCCCTCCAAAAACATGATTTTGATCATACCTTGAGATTCTCTCAATGGATTTGCATGAGATTTGTTCCATTGGAGGCATTTTTGGTTGGCAATTATTTCTCTTGCTCCTAAAATGGATTCATCAACCTCAAAAATGTTTTTGAAAGCTTTATGATAGATCACGTTTTTGGAAAAATTTGCAAAGAAATTCATTTTTAATGCATATTTTTCCTCCCAACTAAATCAATTTGGCATATTTTGGAGGTTACATTGCATTTTAGTTCATATTTTTGTTCTTAATGGACAAAACATTTTTATCTTGCAACATGAGGAAAAACATTTTTAGCCACAAATGTCTCACAAGCATGAACACTCAAAAACATTGGAATATGGAGCATGAATAGGGCATGTTTTGGCATCTCCTAAAAACTTCTCCTTATTTTTTGCCCTCTCCCATTCAAGTTTGTTAAGTTGGAAAAATTCTAAGTGTTTGGAAAGAATTTTTCAAACATTGGAGCATCTTTTCTCTTCATTTTTGGCACATGTAGGAGGACTCTTTCTTTCTTGCTTTAAATTCATGCTTATCTTGCTAATTTTATGAATGAAATTACTTGATGGTTGCCATTTGTGAAAATCTTTGCCATGGAAATTGCATTTTTCTTTTTAAAATGAAGTTTTTGTTTATTTTCATGTTTTTGGTTCTTTCACAAGTCCCAATTTCAAATTTGAGTATTGAAGTGCATTGCATCTTGGCATGTTTGAGTCATTTTCCAAAGGTACATTGTTTCTTTTGTGTTTTGTGTTTTGTGCTTGCTTGCTAGTTTTCTCCACTTGGAGAAATTGCAAGTTCTTTCCCAAGAACTTGTTTTTGCTTCATTGCATGCAAAAGCATCATCATATTTCATGTTCTATTTCCATGTCACAATATCTCATCTCTCACTCAATGAAATGCGATTACATGTTTTCCATCTACATATGCATGTAATCACATTTTCCACTTCCATTTTCACCCATCTCACTTTCTACTTCCATTCGCATGACATTATTACATGAAATATCTTACATGTAATTGCATCAAAAAGCTCTGATTTTGATTAAAAGTCACATTTTGAAAAGTCAAAAAGATGTCATTTTCACTTCCCATGAACTTTGACTTGTTTTCACCAAAAGTGATTATAAAGCTCACTATCTCACTTCCATTTTTCATTTCCATCCCTTCATATGCATTTGTGCCTCTATAAGAAAATACATATTTATGTATCTTTTCATGCTTTCCATCTCATTTTTCATTCACACTTACATGTGAAGTGCATCCTCCACCTGTATTCCCATCTCATTCCACCCTCCACCTCCCATTACATGTACTTATTTTTCATGCAATAATGCCTTAAAAACCATCCCTTCATATGCATTTGTGCCTCTATGAAAAAATACATATTTATGTATATTTTCATGTTTTCCATCTCATCTTTCATTTGCACTTACATATGAAGTGCATCCTCCACCCGTATGCACATCTCATTCCACCCTCCACCTCCCATTACATGTACTTATTTTTCATGCAATAATGCCTTGAAAATGCTATGTCACTTTTTGAAATTAGCAATTTTCATTTGCACTCATTTTCATGTATTTCACCTTCACACATTCTCATTCCATTCTATTTCATTTCATCTTCCATTTTCTCACTTTCATTCTGCATTTTGTTCATTCTATTCTGCTTTCTATTCCATTGCATATGCTTATGCTTTCTACTTGAAGTCACTTTGTCGGATTTGTAAAGTCTCCAATCCATGTTTGAATCTTCATTGCTAATCCAGAATTCATTTGTATGGAGATTCCTTCTGCTGATGTATTTGTCTTGTAGCGCAAGCACAAGATATGTCCTCACCATCCAAATCTAAAGAGAAAATGAAATATCAATATGATAAAGAATTGGCTCATGCATCTCCTTCTTTGGTCATATTTTTTGGGATGATGTGTTAGACACAAAGATTGGTCATGTGGATGTGGCTAATTTTCTACAAATAGTTGAAGCTCCAACTAGTAATGAAATGAAGCGATTAAGAGAAGCAATATTGACCTAGTATCTACATTTCCTATGGTAGCTATAGAACCTAACTTCATTTATGGATGTGCACGATGGTTTACTCCCAAGATGAAGACTATCAAAGATGTTGATGCCAAGGTTATCATTAGCCTTGATCCTAAGGTTATAGAACAAATCTTCAAGGTTCCACATAAATTAGTAACTGCTGATTTGACTAAAAGATCATCATTGGCCTATTGGAATGAGAAAAAGGGTAATTATTAGTATGTCAACCATTATTGGTTAGATAATAAAAGAAGTAATTTTTTCAGATGGCCAAAGACTATTCATTGGTCAAATTTCAAACAAGACTATAAGGATCTCATCATCCTTCTCAGCAAGATTTGTGGCCTTAAAGATTCTATTGATTTTAAGCCATGGATGTATAAGTTCATGTTTCAAATTATGGAGAATAAAGAACACATCTTTTGGGGCGAACTCATCAATATTGCACTTTTCTAGTAGATATGCAATGTGGGAACATCATTACCCTTCTACATGAATTCTTATCTAGTTTACATTGTTGCTTCCATGGGATCTTTCTCTGGTCTTTCTACCAAAGGAGATCATCTTGAAGTTCCTATTTGAGATTACTATGACCAAATCACTTTGGAAAATAGTAAATTCCACTACAAAAGATTCCAAGATTCTTTCTTCAAACATTTCTAGTGCTTGTTTGATAAGTATTTGTCCATCAAAAGAGTATCTGGTGTAGCATGGGAAAAGGTGAACCAATACAGCTGTACTTTTCTTCAGTTTTCCACTTTCACATACTTGAGAGTTGGATATTTCAAAGGTAAGTTGTATACCTTACCTAGGTATGCTACAGATTGAATCATCCTATTAGAGCTAGCTAGACAACTCGTAGATGTGCAAAGTGATTGGCATGCTTTGCATAGGCTTGGTTTTGGCATTACTTCAGCTAAGCCTTTGGCTATTGGAAATTATTCAATCATTTATGTGCCTAAAGCAAAGATCATGGAAGAAAAGTTGCAGTTGATCACCTTGAAGAAGTTTAAGGCAAGATTAGATTTTGACTATCAAGAGATGAATTCTTAGATAAAAAGAGCCTACACTTATGTTCATCGCATTGAGGACATCTAGATTGATATGAGAATAGAACTTGACATCATGAAGATGGATTATTATAGATTAACCTTGCAGTAGATAATTGATCTTAATATATTGGAAATCCCTTTAGATTTTCATGTTGAATATGATGGAAACATCCTTAATCCAAAGTTTCATCAAGTTGGCTTTGACAAGAAGTGCCCTTTTCCTATTCAATGGCAACAAAAGGAAGGTGTGTCTATCATGGATATTTTCAATCCATCTTGGTAAACACCAAAAAATGGTTGAAAAGTAAAGGCCTTAAAAGAGTAAATCCTAAGATGGACCTGGATTGTGAAAGTTTTGGTCCTCTAGATAAGCAATCACAACTAGAGATTATAGGAAAAGATGGTGCCTCATCTTTTGATGGCAAGGGTTCCCTTAAATTCAAATTGAAGGGCACAAAAGCAATTAAATCATCTCAAGTTCCTAAACCAACTATAGAATCAATAGAAAAATAAGAAGAAGAATTGTAAATAGAGTCTAATAAAGAAGATTTAGATGAAGGGGAAATCATGATCATATCTCCTCCAAAGCCTGCACAAGCATGTATCTCTCCTATACATGAAATGCCCTTTTTGCATGAGGTTGATGATGATGTGGATTCATTTTCTGTTATTTTCACTCCTTCCATTCTAGTCTCAGAGGTTAATATCATAGCTCTTCTTATTTCCTCTACTACTCCTTGTGTCCTTGCACATGAACAATATGATCACTTAGCAGATGTGTTTGAATATTTCTAACTCTTACCAGTGGTCAAGTTTCTCAACTTGATACATCTTTGATAGGATTTGAGCTTTTCATGAAGGATTCTTCTCAATGTGTTCCTATGCCTTCAGCAATATAGATTGAATCTTGCTCAATCACTATTGATATAAAATCTAGATCAGTGACAATAGTTTCAACTGTACCTATTCTTTGGATTAAAGTTTTAGCCTACTTGCATAGTTGAGTAAAATAACAAGAAAGAGAAGGAAAGTGGTTGTTCCTCCTGATAAATCTTCCTATTAAGAAGACTAAAGCCAAAACTTTGAAAGATAAAATTATTTCCAGAATTTTGGTTGATTCTGATAAAACCAAATTTGTTGAGGTTGTTGAGCCCTTGGTTAATAAACCTATTGAGGAAGTTACTCATTTTGACTACAATTTTGCTAAGGTTGAAATTAAAAAGCAATCATGTTTGGGTTGCTTGCAATATGCTCAAGACGCATTGGCTAATGTATCAAAGAGTAATCATGAGCTTTGGAAAAAGAAGAATTGGCTAAAATAGGAGATCTTTCATTTGAATGAGGTTATCTACAAAAAATCTTCTTGGAGTGTTATTGTTATTTCTCAAACATCTAAAGAGAGAAGATTGATTGAAGCTGCCAAGTCTTGGATACAGGAAATCATTTCTGAAGGAGTTTGAGCCATCACAAAGACATTTGCAGTTCATAGCTGTGTCAAAGAGATAAATGAAATGGAGAGAAACTTAATTTTTTCTTTGACTCAAGAAGCAGATAACTTGAAAGAAATTCTTGATGATTGGGATGAAATAGTAAAATTTGATCTAGATGCCTTGGTCTCATGTGACATTCTTCCGTCATCTGAAATGTTTTTCAAATTTCAGGGCTCATTGGTTATAGAGAGGAGACATTGAGGAAGCTAATCATGAAATTGTAGGTGGCCTTTGAAGATTGTCAAGCAGTTGAAACAAGTGTTACTTATGATTTGAAACAAATGGGATGTCATGTTATTGATGAATCTAGTAATCTTATTTTAGCAGAGATAGTAAATTCAGAATATACAATCAAGAACAATGTTGATGTAGATTCTAAAGATTTTGGTTCACACAAGATGAACAAGTTTTTCTTGTATAAATCCTTGACAAAACACTTGTTAGATACTATGGAAACAAGTTCCAAAGTTGTGCAATTAGCATATGAAAATGCAGTGAGAGTTGAAGCATATCGAAGACTATGGAAATTGCTGATTTTTCCACAGTGCGTGACATCATTGTCAAATCCAAGCACTGAGAAAAAAATTTTATGATTTTTGTTTTGTTTTTACTTCATGTTAGTAGTTGTAAAGAATGCATTACATGAAAAAGCATAATTTCATGTAATGCAAGTTACATGTATATAAAAGGATGTAATGTAAGTTGCATGTAACCCTATATTTTCTTCTGTAGTTAGACTAGATCAAAGTTGGTTGAGTTGCTCCCACTTTTCCCCCACCTTTTTCTCAGCTCCTGTGCCTATATAAAGGAGCAGCCCCTCGTTGTAAAATCATCATTATCGTTATGTAAGAGAGCTCTAGAGAAATTGTGCCAACAGAACTTTGTTTGTGTAAGCACTATTTTGAGAGAAAGTGAATACAAATGAGCATTTGAGACTTGACTTTGATTAAGTGAGATTTTTATCTATGTGAATTGTAAGTTTTGTCTATAATTCATCCAAAAAAAAATTATTCATGTTATCTTGTGTTATTGGTAATTATATTTCATGAATTGAATAGAAAAGAGTTAACAATTAATTGAAGCCAAAGTTTTGACCAGGAGTAATTGTGAAAGTGTATAGCTAGAAGCTTTTCCTATAGCTTATATTTTCTTCTTAATTCACAAAATAAAATAGCTAAGTATTCTTACTTTTAGGAGTCTTTTTGCCCTAATTGTAAAGTTTTTCCATATAGAAGTAGGACTGGACTTAGAGCCAAACCAATACATTTTTAGCTAGCCTTTGAGTTAGTAAAGGTTTATTGGTATCACTGTTTCCAGCTCTTGATAGAAGTGTAGTTAGAGATTCACCCTACCCATTATTCGCTCCATGAGTAAGTGGATTCTTTCTTGAAAGTTAAGAAGAAAGGATATTGGTAACACCCTTTTAACAAAATCTCTCAACTTCTTTCTTACCTTGAGTTGATCCAAGGAATAATGTAATGCCCTATGCGGAGATCCTTGGAACAAGGATGAAATACAAGAAAGATTTTTTTAAAAAAATTAAAACAAGTGTAAGTGCACATGACAAAAACATACATGGATCACAAAGATCACAACGGAAGACTGAAAATCAACCAAACACCAATGGATCTCCAAATGCCACTACTAACCAAAACATAAATAAGAAATCATATGAGATCAACCAAGCTAACAAACAAATGCTGACTCTTGAAAATTGGCTAAGTCTAAAATCCTGAAGCCCTAAAATTTTTTAGACTCTTTATCTTAGCTCGTAGAGGTCTAGAACCTATCTCAAATGAATCATTGCATATATTAAAACATATCTTAAGTATAAGGAATTAAATAAATAACATATTTTAAACCCCTTAGGAAATTTCTTTTGAACTAGGAAGGTGTAAAACCAAAAAGGGTATCCAAAACCAATTTTTGACCTTTAATCCAACAAGCCTAGATAGCCCCTATTTTTCGTGTCAAGCCCAAGAATACCAAATTCTTGCGTGAAGAAGTAAATAGTGTCACAAGAAGAAGTTCACAAGAAGAAGTACCTTTGTGTAGGGTTTCACATGAGGAAGTGCACATCCATGTGAAGAAACCCACCACACTGCGTGAAGACTTGCATCCTCACTCGAGAAAGTGCAACCTTGTGCAAGAACTTAAATCAGCATGCACACACCAAAAGTAATAAAAAGCTAAGGAAACTATGAAACAAAGTTCCTCCACACTGGGGAGTGCCAAAACCACATTTTGAGGTGATAACACTTGAATCATAACTAAAAGACATAAAACTAGACTCAAAGTCTAACCATCTAATCAATAGCAAAGGAAATGATAGAAAGAAACATTGCAGTGTACTAAAAGCAACATCGCATTTAAACACAAATAACATTGCAATGAGAAAAATAACCAAACTAAGTATGTGGTTTCCCCCAACCATAATAGCATCATCAGACCATCGTGGGCCCTAGCCAACCCCTGCACGTAACATTCCCAAGCTATCGATCAAATCATCAGTACTATCATAACAAAACTATCACTATTAAATATGCTACAAAAAGTGAAGGAAATCTAACATGCTAGTAGTAAAGTAGTAGATAATCCTGCAAAGTAGATAACATCACCTAGCACATGCTAGTTATCATAATAAGGAATGTGTTAAAACTAACATCATATAAACATGATAAATAACATCCCAATGAAAGCATAAATCACAAGGAAGCATACTCTATAAACAAAAGTACCAAGTGAACACATCTAGCAACGGTCGCACTAGGATTATAGACCATCTTTGTACACTAATCCCTAGTAGTGGTGAAGGTAGCTATGCCTCCCAACCATTTGGCACCTGTAGGCCCACACCTATTGTGCTGATGGAGGTAATGATCCAATGAAAAACACACGCACAACAAACATCCATGGCTAATACTCACGCCAGGCAGTATGATGACTAAATCCAAGATATAAACAATGCATAAACTATAGGTCCTAGTCAAACATCTCAATGGGCTACTATGTAGGGACTGAAATCATGGAGAGTTGCTTGGCATCCAAAATCTCAAGCTTGAATCACATGTGGAAACACTCTCAAGGTATTCCCTTGTAGGCTATCACACTAATGCGGATTCTCACTCAAGGTACTCCCTTGAAGGCCAACACATAGAACCTTTTTCATTATCTTAAGTTTTATTACCACCCAATGTTTTATTTAATTATCACTTACTTAAAACTTCTTCATGCCAACCCTATGGGACAAGGTCACCAAGCTACAAGATAGAAGCCCCCTCAACATGCTACCCTACCCTACCCATGCTCATCCAATGATGAGTGCCTGTAGGCATGCAAATCCCCAACCCAAACCCAATGATCATAACTTCTAGATAGCACATGGAAGGTCGAGCCCGAAAAGTCCTCTAACAATTGTATGCACATGTACTCGTGTGTGGTACACCACCATCATGAAGATCATAACACAAGGACTGGATGAGAACACAAACATAAAGTCACTCAACCAAAAAAAACTCAAGAGGACGAACACAACATGCATCCCAAGGCAACATAAAATGAAATAGTGGTCTAACGGATATCCAAAAGGATTATCCAGGTCCACGACCCACATTGTGCCAAGAAAACTTGAGAAAATAGGGTGACATGCAAAACAAGGCAAAACCCCCAATTTGGAAAAATTTCAAAATTAAAACCCATTTGGCCTTTGGATGCAAAAATCCCAAAAATCAAAAAATAATTGAAATCAAACATTATATACAAAAATGGCCAGCATAATCGCTCAAAAACCCAAACCCCCATTTCAAAAATAGGGAAAACGTTCATATCCGACCAACCAAGGAAAACTAGCAAATAGAAACAGAGGGGAACACAAGTTCTCAACCTCTTAACATACTGCTACAAGAAATAGAAGCTGAAATAGAGTGAAAATAATAAAATGAGAAAGCCCTACCTAACAACAAAAAGGGACAAAACTGAAACTCGCACAATAAAATAAATCACCCGTCGAATCTACCGAAACTCATGACAAAGCACAGTCTACCTAAGCCGAATCCAATGAGACCAACCTCGCAAAAATCCCACGCTCATAGCTCCCAAAATGAACAAAAAACCAATCCTTTAGAAGAGGATTTCCAAATTTTCTCTCAAAATTCTATTTCTAAAAAGTGAGAAGTGAATAATGAATTCACTTTTCCAATAGTTATTCACTTTTCAAGTGAATAGTCGATTATGACAAATAGCCAGCTAGAGTAGCTAAACTCTAAATTGACCCAAACAAAAATAGGTTATTATCCGTAATGAAAATTCTCCTAAGAAAAAGTTGCCAAAAATTAAATCTAAAAATATTTAAAGGCCAAAAATCAAAAATCACAGAAAATCACTTAACATTTTCATGACAATGTGAACTTCTAAATACATAGACACGCTCACTGGTCTAGTCAAATAAAGCAAATAAGTTCAAATTTACTAATCACTGAAAGGTTTTAATTAAAATAATTAAAATAGGGATACGTTGACTATACAAGGACGACATTGGTAAAATATGAATAGTTGATTCACTAACTACATGTGCCATTGCCAGGGATATAATTTTTGCACACTAAAATACATGATCAAGTGCAATTGCATATAATATCATAGCTGAAGCAACATGTATTAAAATACCTATTTAATCCATTTATATCACTCATGTTCACAAAAAATGTAAAGATACAAGGATGAAGTAAATAACCATAGCATAAAATTTATCTCATAACATAATCAACAAATATGTCCAATAAACCATATAATCAAATATCCTCATAGATTCACCATCATCTCAAAATAGAATCAACATGCAAATATGATAAACTGAATTGCTTAGCAGTAAAGCATCTATGGTACTAAGTCAAAGTATAACATCCAACCTTTGGGTCATCATAAGGTATAAAATAAGAATATCAAGTATCTCTCGAATCAAAATAGACAAGGTACAGACTACAAACACAAGAGGCACTACAAATGATGAGAAGGGGGAGCCTTCCCTTTAAGGTAGGTGAGACTATGTCTCACACGCTATGGCTGGTCATCCAATTTTGTGACTAGATTTTTACCCAAAACTATCAATTTGTCATGCCCAAAATATAAGAGTAAAATGCACACAAAATTTACAATTTAATTGAATTCTCTTCAAGGGCTTTCACAAGAGATCTTTTCCAATGTCCTCAATGCATCAAAGAAATCATGGGAGAGACAAGAACCAACATGGATGTAAAACAACACAATAAGATGAACAATTCAAACATGCATTCCCAACCCAGTTTTGCACAATAGGTTCATTAATGAACCAAAATAGGGGGGAGGTGGATTATCTCAATAGAAGATGTCAATCACCATACCATAACATAGCCCTTTTGGGGCCAACATTCAAGAACTTCCATTCTTCTATAAATGTCCTTTTGGAGCCAATATAACAAGGGTATTCATTTCTTCCCTTCTTCAAGAATTCAAAAACTTTCATACAAGGTATGGGATGACAAGTAGGGGCCCATACACCCTACCCTCTTTCCCTTCTCTCACCATGAGAGGAGACTTTACACTATTGAGGTCCAACTAAGGCCCTTCCCCATACATGGCCACTTCTTCCCTATCCAAGGGTGAGTGATGCCAAAACAATCCTCATGAAATCTCCTCAAAATACAAAACATCAAGCAAGCATGAGAACAACATCAAAAGAAAGACAAGTTAAGATCCCTCCCAATCAACGCCAACACACACAAGAAAGCAATACAAAAGCAACACAATGCCTTATGCATGATTCAACCAAGAACAACATGAATAAAAATTCTAAAAGAGTGAAGAACTCCTACCTTCACAAAATGTTATGGTAAAATGGAAATGTTACTGAATTTTACACATGCTGAAATTTACTAAGAAGTAACATTGCAAAAAGAAGCATACATTTTCTATTCATTACTATTCCATCATTTTTGCAATCATTTATGAAACCATGCGCAAAAGAGATACAATGTTTATTGTATAGATCATCATCTAATATGTACAATTTTCATTGTTTAAAAAGTATGAAATGAATGAACATGTTGATTAGAGAAGATCTCACACAAGCCGTGAGTCTAATTAGCTAGGTTTCCTTCATAAGGAAATATATAAACAGAAATACAATTCAACAAAATAAATAGTGATAGAGATAACCAGTCATTTCCTGTTGCTTTGACTGGTTATAAACTATGTGTTCCTGAGATCCCCGCCGCACTCGTCCAGCTCCGAACTCCACACTTTCTAGCAACTAAAAAAACATAAAGCAACTAATGTTAGATCCCAAGGGATCTAAGCAATGACTACCTATCTCTACGACTACATATTCTATCTGTCAATGCATTTCATCATGAAAGAAAACAAGCAGTGATATTGGCATTTAGTGCTGAAAGAAATAAAACCATTTGTGAGTGTCACAAGCCCATGCTTGAACCTCATAAGATATGCAATAGGATAGAGAAGATGAACAAACTAAAAAATCTATATTATGAAGTTATTTATGAACATGTGCAACAAGAAAATAGGGATATCGAGGAATGTTGTTTGCATCTTATTTTCAGCAAAAATGAAAAGTACCTAAAATATAAATTGTATTTAGAGCAAGTCATTTATGTTTGTATTGAGCATTGAAAACATCTATTCAGAATTTTCCATCCATAATGGAAACATGCAAATTTTTAATCAAAGAGAAACACCTTATGCAACATGACAATAGGACAACGAAAATCAGATGAAGTATTTCTCAAGCAATGTGATCCTCATAAAGCATGTACAAATAGATAGCTACAGCAGAGTTTAGCAACATGTGAAATCATCAATCAATTCAAGCTGGAGGACTTTGGCACATTAATTGTTGCATGGAAGCTTTCACAAATGAATTAAACATAAAGGAGCAGCAAAGCAAATGAATGGTGACATCTTTAGAATAAAATGCCAGGGGCATTTCCATCCTGATTAGGATGACAAGGTATTGTTCATAGGCAACGAAGCATCAAAGAGATGAACAAAATTAGTTTGAACTTTTTTTAAGCCACAGCATATAACAAGGTATCAGTATTCCAATGAAAGAGGGATAATGACCGTAAAGAGAAAAGAAAGAGACAATGATCTATTGCTGATATATCAAAATTTCAAAATACCCAAGATGGCTTCATTTGCAGCAAATATGAAATGTCAGAGTAGGCATCAATTTTTATGGTGGGTACAAATTCCCAGCATAAGGCCAGTAGAATACGAACAACAAAACGACAAACATTTTGATGAGAAGTTTCACATTCTACCAAATCACAATGATAGTATTGTTCCTAAGAATATGAATATACATCAAGGCATCTTCCATATTAGAGGATAGTACGCATACAGGTATGAATGATAGTCTTCATCAAAATAGCAATATGTTTTAATGGAAATTTTAAAAAAGTAAAATCCTTCCAAAAATGGTAAATCTTTGTTATAAGTGGCTTCACCAAAGTAGAAACCCCATCTAGGTACTTGTGAAGAATAGGAAAATAGCAAGCTCAGACATGAGGAGAAATAAAAAATCTTTGGTAAAACTTCTAGTTCATATCAACAATGGTGGCATATTACAGAAGTAAAAGAAATTAAATCGTAGCAAGGGTTTTAGATCAGGCTACATGTCTACAGCAAATGGCTCAATGAAGTCATTTTTTAGCTTGAAAATGCATCGAGCTACCTTCTATAATCTCATGGCAGAAAACATAAACCCCATTCGGGTTTGAAAAATGCAACTTGCAAGCTCATTCAAAGGGAAAACTCATATGTAACAGCAGTAGGCATACCTTTTTAGCTTCTTCTTCCGTGGCGACTCAAGAGGATAAAAGAAATAGAATAGATATATTAACTTCATCCAACTGGAGGACATTGTAAAATTCACATAGATCACCTCTTGCTTCAGCAAGCACAGAGAAGACATTCATGACCCCAGGTGTTATGAAGATGCAAAGCACATGAAAACTAGTGGATTCTCCATCAAGATAGCGGCCATGGAATGTCTGTAAACCCTCATTCCTATCCTCCATCGCAAGTCCAAATGTTTCCAAAAGATGAAAATGATAAATTGAAGAAGGAAGATTTAGGGTATTCAAACATATATCTTGCCTCAAAGAAATCTAACTTTCTTTTGAAGTCTGCAGGTGACTTTATGGGATTTTTATCCTATTTCTTTCATTTTTGTGTTTTGAGTATGGGGGTATATGTTTATGTGTTTGTAAGAAGGTTTTTTTTTATGTTGCTTTGGGAAATCTTTAAAATATTTAAAATGTTAAAATAATATCTATTTTAATGTTTTTATTTATTTTAAAATGTAAATTTGAAGGATTTCTTCAGTTCTATTTTTTGCAATAATCTCGAATTGTAAAGGAAATACTTTTTAAGTGATGAATTATAAATCATTTATAGTATTTTTCCTTTTCTTAAAATGCAAAAAATAAAGAGCTATTACTTATTTTCTTTTGCATGGGTTTACTTGTAAAGAAAATATTAAGGTGATAAAATTATAAATCACTTAATGTTTTCTATCATTAAATGCAAAGGGAGGTAGATCATTTTTCCCTGTGTGGTCCTTATGTCAAATATTTTGAATATCTGGAAGTTTTATATGTCTAGGTCAAATTTGACTCTGTCAGGGCAGTTGACGGGTCTTTATTGCATCTTGGAGAATTTTGGGGATTGCTCAGAGCTAATAACTGCATTTATGAGGGACAGTTTTGATGATTTTTTTTTTAGGCCATGCTTTTTGGGGGATTTTGTACACTTTTGGAGTCTTTTAAAGGACTCAAGTTTGACCTTTGAGGCTGTATCCGACCCAGCATTTATGGCCTCCAAAATGCAGTTGGGAAAAAAGGTGTTAAGTATGAGTAGAAAGCTCATTTGTAGGGGTTCTGATTTGTGTGGATGGAAGTTTTGTGGCTATTCTCTGAGTCCTCAACTTCATTCTACAAAGTCTGTAATTCATTTCTGGAGATATAATATAGGTTACAGTATTATGATTATGCTCGGTGAAGTTATCAGTTAGCCCTTTTCCTTTCTACAATTTATGTCTGCATTTTAAATGATTGGATAGGTTAACTTGTGAATGTTTCATTATTCCTTGTTTTTCTATCTCATTTTAGCACCTTTGTGTAGAACAGTAAGTTTGTTTGTAGGTTATAACATGTATTTTTAGGTGAAATTGGTCAAAGGGAGGTATTAATTTATCTTTCTCTTTGTAGTTTCAGTGGAAAACCTTATTATAAATCATTTGTGCAAGCCTTTACAGGAAGTTGTGTTTCATCTGTGTTTCATAAAGCTATATAATCCTCTCTATTACATGCGGGTTACATTTTCACACCCCTTTTTGGTGTATCACCTCCTTAGTTTAAACTTTAGGTTTAGGTTTGATTTTTAGTAAATTCTTCCCCTTTTCCCTCAAGTTTTTTTTAACTTTTAAGAGGTTATTACTGAGAGATTCAATAGGAGCCGGCCTAGAATCCAGAGGTTTCATCTCACTGTCCAGTCCCATTTAGTGAAGTGAATCCCACGTTAAGTAAGGGTTACTAAACATTTTCCAACTCAGTAAAAGGTGCAAATCCTAAAACTTAATAGGTAAGTTGAGAAGAGCTTTTCCCTTTTCTTCCTTCAATCTTCAAACTTTCTCCAAAACTAGAGATTGGGTGACAACCCCAAAACTCTTACAAATTGCCTCTAAGTATGATCCTTAACTCAACTAGACTTCAAGCAAACTCAAGATGGAGTTTGAGTCATGAACTCAATTGGGAGACAATCAATTTTCGCAATCAACCAAAAATAGGGTTTTTGAGTGACCCTAAAAGTCAACCAAAGGGACTAAGGGGTTGGAAAGTGCTCCCCACCCACATCCTTACCCCTAGGGTACCTAAATTTGATATTTTTAGGCCTTAAAGACTTAATAGGAACAATTAAAAGCTAGGAGAATTTTAAGACCAATTAACAACCTTCAAAAAAAGATAATGCAAAGATAGCACAAAATTAACAAGTGGTTTAGTTCCATCTTCCCATTGGGTTTTCTCGGCTAAATTTTCTGCACACTCATTGCACACATCAGTAGATCAAGAAACACATGTATATATGTAAAAATATGTATCAAGAAATTCATGTAAATTAAAACATCCATTTTCTACAAATCAATTGTTCATCTCATTCTATTCCTTAAAATTGGAAAAATCAAAATGTTAGTTCTACATTCATTCACTTCATCATCATACATATTTATAAAGCATTAAATGATGAAAACAAATATCTAAAAGTAAAGCATCACACATCATAAATAGCATAATAATGTTCAGTGCATCAAATAATATTCTGACATATCGAGACATGAGTATCAAAATAATAATGTATCATCGATGCTAAGGTGGGTCAGGGAAAGGCCTCACATCCTCCCCCACTAGGCATGAACTTCCTCCTGGAGTTCATCAAAAAGATATGGGTACTGAGATCACATCTATGCCACATCCTCCCATGAAGTTGTAACCTCATCATAGCAATCCCACTAGACTGTAACCTAGTCAAGTTCTCAACCTTGAAGTGCTAGGGTCCATCAGGGAATAATACGGATAGGCTCTAGCACTAGCTGGCCGTCTGAATCCACCTGCAAAGAATCCCAATCTATAATATGAGACTCATCATAAATGTATCCTCTAAGTACTGAAATGTGAAAAACATCGTAGATGCGTGACAGGCTAGGTGGCAAGGCTAAATGGTAGGCAATTGGTCCTATCCTCTCTAGGATCTTGAACGGTCCAACGAACCGAGGTGCCAACTTAGAGCCCTTTTCGAATTGAATCAGACTCTTGTGCAATCGCACCCTCAAGAACACTCTATCACCAACCTGATACTCTCGATCTATCCTCTTCACATGAGCATACTTCTTATGTTGATCATGTGCCTCTCTCAAGCATTGTCTAATCAGAGTCACCTGTTGCTCCATCTTCTTAACTAACTGAGGGCCAATAGATACTCAATCCTCGATCCTATCCCAACTCAAAGGCACCCTACAAGGTCTTCCATTAAAGGCCTCATAAGGTGGCATACCTATGGAGGAATGGTGCCCATTTTTATAGGCAAACTCGACAAGGTGTAGATATTCCTCCCACTTGACCTGATGGTCCATCAGGTACATATGCAACATGTCCTCCAAAACTTGATTCACTCACTCGGTCTGACCGTTGGTCTGAGGATGATAGGTTGTACTAAAATTGATACTAGAGTCAAATGTTGTCTGCAACTCTCTCCAAAATGATGAGGTGAATAGTGAGTCTCTATCAGAGATGATCTTACGGGGAATGTCATGAAGTCTAACAATGTCCTGTAAAAACACCTAAGCTATGTTCTATGTTGTGTATGTAATACACATGGGAGAGAAGTGGGCAACCTTGGTCAACGTTTCAACTATCACCAAAATAGCATTGTGGTGATGAGATGACAAGGGGAGACCAACAATGAAGTCCATAGATATAACATCTCACTTCCACTCTGCAATCTCATGAGGCTAAAGGAGCCCACCGGGATGATGATGCTCTACTTTCACCCTCTGACACTCGAGGCATCTTGCAACTATGTTAGCAATCTGCACCCTCATGCCTGGCCAATGATATAACTATCTCAAATTTGCATGTAACTTCTTAACACCAGGGTGCACTGCGTAAGGTGCTCTATGAGCCTCAAGTATAATGAACTCATGCAAACCCCCAATGGAAGGTACATGCATATGTCCTCTTATATGCAAGAGTTCATCAAACTCTAAGGAATACTATGAATACTTCCCTTCTAAGGGCCTCTGAGCATGCACTACTTGACTAACCTCTACATAAAGCTCATCTGCTAGTAAGTGCTAAAGAATCCGCTCTCTCAAATTAATACTAGCAGTCATAGATGATAACTCATGGCACCTTCTACTTAAGGCATCTACAACTACATTCTCCTTCCCATTGATGTAATGAACATCAAAATCATACTCAGAAAGGAACTCCATCCACCTTCCCTACCTAGCATTAAGGTTTGGCTACGTGAATATGTACTACAAGCTCTGGTGATCAGAATGAAGCTCAAATCTATGACCTAGTAGGAAGTGTCACCACCTCACTAAGGCATGAACCACTACCACAAGCTCTAGGTCATGAGTAGGGTAATTGAGTTCATGAGTCTTCAACTTTCTAGACTCGAAGGAAATAGATTGGTCATCTTGCATAAGAACTGCCCCAATACCATCCAAAGATGCATCGGTGCACACCATAAAATATGCAGATGAATCTGGTACTGCAAGAATCAGTGCACTCGTGAGGGCTCTCTTGAGCTCTTGAAAAGCTCTATCGCACTTATCTGTCCACTCATACGTCTTTCCCTTCCTCTGAAGAGACGTGATGGGGTGTACCAATCTAGAGAACCCTGCAATGAAATGTCGATAATAACTTGCTAAACCCATAAAGCTCCTCACCTCAGTGACACTGGTGGGCGCTGGCAAATCCATGATGGCCCTAATCTTTGATGAGTCTACTAAGACACCATCACCTGATATGACATGACCCAAATAATGTATCGCAAGTCTAAAGAATGCACACTTCAACTAGCTTCCAAACAATTGATTCTCCCTCAACTTCTACAATACCTATCTCAACTACTCTTCATGCTCCTTCTTTTCATGAGAATATATCAGGATGTCATCCAGGAAAACAACCACAAACTTATCCAAAAAGGTATGAAATACTCCATTCAACAAGAGCATTCGTAAGGCCAAATAGTACCACGGTGAACTTATAGTTACCATACCTAGTACGAAATGTAGTCTTAGGGATATCATTATCCACAATCCTCAACTGATGATAACCTGACTTAAGATCAATCTTTGAAAATACTCGAGCACCCTACAACTGATCGAAGAGATCATCAATTCTAGGAAGAAAGTATCGGTTCTTGATGGTTACTTTGTTCAATTGCCAATAATCAATACACAACCTAAGTGATCTGTCCTTCTTCTTTATGAAGATCACTGGTGCACCCCAAGGTGACACACTAGCTTGAATATGCCCCTTCTCTATGAGTTCCTCCAACTGAATCTTTAGTTCACTAAGCTCATGAGTAGTCATCCTATAAGGTGCTCTCAACACTGGCTCTACTCCTGGCACAAGATCAATATGAAAATCCATTGCTCTAGGTGGAGGCCTACCAGGGAGCTCTGAAGGAAAAACATCTGCAAACTCCTGCAATATAGTAAAATCATCGAGGGATGGCTCCCCCTCTGAATCTTCCTCCCTATCGTTGATGGTGATAGCAAACAATTGACATCCCTTTTACATGCACCACCTAAGCTACATAGCGGAAATCATATGATGGTATATGGGTCTCTTAACCCCAAGGATCACTCTAGAGATACCATCCACATTCACACATTCCACCCTCTTCTATCGACAATCCATCTTTGGTGCTATGGGCATAAAGCCAATCCATGCCAAGAACAACATCATAAGAACCTAGAGGGGTAATGCATAGATCTGACATTGTGGACATGTCTCCAATCTAAATTGGGAAATTATGCACCATGGAACCAACTGACACTCTGGCTCCTGAGGCTAACTCTACCTCCCAACTAACATCTTGACTAATTGCCACTAGCCCGCAATGCTCTACAATAAAAGGAGATATAAATGAATCAGTAGCTCTGAAATCAAATAAAATAGTAACCACGCTACCCTGTATACTACCTGTAGCCTCAATAATTATAGCCTAGCAGTTGTCAACCACTACAAAAACTCTGTAGGACCTGCCTATGTCACCAATTGTCAGCTCCGAATATGCCCCTGTTTGACCACCGAATGCTTGTGTCTAAGGACACTCTCTAGCTATGTGACCCATGCCACCACAAGTGTAACATGGTCCTTACGTGTAAGATTATGCACCCTATGATCCAGACTGTTGTGGGCCTCCTAACCTGCTAGATCCACTAGAACCACCCCTAGAAGACTATTGAGTCTTCCCTGGTTGTGACTGCGGGGTCTGTACTTTCTAATCCTGCCTTGGTCCCTGTGAATGCCACTGCTTGGGCTTAGAGCTTTGATAACCTTGTGAGGGTTTCTATTGTTGCTACTAAGGTTTCTACTGCTGAGACTATTGGCCCTTAGAGGACCCTACTGTGTAGTTCTGATTCCCTTTCCAAGGAAGTTCTGCTGGGTAGAGTTTTAGTTCTGAGATTGATTCCGTGACTCCTGTCTACCCCAAGTATCCTCTGCAACCAGTGCAACCTCAACTACATGTCTAAAGGTAGTAGGAAAGGCCATACAAATTGGACCCTGGAGGGAGAAATTTAGGCCCATGATAAATTGATGCACTTGCAGTTTCTCATCCTTCATGTACTTGACATAAGGAAGGAGCTCGAGAAACTCGCTCTCATATTGAGCTACAATGAGGCCCCTCTGATGTAGTGAATGAAACTCCTCTATCTGCTTCTTTCTGAAGTGCACAGATAGGTACCTCTCCCTGAATCTCTCTAAGAATGACTCCCATGTGAGGGTATCCATGCCCACTCCTCCTCTAGTCTCCTCCTGATGCCACCAATTGGAGGCATCTCCCCTTAACTAATGAACTACAAGACGTGCCTTCAGATTACTCCCATAAGGACGTAATCCAAAGCATCGCTGAAGACTCTATAACCAGGTCTCTACTACTATCCCCTCTATAGAACTGGTAAAGAGTGGTGGTCCGAGTCGTATCAACTTTCTGATAGCATCTCCTATATGTCTAGGAGGTCTATCAAGTGGTGGTCCTCTCTGATGCATCAACTCACCCTCATGCTCACCCTACCTCGATTGAGGACTCCAAATCCTCTCCCTATCTCTAACCCTGCCTCCTTTGGGAACCTGTGCTTCCCCTTCAAGAATCTACTTCCCTAGTTGTACTATAGGTGCTACACTCTACTAGACTATGCCAATCAATGCCTGGAGGGCATCCAAAATATCTCAATTTGGATTCAATGGTGGAGGTGGTGGTGGTGGTCGATCCTCTTGTCTTTCTCTACCACCTCTTTCCCTATGACCTCTACCTCATCAGTTGCTTTGAGTAATAGGAGGCATCCTTCACAATTATAGCTTTAGTTAAGTTCAGAAGCATAATGGTTTAAGATTCATAGTGTTGAAACTCGAGCTCTGATACCAAAATTTCATGCTCAAAATATAAGAGTAAAACGCACACAAAATTTATAATTTAATTGAATTCTCTTCAAGGGCTTTCACAAGAGATCTTTTCCAATGTCCTCAATGCATCAAAGAAATCATGGGAGAGACAAGAACCAACATGGAGGTAAAACAACACAATAAGATGAACAATTCAAACATGCATTCCCAACCTAATTTTGCACAATAGGTTCAATAATGAACCAAAATAGGGGGGAGGTAGATTTTCTCAATAGGAGATGTCAATCACCATACCATAACATAGCCCTTTCGGGGCCAACATTCAAGAACTTCCATTCTTCTATAAATACCCTTTCGAGGCCAATATAATAAAGGTATTCATTTCTTCCCTTCTTCAAGAATTCAAAAACTTTCATACAAGGTATGGGATGACAAGTAGGGGCCCATACACCCTACCCTCTTTCCCTCCTCTCACCATGAGAGGAGACTCTACACTATTGAGGTCCAACTAAGGCCCTTCCCCCATACATGGCCACTTCTTCCCTATCCAAGGGTGAGTGATTCCAAAACAATCCCCATGAAATCTTCTCAAAACACAAAACATCAAGCAAGCATGAGAATAACATCAAAAGAAAGACAAGTTAAGATCCCTCCCAATCAACCCTAACACACACAAGCAAGCAATACAAAAATAACACAATTCCTTATGCATGATTCAAGCAAGAGCAACATGAATAACAATTTCAAAAGAGTGAAGAATTCCTACCTTCACAAAATGTTATGGTAAAATGCTAAGTTGAGAAGAGCTTTTCCATTTTCTTCCTTCAATCTTCAAACTTTCTCCAAAACTAGAGATTGGGTGACAACCCCAAGACTCCTCCAAATTGCCTCTAAGTATGATCTTTAACTCAACTAGACTTCAAGCAAACTTAAGATGGAGTTTGAGTCGCCAACTCAAGTGGGAGACAATCAATTTTTGCAATCAACCAAAAATAGGTTTTTTGAGTGACCCTAAAAGTCAACCAAAGGGACTAAGGGGTTGGAAAGTGCTCCCCACCCACATCCTTACCCCTAGGGTACCTAAATTTGATATTTTTAGGCCTTAAAGACTTAATAGGAACAATTAAAAGCTAGGAGAATTTTAAGGCCAATTAACAACCTTCAAAGAAAGACAATGCAAAGATAGCACAAAATTAACAAGTGGTTTAGTTTTGTCTTCCCATTGGGTTTTCTCGACTAAATTTCCTAAACACTCGTTGCACACATCAGTAGATCAAGAAACACATGTATATATTTAAAAATACATATCAAGAAATTCATGTAAGTTAAAACATCTATTTTCTACAAGTCAATTGTTCATCTCATTCTATTCCTTAAAATTGGAAAAATCAAAATGTTAGTTCTGCATTCATTCACTTCATCATCATACATGTTTATAAAGCATTAAATGATGAAAATAAATATTTGAAATTAAAGGATCACACATCATAAATAGAATAATAATTTTCAGTGCATCAAATAATGTTCTGACATATCGAGACATGAGTATCAAAATAATAATGTATCATTGATGTTAAGATGGGTCGGGGTGAGGCCTCACACAATTGCAAAATATCCACCCAACAAGTTATAGAAGTTGCAAGAGCTATGTTAGCTGAAAATGATGTATCAAATACATTTTGGAGAGATGTGAATAGAGCACTCTACACTATGAATGGAGGGCAAGTTAGGAAAGACACAAACAAAACATCTTATGAACTGTGATTCGGTCTCTCACCTATAGTTAAGTATTTCAAAAAATTTGGGAGTAACTATTATATCAAAAGAGATGATGATATTGGTAAGTTTGATGGTAGAAATCATGAAGGTATATTTCTTGGTTATTCATTGAAAAGCAAGGCTTATAGATGGTATAATCAGAGAACTAAGACTATTATGGAAAGTGCAAATGTGAGACTTGATTAAAAATTCAGGATACTAAAAAGAATAGTTGATTACAATTCAGATGATGTTATTACTAAGCCAAGGAATGATGAGGTATTTATTGAGACTAACAATGATTTGCAGAATGAAGGAGGGCCAAGCCAAGAACAAAGCTTGGAACCTTTGGTAGAGCCAAGAGTTGAGATAGCAACTCCTACCTCAAGAAAGAATATGATAAAGAATCACCCATCCGAGCAAATCATCAGAAGCAAAGATAAAGGTGTGATGACAAGAAGTAGAGTCAATGAAGAACTATGTTTGATATCTCAAGTTGAACCTAAGAATGCAGATGAAGCATGCAAAGATGACTATTGGAAGCAAGCTATAAAGAGGAATTGGATCAAATAGTAAAGAATGAGACATGGGAATTGATCCACAGATTAGAAGACAAGAATTTAATAGGAACTAAATGGGTATTCATAAATAAGATGAATGAACAAAATAAATGAACAAGGTGAAGTTGTAAGGAAAAAAGAAAGATTGGTATGTAAATATTATTCACAACAAAAAGGGATAGATTATGAAGAAACCTATGCTCCAGTGGCTAGAATAGAAGTAGTAAGATTATTCTTAGCCTATGCAACACAAAAAAAATTCAAAGTATATGAGATGGATTCAAGTCAACATTTCTAAATAGAGAACTTGAAGAAGAAGTGTATATTGAGCAGCATGAAGGATGTCCTTTGACAAAAGACAAAGATATAGTATGTAGACTAAAGAAAGCATTGTGTGGCCTAAAGCAAGCACCCAAAACCTAGTATGCAAGGTTGGACAAGCATTTGACAAAGCTTGGATATAGAAAAGGTATCACAGATAGTAATCTCTATTAGAAAGAAATTGATAATGGTTAATTTATTTTGGTAATATTTGTTGATGATATCATATTTGGAGGAAATAATGAGGAAAGTGAGAATTTTACAAAAGAGATGAAGAAAGAATTTGAAATGAGTATGATAGGAGAGATGAAATATTTTCTAGGATTGTAGATTGTATAGAATAAAGAAGAAATCTTTATTTCTCAAACTAAGTACTTGAAGGATTTATTGAAAAGATTTTGTTTGGAAACATGCAAACCTATTGGAACACCTATGGTAACTAGACACAAGTTATCTCTAAAGGATGAGGCACCTACTATTGAGTAGAAAAAGTACAGATCTGTGATTGGAGGATTGCAATATCTGACTCACACAAGCCCGGATATAGAAAATGTAGTTAGAATTTTTGCAAGATTCTGGGCTGATCCTAGAGAAGCACATTATACATAAGTTGAGAGGGTGCTTAGATATCTAAAGGGAACATCAGAGTTTGGATTATGGTATGATAGATCTAATGATTTCACTCTAAGTGCTTATACTGATGCACATTAGATAGGCAGTATGGATGACAGAAAGAGCACCAATGGTGGAGCATTCTTTCTTGGAGGAAGATTGATTTCTTGGTTAAGCAAGAAGTAGGATTGTACATCACAAAGTACAAAAAAATTAAAATATGTTGTAGCAGCAAACAATTGCAATCAAGTCATTTGGATAAAGAATATGTTGAAGGATATAAGCATAGAAATTAGTGAACCTCTTGTCATACATTGTGACAACACAAACATGATAAATATGTCTAAGAATCTAGTATTGCATTTGAAGACTAAGCACATTTCAATTAATTATCACATGTTGAGAGAGAAAGTTGCAGAAAAGGAAATTAGATTGGAGTATGTGAGCATTAAAGAGCATATTGTAGATATATTCACTAAGCCTCTTCCCAAAGAGACTTTTGAGTATTTGTGAGGTATGTTTGGGGTTATCCCCCTTCCTACATCAGAGTAGATGCAAGAATATGTCAATCTAGTGTAAAAAATAACACTTGAGCTAGTAAGATTTAGTTATTGCAAGTTCTAATGCAACAAACTTGGTTTCTACAACCTTTGATATTGATGTCAATAGGGGAGAAGTTTAGCATGAAAAATATGTTGGGGAGAAGTATTGCATTATGAGAAAAACATTATGGGAAAGACATAATAGGGAGAAGATTGACATGAGCATAAAATGGAATGACAATTTGACAGAAAGCACTAAAAAACATGTTGGGGAGAAGTATTGCATTATGAGAAAAACATTATGGGAAAGATATAATAGGGAGAAGTTTAGCATGAGCATAGCATGGAATGAAAAAATTGATAGAAAGCACATTGAGGTACATTAATGGAGGAGAACAATTGATAAAGAGGATTTGAAAAGAAGATGAACAATCTTTTGTTGGTATTCTTGGAACTAGATATTTTTCATCTATGTTTCCATCAATGCCAAAGGGGAAGATTGTACCAAAATTTTTGCAAGCATGAATGATGATGATATTCCTATGGGGGAGTATTATAGATATGTTACTTTGATGATATGTTACATTCATGACTGATTTTTGCATTGATGTCAACATAGCAGTTTTTTATGGTATCTGACAGAAGAACACCAGAAAAATTAAGTCAGTACAGATGGCTAGTTGAGTATTATAACTATCCAAGGTTATGAGAGATACTTCTAAGTATGTAGTATATGTAGTTAATTTTTGAAGAATAAATTTTAAGTCTGGAAGAAGTTATGTAAGTTTTGGTGATTTATGTTCTAAGATATGTTGGAATACTTTAGAATAAATAAGAGGGGGGGTGAATTAGTTATCCAAGTTCCAGATGTATAAATAAAACTTTTCACAACTTAATGAACCCATAAAAAATTTATCATCATGCATGCATCCATAAGATTATGCAATCACTTAAAACTTGTAAGTTACTGTCAAATCAATTTGCAAAAATGTAAACATGATGTTGGAATTAACAAGTGGGAAGATTTACTTTTGGGGGGGGGGGAAGGTGAATCAAAAGTAACTAACTTTGACCTTTTCAAATCCTTTGAACTGAAACCATTCACATGCATCTAATTCATCTAATAAACATAAAAGTAAAGACATGCATGAAAACAGATAACACACAAATTTGGTAACCCGGAAACCCTCCAAAATGAGAAGGTAAAACTGGGGTGGGGATGACACCCACAAAGTATCACTATAGCAATATGTGACTATTTAAGGTTATAAATTTTGACCACTTCCAATGGTCTACCCTATGAAAGGCCTATCCTATTAAAGACTTTACACCTTGTTAAAAGTGACCTGGTTAAAGGATTTCACTACCCTACTAAAAGTAGGCCTGGTTAAAGGACTTTTGTACACTCACTTGGAATGCCACCCTATTAAATGATTTAAAAATGGTTGCTAGGCCAACCTAAGTCCATAGGATTTCCATATCTAATACAATTTCTCGAGAGTATTAGAAACTCTTGACTTGATGACTTGTAATCCTCTATTGTTGATTACAGATCCTTGTTCTACTCTGTCTGCTCTGATCCTTGCTTGATCTGACATGTCAGTCTTCAAAATTTTCATACTCTATTCTTGATCAACTGGATTCTACAATGTTGCTCTATTCTTCACTAAGTCTTTTTACCCTTCTGCACTTAATTCACCCATACAGTTCTCTCTCGCACATCCTCATTCTTTTATAATGGGGTATCATCCTCCATTTAAAGATTTTGAAGACTTAAGGTTAGGTATGAATCTATGATCAATATTAAATCTTTATTTCTCACTCATTTCTTGCACTTTTCCTATTGGTTGCATGCCTTCTCCATTTTTCTTATTGGCTACATGTTGATTACATAGGCAATGAAAAAGATTCGATCTTATCTTCAAGATCCTTCAAGATTCATCCCATGTTGGCTTTAAAAATGATTTACATCTAAGTTTGTGAAGGCACAAACTCATATGTTGATTCTGTGTTACTCGGCACTTACTAGTTGCTGATGCTTGGCACATATAGGAAAACTAGCTCACTCGAATCCTATAGTTATTTTGTTTCACTTGGCATCTATTCTTTGCTCGGCACATATTATGACTCAGCATCACTTATCACTCAGCACTTGAACTTCACTTGGCACCTAAAGATCACTTGGAACCTAAAGTTCACTCAGCACCTATTGAATTGTCTAGCTCGGCACACATTGTAGCTTGGCTTCTATATTATACTCGGCATTAACTGAAGAATTGGTTAAGTGTGTTGGCACTTAATTGTCAAAACCAATCTGAGACCAACAATTTCTCCCTTTGACATAAGTGGAAAAAACACTTAACTGGACATTATGTGTCTGATCTTTATGAGTATATTACATATTTTGTTTGGCATATGTACAAGATTTCAAAAAATTGTTCAAAATTCTATAAACCTCAAAATCTTGTAACTCCCCCTAAGCTGATGTGCCATTTCCATTCTTGTAACCAAAATTATTGTGTTAAATGTGTCTCATGCTAATTTATTTGATACTCTTTGCCTTGGTTGCCTTTTTTTTTGTATCTATGTACCCTATTTCTGCTTCCTGTACTCTGTATCTATTTCCCTTTCACATCTTCTTGCAGTTTTGTATCCTTTTGGCTTTAGTACTTCCTCAAAATGTGAATTTGAATATCTCCCCCTTTGGATATTCTTTATTACTTCCATCAAAGAATATATTATGTAACCATTATTATTCACATCACCCCCAAAACATTATATCTCCCTATTCTTATTAGATGCAATAATGAATTATCTCCCCCATGAATATATTCTCCCCCTTTTTGACACTTATGTGAAAGGGTCCTAAGAATGAATAGAATACTTCACCAAAAAGAAATTATTTATCTCCATAATCATCTTGAGAGAAGCATCCCAATTATCTAAAGCAATCTCCAATGACTTGTATTGGATGGTTGTCTCTGCTAAAAGATGTACAAGGCCTTCTAAAGTAGAAAGGTTAGGATCTTTCTTTAGAACATTTTTTGCATAGGCATGTTCCTTATGGAGTACTTCCAGATGTGGGGTAATGGAAGATTGAATTTGCATCAATTTGGCCTTAATATTGGCCTCTTCTGCTATCAATACAACTAACTCTTTTTGTGTGTGAAGCATAGTTACAAAATGATTTTCACTCTGAGCTAGATCTTGTGAAATATGATGAATCATGCAACTTGTTGTACAATGACAATACATTCCCAACTACTTTCTTTACTTTTTCAATCTTCTTGGCTAATTCAACTTGTGAAAGTGCTATTTCACTTAATATTTTCTCATTCACTTTCATCTAAAACTTCTTTTCTAACCATTCTAATAATTTAACATTAGTGTCTAGGTCCTCATTCTATACCTAGTCCACTATGTTGGACAATTGCTCCATGATGGGTTGGGTTTCATCAAGTACTTGCAAGCTGAATGCATCAAGAAATATGTCCTTGGTTTCCACAACTGCTTGCTTCTACCTATACTCATTTATGAGTATCTCTTGTCTCTTCCTCCTCTCTAGTGCCTCTTGCACTTAATTTATCTATTGTAGGTTCATAATTCTTGAGTCATCATTGGGAATGACTATTTCTTCATCAAGTGCAGGGTCTCCATAGTGAAGTTCCCTTGCAACCTTGGTGGTGCTCGAGCCTAGTGCTGAAATTTACAATGGTACTACATTAGTGCTCAGCTTCTTTATAGGTGTCTCTGAGGTAGGAAGGTTTGCTAATGTTTGTATTGCCTCCTATTCCTTAGGGCTTTTCTCTTCTTCCTTCTCCTCTTCTCTACTGGCTTGATCAGTAATGATAATTTGAGGAGGTGCACCTTGTCTTTGTACAATAGGAACATCTTGTCATGTTTGTTTCTTTGCTTGCTCCTCGATAGTTGTTGTTGTTGTAACTATACTATCAACCTTAGCAATTTTATCTTGTTCTTCTTTCTCTTTAGGTTGATCTAGTGTAGCTATGGGGGTTGTGTAGATTTTTCTTGTGTGCTTTCCTTCTCCCTTTTTATCTCTGCTATAGCTTTCTACAACTCATCCACAATCACCAAAACTGGGTTAGTACATAGTTGTGATTGTAGTGTAGTTTGGTGAAGGATCTTTTTCAGATCCTCTATAGTTAAAGGATTGATGTTCTAATCTGAAGTGTCAAAACATCCTTTACAATTACTATATCTATAGGTGTTGTATGTGGAGGACTTGGTGGTGGCAGTTGGGTGACTTGTTCTTATTGTTACCCTTCAGTTGTTGCCTCTTGACCTTGTATCTTCTCCACTGTTTCTTCTTCTTTTTCTTTCTCTGCCTCTTCACCTTTCCCATTTTCCTCTTCTTCTTCATCATTCCTTCCCTCAAATGGGTCTTCCTACCCTTCTTTCATAGTTTTCAATCCATATATTAATTTTCACATTTGTGTGGACTTTTGGACAACATCTTCTATTTGATTCTACAAATTCTAGAGGCTCTATATTTGGGTGTAAATTTTCTCCCATGCTTCTTAGTAGCCTTTTTTATTTGACCTTTAGTAAGATCTGGCATTACATGAGCCAATGTAGACTGACTCATTTCTTTCTCCATTTTGAGATGGTAATGTCATTTATTCTCAACTAATGAGCTTAGCTCCTTAGGCATTGAGTTGTCTAGTTCAAGTGGGGTGGTTTTGAACTTAGCCTGGACTCTTCCACTATTTTTTTTTGTACCTTTGATAGCCTATTAAAATCAATGGTCTTTAGACCAGTTAAATCAGCATTGTCTCTAATATTATTGCAAATTCTTTCCAATTTAGATGTGGTAGAACAGATTACCAATTTGAATTGATCTTCATCAAACTCTGTCCTTTCTTCGTCTGATTCAGGAGGTGCAACATATTTTCTCCTTTTCTTCTACTCTGTAGGCCCTCCTTGTTCTATTGCCTTCTATTTCTCCTACTCTTTTTCCACTTGAGTTGTAGCCCTTGTATTAGCCCTTGTAGTTGGCTTGGTTGGGCTTGGCTTTGTAGCCTTTTTCTTTCCTTTAGGTTGTGCAGCTAGTTGTTTTTGAGCTTTTCTCTTCTTTGGCTCAACCTTTGGTGCTTCCTGCTCAGCACCTTCCTCCTCATCTACATCTTCCC
The DNA here is from genome assembly GCA_028749045.1 of Cupressus sempervirens. NCBI lineage: Eukaryota > Viridiplantae > Streptophyta > Pinopsida > Cupressales > Cupressaceae > Cupressus > Cupressus sempervirens. The sequence continues at coordinate 224,910,783 of CM053787.1, read as the reverse complement.
CCATACCTTGGGTTATATAAAGTGGTCCTTGACCTTTCTCTTCTTCATCATCCTCAACATCTTCACCTTCTTCTTCTCCTGCTTCTGTAGTGCCTTCTCCAAATTTAGCTTTTAGCTTCTTAACAAGCTTATCCTTCTTTTTCAAAGTTGAGGCATTCTTCAACTCCATATCCACTTTTGATCTCACCATGTCATAGGTTCCAAAATGTGGTGCATCCTTGTCAACTTCTTTTGCTAATAATGTAGTTATTGCTATTGATGCTTCATCTATGTTAATTTCATACCCAAGAGGTCTCAACCATCTCACTCTTGGTATGGCAGCTTGAATATATGTATAATCTATATCTACAAGAAAAAATACATCATTTACATGTTTTTCTACTAATGACACTAGAATTCTTAACCTTTTCTTCATTGACTTCTTAAAGTCTTCAAAATAACTAGTCATTAAGGTCTCAAAATTAGCTCCCATCTGCTCTATGTATTTATTGACTTGAGCTATGATTGACCTATATGTTTTCCATGCTACTTTACCAAATGAAAGAAATTCATTCTACACATAAAAGAATATACAAATCAAAATGGCACCAAATTTGCATTGGGCTCCCTTGGTTCTTCTGATTACTACTAGATTCTCATTGATCTGTTGTAGTTGTAGTTCTGCAATATCATATGTATGATCCTTCTTCACCAATTTATATCCTACATCTACTACAATACAAGGCACACTATTAAGTTTGCAAGATTGGTAGAATTTATGTGCTATAACCCTAATAGAAAAATAAACAAGAGGGTCTTGGATGGTATCAATTGTCATCCCTCTCTTGTTCCACTTAGCACCAGTATTTTTCTCAATTGCTTCCTTAGAATCACTCCTAAGGGTCTTTGGCCAATCTAGGGTTGCGTACCTATCACTCTATGCACAATTCTCTTTCTAATTTTTATTGGGCCATCCTCCAACCATAAGCTTCCATCATGTATTAGGCTAAGTACTAGTCTAATCCACTCAGTTTTGAACACTGTGTGAAATTATAGGGCACATGTTAAACCCTTCCTTTCAACAATCTAAAATCTAAAATTCTTCCTTTAACACTCTATTTTTACATAATTTTAATAGGCCTCCCTCATTTCCATGTCACCTATGGCTGCAATTTTTCAATTATAGAATCTCCTTACATCCTAGACCATTAAAACCTTAGAGAGTATGATGGATAGGGCTCCAACTAGGTCGTTCTTATAAGTTGCCTTTGGGATTGGTTGGAAATCAAGTTGTTTGACCTCATTGGACACTAGCTAAACTTTTAAAGGTTCCTTCTCCTAAGTCTTCTTAGATCTAGAAGCCATTTTTGTAATCTAGGGTTTGTATGCAAAGAAAATATGAAATTGTGTAACTCGACACAGACCTAAGTACCTTGAAATCAATGGAATCATGCTAGAATGCTGTTGAAATCTTCTCATACACTAGATTCTCTACTTTGGATTTGTTCTTTACTCTTTCTCATCTTTTCTCTTTGTTCACGATGAGGAAAAAATGATTGAAAATGTGATAATATACCCTATTTCATTGCAATTAATGCTTAGTGCAGTTATAGCTGTCCACTCAACTTTTGAAGGATTTCGGCATTACTTGACTTCCATTTCCTTTTCACCACTCGGCTTCCATAGGAGTATCCTTGTACTTAGCTTCAACTGAGAATTCCTCCTTACTCAGCTTCCTCCACCAACTTAGCTCCTACTGATCATTCAGCTCTTATAGTCTTGACAATCAACTTGGCATGTACTGGCAACTTGGCAACACTTACAAAAGCTTGAAAATTTAACTTTGCATCTTTGATCATGTTGATCTCTTCTTTTCAATACTTTCTTGTCTAGGAACTGATGTATGATAAAACTTTGTAAATTAGTCTCTTATTCCTTTTCTTTCTTAGTTTGATGAATTGTGATCACTTGACCTATTAGGTAAAGTGATCCCTTCACTTGATGTGCTACACCCATCTTTCTTCTTCCATGTTTTATTCATTTCTCCTTTGATGTGTTCAACATCTACCTTCTCTTTGCCTTTGTCATTCTTTGAATTGGGTGCCTTTGACTTTGTTGAAAAATTCTTGCTAATATGACCAGTCTTCAAGCAACTAAAATAGGTGGTTTGGCTCAACCATCTTTTGTAGTTTCCTTTGAAATGTGTCCTTATGCAATTTTTAGGAATGTGTCCATATTCTTGGTAGTAATGACAGCTATACCTAGTGTTATAGTCCCCATTGTAGTGATGTGCATTATTTCCTCTAGCTGGCTGATTTGGTGTCTACATAGGTTTTGATTTGCACTCAAAAGCTCTATGTCCATACTTCTTTCAATTGTAGCAGTGACCTTCAAATTTTGGTGTTCTAATAGTTCTAGTCCTATAGTTGTGTGCTTGATGTCCTTGCTTTTTACACTTGTGACAATGACTTGTATTCTTAAGTTTGTCATGTTGATGGGCATTCTTGCTCCTACACACATTAGAGGTATGTCCCTTTTTACCACAAAAATGAAAAGTAGGTTTAGTGTTCTTACCTTTGTTACTCCTTTCTTCAACAATCTTAGATGACTCTCCTTGTTCAGTGTTGATGTAGCCTAGTCCTGAAGTATCATTGCGAGCCCTTAGTGTTTTTAGTAGCTACTCAAAGTACTTGATGGCCTCATTAGGTTTATTGAAACTCTCTACAATCTCCTTCTCTCTTTTCAGGTCATTTTGCAATTGTTCATTTTGCATCTTTAGTATAGAGATCTCAATTTCTTTGACATTAAGTTCATGATGTGCATTCATCATCTAGATCAGGGTGTCTAGCTGCATGTTTGAAATTCTAGCAAGTTCAATTACCTTGTCTTCCAATTTGTTGGCAAGGTTTATCTTGTCTTCTTCTAGCATAGCCTTGTCTTCAATGGCTCTTTTCTTCTGTTCAGTCACTTCACAAAGTATCATGGCTTGTGATTCTTGTTCAAGCTTGAGTGTTCTGATTTCTTCTACTTGAGCTCTATTCTTCTCCATCAAGTCTATTATTGTTGCATCAAACTCTTTGGAGTCTCCATTTCAAAATAGGTTTGAGGTGTCAATCTCCTTGCACTGTGTGTCATTCTCAGCTATGGTAATCTCTCTTCTCTTTAAGGATTTTCTCAATTCTCCTCTAGCTTCTTCAAGAGCATGTAAAGCAAGTTGTATATCAATTGCCTAATTCTCTATGATCTTCCCAAGTTTGTAGACTTCCATTTCCAGATCTTTTCTCCAAGCTATAAGGCTCCTTCTTGTGAGAACTCAGCTCTGATACCAATTGTTGGAATTAACAAGTGGGAAGATTTACTTCTAAGAGTGGGGGTGAATCATCTAATAAACATAAAAGTAAAGACATGCATGAAAACAAATAACACACAAATTTGGTAACCCAAAAACCCTCCAAAATGAGAAGGTAAAACTGGGTTGGGGATGACACCCACAAATTATCATTACAACAATATGTAACTGTTTAAGGTTACAAAGTTTGACCACTTCCAATGGTCTGCCCTGTGAAAGGCATGTCCTATTAAAGAATTTACACCCTGTTAAAGGTGACCTGGTTAAAGGATTTCACTACCCTGCTAAAAGTAGGCCTGGTTAAAGGACTTTTATACATTCACTTGGAATGCCACCTTGTGAAAGGATTTACGAATGGCTACTAGGCCAACCTAAGTCCATAGGATTTCCATATCTAATACAGTTGCTAGAGAGTATTATAAAATCTTGATCTGATGGATTGTAATCCTCTATTATTGATTATAGATCCTTGTTATGCTCTATCTACTCTGATCCTTGCTTGATCTGATATGTCATTCTTTGGAGTTCTGATACTCTGTTCTTGATCAACTGCATTCTGCAATGCTGCTCTATTCTTCACTAAGTCTTTTTACCCTTTTTCACTTTGTTATAATTCACCCATACACTTCTCTCTCACACATCCTCATTCTTTCAAAATGGGGTATTGTCCTCCTTTTAAGGATTTTGAAGACTTAGGGTTAGGTATGAATCTACAATCAATATTAAATCTTCATTTCCCACTCATTTCTTGCACTTTTCCTATTGGTTGCATGCCTTCTCCATTTTTCTTATTGGATGCATGTTGATTACATAGGTAATGTAAAAGATTTGATCTTATCTTCAAGATCCTTCAAGATTCATCTCATGTTAGCTTTAAAAATGATTTACATCTGAGTTTGTGAAGGCACAAACTCATATGTTGATTTTTTGTTACTCAACACTTACTAGTTGCTAATTCTCAGCACATATAGGAAAATTGGCTCTCTTGGCTCCTATAGTAATTTTTTTTCACTTGGCATCTATTCTATTCTTCGCACCTATAGTGACTCAGCATCACTTATCACTTTGCACTTGAACTTCACTCGACATCTAAAGATCACTCGGCACCTAAAGTTCACTCGGCACTTATTGAATTCTCTGGCTCAGCACACATTGTAGCTCAGCTTCTGTATTATACTCAGTATTAACTAAAGAATTGGTTAAGTGTGTTGACACTTAATTGTCAAAACCAATCTAAGGCTAACACGTGAAACATAACAAATTCAACAACACATTTGACACAATGATTTACGTGGAAACTCAATTTGGGAAAAACCACTAGTAACATGCTACCATTTTTTTTCACTCTTTTGAAGAGATGCCTCATGACAGGCCAACCTTGTTAAAAGTTACAATACACACTATTAAATGTGACCCTGTTAAAGGATTTCAATCACCCTATTAGGAGTGAGCCTTGTTAGAGGACTTAAGGCCATTCCCTTGGAATGTCAACCAGTTAAAGGATTTACGAATGACTTTTAGGTCAACCTTAATCCAAAGGATTTATCCTAGACTGATACAATTATTAGATAGTAACATTAAGGCTTGATCTGATAACAACTTACAACTCCACTTGTAGATTACAGATCTCTATTTTAGTCCTCCATTTTACTTGGCCTTCACACATTTAAGCTCTGATAGCTTGTTCACCCTTCAAGAATTCATACCCTTAAGCCTTCTTGCTTAACATGCCAATGCAGACTCCTCTCTTAGGTCACTTGATGAAGAAAAACCCTTGACTCCTTGTTTTTCTTAGGTTCTCGCACATGACAACCTTTGCTTCTAACTAGCCATTCCTATAAATAGGAAATTAAGATCTTTTGTCAATCATTCTCCATCGTCTAATTTAAGGTTAGGACAGATTAGGTAGGATACAATGAGTCTACCCCATATTGCATATCTCTTCTAGAAACTTTTCCTTCAATCCTTTTTGAATTTGCCTCGAAATAGTTTACCTTGTATTTTGTGCCACTAGCTAATCAATCTTATCTTTCACATGCTTCACAAAATCCAAGAAAAAAAACTTGTCAGCTCAGATCCATCAAATTCATGATCTTTCAAATAATGCAGGCACTCAGCATTAACTTGCTTCTCATGCTCGACACATGCTGTGTTGCTAGACATCCTCTATAAAATCACTCGGCATGAACGAAAGTTTGCTAGTGCTCAGCATCAACTAAACTTTACTTAGTATACACTAAAATAGACTTTTACTTGGCACAAATTGATTTTTTGCTTGGCTTGCACTGACTTTGCTCAAGACCTACTATCTGCTCGGTCAATCTTGGCAAACAAACTTTGTTTATCTTGTTCTTCTATACTCGCTTAGTGTAACCAGCCTTTGTAACCTTAAGTAGATTATCAATACATCATGTTATCACTATCTTAACTGATTCTTGTACTCCTTTACATATCATAACTCAACCTTTCCTCTAGCTACTATTGTTACATCTTTTGATCAAATCCTCTTCATCAATCAAATAAGTGATAGTACTTATATCATATAAGCAGTTATCTTACCAGCAAATAGCAAGTTTGACATCAATAACAAAAAAAATGATTGAAACATATTGATCATACTTGTATCAATTTGTTTTCCATAGTCTCCTTCTTCAACAATCTTCCTCAATCTATTCTCAACAAGATAGAGTTTACAGAGGCATGTTTTGGTAAACTTGTTATATCTCTTAGCAGAATTGTTATTTTGAGAATCGAGTTTGAGGACATGTAGAAGACATGTTGATGATGGGTTGGCTAAGTTTTCTAGTCATAATATTACATCTATAGAAATTTATTCAAGTTCCAAGGCAGAAGATTTATGTTATCACTAAGTGTAATGTGTTCTTAATGCAGTCCTAAAATCATTAATTGACAAGGTCTATTAGCCGACTTAGGAATTTTTTATGGACTTGGTATAAAGTAAGGATATTTTCCTTTATCATGATATGTGTTCAAATTGATGGTAAGAAATAGTAAGAGTGAAATTTGAAGTTAAGCAGAGCGAAAGTAAAGGAAACTTCATTGTTGAGGATTTGTTGAGTGATTTGAGGTTTGATATTTGGATCCCCAATTTGTGACCTAGTTTACAAGGTCTAATAGTGACTAGTTTGGTTGATAGAATGAAGGAACGAAGAACATAATAGTAAATTATTTTTTTGATAAGTGAGCTCTTCTTATAGTTGAAATTGAATGTTTGGGAAGTGGTCTCTTCGTGCATACATTGTACTACATCTCCTAACAGGGTTGGAATCTCCTAGCAGGGATTCAAAGTCTCCTAACAGGGACTCTATGTACTAAATGTTGTAATAGAGTCCTAATATGGTCCATCCTCTAACAAGGAATATTTATATTCATACGTCATCTTGTGGGTATCATTCCCACTAGGGTTTTCCCTCTGATCAAGGGTTTACATAGTCAACATATGTGGTGCAATTGTCTATGTGCATTTTATTATGGTTGTTGTTTACTTTGGTTGAATGGTTAAGTTTGTTTAAAGAAGATAAATGTTGATGTCTCACACCTATCGTACAAGAAGAAGTCCTCAATCTACTACTATTCTCCCACCTTCTCAACCCATTCTTCCTCCTCCACCCCACCGTCCTCAAAATCTTGGAATGGAATATGATTTGATAGTGAAATTATATAATACCCCCACCAAGATTTCTCTTTGGGAACTTCTTTAAACTTCTCCTACATATCATGAAGCCTTACAAAGATATTTAACTACTCTTTCAACTACACCTCCTAATCAAGATAATATCAATATTGTGTTTACTCATGATGATTTTCCTCCTAAAGAGATGCAACATTTCTATGATTCTATTATGGTAGTTTCCATCATCAATGGTAATCTCATTTATAGAACCTTAATCCATAATGGGTTCAGCATTAGTGTTTGTAGTATGAATATTCTCAAAGTAACTAAAGTTAATCTTTTAACTATTCAACTTGATAGTTTTCCTATAGATGGATTTGATAATGTTTCTAAGAAAACTCTAGGAATCATCACTTTACATATTGAAGTAGGCCTAGTTATTTTGGATACTCACATTCATGTCAAACCTAGACCTCTTAATTACAACATTCTTCCGGGTAGACCCTTGGTTACATAATATGCATGTTTTTCCTTCAACTCTTAATAAAAAAGTCAAATTTATCTACAATAATATAATGTACACTCTTCATGTCAATGATAATAAAAATAGTTACTTGAATGTTGAGTAAAAACAAGGTCAAGAATATAATGATTATACTCATTTCTCTAGTTCTCTTTTAGGAGAGGATTGAAGATTTTAGATTTCACACCAACTTTTATCAAAGAGCATAGATTTTTTGACCTTTGATTTATGAAATCTAAAATAAGTCCTCTTTCTAATAATGTTTTTGTTGCTTCCACTCATGATGAATCTATCAAACCTAGTTGTAGTAACATGGTGACTAGGGAAGCTCCATTATCTCCTTCTGATATGGTTTCTTGTTATGGTCCTAGTTCTCCTTTATTTGAAAAGCATGGATTCACTGGGAATCGATGTGCTAAACAACAAGGAAATTCAAGTGCCCTTAGGAAGTGAGGTGGGCATGAGAATTCTTATGAACTAGGATTCAATTTTTATAAATGACAAGAAGTCAACATCATTATCAATCATAATTTAGGATGTGTACAAAAACAATTTGAATCTCATTCTTTGTCCATGTCCTCTCCTTCATCACTAACATTAATCAAGATATAGTTTTTCTTAAAATTCCTCATTTTAAAGGTGAGTGCTAGACCTAAATGTAGAAAACATAGTCAACAACTTATGAATATTTTATTTTGCATTTATCACTACTAACATGATCACTCTACTAATGATTTTCAATCTTTATATTACAAGATTCAACAACTCTGTGACAATGAGGTTATTCACAGATATGCTTATAATGAGATCTACTTCACTCTTGATTTCTTTAAATAACATCTAAGCCCCTATTATGTTGATCCATGCCATGTAACATTGTTAGCATATTCCTTGGGGGCACATTGTCATGCATGGGTTGCTTTATGAGCAACATAATAGGTCATCATTTCCTTGCTCCTACACTTGGATGGGAACCTAGCCCTCTTCAAAGGATCCACTTTTTCTTGGTTGTGTGTTATTTGTTTATCATGTGACATCCAATCTTACATCATTTGTAACTAGGTATCCATGTTAGATAAATCACTTACCTTGGAGCCTCACAATAGTGTGTTATCCTTCGCAAGGATTTCCTTTTACACTTCTTTCATAATGCATTCTTCCCTTCCATGGCCTCATAGGAGTTCTAACCTCTTTGGCTTGGACTAGGTGTTGCTTTTGGATACTATCTTGATATTGAAATTGTTTTATCCATCATCATCACTTCCTCAAATAATCTCTTATTTTCCATTTTAAGGAGGGGCATACATGATCCCCTTATTTGTATTTTTTTTTTCATATTTAATCATGAAATATAGAGTACAATATCATAATACAACTTTCTAAGATCAATTACTCTCTTTTTTTAACATATTTTGGATTGGTTGAATAGCATAACAAAATTTGCTACTATTTGACCTATCCTGACACATAAACAGTCTATTCTCATGATATTGGAGTACTATGTCATTGGGGTGTACACATGCAAAATAACAAAAAGGCACCAAATTTTGTAGGATTGACTATCAAGCACACAAACTCACTAGACCTTTCGATCCTACCCCTTTTTTGTGGTATTGACTTTTAGGCACACAAACTTACTAGGCTATGTGATCCCACCTTTCAATTTTCATTGGATTGACTACCTAGGATACAAACCTATTATACTATTCAATCATATCCCTTTGGTGTGGCTCACAATAAGGAATACAAACCTTGTTGGGTGAGTTGGGCTCTCTCTCTCTCTCTCTCTCTCTCTCTCTCTCTCTCTCTCTCTCTCTCTCTCTCTCTCTCTCTCTCTCTCTCTCTCTCTCTCTCTCTCTCTCTCTCACACACACACACACACACACACATTATGATTTTAGAATCAAAAAATATCTCAAATTTGTTGGGGGATTTATAGTCTTTGTCTCCATAGTCATGATAGGGTTATCTCTTTCTTTTGATCTACTTTATGATGAGCATGAGTTAGGCTCATACTCCCACTAAAGTGGGGGTTAAATGTTTTGTCTTAAAATGGAAGAACTCATCATTTAAGACCTATTAGATCTTTCCATTTTTTAATTTTATGGTCCATGGATGTATTTGTGCTCTATCATCTATTTCTCCCACTCTTTCATCTTTTTGTTGATTCTTTTGGCATAGTTTTCTATACCTCGGGATACCCTAGGGTATACATTGACTTGGAGGGTATACATTGACTTGGAGGCTATAGTTCAACTTGGAGGGTATATGTCACACAAATAAACCTATATTGGTATAGGTCACCTAGGTTGGCCTATACCTAGGCCATTTTTGGTTGCAGGGTTTGTTTTGTCTTGGTTTTTTTAATGGTAAAATTTAGTGACCCCTTTGGCTTGCTTTGTATTTTACCCTGAAAAATAATATATAAGGAAGCTTGGGCACTTAATTTTGACATCACAAGACACTCAAGAAAGTAGATTTAAGGAATTCATCAAGTTTTCAAGATAATTCATCAAGCATTCAAGGTGTTTCTAAGATCCTTTGCAAGCATTTCCTCTTCAAAATCTAGCATTGTGTTGGCCATCAAGGGTGGAGATCTACATTGCAGCATTCATCTTCTTTCCTTGTGTACATCTACATTCATGGCTCCATGATTTTCTATAAAATCTATTTCATTTATTGATATTTCTACATTCCTATAGAAGATTCAACATCAACAACATTCAAGCATTGCAAAATCATAAATAAGAGTTTTATCAAGTAAGGTGGATATTTACACTTGTCTTACTTCTTTACATTTTTTTTCATACTTTTATATTTTAAGGTTAATTCCAAAATGGTGGTTTGACCAAGGCAAACCCCTCCCCCTTACAAAAATTATTATTTTCTTGTGTATATTATCGAAATTGCGACTTTAGGTTTAGAAACTAGCAGTCGGGAGCTTCAGGGAAAATTGAGGTCAAATTTGTTCCTATGATCATGGATTATGTTATTCGTTCTATAAACCTATCAATAGATATCATCCAAATTTACTAGTAGCTAGAGATCTAAGAATATTAGGGTTTTCTGAATTTTTTGATCTAATTACATATTAGAGTTAACCCCAACTGATAATATTGTTAATATATGTGGAAGAATCATATCAATTGTTATATTTTCATTGATGTCAAGCCTTAATTTTTTAGACATAATGTTAATTCAATAGAGTTCCATATCATTTTATTGATAAAGAATATTTGAAGAAAGTATGATGATGTAAGTGTTGATAAGTGTATGGTATTTAATGGGCACTTGAATGAGATAGAATCTAACAGTAAATAGTTGGTTTGATTGATTTATGTGATCTCTATAGAGATGTATAAGAAAGACAATTTGGTCAGTGAATGAAGGAATACAATATTAAATGAGCTACTATAGTTTTCATCAAGCACTTGATAAAGAAGTAAACAAACATAGTGTTAACTAGGCAATTTCAGTGTCAACCAAATCTAGTATCGACTAAGCGAGATGTAATGTTCACTAACTATGAACATGAATAGCAAGTTTAGAAAAGATTTAATCTGGCTGACATTTGATTAAAATTAAGAATTTTTGAGAAGTTTCAAAGATAAGGATAAAGTTAGTTATTGTTGGAAATATAAGAGGAGTAACTAAGAGGTGAGGGGTGAATCGGTTACCATAAAAATAAATCCTAGATCCCTTAGATGTCAATACAAAACATAAAGTCTATTGAAATTGTTGTTACTCAATTAACACACAAGCACTCGGTTAATGTTAACAATATGTTCTAACTCAGCAAGCACTATAATATCAACTATTACTCGGCAAATACTGAACATACAAATCTTAAGGTATTATATATGATTAACCTTAATTAACTTAGTTGTATACACATAAATTAAATAGCATGAACACAAGTGACACCAAGATTTAATGTGGAAACCCAATTTAGGAAAAACCACCAATTAAAACTACTTATTATTTTTCACTCTTCTAAATTGAGCCCTATTAGGAACCAACCCTATTAAATGTTACAAAACACACTATTAGGTGTGACCCTATTAGAGGACTTAATCACCCTATTAGGAGTGGCCTTGTTAGAGTCTTTAGACACTTCAATCAAGAAATGTCACCTTGTTAGAAGATTTGGCAAATAGTTGTTAGGTCGACTCGATTAAGAGATTTGATACACTAATACAATGGTTAGAGAGTAACAATGATATGACCTAATTGTTGATGTAACTGTATTGCTTATTTTAGATCTCAATTCTGGCTTGAATACTTGGTCCTTCTTGATCTAATGTATCTTTGTAGCTCCTCAAGGATATTTTGCTTATCCTTCTAATTTGCTTCCTCTAAGCATCTTCTTATCTTCCACACATTCAATCCTCAATTTGACCTTATACTTATACATTGTCAAGTCATCTTGAATAAAACTTAGAATAATTAATATTGATCTCCTCAGTTGGATAGAACCAAAAAACAAATTCATTAAACTCAATATGCCAAAACAAGAAAATTCTTTGTTAGCTGACCCTACTCGGTAGACACTAACACTAAAATGATTTTTCTATGTTAACCAAGTGAACTCGATTAACATTGCATCTTCGCAAACTTCCTTTGGTAACTAAGTGAGCCCGATTAACACTAGTTCCATCCAACTTTCCTTTGTTGACTGAGTGAGCTCAGTTAACTCTCAACTTCTATGAACTTCTCTTCAGCACCTGAGTGAACTTGGTAGAGACTATCCTTTGAACTTGTCAAACACTAGAATGCTCGCCAAACACAAAAACTATCTTCATCACCCAAGCAAGCTTGACATACACTGACTGGTAAAGATATGACATTTTGTGTAACATCAAAGATAATATACAATTTTTCAATTATTTTCAATAGTTATGAGATCAACGGTTGGAGAAATTCAAAGAAGATCTAATTGAGGAGATTTCTCAATTTGAAATGGAGCACAAACTACAAGGTGGAAGTCTATTTCTCAAGCGTCTAGATTTAACAAATCTAAAACTGATGAAGATCTAACGATTATGATTAAGTGAAAAAACCTAAAAGATTCTAGAGGAATGACAAAAAATTTCTATTTAAGGGATGAAATTTATGTTAATTGTTGTTGATTGTTGACTGATGTTGTTGATGTTGGTATTTGAATTTGATTAAGTTATTGAAAGAATAAGGTGAACTGAGCATAACACTATTGTGAAGATCAAGCAAAGGAAGTGTTAAATAGAAGTGCGAAGTGTGTGAACTAGCTAGAAAGGTTTCAAAAGAAATAAATTGAACAAAGCATAGATTTGAACAAGCCAGATGTAGTACTAAAACCTAATAGATCATTTCACTATTACTTGCTTACCATTGTAGCAAAAATATATCTTAACTGAATGGACCTAACAATCTTTTTAAATCCTATGGTAACATTCAATAGCAATGTTTGTAATTCTTTTAGAGAAGAAATCTCTTCAGAAATGTCAAGGAGTGATAAGGTCTAGACAACCTTTGGTGTAAATCCTCTAACAAGGTCACATTAACAACGTGTATGTAACCTTTAACAAGGTTGGCTCCTAAAAAAATTCATTTCAAACGAGTGAAAATATTTGGGTTGTTGGTTCCTAGGTGGTTTTTACCTTTACAGGGTTTCTACATTAAATACTTGTGTCAAAATGTATGAAATCTTATTGTGTTGCATGTATATTTCATGCTAATTTTCTAGTGTTGTAACTCAGTATATGTCAAATGTTTACTCTGATACTCGATATATTAAGGAATAGTAAGTTGGCAGTTTGATGCAAATTTTATATCTATTTGAGTTATGATGTTAGAACTGGTTACTAAATTAATGATCTAAAAGTTTAAGAAGTCTAAGTTGGTGAAAAGTCTTTTTAAGGCCTATAGGATAACTGGTCATAATCGATTCAACCCCCACCCCTCAATTATCTAACAATCTACAATTAGATTTTCTATAACAACTGCACATTTGCAGCTTTCAAAGTAGAAAATCACTTTCCCTTGCACATTTCAAGGTCATTTTTCTCTCTTCTTTTCATCTCATATCATAGATATATTTTTATACTTTAATTGGATTGATTGTACACATATAGCCTCTAGATCTAGTTTGTCTTTGTCATTTAATCATTTGCTATAATTTAAATTCACATTACACATTTAAATTTAATGAACATTGCATGAAAGAGGACTTACTTATGTACTTCTTTAGTATAATTTGTGTTTGGTATTGGCATGCATTCATTCTATTTGAGTTTCGCTAATCTAACTTGAGTTATACTGAAATTTGTATTTGGAACCCCATTTTTCTCTTGTATTGAATGGCTTAGGGTGAATATGTTCAACTAGTGAATTTATCTAATTGAGTTTACATTGTTAGATTCATTGATGTTATTTTCCCCCTAAGTAATATGTTGTTTTATTGTTGCTTTGGACTATAAGCAATTATATTTTGGTCCTATTTCAATTTTAGGTTGTGGTGCAAGCTAGTTGCTTTCCTTTTATGGCCTTTCAATTTATGTGTTTTGTCCTAATGCCTTTTTTTGTAAAAATACCCTTTAATGGGATTGGGGCTATTTCTTTTTTATCTAATAAAAATAATGGTTAATAACTTGATGTGTTCTCAAATTTTTAAAACAAATACTTTTTCCATTACATTTTAAGTTCCTAATGCACCCTCCTTACAAAGGGCTTTTGCACAAAAAGTTTCTTATAGGGCCCTTAATGATCGTAATGGATAAGTCTTTTTGGCTTGATATTTCAAAACATATTATTGAGCATATAATGTGTTTATACATGTCAATTTTTTAACTAATATTCCAACAAGATATTTTTTTTTATTGGTATTATAATATCCAAATGTTGCCTAAAGGGAAGTCAAAAAAATATGAGACAAATTATCCATAATTGACTACATGGTTGAACCTCGAGCATAATTAAAGTACAAAAAAAGAGAGCTTAGATGACATGATGGTTAATTCTAACAATATAGCAACCCCTGTTTGTGAGATTTGTCTCAAAAGCTCAGTGGCAAAGTTTGGCCTAAAATTAAGCCAACTAGAAAATAAGTTGTTCCCAAGACCAAATTGTAAAATAAAACATTATTTTGTATTTAGCAATAGAAAAAGGCAATAAAAAAGTATTGCATGCTTCTAAAAAGTCCAATAAAAGGACAAACATTTTATGCACATATTAATCAGGACTTTCATATTTTACTAATGGCCATTGGGGGTTCTACCACATTTAAGCACTAGTGGAGGAAAAAGAATTTATATAATTTATCATGGCAATTGATTAATTTTATTTTGCTTGCCCACAACTCAAAAGTCATTAAAAAAACTCATTCAATTATTTTCATGCATGAACCATTTCACCCTTTAATGTAGGCATTAACTCAAATACATTTGAAGCTTTATATTTTCAACGTTTTCAAATAAATGAAGAGATAATTGGCCTTTTTCATTAAATCTCTCCAACAATCTTGAAATCTATAAGGCAAAATTCAAATCCTAGACCCCTCAATCCTAATTTTGAAACCTTAAATATATAGATCCCTCAACCCTAGAAGCATGAACCTTGAAACCCAACTTTATTCCCTCAAAACTTGATGCTTGAAACTATAAAATTTGACCCTAAAACTTGAAATATTGAGTTAAGATCCTAAAATCTTTGAGTTTAAATTATTAAACCTAGACCATAAAATATTGCATTTATAGTAAATGACGTAATATTGTTGTTTGAATCAATATAGCTGACACAAATAATTTGAACATGGATTTAATATTTGTTGGGAGTTACATAGAAGACTTGAGTGGCATTTTCTCACTTGACATATGTGTAAATGTATGTGGTTAACACATCAAGTTCGTAATATCTTACCCAAAATTACTTGAATTACTATAGACTTTTAAATAAATGCTAATGTACAAAGCACAACTACAATATAAATAGCATCCAAACAACTCAAGGAACAACCATACAATGTAGCACCACTATACAAATGTAATGTCAACAATATGAGATTCCATAAACTTATGTAATTTATGGGCCATCTGCATGATTAAAAAAATTGCCTGCTACAATATTATTTGACAAAGGAAAATACCCATACTAAAAGATCACATACCATTTTTTTCTTGAGTATAATTTTCCTCAACCTTAGTTTGCCCATGTTTTAAACTAGAATCCTATATGATCCCAACCAATGGATATTTAAGTTCCTTTTGACCACATCCAAGTGGATGTTGTGGTTTGCTAAGAGACACTAATCATGTCAACTTACCATACAAGGTAAAACCTATTAATCATCGACCTAAGGAGCTTCCTACCACTACTAATATGAGTTACCACTTCTTGAAACATGGTATACCAAGATTTTGACTATGGGGGTGGGAGGCTACACATAGAATTTTGCTTACCCTTTTTTACAACTCCCTTTTCCTTGTAATTTAATGGATTCCTCAACATTAGACTATGGCACCCACCCTTGCATCCCATTGGTGAAAACTGTCTAATCTCTCTAGAGTAGTACTAGGGTAATCCCTCTAGAAAAGCACTAGAGATCCACTACCTACATCCTACTACTAATAAAACTTGCATGTCACTAGCAACAACCATAAAACCTCAAAACTAATACAAGTCACAACCTACATGTTACTAGCACTAAGACATGCATCCCATTAACAAAAACCATCTTTTTATCTATAGGATATTGTTGAATATCTATAGTTAAGGCGTGTTCCTCAATTGTTATCAAGCTAGAGGATTAATTAGCTTATCTCATACAATTCATAGAATTTATAAAATAGCGATTACCAGAGGATAACAATATTATATTTCTTAGAAAGTGTTCAACTCTCTACATATGCCCTCTTAGAGTCATTGCTTCATCATTTTGTGTTGCTTGAGAAGTTAGCTTTTGTACCACACCTATCTCTATAGTTCAAAAAAGAGAATACAAAATTTGGAATAAATAATTTCCCAAGTTCACTATCATTAATAGCTACCATATACATTTTTGGCATTAGTGTGATGTAAAGTGTATCATAGGCTATTCATCCCAAAAGTCCTTTCAACCTTGTATTCAATTCAGTAGAGGAAGTATCCAATGCATCTAATGAAAGGTGGGTATAGGCACAACTAGTAGTATGTTTTATAGCTCACTCCCATAGTTTGTGGGGTTATTCTAGTATATTATTTAGTAGTGAAAATTTTATAAAAGTCTTGGAGGTGGAGCAAGGTCAATGACTTGAGTGGAAATTATTCACTAATAATTTTAGGCTATCTAGAGAATGTTGGATGAACTTATCACATGATTTGGAGACTAAGGTCTTCAATGTTCATCATCTATTCCATGAACCACCATAGTCCAAAGAAAGGTTTGAGACAATCATGTATTTCCATGATGATTTAAATTGATGGATAAGAGATAGTTCTTAACAAAGTAAAGTCTACTCTAGGTGACACAAGGACATCCAAATATTTAGGTAAAACATGTGAAATAAACTCAACCTAAAGCATTGAACACTTCCCCCTCATAGATGCACAAAGAAGCTACACATAAATCAATGAAACCAAAGAGAACACAAGGCCAAATGCAACATAATTGTAGGTGTAACTATTTCACTTCACATATAAAAGAAAACACATGCTCGGCTATGAGGCCTTCTAGATTGCGACCCTATACAAAATAAGGATTATAAAATCTTAGAGCCTTAGCTTACATCTTCTATCTTATTTCCTCTAAGAATGCTACTTTCCTATATCTAACCAAACTTCTTTTATAGCTAGCTAAGCCACAAGTTGGCTAGTCAAGCATTTAATTACAATATAGGTCTATACTTGGAAGGGTAAACCAAGATCCACGCAAATGAAAATATGACATGGTATGCACTTAAAGGTAAGCCCATACATGTGTAAGGATTCAACTCCTAATAGTACAATATGCCAGGTAATCAAAGAAAACCACGCCAATTGAAACAACATGCTTCGCAAGATGAATATAGTAGGAAAACAGGACAACAAAGAAAGGAGCATAACTCAAGAAATTTAGAACATAAGAATTTGTGTGCTTAGGAAAAGGATCTAGGTTAGGTCCTCAACATGATGATAACTACACATAACATAAAAATAAAAGTAGCAACAACTACTTTCTAAATAGCAGACTAGTACAAAAGCAAGTAGTATTTCTAGTTGATGCAAGATTTGTGCAAAGACACAAGATTCTCTTGCATCAAACACTTGGGGTCAATAAAGAACTGATGTCCACATTAGGCATGTCTAATATTCTAACTTGAATCAAAAAGATCCATCTCAGCTTGTGTAATCCACGAACTCTCTTCAATTGGTTTTTCTTTCCACTGAACTAGGTATTGCATGTAGTCCCTTACTCTGGTGCTTTTACTCATTTGGCTACTCAAGATCTTCTTAATGCTATATGTTTTCTTTTTACGATAATCCAAGTAATCTTTTAGCTTATCATCTTATTCAAAAAATTCAAAGATCTATGTGATGTTGAATATAGGTGAAATATCCATGTCTTCTAAAAATTAAACTTCAAAAGAATTTTTACTCTCAAACTTTCTCGAAAATTTATAAGGACCAAACTTCTTCATCTTCTATTTACTATAGGTACCAACTGGAAATCTATTTTTATTCAAGTGAATCATAACCTTGTCACCAACTTTAAAATATTTATGTCTACTCATCTTATCAACTGTATATTTTTATTCCAGCTTATTGTCTTCTAAGTTCATTTCAATTTCCTCATGTAAAGTCTTCATGAAATCTGCAAATTCCTCGGTTTCAACATGTCTCTTTGTTTCAAGGTTCAGATCTCTATATTTAGTAGTTCCCTTAGGATTCACTCACACTAACAATCTCAAAAGGTATCTTCTTATTACTTTTTTTCACATAATTATTGTATGTGAACTCTACTTGTGCCAAAATCAAATCTCAATTAGTAGGCTTGTCTCCAACCGAACATCTCAACAAGTTACCCAAACTCATGTTCACAACTTCAGTTTGTCCATTCATTTGTGGATGAAATTTAGAGCTAAACTTCACCTCCATACTCACTTTCTTCCAAAGTGTCCTCAAGAAATAACCAGTAAACTTAGGATCCCTATCTGAAACAATAATTTTAGGCAATCCAGGCAATCTTACCACTTCCTTGAAAAATAATTTAGTCACATGTATAATATCATATGTCTTCTTACAAGGTATGAAATGAGAGATTTTTAAAAATCTGTGAACTACCACCAAAATAGAATCATTACCTCTCTTAGTTCGAGGAAAACCAAGAACAAAATCCATACTAATATCTTCCCAAGGCTTATTAGGTATTTAGGCAATGGTGAATATAATCCCAAATTCTAACTAGTTCCTTTTGTTGTTTGACAAATTCTGCAACTTCTTACCATCTTCTACACATCCTTATAAAACTACGAAGAAAAGTATATATCTGAAATCAACTTTACTATCTTATCAATCCCAAAATTTCTAGCAAGTCCACCACTCAACTTCTTGTTTATGATGTTCTCTCTCATAGATCCTCTAGGTATACATAATTGAATTCCCTTAAAACAACATGTCTTCCTAAATGAAATAATCAATCCACTTATCTCTCACTATTTGTTCCTTACAAGTTTTCCAAGGTTTTGCAAAATCAAGATCAGTTTCATGCAAATACTTCAAATCATTAAAATCAAGTACCTCTACTCTCAATTTTTGTCAACAAATTATTTCTTCTACTCAAAGCATCAACAACCTTGCTTGACTATCCACTCTTATGTTTCAAAGAAGAGAAAAAGTTCTGCAAAAACTCAACCCACTTCATATTTCTTTGATTCAACTTATTCTAAATTTTCAAATGTTGTAAAGCTTTGTGGTCAATAATGTCTCCATTTCTTCAAAGCTTGAACAATGGCATTTATCATAAATAAAATATTTCCTCTTAGCATCATTTAATTTATCACTAAAGAAAGTTATAGGTCTTCCTTCTTGACTCAAAACAGCTCCAATAACACTTCCACTAGCATCACACTCAACTTGAA
Source organism: Cupressus sempervirens (assembly GCA_028749045.1). Lineage (NCBI taxonomy): Eukaryota > Viridiplantae > Streptophyta > Pinopsida > Cupressales > Cupressaceae > Cupressus > Cupressus sempervirens. The sequence continues at coordinate 224,891,230 of CM053787.1, read as the reverse complement.
ATACTTTACTAAAATCAAGTAAAGCAAGTGTAGGCAATTCTGCAATCTTCTATTTCAATATTTCAAAACTCTTTTGTGCTCCATGTGTCCACTTGAAATCCTTTTTATATCCTCTCATAGTCTCATCCATAGGTTTACATATAGAACTGAAATTTCTGATGAACTTCCTATAAAAACTTGTCAATGCATGAAATGATCTTACCTCTCCAACATTCTTAGGTGTAGGCCAATCAAGAATAACCTTCACATGTTTAGGATTCATCTTCAAACAATTAGTTGAAATGACAAAACCAAGATACGCAATTTCTTCCTTTATAAATGAACATTTCTTTAGGTTAATCAGCAATTTCTCCTCTTTCAATCTCTACAATACTTGTTTGACATGCTTAATATGTTCTTCCTTACTCTTACTAATATCAAAATGTCATCTAGATACACAACCACAAATTTAGCCAAGAATCTCTTCAAAACCTCATTCATCAACCTCATAAAATTACTAGGCATATTAGTTAGGCCAAAAGGCATAACCAACGATTCATACAAACCTTCGTTAGTCTTAAAAGTTGTTTTCCATTCATCTCCTCTAATTTTAATATGATGAGAGCCATTTTTCAAATCAATCTTGGTAAAATACTTTACTCCACTCAAACTATCAATTATGCCATCCACTCAAGGAAAAGGGAATCTATATTTCACTGTTATCTTATTTATAGCTCTAGAATCAATGCACATTCTTCATTCTCCATTCTTTTTAGGTGCAAGCACAACATGTACCATACAAGGACTCAAAATTTCTCTAATCAATACAATTATTTTTGCATCATTTACTAATTTGTACCATTTTTTAGTCATATCCCTTGTTAGGGCATCAAATTTGCAAGAAGTTTTATACTAGTGTTCAAGATCGGGACATGGCATGTGAGAAATTTGTTGGTATTGTCAAAGTGGCTAAGTAGCTAGTTGGAGGAGTAGATGACCAAGGGTACCAATTCATATTCAAATCAGGAACAAGAAAATCCATTGTCAAATTTGAGGATGGTAGGGTTATATGCATATTCAGTTCCAAGTGCCTATAGAAACAATGGGCCATATCCAGTAGTTTTATTACCAACGATTGAAGCTATTGATTCAGTTGATCGAGAACAAGACCCAGCACCAATTTTCATAAAGGTTGTTAGGATTTTCATAAAGGTGAATTTCATCTTGTACAATTGTTTATATACCATCTATGCTCAAATTTGATCAAATTTTGATATGTCTAAAGGTTGACCTCAGGAGATATTTTTGAAGGAAATAGTGATCTTTAGATATGATTGGTCTACAATGAGGGCTTTTTTTTAAGGATTTTGTTTTTTCTACGTAGAAGTTAACTCTAGCTTTCCCTTGTGCATCTTTTAATGCATTTCCCTCATCTTATTTCGAATATGTTCTTTATTAAAGTATCATTATTTACCTTACTAATAAATGACAATTATACTAATTCAAATAATTCTCCTCCATCAACTTTGCCTCCTAAACCTCAAATTCAATTTCTTCTCTTCTCCCTTAAGACTTTGGTGATCCTATTCCTAATAACCCCCACAAGCTCTGTTGGTTGTTCATATTTCTCATTCATCATCTTAATCACCACTACACCTCCTTTCTCTTTGACTTGCAGATCATTGGTATTTTCTAAGTTCTTCCACTCTACCTATCAATATACTTGATTTTTTTATGGCTATCCATAGACAATTGTAGTACATATAAAGAAGTTTTTTTCAAAAAAAAATCTTGAAGATATTGATGCTATGTAAATAAAGCCCCAAGATCATATTCTAAATTGAATATTTTATAAATTACTTTAGCTGACAACTAGATGATGGTGACTCGCCTTCTACTACTGGTGCTTTAGCTCTTGCTACTTATTAGATTTGTTTCTCTCTTTGGATATGATGATTAAGGTTTTGAAACAATTGATTAATTGTGTATTGTCTTTGATGTTACACAAAATATCATATCATTATCAATTAGTGTATGTTGGGCTCACTCGGGCATTGAAGATAGTTTTCTGTGGCTACCGAGTGTTCCAGAGTTTGTTTAGTTCACAAGGAAATGTCTACCAAATTCACTCGAGTGTCAAAGGAAAGTTGATTGTTAACTGAGCTCACTTGGTTACCAAAGGAACTATGTGAATATGCAGTTTTGACCAAGTTCACTTGGTTAACATAGGAAAATCGTTTCTAAGTTAGTGTCTACTAAGCAGGGTCGGCCAATAAAGGATTTTCTTGTTTTGGCATATTGAGTTCAATTGATTTATCCATTGGTTCTAGCTGACTGAGAAGATGAATATTAATTATTCTAAGTTGTATTTGAGCTAACTTGCCAATATGAAAGATATAAATGAAAGGTCAAGTTGAAGGTGAGAAGTATGTATGAATGAAAAGAGAAAATGAAGATTTGAAGATGATAAGAAAAAGTGAATCCAAAGGATAAGTAGAATATCCTTGAGATGCTAAAAAGATATATTCTATCAGGAAGGATCAAGTATACAAACTTGAATTGAGATCTGTAATCAGCAATTCAGTTGCATCCAAATCAGGTCATGTCATTATTACTCTCTAACCATTGTTGCAATGATCTAAATCTCTTAACAGAGTTGGTTTAACAGCTATTAGTAAATCCTCTAACAAGGTGGCAGTTCTATTGAATTGTCTAAAGACCTCTAACAAGCCCACTCTTAACAGGGTGATTAAATCCTCTAATAGGATCACACCTAGAAATGTGCTATGTAACCTTTAACAAGGTTGGCTCCTAACAGGGCTCACTTTAGAAGAGTGAAAAATAGAAACTAGTTGCAATTGGTGATTTTTCTCAAATTGGGTTTCCACGTTAAATCTTGGTGTCAAATGTGTTCATGCTATTTCTTTATGTGCTTGCAACTAAGTTAAAGTAATAAGTAATCACAAATAACATCTTAAGATTTTCACGTTAAGTGTTTGTCGAGAAATCTCAATATTTATCGAGTTACAACATTTTCAGTGTGTTTACCAAGTTTTAGTAGAGCTTAGTTTTCAGAGTTTTATCTTATACTGACATCTAAGGGATTTAGAATTTTTTTGTAGTAACTGATTCACCCCTCCCCTGTCAGTTACTCCTATCATATTTCCAACATAAGGTTCTCTCTTGGTATATTAATGCCTAGCTTTACTCACCTTTTTAAGTGATATATTTGTATTTTTGAAAAGCATTTTTAATATTAATGCAATTTCATTAGAAAAAAACAAGTGCACATACAAGAAAAGGTCAATTGACAACAACTACAAAATGAAAGTCTATAGAAAATCTGAAAAAATAATATAGTAGACAATGTCAGACCATGTTTGAATTTGATGGGCATTGATATGCTATTTCCAATATTATGTTAAGGTTATGATTGGCCCACACTTTGATTTCTTGTGAATTTGTATCATTTTAACACTTGATCATGCTTGATTCAAAGCTTTTCTATTATTAAGCTCATCATGATTATATGAAGAATCTATTTCAAGCGAGTAGTTAATGTTGTTATGACTCTAACTCTTATAATACTAATTGCAAAGCTTCTTAAATTGAATTGTGTTTGACACTCTTTCAATTGAAGAATAGTTGAATACTTAGAATTATATCATATTCGTAGTGATGCTAGAAGTAGAGAGATGAATGAGAAGTATGGGAGAGTATTTGCATTATCTTCTAAGAGTTTATGGATACACACAAGAAAATATGTAAATATTGTAATTTGTATAGTATCTTATTGCTTGGTTCTCATTTCAACAATGAAAGGAATGTGGCATACTATGCTTATTTTGTAGGGTTGTGTTTGTGTTTGAGGCTTTAAATGTTGCTACACTTTTCCATTATTATTACATTGTTTGAATAACTTAGCTAAGGTATCAATTCAAGTACTTAGCATAGATCAAAATCAGCACCTCTTACTTGGAGCATCAGATACTATATTCAATTTTACTTCTTAGCCTGCTTTCCAATAAGGTTGGCTTAGAGTTTCATGTCTTGTTTTCTTCTCAGCCTATCTTGTCATTTTATTCCAATTCTTGTTCAAGATCTACATTTCAGAGTGAGAAGTATCCTTTGTTCTATGCAACAAGCCCTTGCACTCTCCAATCAAAGTAGTGTTCGTCAATAGCTTAGATTATTTTGCAATACATAGCATACATAGACATCATACCTCTTGCTTCACTACCCTAAATGTTCACTTTGAGGTTGTTGAACAGTTCTAGAAAAAGAGAGCTTGGGATCAAATATAACTACTTTGAGGTTGTTGAGTAGTTCTAGAAAAAGAGAGCTTGGGATCAAATACAACTTTAAGAGCAAGCCAAAAAACCAATCTTGGTAATAGACAATAATCTCTAAGGCTCATCTTCTTGATGGAAATTTAGAAAGAACCGAAAATAAATTTTCAAAAATTATTATACACAAGATACTCTCTCTCTCTCTCTCTCTCTCTCTCTCTCTCTCTCTCTCTCTCTCACACACACATTTTGTTCAACATATTTATAAGATTTTCTTGATCTTATTTTATAGGGAACAACTCTCCAAATATGAGTTGTTTTGACAACTCTTACTACAATCCAAATTATAATTACTTCCAATTATAGGATTTTCTGGATTTTATTGTATAGGTTAGAAATTAGGCTAGCGCTTGCTAGAACTGGCCCCATTGGGTGCATAAAACTAATATATTGGTTTGGTGACCTCCTACATACCAAGAATGGATAGTTTCATCCAAAAAATATGACCCACAATCTTCCCTTGTTGATTACTTGCTCAAACGGTGCATTCTAAGGATAAATACATAGTCATATTTTAACCTAGGGCATCAAGTTTAAGTGGCTAATGGGATTTTCCTATCCTAAGCCATTGAAGTCTCAAAATGCATCCTATCTACTTGCATTTCATTGAAAGGCATCAGTTTCCAATGGTGAAATTTCAAGTTATGGCCCTTTCTTGGCTTCAAACCCTTAAAATGAGGGTTTTAGACCCGAAGTCAGAAAATTTGCTATCACTACCTCGAAACTCAATTAAATTCAACCAAATCAATTGAAAATGAAAGGTAACATAGGCATCCAACTTTGCATGTGCATCATCTGTCTATATTAATCCATACAAAGCCATACAAAGAAAATTTGCTCTAGAAAATAGGTTTTTCCCTTCATATAATGTTGATTCTTCGATACAACTTGATGATCAGTTATAAAATGCACACAATGAGTCTTAAATACCTTCATCCAATCGATTCGAACTAAATTTTCATGATTATGAATGTTGAGAGGCCAAAAAGACATTTTTGACAACTTTTCCAAAATTGCATTTTTTTCATTTTTGCAATTTCTTGTCAAATATGACAATTTTTTGCATTTTTTATTCTAATGGACACCAACTAATCCCAAACCTTTAGGAATGGTATGAAATGTGTGTCTAAGGTGAAAGGAACATGTTTTCCATTATTGAACACCAAAACACTCAAAAACCAAGAATTGGGTGTTTTAGTGATGAAGTTCATAAACCAAAGAAATAGAATATATTTAAGAATTTACATCTTCAAGAAGAATTAAGAATGAAGTGACACAACTTTTCATTGATTATAATATGGGTGAATTTTAGCGAGGTGACCAAATTTTTATTTCAAAACCATATGTGCAAATATAAACATTAAGTAAATGTCCAATATTTTTGTAGATATACACATTAATTAGACCAAATTTTCCTTTCAGAAACATATGTGCATAAATAAAAATTAAGTGCATGTCCAATATTTTTTCAAATATACACATTAATTACACCAAATTATTCTTTCAAAACCATACGTGCAGATATAAACATTAAGTACAACATGTCCAATATTTTTGCAGATATATTTTCCTATGAAGAAAGACCACACTTGGCAATATGAACCCAGAACAAAATAACAAGACAATTCTTAAATTGTGATCTCAATTCTGAAGAAAAGTTGATAAATGTAATTCTCCTTGCAAAAAGTGTAAGGGCTTAAAAAATTGAAGAATTATAATCACAATAGCCCATATTCATTGTAGGCAACATGGTCATGTTGAAGGGGGCTACGATTTTCATTGATTGGTGAATGTGGATTTCCAACTAGAGGAACATGGAGGTGTGAATACTCAAGTTGAGGATAATGCTCTTATGGAAGAAGATGACAATGTTCCAAAGGACATGATTGAAGAAGATGGTATTGGTGCAGCTAATGAAAATGATCACAATAATGGTACTAGCACATCTAATAATAATGATGAAGATTGTCTTGATATACCTATACTTGATAAGGCATATGAGCCCCTATACCAAGGCTCCCAAACAACTTTTCTCTTTTTTATAGTGTTGTTGGTGGACTTGAAGGTTATGAATGGTCTATCCAATGTAGCAATGTCACGTATGTTAATGTATGTCATTTTTGTCATCTTCAATGTTAGCATCCTATTACTATTCATTATATTAACAATTTATATTTGTTGTTGTACGTTGAAAGGTGAGATTTTGTTACCACCATCAAACATTTTGTCTCGTTCGTACCAAGAATTATCTACCATTATGAATCAAATTGAAATGAAGTATCAGACAATACATGCATGTCCCAATGATCATATTCTATATCATAAACAACATGAATTTGTAACCTAATACCCTTCTTGTCATATTAGTAGATATCAATTAGATCAAATAACAAAAAAGGTGTGTCACAAGGTTCTTTGGTACATTCTCATTATTTCACGTCTTGAACAATTGTTTAGGTACACTAGATTGGCACAATTTATGGATTGTCATAAATGCAATAGAAGTCAAGATGACATTATGTGAATTCCTATAGATGGTTCTACATATAAAGACAGAAAAAATATGGTCACACTTTAAAGAAGAACCTTGTAATCTCAAGCTTTCATTGGTAGCGGATGGTGTCAATTCATTTGGAGATATGAGATTTATTTACTCAATGTGGCCTATTTTTATTATAAACAATAATATTCCTTTTTAGATGTTCATAAAGAGGGAGCACATAATATTGTCAATGATTGTACAAGATATTTTTTTAATAATTGTACAAGATATTTTTTCATTTAATAATTATCTAAAGTAATTTATAAATAGTGCATCAAAATGATCATAAAAATTATGTAATGTTTATGTTAATTCAATTATTAGGTAAGTACCAAGTTAAAGATATGAACATATATATATTGAGACCCTTATTGACGAGTTGTTGAAATTATAGAATGGAGTCACTATGTATGACATCTATAGACTAATAGAAAAAAGATAATTTCAATTTCATGCAATGCTTGTATGGACAATACATAATGCCCTTTGGCTAACTCATTTTTTGCAGTATGTTATATTGTTAAGGTCACATATTTTTTATTTGTTAGAGTGCTTACACATTATTGGTGTATGTTTAAATTGCACATGATAATTGTACATGATCGTTTAAGTCTTCAGACAAAGGAAAATTTTGCATGCACACTTTGTGGTCTAAAGATGAAACCTTGTCTCTCAAGAAGTTTAGGAAAGTAGGTGTTTGATGAGTTTAGGCACTTTCTCCACAATAATCATAAGTATGAAACTACTGAAAAAATCTTTTTAATGGAAAAGAAGAGACAACATCAAGGCCACAAAGAATGATACCTCATTTGTGGAAGTTGAAAAATGAACGACTAAATCGCCAAAGTAATGTCTAGTTTGTGGTCTGAAGTTTGAAATTTATATTTTGATATTGTATTTTATTTAATAATGATGTAATTGATGTTTGTAAAGGTTATAAAAGCATCAATAAACAACTTTCTAAAGGAATAAAAAGTTATCCTACTCAATTTAGTAAGTTACAGTTTTACAAGGATCTCTCAATTGTGCATTTGTTTGATACTATGCATATTGGAAAGAATGTAATAAAGACACTATGGAAAATATTGGATGGAAGGCGTGACAGAGTAAAAATTGTTAAAATTTGTAGTGACATTCATGAATCGAATGATGCACTAAAAATTTTCATTCAATCAAATAGAAATGGAGATCGCATAAATACAAGTGTCCTTTGGTTATTAATGAAGCAGCAAAGTGATGCATTAAAAGAAGTCATAAAATATTTTTAAAAAAAAATTCACAAGATCTGCTGAAAATATAAGCAGTCTTGTATCAAAGAAAAGTGATTTTAGGTCAAAGTTGAAAACACGTGATTGGCATACCTTCATCAAGGTAAGTCATGTTCTCTATTTACAATATATTTGTAAAATTGCATATGCTACCTATTCTATTATTTCATAATATATTGAAAAAGTCATTTTTTAATGATTGTAGTACGTTCTATTTATATCCCTCTCACACCAATTTGACAACAGTATTAAACAATTTATAAATGATCTTGAAAAATACATGAGGTTAAAAGTGTTATTTCTTAGATATATTGTACATATATTATATTTATGACTTACTTTACTTTTTATGTAATTTATTTTATATTTTTATCAAAAATCTCATTTATATGCTCTTGTGTGTTGAGTCTCTTTTAAGTAGTTATCCTCTAAAGATATTGATAAAAAAAAGATATAAAATATTAGAAGAGAAAAATTTCACAACTTATGTGTGAAATGAAAAAGTGTCTACCTTCAACTTTTTTCAATGCTCAAGAATACTACTTCATACATCAAGTTCAAGAAATTGAATTGTGTGGACCTGTACCAACTATAGGCCAATGTGGATGGTTGAGAGGCACTTGAAATTTATGGAGGGTTTGATTCAACAAAGAGCGCATCCTAAGGGTTCTATGGTAGAAGGATATATGGTATACCAAACCATGGTGTACATTAATGAATATCTTCTCAAGATTGCATCAAATTTTTATGTAGATTGCATTTGGGATCCCAACTCCATTAATAGATTTGAAAGGAGTACTTGATGGGAAAAGGTAGATTGATGAAAGTGAGAGGTAATTATAACATGTTATTGTAGTTAATTAATTCTTATCCATCATCAATATAAGTTATTTCTAACTGGTCTAGTTGTTTTCTTTATAGCTAGTTGTGAGTGGGATGCACTACATTTGTATATTGCAAATAGTCTTGATTGGATGATGGTATGGATTCAACTATCTCAAGAAAATGGTCACTCATTAACATGAGATAGTGTTGCATCATTGGTTAAAGAAGCTCATTGTAATAGAGATCTCAATGTTACACTAATAGTACTCGATCTAGCATATGGCTTAACAAATAGAAAGTTATGTAAAAGATTACTAATCATGACCCATAAGTTTAATATCAACTCACAGATCGATGCAAATAATCTTGACATGTTTAAATAATTGCAAATCAAACACCACAAAGCTGTGTACTACCATGGCCATAAATTTCACATAAAAAAGTTAGATGAAACGAAGAAAACTTGTGATTCTAGGATAAGTGCAGTCTTCGAGGTCACCAATATTATGACATACATTCTCAACAATCTGAAAATTGATACTATGGCATTTTGGATGATATACTTGAGTGTGACTTTAATTGATTTAAAAATTAGTTATATTTGTTGTCAAATAGTACAAGCTACGGTTAAATCAAAATAATCCTAATAGGATTGTTATTGAATATGATAATGGATTTAGAATGATTAATACAAAGTCATTTGAGTCAGCTGGACATAAGCCTTATGTTCTTCCAAACTAATATGAGCAAGTGTTTTACTTTGGCATTCCACATAAACCAAGTTGATCATTTGTTACTAGACAAGATCCAAGAGGACAGCTGGTAAAGTATAATGTGATGGAAGAAGAAGATATTGAAGAATCAAAAGATAGAGTAAATGATGATCACAAACAATTGTTACACAATGATGAAGAAGATGATGATGATGATGATTCTGGTGATGCTGACGATGATGGTGATGATGATGACGATCATGATCATACTGATGAAGACGATGATGATCAAGGTGATGATGGTCATGATGATGATGATAATGATGATGATGGCAATGAAGATGGTGGTGGTGATGACGATGATCAAAGTGACAAGTACAATGATGGTGATGATGATGATGATGACATGGATGAAGATGATGATCAATGACATGATCAATGAAATCTATGACTTGTATGTTTTTATAATTAAGTTGTTATGTGTTGAACTCTATTGTCATGGAGTATATACAACGATTTTGCATAGCTACCACACATAAAGTAGATTACAATTTGAATCGTGTGGATACAAAAAAATTCCTATCATGAGACTAGTAAATATAACATTTAAACCAATTGTCTCCAATTAACATTGAGTCCAATATACGATCTATTCTTTTATTAATATTTTTTTTGGTAAGTCTATTACTTTCATTTTTTTGCTAATTGCCAAGAATTATTTTTGATAGGGCGACATGGATAATCCATATGGCACAAGCGAGGATGTACCTCACACACGTTCCTTGACAAAGGTAAACCTTAATTACTGTAATTGTACAAATTATATAGAAACAAATGATATATTATTATGTTCTTTTCTTTATAGCTTTGGAGTTATTTTGATGGAATTTTATTGATACTAATGTCACAACTTGATACTTATTGATAAGGAAAAGCAAAAATGATAGCAGATCAAATGTAATCTGAAACTCAGGCATCATTTGTAGATGACATCGCATGTAGTGTTGACCCCATCTTCATGGCCCATCAACTTATAAAAAATTATAGTGATGAAATTCTTAACCTTGTCCTCAATTGTAACATAATCGAGGAGATAGAGGCACTGAAAAAAAAATTGATACTCAGAGTCAATTCTTTGAAGGTAAGCAATAATTAATCTTAAGCACTAATAAAAGTTCAATAAATGTTTATATTTTATAGTATCTTATGGATCATCATCTAAAATATTGTGTTCTTCTTACATGGTTTTGTGACACCTGTGAGACCGCATGGTCAATATGGTGAGGGTTCTTCACAACCTTCATGTAAATAACACTTTCTCTTTACAACACTTAACTTTGATCTTTATCCATTACAAATGAAAACAAATAATGTTGCAAATGTATTTTCTAACAATGTGGCTTGCTCCTTTACGTCCTTGAAAATCATGATTTGATTTATGCTCCAAAGTCCATAAAACAACTCCTATGAGAAGAAAGGATGCAGCAGTTGTGCACCACATTCTTGCATCAAATTTTTGCACTACTACAGTTATACAAAGATAACCCTAGTATGCATATGCAAAATTAACTCTAGTGCACCAAAAAATGCAATGTGAGAATTATATGAGAGCTATAACATGTAGATAATTATCTTAAAGTATTATCTGTATATGCAACCACAATAAAAAGCTATCCATTTCTCCCATAGAAACCAATCATTCAATACTGATATGATGAGAGAGTTGGATCTGATGCTCCTAATTGTATGAATTGGTACATGAAGTTCACTAGCTACATGTGAAACAATATGAGCAATAATAGAAGATTGCGACCTTACTAGTGCAACATTGTTTGTTTTCATCAACATTATAACACTTAACTTTGATTTTTAAATACTTCTAGCTAGTATCCCATTTGATCTTTATCCATTGCAAATGTCTTTGCTAACAATGTATTCTTCAAGTCATGATGAAGTGTGAATGCCTCCTTCGGTCACCACTCTGATATTGTCAACTGCATTGTTGACAACAAGGAGCTTACATACATCTTTGACTATACCAAGTACAACTGGTAAAACCTTGTTTTGCAATATTTTATAATGTGCTAATCATGGTTTTTTTTTGTTCGGGTGGATTTTATACTCATGGAACTATTTTGTGCACTAATATATACACCTACAGTTGTAAAACAATAGAGACCACTACTAGTGAAGTTCAACCATTTCCTGGAGCAGCTCGTGTGACTAGTACTTGTTCATTTGTGGGGACATTGTTGTTGAACAAGAAAACTATGTTTCTGTTAAAATTATCAAAGCTTCCAGGTGCTTTAAAATTGTTATTATTTACAATCTAATTGTAATTTACTTATACATAACTCATTTTGGACTAATAATCCCATGATGTTTTGCAAGAAATGATGTTTTCTATGATCATCTTTTTGAAATGACATTGAAGCTATTTGGACCCACCATGCGTAAAAAGTACGTAGTTTCATATCATTGCCATAATATTTTTATTTTCTTCTATTTATTGTATTATATTAAAGTTATTGATCTAACAATTTTATTTTATTTTTAAAGGTGGAATGAACAGGGTCCTGAATTAAAAAATCAACTCATTGCATCTTTTGAGGACCTCTTTGGAAAAAATATTTTTGACAATACCCTACTTCTCAAAAGAGCATCCAAACATATAAAGACTGTAAGGGACCAATATAGAAGGGGTCTAAAGGATAACCAAAAGTATGAGTGTCCTATGATTCCACCAATGGAGTGGAATGAAATAATAGAAGATGCAAAAGAGAAAAGGCTACATGGTTTAAAATTTGAACCAGAAAAGTGCAAATGAAGGTACATCATGATAGTATTAAGTAGAATGTAATCATGCACTAATTAGTGATCTTTGTAAATATATTATCTAACATGTTTCAAACTTTTCATAGACTGCAGGACACATCAAAGGCTACAAAAGCAAGACTACAAAAGGTTGGCCAATGCAAACTTGGCTCTGGTGACTCTATGAATCTTCACTCTCGACTTGTAAATAGCAGTAATGAAATTTTATATAAATTGTTTTTATATAATGTTACAAAAAAATTTGTTTAATCAAATCATGCATACAAAACTAACAATATTAAGCAAAAAATACAGGGCACATAATTCAATGTCGAGCCCACGGATTAAGATAAAAAAAAATTGCCTTGAATGAAGGCTATAAAGTCGTGGTTGCACACTTATGCCAAAAATATAAAAGCCATACCCAAGAATCTAGTGCACCAAACGAGACATAAGTAAATTGGTCAAATGAAAAGTAAATCAAATTCAATAGTTGAGAAATTTCTATTTTGGTGTTAGTTTCCAACATAAATTAACTGTATAACAATGTTCACTGCAGCCTTCAAATCCTATCACAGAACCTACTCATGATGAAGTCCATGATGTGCATCATAGTGGTCGAGGTATTAATTTGCTATTGGAAATTAATTATGCAATTATGAATATAAGTTAACATCTTAAATTGCAATTTGGCATGTAACCTTTTTTCGAATATTTTAAAGCATGTTGAACATCATGGTGAATGAGCGGAGCATGCTCAAAGTGTTTAGCATGTTGACATGGCGGTGAATCAAAATGTTATTGTACATGATGTGGCATTGTTAGGTAAGAAAAATGCATGTTATATTCTACTAGTTAATGAAATACTTGTAACAGTAAAAAAAAATTATGTCAATTTAACCCATTTACTTATTACAACAGAGCCCCCTTTATTGCAGTAGCCTCGTGCTCCTCAAAACGGGAGGAGACATCATAATTTGACATTACATGTGCTACAAGAGGAGAATGAGGAAGATATTGATGCTCCTATCAACCTTTTCCTTAAAAAAGCTAAGCACAACAAAAAGAAGAAATGAATTTGTTTTAAATATTCTTTAATAAACTTTGTTGGATAACAAAAGAACGTTGTTTTAAGTAATTATTTACGAATGTTGCATATTAATATTGATTTTTATGTCATGTTAATGAATATTGTTATGTGTTAATAAAGTCTTTATTAGTATTGTGTATTAATGAATGTTATGTGATTGTATTGATTGAATGTTATAGTTCATAAATGGATGAATGAATGAATGAAGTATCTAATTAGATGTTAATGGGAAATTTAGATTGATGTTAGGGGGAGAAGGGTGAGGCCAGATGAGCTTCCACCATCACGTGGTTGGCCTTGTTAAGTAGAGAATATTAAAGTATTCTCAAAACCAAATGAAGCTCAAACTAACATACCTTCATTAATTAATCAATTTCATTCATTGTAGGTCTAGAATGATGGGATGATACTCTATGGTAGAACACTTTAAAATATATTAGGTAGAACACTTTTTTAACATATAGCAGGTATTATATCTATTGTATTATGTGAATGATATGAGATACATATTGGAGTGTAAAGCATTAACAATTTCGAACACTTTCATCAACATCATATGTAAAATTAATGCTTGAGATGCACAATTTGTAGTATCATGGAGGAGCCAACTTTAGTCGTATAGCAGGAGGCCCCTTTATTACTACAAGTTATGACTATGATGCCCCAATCGATGAATATGGTATGTTATTTCTTCTAGATAAGGGTAAAACATTAACGTCTAATTTTTTTTAATGGGGATGTTTTTGTTTTTGTTTTTGTTTTTGCTATATATCTTAATAGTTCTTTGCATAACTAGAGATGCTAGAATTCAAGGCAGTGTTACTACAGAAAGGAGTGATGAACACTTTGAATTGTATTAGGGGAAAAATGGTGGTATTTACAGAGAAAATGTTGTTGTAACAAGTCTCAAACCATATACAAGGTTTCAATCCTAATCAGTCCAAGAAGGAGAAAGAGAGAGAGGAGGTTGAAGTTGAGGTTGACGTTGAGGTTGTAGTTGTGGATGTAGTTGATTGTGTGCCTTAGGAAATAGGACCTTCTTCTCCCCTGCCTCCTGTTAAACATGAAAAAATAGTTGTCAATCATGATCTCTTTTTCAACTCACTCAACCAGTTCCATTTCATTGTGGGCTCCAAATATCAATAAGTTTTGTATTGTTTTTCTTTTTCTTTTTTTCATAGTTTACTCCTACTGTTTCAGTATGTTTAAGTTGTAGCAGTGTAGTGGATTCAAGACTTTATTTGGGTGCACTATGTTGAATTTTTTTCTTGTTCTATGAGCTCAATTCATCTTCCATTGTGAAAGACAGTGATGCAAGTAGGAGGTGGTGATACTTGGTCTTATTACCAAATGCTATAACTAGGTTCCTTCCAAATATATCCAACATATTGTCATCGGTCCCTCAAGACTCTTTTGAGGCTAGAGACCAAGTGGTTGGCCTATTCTTCATGCCACACTCACCTATTCCAAATACTTCTACCTAAACCTTCATTAACTCAACCATCTCTCACAACACACAACACCTCCACTACTTTACATTCCAAATTACTTTCAAAGGCTTAACTCATTGCCAATTAAGATATTTCAAACACGCATAAGGTTCTACACACCTTGGTGGACTTCAAACATCAATTCTTAAAAACGGACCTAATGAGGGTCCTTCCTTGTAGCCCTACCTTTGGGATTTAGGTAAGAAATCAAACTCTTCCAAACATCTACCAAAACCAAAGGCAAATTCAAACACCCTACTGAACTCTATTAAATTCCAAAATCTTAGGTTCTAACATGTTCATTAAGGCATATAGCTCGTAGGCCCTAATCTAGGCTAATAGGCCTAAAGAACACACTCAACCTATAACCTCTCAAAATCCTCAAGAACTTGAACAAACTTTCAATACACCATTACTTTATCATAACCTTCCAAACTACCAACTTTCGGGCTCCTAGTCATTGAGGAGATACCCAAACCTTCAAACCTTTGTTATAATGAGGGTTTCATTACTAAATATTGTAACTATCTCACAAAATTCCATATCTTGTCCATCCCACTCTTCAAAAAAAGTTCCTTAACATCCCATGGATGTATGCCAACCTTCCAACACCTATGCAAACCCTAACAAAAACTCTGTCATGGTTTTCCAGAATGTTGAATCATTGTTATTGCATGCAACAGTAGATAACATGTTGATTCACAACCAACCTTTTACAAGGAGCAGTAGTTATGATTTTGCCTATCAGATAACTATCAAGGCAGCCAAGAAGACACCTAACATCTTCCCTAATCCCCATATAGTGAGGAATATACACCCAAGATATCCTTCATGCTGAAATTGTACAGTATTTATTGTTTAACAATGAACATTGAGATCTTTTCCAATCACCCAAATAATGTTATGCATAACTATAATGTCAACAGTAGCTCTAGATATTGTTTTCCATATATAAGAAAATTAATAATCACCATACCCACAAAGTAAAGGAGAAGATAGAAGGAGTGCAATTTAAATACCAGTATAATAGGAGTATTTCACAAAAAAAAATGACTAATTTATTATACAAATCCATTCACCAAGCTCTACACTTTTCTTCTCCACATCTCCTCCCTCTATCTTCTATATGAGATTACATTGTTTTATACAAAAAACAAGACCTTTCAGCTCCTCTAAGAGCTTGTCCAAGATGGATGACTTTCCATCTTCCAAAACTTTTCATTTTTGCAAAAAAATGTTGACAGCAATTTTTTTGACAATTTTACATTTTTTTGCACATTTTGCATTTTATACTTTCACATGCTTTCTTGGTACCCTAAATAGGTCCAAAATCTTATTATGACCTTTTAACACTTCATCTATGGCCTTACATGGCATTTTCCACATTTTGAGGGACTTTGACTCACTTAGACCCATATTGATTAAAACATGAACTTGGTCAACATGACCTTAATTGGACACCTAATAACCTGAATTGAAATAAGTAATTCCCTAATCTATCAAGACTCAAAACATACTAACTAGGACTCAAAATTTCACGGAGATGGTCAGGGTG
The DNA here is from genome assembly GCA_028749045.1 of Cupressus sempervirens. NCBI lineage: Eukaryota > Viridiplantae > Streptophyta > Pinopsida > Cupressales > Cupressaceae > Cupressus > Cupressus sempervirens. Next base: position 224,874,605 of record CM053787.1, on the reverse strand, counting down.
CTCCTGCACCAAACAAATATGGCTTTCATGCATTATACATTAATGCTTGGGTGAATATTGTGAAAAGTAGTATGTCTGATAGTAAAAACCAATCAGGTTATTTTATTAGGTTATTCCCCATAGTTGTTTTCTCCAAGGTAACATTTCCTTCTGAACAAGGTTGGGAGATATTTGAGCAAAAGCATATAGGTTTGATCGCATCATAGGTTTGAAATTAGAAGTTTTTAAGAGGTTATTTCTACCAAGTTGTAACCATCGTAGGTTTGGAAGTAAAGGGTTTTAAGATGTTGATCCTGATCCATGAATTCGATATTCATAGATTGTTATTTCTACCAAAATGTAGCTATCCACTCTCTACCATGAGAACTTCATCATGGATTTCTCTTTTTGGGCTAAAGAAACTCCTATTGACTCGGGCCTTATTAAGGTCTTCCAAAAACTACATGCTTCTTTTATCGTAGTTGTCGTGATGCCTTGCTAAGCATAACTCCCCAACAAAGAAAAACTGAAGTTACATACAAGAGCTAAGAAATGATGAACATGTGAAGCAGTATAAATCAATTTTATATATTGGAATGTCAGACGCTTGTTTAATCAATGCGATGGAAGTAAATTTTCGGCAAGGAATCTAAGGGACCCATTTTTTAGGTAAATTGTGTAAACATAGATAATTCAACAACTTGTTGGACTTGAAGAGGGTCGAAAGTTGACCCAGAATTCATAACCTCGCTCTTTTTATAAATTGGTTGAATTTTAAATCACAGAGGCATAGAAGTCTAATTGTTAACAATCTTTTATTTGCCAATGTCAAGTATTGAACTCTTGAAATTTTGATTAAGATAGATTGCTTGAAATTGGTTGCCCTTTCTCTTGGTAAGTTCAAAAAAATATGCAATCCATCATTAGGATAAGAGAAAGCAAGAATGGAAAAGTGAAATATGCAGACCAATCCTCTTTTTCTTCTTATTTCCCTTTGGTTGGTCTTGGTCTATATATTTCACTTTTCAATGCATTTTGTTGTCTTGATGATGGATCATGAAGCGTGATTCAAAACATTGAAGCAACAAAGAAACAGAAAAAACAACAGGTCATACCCGGATATCAAAAATAGACAAAATACAAACAACCAAAAGCCAGGGAACAAGATAAAAAATAGGAGCACCAATTAGGGCATCATTTCTTTGATCAACTCTGCATTCTTGAGCTCCAGCTCTCCCTTGGCCTCTACCTCGTTAGTCTTCGATTGACTATCATCCGAAAATACCTCCTCTTCCTTCTTCCTCTTATCAGTTTTTGATATTGTTATCAGGCAATTAGGTTAGGGTTAGTATCTTGATGGGTCTTTTTGATCATTATGAGTATTATCGAAACAACATTACAATTTCATCCATATTCTGATATTGTTAACGAGTCATAATATTGAAAATGCATAATAGTTTCATCCATATTTTCATTATGTAATATAGTACATTTATACACATAACAGTTTCATCCAAACCTTGCATTGACTTCTCTATATATTTCTTTGATGCCCCACCTCACTCGAACCATTGAAATAAGCATTTGAATCCATCATTCAACATTTCGTTTAACTGTTAATGAAATTTATTTCGCACAGGTGCATCGGAAACCTCAATCGATAGAAATGTTGTTTCTTCATTCGAAGTTTCATATATCACTATAGTTACAGTGACTAGGCTTCATGAGTTGGGATACACTATAACGATCGCAATATGGTCAAAAGGGATTTTGGGTACTATATCGCCATAGAATATAGAAAACTCTTCTATCGCTATACAGAGAAGGCCTAATCTTGACATAGCGATGAGTGATGAGGAAAGTTTATTGTTATGACATATGGCAATCCCTTTTATCGCTATGCAAAGAAACTACAAAAATAGTATAGCAATAAGCGATAAAGGTGGCTTATCGCTATAACATATAGCGATCATCAACAAATGGAAAACAAATATAATCATTATAGCGATGAGCAATAGAGATGTTGTATCACTATAAGTCATGGCGATGAGTGTTTTGGTGATCGAAAAGGAGGAGATATCGCTATATGGAGCAAGCCTAATCTTGACATAGCAATGAGCGATGAGCGATGAGGAAAGTATATCACCATGACATATAGTGATCCCTTTTATGGCTATGCAAAGAAACTGCAAAAACAATATAGCGATGTGCGATAAAGGAGGCTTATCACTATAACATATAGTGATCATCGACAAACAGAAAACAAATATAATCATTACAGTGATGAGCGATAGAGATGTTGTATTACTATAAGTCATGGCGATGAGTATTTTCGGTGATAGAAAAGGAGGAGATATCACTATAGAATATAGCGAACTCTTCTATCACTATACGGAGAAGTCTTGACATAGCAATGAGCGATGAGGAAAGTATATCATTATGACATATAGCGGTCCCTTTTTATCACTAAGCGAAGAAATTGCAAAAACAATATAGTGATGAGTGATTGAGGCTTATCACTATAACATATAGCGATCATTGGCAAATGGAAATCAAATATAATCATTCTATCGATGAGCAATAGAGATGTTATATCGCCATAAGTCATGGCGATGAGTGTTTTCAGTGATTGAAAAGGAGATATTGCTATAGAATATAGCAAAATCTTCTATCACTATATGGAGAAGGCATAATCTTGACATAGCGATGAGCGATGAGGAAAGTATATCACTAACATATAGCGATCCCTTTTATTGCTATGCGATGAGACTAAAAAAATAATATCCCTTGACATCTCTTTTTCCAACTCAAACATATTCATTTTAAAACTATTTTACACTTTAAAACTAAAGGTTGTAAAGTGGCGATTTCCTTTTATCTCTACTTCATAGCGATTTATCATTCTTATTTACTTCTAGCTATGACCATGTGAAATGGGCTATCTTCAATGTTTCACGGCTTCGTTACCCTTTTTTCTAACTGTTAGGCTAACCTTACGATGTCACAATTCATATCAAGCACCACTTCGCAACTTTATTTCTTCGTTGACCATGCTGACTCGCGAGATTGCAATCTCTTCATTCAAGCTTTAATCACTTCATCACAACTGTTTGTTTTTACACTTTATTGACCGCAATAAAGTAGCGATGCAGAATCATTAACCGTTTTCACAACATCGCTACCTTAGGAACTGACTGCATCCTAGCACTTGTGAAGGCACAAAACCACTCATCGCAACATCATTGTCTGCATTCTTACTATCATTTTCACCTACGAAGTAGCAAAAACTTTTAGACTGACCTTTTCACAACTTCTCTGCAGTTAAGGACTTAACATCTTCATCTTTTGCAATGCTGCGATGACTCAAACCTTGACGTTGTTGCCTCTTCACAATCGCCAGATATATAATATTTTACACCTTGCGATGATGCGATAGCTATTTCTTTTAACTATTAGATTCTCTTCGTGGCTTTGCAACTCCAAATTTTAACTCATAGCTTAACCACGTGAAGCTGCGATTATAAGCTTTCGCCACTTTGCTACCTTGACCTTAAGTCAAACTTAATTTCTTGCAAAGTTGCGATGGCTTAAACTTTAGTTGTCCTAGCTCTTCTTCGCTCCTTTGCAACTTAAAATATCTTATAATATCGAAAAGGAGGAGATCGCTATAACTCATGGTGATGAGTGTTTTCGGTGATCGAAAAGTAGGAGATATCGCTATAGAATAAAGCGAACTCTTCTATCGAAAAGGAGGAGATATCGCTATAAGTCATGGCAATGAGTGTTTTTGGTGATCGAAAAGGAGGAGATATTGCTATAGAATATGGCGAACTCTTCTATCGAAAAGGAGGAGATATCGTTATAAGTCATGGGGATGAGTGTTTTTGCCGATCAAAAAGGAGGAGATATCGCTATAGAATATAGTAACTCTTCTATCAAAAAGGAGGAGATATCCCTATAAGTCATGGCGATGAGTGTTTTCAGTGAGCGATAAAGGAGGCTTATCGCTATAACATATAGCAAACATTAACAATTTGGTTGAAATTTCAACCAAATTGTCGATGATTGCTATATGTTATAGCGATCATATAGCAATCATTGGTGAGTGATAAAGGAGCCTTGACACTATATCATATAGCGATCATCATCAATTTGGTCAAAATTTTGACCAAAGCAAAAATTGGTCGAATTTTCGATGACAAAAATAGCAAAGAAATAGTTGCTCAACAATTTGACCAACATGAGTCAATAATTCACCCAATTTTCGTCAAAAAATGAGTCAAAATGTACTAGTGATTAGGTCTAGCATTCACCCTAGACAAAACTTTGAGGAGCCTTTCCTCATTTTATTCAACCTTAGGTTCAAGGTTAGAATTCAATGCTGCCACTTCATGATCACTAACATCTTCAAGATGTACACCTCTTCTCTGCATTGTCTCTACAGCTTCAAGTCTCGTTGCAATCTACCTCAACATGTCCATAATAGCATTATCAACATTTCCTCTACTACGAACCATCATGACAATAGTTCCTATAAGATCGTAACAATCTGCAAGTTATAGGTCAGATTTCAGATCTGCCACCCTACAACCAAATTCAACAAGGTTCCCCATGATCCGATCCTCAAGAAAGAAAGAACTTTGATACCACCTAACACAGGGAGATCTAGATATTAAGGTACAACATGTAGAATAACTCAAGCTAAAGCATTCAACACTCTCCCCTCAGAGATGCACATAGAAGCTACAAATAAATCAATGAAACCAAAGTGAACACAAGGCTAGATGCAACACAATTGTAGGTGTAATAATTTCACTTCACATATAAAGAAACCACAACATGCCCAATTGTGAGGCCTTCCAAGTTGCGACCTTATACAAAACAAGGATTATACAATCTCGGAGCCTTAGCTCCCATCTTCTATCTTCTTTCCTCTAAGAATACTACTTTCCTACATCTAACCAAGCTTCTTTTATAGCCAACTAAGTCACAAGTCAGCGAGTCAAGTATTTATTTCCTACATCAAAACAACACGCTTTGCAGGATGAGAATAGTAGGAAAACATGACCGCAAAGAACAAAACATAACTCTAGAAATGTAGAAGATAAAAATTTGCGCACTTGGGACAAGGATCTAGGTTAGGTCCTTAACATGATGACAACTACGCATAACATGAAAACAAAAGCAGCAACGACTACCTTGCGAACAACACAATGGTACAAAAAATAAGAAATATTTTTGGTTGATGCAAAATTGCACACAAATCCAAGATGCTCCTGCATCACTGGGCCTAAACATTTATGAGAAACACATTTTGTTTAAAGATTTTAATTGAAATTGAGAGTGAAATAACCCCACATGAGTTTGATTTTGTTGCTCAAATTGCAGTTCAAATGCCTATACTACATCGTAATAGTTGTAGTGGGCATTAACAAGTCCACCATTATGTTTAATTCCTAAACAAAAATTAACAGTAACAAAAATAAGTACCAAGAAGTAACTAACCCCATGTTTAATACCAAAACGTAAAATAACAGTAAGAAAAACCAACTTCAAGAAGTAACTAACTTGGATCTAGGGTGTCAAAAATGATCCCAACAATTGAACTGGAAGAGATCTCACCCTCCCAAAATTTGCCACTCCCACCTTCTATAAGCCTATCCCTCCTTTCAAGTTTTGTTTTCCTAAACTAAACCCAAGTTGTAGAGTCGTGGAATTGTGGGAGTTTTTAAGATTGTATTAATGTCATTTTCATCCTAACCTATGATTTTTCTTTCAAAAGAATGCATGTCATGCCCCCTTAAATATACGAACACCCTTCTCCCCAACCCAAGCCTTCTCTTGCATACCAAAGTCATGCTTAGTAAGTTTCTTTGACTTCCTTGTTGGGTCACTGGGGTAAATGCAACGACCCAACTCTATGGTCTATCCTACATTATTTATTTATATTTTGCAATTCTCTTTCATTTTATTTCTACTTCCTTTTATTTAGCCAAATTATTTTACCTTGTTTTTATTATATTTACCATTGCATTCTATTTTTGCTTCTAAGTTAAATATGATATATGTATTTTAATGACTAAGCATTAGTCATTAACTTAGATGTTCTAGCTCAAATTGAGATTACCATAGTGACTTCACAAAATAAATCAAGTGAGTTATCAATGTAATCTCAAGGTTACACAAGTTTTGGACAATCCTTGCAGGGTACTGTTACAGGTAAGAATAATTTAATAACCATTGAGGTGGGTTACAAGCAGAGTAGGTTCAACCATAGAGGAAACTCCATAGTTAAGCAGGCTTGAGCTTGAGAAGTACTGGGATGAGTGACCTCCTAGGAAGTCTCAGTGTTTCAGCTCTATGAGCATCACCTAAATCCAATGAGTGCTACGTGCTCAATTCATTCTGATCAAAGATAAGTTTGTGTGAACAACTACTCATGAAACATGGGTCAATGAGTAACTCAAAAACTACATAGTTGAATCTTGATAGCAATATCACAATTTGACTCGTTGTGGATAAATATCTCCTACTTAGCACTATACATACTTCTTAAATACACATGAACTAGAAGCTCCACCTCACCTTGAACATCAAGTACTTGTGATCGAACCATATTCCTTGAACAATTCCACCAAATCAGTATAACTTCTAGTTGGTGAAAATGCAATTAGTGCATTAAATGTTCGATGAGTAACATAATATAATTGATTAATATTGAGGGATCTAAAATATAATTGATTAATATTGAGGGATCTAAAACATCTTTTCCACACCCACACACATGCAAACCAATAACATTTTTCAAACACGAGTTCCCTCACAAATCCAAATTAATCTGACAAGAAATGCAAGGGTTCCTAAGGGATGTGACAAAGTATTTAAAATATCTCTCAAATACGTCAGACCCATTTTAAAATGGATCTATGGTATTTTAGGGTGATTTAATAACAAATCAGAATTCTCTTTTGGAGCTTTGACTCTTCTCACACAAACAACTCACAACTTTTCCTGCCATTTATTTTTCTTGTGCTTTTGCATTTATAAATAAGATTATAAATTGTTTCATTGCTGATTTCATATAGTCTCACAGACATCTATAGGCATGTTTTACTTTCAAAATGGTCATCGCACAATGTTGACAGATTGAAAACTAAAATATATAGTACTTATCATAAAACCTAATCACATTACATATCAGTGTTTATTATTGTCTTCTTCTTATCCTCCTCAAATACAATGTGGGAACATGAAAGTTTCAAAAATCAAACATTCAAGCCTCAATATCACAATGACAAAAATCATTTCCAGAAAAGTTTGCCAACAATATGTCTGACACGATCCAAATTGTAAAACATGTTTCCATCCCCAAAGAATTGCTCAATTTTGTGTATATTGGACATAGAACAAATTCATAATCTTTCCAAGATATCAAAACATATCCTTTTCTGCCATCTAAAAACCTGATTCCCCACTAAGAAACTATAGAGATTTTTAGAAAGAACAAAAGAACATAATTTTAATACCATGAAAAGCTAAAGAACACCATTTAGTCGAAGTTAGATATCCCAGATCAAACTACATGCTCATGAATAGCACTAATAAGAGAAAAGAGTGTTTAAGCCACAGCATTCCAGGGCTAGTTTTGCATAAAATGGCAGATTTCCGAGTTATAAACTCTAACAGATGAGTTAGCTTTGAGCATTTGATACCGAGCATGAAATTGTTATCACATAATTTAGATCCTGGTAGCTGTTGTCCAAGTGCCTTGAACACTCCTATTCTTAGTCATGTGCCGATTTTTCAGTTTCCTTGCTTCTGCTCCTAGGGCATTTCGTAGTCTTATTGCTCGTAATAAAATATCTTTAGGGTCCATATTTTTGACACAGTCTATTCGTACAGTTTTGTCCCCTACACATCAGATCAACAGTTTGCATCAGAAGACAAGAAGCTTCGGGCTTTGCTGATTTTAAGATATTGCAGTCTACATGCAGTAGTAAAATGCAGGTTAAATATATCAAAGCTCACTATAATATGCTCTCAAATGTGGATGTTTTCCCCGCTTCAATAATGGGACCACTTCCAATTGAGGATTTTGCTGCTTGAATGTGGGTAGCTGAGACTCGATGAACTCTCTGCACATGAACAATTGCAAGACTTCAAATGAACACTGCTCCAAATACTTTTTCTAGACTGTTGATGTGGCAGAAAACTAAGCCACTACTATATACACATTATTCTTGATTCTTGAACAATAAGCACCTAAAAACAATTTCATAGCGTTCCATAATAAAATGCTAAAGAGTAACTCCACAAGCGAATTGAGATCTCAGATTTATCATATGACAATGGTCAATTCACAATTTGGCATACACTAATAGATATGGCGCTTTCTCTCAAACATGCTTGCCTACTCAACAGGAATATAGCTGTTCAAAAATAAAGAAATGAACCACAGACTCGTCCTTAGTTGATAGAAAATGAACAGAAAGAAAATAAAGTAAAAAGTTTGAATCTATAACCATAATTCTAGAAAATTGCTAGTGGACCACAATCTACTTGCATGAAAGAGAGGAGATCCTTGACAAACTTGTGGTATTTGAAGAATCTGTTCATGCTTTTAATGATGTTAAAAACATTTGGCTGATCATTAAGCTGGATATTACTAAGGCCTTTTGACAAATGCAACTGAGATTTCATTTACAAATCTTGCAATTAAATCTGAGTTTCTGTCATTATAGATAACTACATTCCAATTCCCAACTTGCAGGTTTTAGCATCCAATGTGGCCACCCAGTTATTTCCATGCAAGCTCAGGCATGGAGACCCTCCAGCTGCATACTTATTCAATTGCTTAACATCATGGTTAAATCTCTTAGCAGGAACTTGCATATTGTTAATATCAACCACTGCCTCAATAGGGTAAAATGAAGACCATACCCACCATCTAAGTCACAGGGTTCGCACGATTTCCATCATGAAGTTCGGAATTCAACGAATGTCAAAAGTCTATTAAAAAATTGTTAAAATTCGTTTTAAAATTCGTAGGAAGTGTGCAGTCTGTTTAAAATAAAACATATTAAAAAAATTGTTTTCCAGAGCCTTTTAAGGTCAAGCAGCGAGTAAATTTTCAGCTGCGAATATTTCTTACAATAGTTTAATATTGGACGGCATGAATGGGCAGACAGATATCCACCACCGACCAGGGAAAAAAATCCAAATTCATGGCGCAAACAGAAGCTCATACTCCATCGGCGGAAACAAGCTTGGAGTAAATGATTCGGCTCCTCTAAAGAAAATAAATTCAAGTCGATAGGTTAAAAGTTTGGGTAGATTTAATTTAAACATTTAGACTTAATATTTATGTTTTGTTTTGTTTTAAATTTATTTTAAATGAAAATTTAATATCTTATTATTAAATCATCTAGATTTGTTTTTTAATTATAATATACTTTAGAATTTAGTATATTATCTTAATTATAATATTTAGTACCTTTTCTTTAAATCTAGTTTTATTATGTTTTGAATCATTAGATTTGTTATTTGATGTGTTTTTATTAATATATTAAAGTCTAATATTTTAAATATTTAAATTATAATATATTTATATTAATATTAAAAATCTAATATAATTGTTATTATATATTAATAATATTTAAATTACCTTTTAAAACTTTAAAATACTAATATGGTTTAAATGTATTTATATTATATTGGAGTTTAATATACTATTTTTTTATGTTTAAAATTTTAATATATATATTTTTAAAAATAAAAAATATATAAGACGAATTTAATGTCGAATTTTTATGATTTTTTTGGGATCCTCGAACTTCAATCGAATTTTATTGTTGTCGAACTCTAATTCGAACTCGAACCTTGTGACATAGCCCACCATCAGTGTTCTGCAAAATTACCAGTGATACACTTCTCACAGCATCTATCATTTGTTAGGTTGAAAATCTAAGAGTTATCTTGTAAAATACAAGAAGAGGTATTTGAATAGGGTTTAATAAGAAACCCCAAAATTGCCATGCTGAAACATCTACTAAAAGGAAAAGTTCAGCAAGTACTATAAATGAACACAAGATTCTTACCAATAATCCTTGCATAATCTCTTCATTAAATGAAAAGATAGAGAAGCTGAATGGAATACACTTAGGGGAAAGATCAAAGCTGAGATATAGTGGTGGGATCACCACTGGCTTACTTCAGAAGGCCCCGCAAAGCTAAATAAATCAATATTGTAGTCCTCATTGAAATGGGCTGCTTCCAAATTTCCATACGAATGTAGGCTTGAAGACACACCATTGCTTTAACTGGAGGATGCTACAACATGAACATCCAGAAATAATAGAATTATGGATCCTTTAAATAGATGCAATGAACCCTGTCTTGGCTGTAAAATCTCGTCTAGATCTAACAGAACTAAATGGTCTGTATAGTGTAATCAAGTCCGAAAAATACTCAGAAAATCAGTCGTTTCTGCTATTCCTATCACAGTATCAACTGTTGGAACTTCAATTGTCCAATGACTACAATAGATCTATTGGGTGCTGAGACTCTGGGCAGCTTCCTCGCAGTAATGGTTCCATTGCCAAATGACAACAAATACCCAAAGAATAATAGCAGAAGACGAGTTGGGGTCACCAAACTGCATTTTTTAATTGCAAAACTTTAGACACGTTCGAGGATGTATCTTAATTAATTCATAGGAGTTAGTTCTGACAATCAAAAGGGCCTGGCAACCAGTTTACAGATAACATACCAATATGTAAGTTTAGAACAGAGCAAATAATGAGACTGGGACTTTGCAGACCTATTTTTGGCTCAACATTAGATCAGAAAGATTAAAAAACAATTAATATTTATAACATTAAATATATATGTATATATATACGCGAATCTTGTTAATCTCATTTTCTGGACTCGCCTAAACTTGGCCAAACTTGCAAATTCAGTTTCTGGGCTCAATTCAACTGGACTTGGCAAATCTTTGAGTACTTAGAAAATCTTGTTAGACCCAACAATATGGAGTGATCTGTCAGTAACTATCATGCTGCTGGAAACAAGCCAAAGATATTTATCGAACCATGAGAATAACAATCAGAAAAGGGTAGTAATGATCATAAATCACCATAAATAAATAAGGATCAATGTTAAGAAGGACTTTGTCAAGAACAAAAGAATTGAGTGTAATAGAAAGCATCCTAGGAGACACAGGGAGATAAAGCAGATTGCTTGATCATTCCATGATGATGGAGGAAAGTGCCAAATAACTACGACATAAGGCTCAGAATATCTGGAAGACCAATAATTTGTAATCTTTTCAGGTTAACAAAAAGAATATTCTTTCCAGTCGAGCAGCAAAGCTTATAGCTAAGTGAAAGAGCTGAAGATGATGTTTGGGACAAGTGCTAGTTAGAGGAGAAAGGATAAGATTTATTAATGCTGAACATGCCTAAGCTGTTGGTGGTGTTGAGGCTCAAATATTCTAAAGTAGCCGGATCCTTGACCAGCAAAAACTGAACCAAAGTCAAGTGACAATTAATAAGAACAAAAAATGTTAATGTCAATAAATGACCAAAGTAAGTTTAAGGGCCTTAAAGTAAGAGTTACTTTTAGAAAGTAAGAAAATTGAAAGAGACTAAGCGAGATAAAAAAGCAACTAATACAGTAGAAAAACTGAAAGAAACTAAGTGAGCTAAAAAAGCAACTAACACTAAAATAACGCACATGTGTGATTTGGGAATTGGAACTAAAATGGGTAAACCTTATACAAGTTGGAAAACATGGAACCATATGATCCAAGAACAAATTAGCTATTTGCGAGCAAGGTATGTAAATGTAAACAAAAAGGGAGCTGATGGAGACCAATTTCAGAGATCAAAGTTGCCTTTAGCCTGCATCAAATTCCAGAACAATAGAAGGGCCAATAATATCGTTATGGAAGAATCCAAAAAAGATGCCCAAAGGATGGAAGAAGGGTATACACCTCAAGGCTGATGGTAAGGGTTTAGAAAGTTGAAAGAGAAAGTCTAAAGATTCTTCTGGTCTATGGGGAAAATAACTTATAAGAAAGCTAGATAGCATTCTTCAAGCTATAACTTAAGAGTAGGCTATGGCTAAGAAAGAAGAAAAGGAAAGCCATGGAAGAAGACTGATTTTGACCAAAAATCAGGTGGGAACAATCCCCTGTTCAAAGTTGACCGTAAAGTTAATGTGAAGAAATTGGACCAGTGGATTGCACATTATGAGATCTATTTTAGTTTTCACAAGATGAACCTACAATAGCAAATCTCCTTCAAACTTGTGAAACTCTCCAGTCATTCACTCACTTAGCACAAAGGTCTTACCACTTCTTTGAAAACAAGAAGAGTTCCATCAATCTCTAAATAGGAAGATTTTGAGACTTCTTGAAGAAACAGTTTTCCCCTGTGTGCCACAAAGTGAAGACATCCATAGCATGGCACTTCTGCTGTCAAAGTCCAGGCAAAAGAGTCTAAAAATGCATGCATGACTTTTGTTAGAAAGTGCTAAAACCTGGCAAGGATATGATGGCTCAAAAGATGCTGAAGTACACAGAAGGGTTGTTTAGTAATTTACGAAGAGTTGTTTTAACTTTTGATGGAAAAACATCCAAATATTGATTATGCACAGATGTACAAGAAAAAATACTCTTTTTATCCAAAAAAACACCAGGGGGCTAAAAGAAAAACAGCAAGGAGAAGAGACCCAAGCAAAGGAAGGAGCAAATGGAAAAGCAAAACAAACACAAACGCCACCATGAAGACCATGCACAAAGAGAGATGTTTTGGCAAACACTATGATAAAGACACAACCAAGAGTTCAAACTTCATCTTGAGCTGCACCCATTCATTAAGTATAAGAAGAACAAGAAAGCATCTTGTAGCAGGAAGGTGGAGATTGAGTGCACCTCTGATGTAGATTGTGATTCGTCATGTGCCAGCATAAGGATAGGTCCATATGTGAGTGGTAAAGGAGCAAATACTTTTTGATGAAAACTAGATCATTTCATATGGAATTTTTCATATCAAGCTCTATTCCATATTATTCTCAAGGCCAGGTCATATTACTGATATCCTGATATCAGTTGCTACAATCAATATTGTTACACTTGATTTAGTTGTTGGATGGTATCTTTAACTTCAACTCCAGATATTCTAGTGAACATATTTCCTTCAGGTTATTTCAAAGTTTTTTAACACAATATTGAAATGTGCTTGTACAGATAAATGACTGAGCTTTGAAGTTAATGCCACTCCTAAAAAAAAATATCTTCCTGTTTTAGAAGTTTTTCCTAGGAACCAGTGAGCACGCTTCATCTCTTTTGAACTTGCATTCAAGGTGACAAGAGTATAGAGCTACAGTAATATTAAATTGCTTACCAAGATCAAGCACTTCTAGAGTGTAAAATCTTGCAACATCTGTGTATCAATTTTATCAACCAATTGTTATTGGCTGGAAATTACAATTTTGAGGAGTACTCTTTAAAATTGCCCTCTCCTTAGAGGATGTTGCATTATATTGCATTATCCTCTTTTTTCACCTTGAAGGTTTTAAAAGTTTCATATCTGAAGAATTAAAATCCATTGTCAAGTCATTATCCTGCACTAGGTGTCAATGACAAATTGTGTTGAGATCCTCTATCAAAATTATTTGTTCAAGCTGAAAATAACAAATGCTTGTATCATTGGTTATTGGCTGCAAATGTTTTGAATCATTCTCAAATGTAAAACCTGTTGGAGTATTTAGCTAATCACCTTAGTAATTCATTGATCAATCAATAATTCTAGGTCCCCTATTACTTTATTATACTTGAGCTAAACTTAGGAGCATTTTTCTATATTTAGGTTGAGCTGACTATTATTCATGTTGCCTCCAGTTAAAAGTTGAGGACACTTGTCATGCTCTAGTTTAATCCTCACCTAAGTTTAGGTCTAGGGTTTTATGATTTTATCTTTATGCTTTTATAAGCATTGATTGTGTTTGTTATCTATCCAATTTATCCAACTTTATTAAATCAATACAGGCATATCTACAATGCTTTCTTTGATCAATCTCTCTCAAGGCTGCCATCAATCATGGCTGCTTCTCTTCAAATGTGATTGTCATTTTGGTTGAACGTGATCTATGGAAACTATTGGGTTAACTATCAACTCCAACATAGTATCAAGGTACCAGATATATGACTTCCTATTTGTTTTCTGAGAGATCAGGCCTTGAGAGAATTAAATTTTCATCTTGGAGCAAAATAAGCATCAATATTGTATTCAAAGAGGCCAAAAATGTCGTCGGTAGAAATTGTGTATCAACCGATGAGTCCCTTCGGAAAGGTAATTGTATCAGCCGACGGGTCCCTTCGGAAAGGTAATTGTGTATCAGCCGACGGGTCCCTTCGGAAAGGTTATTGTGTATCAGCTGACGGGTCCCTTCGGAAAGGAAATTGTGTATCAGCCGACGGGTCTCTTCGGAAAGGAAATTGTGTATCAGCCGACGGGTCCCTTCGGAAAGGAAATTGTGTATCAACCGGCGGGTCCCATCGGAAAAAATTTTGTTATGTAGCGACATGTTGTATGTGGCCGACGGACTCCTTCGGGAAGTTCTTCGGAAAGTATTTATAACCCCTTCGGGAAGCATTGTATTGAGGAGATCTTATCATTCAAGCATAATGTAATGTTCTGGCATATGCGAATAATAATAAGAAGAGTTCTGCTGTTCATGTTCGTGTTCATTATTTGTGTGCAATTCTTAATTAACCTATGCGGTAAACAAAAAACATAAGGATTGACTATCTAAATGCTCATATCTAAGAAGTTGAAAAAAATTAAAATCTTTTTCGGCATAAGATCCAAGACAAAATCGAGCATTCAAGAAAAAATCATTGCATTTTAAAACAGACTGACCTTGTCATTGTGTTTGAGATGCCCAAAAAACCCAAAACACATGTACCAATGCCAAAATTGAAGTTTCGATAAATCAAAGTGAATTGTTTTGTAGTTTTGAAGTTCATGCATGAATTTTTATACCATTGTACACATCTGTATGATTGTACCAAGCTGTACTTCACCATTCAAGTTCATGCCACTGCCAAAATAAAAGATTTTTTTGCAAGTAAAAAAGGCTGTCCTTTTTAGACAAAAAGTTGTAGGGTACATAGTACCTTGTGCTGTCAAATCAGGCAACATGCCAGTTTTGAATTTTCCACACAACCCTACTAGGTGTACAATAATGATCAGATCCTAGTGGACAGGAATGTTTTGACGGGTTTTAAAGATTCCAATAGCTTCTTGGTTCAAGATTCCCTCAAAATATTTTGTGTACAATGGGCAAATTCTGATAAAATCAACAGGATGATATTTAGGTGAATTATTTTTGGCAACTAAGGGAATATTCCTGGTATATTTGCTGATGTCAGCAGTACCATATCTCCTTAGCCCCCTCCGAGCCTTGATTATAGCCCTAAAGGAGCTGTTATTCCTTTTTGCCATTTTGGTGTAACTTGATACGAGTCGAAATTGAGAAAACAGTGTATCATAGGAAAGCTAGTTTTGAGCACTTTCTAGTAGTGCAAGTTTCATTCATATTTTGTTGTGGATTCATTTTAAGTTCAGTTAAAGTCAGATTTTCATTTTCTACTTTTGAGCTCCCAACTTTTTTCGATGGTCTCCAATTTTTGTTATTCTTACAACATTGGAAAGGCTCCTTGAAGATCTTACGATCCATTCATGCACTTTTTTCAGAATCTGCCCCAAGCATATTTTATTTTGCTTTTTGCTTTTTGCATTCTACTCAATTACTTGATAAGGATCTGTTTACATGAGATTCTTTACATGCATTAAATTTATTTGTCTCTAATATTTTCATTTGAGGAGGTATCATGGGTTTTTCTCTTCATCATTTTGTTGTCATCTTGGAAGAGGATAATTGAGAGTCTTGGCTAAATGAAATGCTGCCACATCCCAAGTGATTTGATCAATTGCCTTATCTCTGTGGACACATACCTGAGCCTGTTAGGCACACAATATACTGCAGGCAGGAATCAGTACATACCAATTTTAACTTCAAAGCTTGAAGCAATATCAATATCATTACCGTATCTCATAATATCATCAAAACTACTATGCAAGAGATAAGTACAACCAAACATCAACAAAAGAGAACACAAGATTTATGTGAAACCCAAAAAGGGACAAGCCATGGTGAGAACAGCTGCTGGCATTTAGTGCCCAAATCTAACCTAGCAAAATAATAAATTTACGATAATTTGATTTTGTACACACCAACCTGTAGGAGACACCGATCCTCTAATCCAAAGAAATAAGCCCAACTACAGTAGTAAGGCACCAACCTCAAAAACAAAGAAGGTATAGGATGTACAAAAGAGAAATCAATAGTATATTTGGGATATATGTACTCCTTGGGGAGTCATGTTAGAGTCCTTCACTCATAACTTCATGCCTTGTACATAATTAGTTTGATATTCTCTCTCTTGAAGAGGAGTTTTTCCCATGTGGTTTTTCTCCTTGACTATTGTGAAAGATCATTTGTAAATAGGTACCTAACAGGAACTAGTAAATGAGACCCATAATCAACATCCTTGTCTCTTTTGCATTTATCAACTACTTCCTAAATTGTACGTAAGGGAGAGTGTGGTTGTGAATGAGATATTTTACGTAATTAATTTACTTGGTAGTAAAGAGCACACTAGAAATACTGTGGGTAGGGGGTGGGGGATTGAATTAGTATTTCAGAACTTTTACAAGCCATGAAACCATAAAAAGCATGAAGAGAGCCACCATGAAAATGTATACACCAATTTTCTTTGGGGAAAGTCCAAAAATACCGGGTTCAGACCCTACCAAGTGGATCCGGGTCCGAGTCCATGGCAGGTCCAGATTCATCGTGGGTCCACAGCAGGTCCCCACAGGGTTCGTGCTACCCTGTGGGTCTGCGGGGTCCCGTCGTGGACCCGAGCAAACCCGCGCAGACCCGCGGCAAGGGAGTCCAAAAATTGGAAAAAAAAAACACTTAAACAAATGAGTTTTTTATTTTTCTTTTTTTGCTAACTCTAAAAAGAGCCTAATAAAAAACATTTCTCATTTAATCTCTCATTTTGGGGTGCCCATTTTGCAAGTTTGATGAGAAGGTTGTAGAGATTGTTTGTGGTGTCTCAAATCCTTCCAATAATCAATGTTTTGAGTGTTGGAAGTATGCATTTTGTTGGAGTTTATAGCTATGATAGAAATATTTATCTTTAGGCGTTAAATCTGTTATGATCACCTTCTGCTGAAAAGGACATTTACAATAAATTGTAATATTAAATAAAGACGTGTCATTCAACATGCATTAAGGCATGGAAATATGGAAAGTTGTAATTATAATAAAGAATTGTGATTTAGGAAATTGAACAGACTTTCGGTTGGAATGTGAAGAGCCTCTCTTTAAGTTATATATATCACATCAAGCAATAGGCATTGTACACTTGAATTTTATGATCAATAAAATGATATTTTGCTGTTTGGTTGAGTTTTCCCCTTCATTCTAGAAGGGTTTTCCCAGGGTATTTCTAGTGTTGATGTTTTCTGTTTCGGCTATTCTTTATTGTTGTTTATCTCTATTTTATGGGCTTAATCCAACATGGTATCAAAGCCAGGCTTAGATAACATTTTTTTAGGGAATTTTCTTTGTTCACTAGTTAAGTGTTGTAGATTGCATATTTTATTAGATGATTTGTTTGTGTTCAAATTCTGGTAATTTCAAGTTAAAATATCCATACGTGCTTCAAGTAGAATATGAGTCATGGCCTCTCAATGGTGATCATGTTTTCATTTAATCAAGGCGGGAAGTAAGTGCGCCTGAGATGTTTGATCTGCCAGGCAATATTGCTTTGACAGAGTGAAATTTAGTTGATCGTGATTTTTTATGTATCGGCATTTTGAGATTTCTTTGATTATGAATTATCATATGCGCTTCTTGTTTTGTTGTTGATCCTCCTTCATGCCATCAGTTCATGAAATGTTGACGACTTTTGTATTCCTTGGATCGCTTTTTGCGTAATCGATATCTTCAATATGACTCGTCGATTAGAGCTCAATGTATTTTGCTTGAAATTTTGAGCACTTCATCTTTGGCTATCGTCTATCGATGTAGGATGGCATGTTTGTTGTGTTGAAAGAAGGGGAGAGGACCCAGTACTTGAACGCATTCCAATAGTTGTGCTAGTTGTTGACTTGATACCTATACTTATTGACTTAATGCCCAATTTTTTTGACATTGTACCAATACTTGTGATTTTAAAGTTATTAGTACAATGTTGACTACCAAAATTAAATTAAATGTACCCTTATAATAATTAACCAATGATGTGATGCCACATCAGCTATTCAAGTATGGGTACCCTTTATGCATGACCATTGGTCTCACTTTTTATTTGGGTTGTTTTGGACAACTTGGCAAAAAGCATGTTGATGTGGCATCATAATGGGTGATGTAGACTTGAAACCTTAGTTATAAGTAGGCAACTCGCCAACTAAGCTGCTAAAAAACATGGGAGTGATTTGAATTTTTCTCATAGGATTTTGATAAGCGCAAAGTCAGGGTGTTCAAGTACTGGGTCCTCTCCCCTAATTTGTATCCATTTTTTTGTTGTCATTCTATAGCTCTTGACAATGTATATTATTTCAGATATACAATTTGCGATTGCATGACCGCATGTGAGGCTTGAGTGTGATTCGCTTCACCAAGGTAGTGTGATGTGTCATTCCAACCTTTGTTATTAAGTGTCATTCAACTTCATTTGAACCTTCGTGGACCCCTCATCAAGTTGTGTAATCATCGAGAAATGTTTCCACCTCATTTGTTTATCGTCAGATGAGAAAATAATTAGATGGTTGGTTCTTTTGGAATCATGCAGCCGTGATCATACTCTTCTTTGAGCGGTGGTAACTCCCAACTTGAATATACATTATGGTGCTTGGTTCGTGTTTGTGGTATGTTAATCAAAGCAGTTTAACGCATGTGCAGTAGAAGTATGTGTATTGTCTTGATACACTTTTTTTTTTATCACAAATTGTTTGATTTTCTAGTCACAGCATCTTTGGGCATCATTTTTTTAAGTTGCTTTTGTATATTTCTAGGACTGTACGAGAGAAAGTCCTCATGTCTCTCATCAATTTTCTTCATTTTTTGCATTGCACATCTCTTATCTATCTTGCCCATTGGTGATGTCATGGCATGAATTTGATTCGGTGTTTTATTACCACCATTGTGTCAAATTTTCAAGCAAACATATCGTTTGTGTAGCCCTCTTTGAGTCTTGAGCATTTTGGCATGTATTGATTCCGGTCGTTGTATTCTTGATAATGGGTCAAAACGAAAGGTCGGGAAGATTTTGCAAGGTAAAACAAAAAATATTTTTTATTCGTCTTCCATTGAATTTGTTTTGAAAGTAGAATGAAGCTATCATATTCGCATGAGGATTAGCAGTTCTATTTGTATGAATCATTTTGTGCATGCTCTTATGAGTTTTTCCAGAACATCTGTTTACCGTATTGGTAAAGAAATCAACGCATACAGAAAATGGAACAAAATAGCAGAATTATATTCGCATACACCAGACATACATTATGCTTCATAAGATCCATGATAGAAGATGATGATTTACAATGATCCCAGAAGGGATATAAATACTATCCGCCGAACCTTCCCGAAGGAGTTTGTCGGCCACAAACATTATGTCCGCTACAAACTATTTACCCGTCGGCTACAAAATACAAAACACCGACGACAATCATTCTGTCGGCTACAGAAACACCGCCGGGACCATCCAATCGGCTGACACCATCCCCCCCAAAAAGAAAAGTCGTCTCCTGACGACTAACAAAATATCTGAGACAAATTAACAAACAAAATACATTAACGGACTAATTACAACAAGATAAATCTTCTTCTGACACATCACTGTCACTTCGTCCCGTGCCTATAGCCTCTGCTAACACAACACTCTGCCTCCTCAATGAAGCTGACCTTGATAGCCACCTGTGCTACTTTCTCTATTTTCAATTCCTCGGTACCCTGAGCCAAGTGTCGTTGCACTGCCTCCAACTGGATGATTAGCTCCTCCCGAGCTCTCTACGCATCCACCAAGACAGCCTCCCGGCCAACACCTACTCCCAGTGCCTCTAGTACACAAAAAGTCCATGCCTGCAGCAACTTCAACTCTTCTCAATTGGTTAGACTCCCACGACTGATATCCGCAACGACTGGGGGTCCAAGGGGCAACGCCCTCGGCAGGCCCACATAGAAATGCACAGAACACACCATTTTTGTCATTTTCTGCCGATTCTACACTCTTTCTGCCAACCACAGATGCGTCCCCTTTCCTTTGGCATCATCTGTAACTCATTTTGAAAATTTGATTCTATTGTCGTTTTTTTTTTTTTTTTTTTTAGCAAACCCTCCTGCTTCTGCTTGTCTGTTGTTGTTTCGACTCTCTACAATTTGTTTTCCGCAGCCATGTTTTGTGCACCCCGACAATACCTCTGACTTAATATTTCTTTTTCTCCCACGGAAGCTTACAACAACTGAAACCGTGAACATTCACCCATACCCAGCAGCAAGAGGACCTCTGGACAAGCTGCCGCGGACAGGTGCCCGCAGAGCACCTCCTGCAGACAGGCGCCCGCGGACAGATGTCATAAAGAAGGCGTAAAGAAGGCTCAGCACAAAATCGTAATTGAACAAAATTCTGCTTCTTCAAACTCGCGTGAAACCTCTAGACGCAAATTCGCTTCTTGTTCAACAAGAGTAAAGAAACCTGTAAGAGACGCCCAAAATGTGAGCTGAAAATTGCCAAAACCATGTGTGCAAGATTGAGAATTCCAATTTCGAGAGTGCGCATTTTATGCCTTCTGCTATCCGTAAAAGAATATCCGCTTATCCTGCATCCATTTCTCAAAGATTTTTAGTTTCCCCCATAATAGGCATCTTGAAAATCCTCTCCAAGACACCTCTGCCCGCGATTTGGAATTTGTTTTTCAAACGTTCTTTCAAGGGTCTTCTCGCCAGCAGGTAAGAGCTACTAATGAAAGAACCCCCGAATCCATAAAGAGCCCCTCCTTAGTCTAAAATCCGCCCTCATCTTCAAGGAAGAAAACCCTTTATCCACCGCGGAGGAAAGTAGTTTTAAAAAAAAATTGTTTTAATACAGAAGTCCGCCGCTGAATACAAGCCCGCGGGTACTTCCACGGAGATGTGCCCGCGTGCCATCTCCTGCGGAGACTTACCCGCGAACATGTGCCCACGGGCCATCTCCCGCGGAGAGTTACCCGCGGACATGTGTTGCCCACGGTGCCTTTGCCTCTCCCGCGGAGAGTTGCCCGCGGCCCACTCAACAGACTTTTTTTTTTTTTTTTTAAAAATCATTTTTTCTTTTTTCTTTTTTTGGAATAACAATACCTCAATTTTGCCTCCAAGCATTGCCATTTTGCAACGATGACGACGAGGGAATCATCTGATCATTCTACAACGGCGACGGCAACGGCATCTTTCTGGCACGGTAGGATCCATTGACTGCGTGAGGTACCTCTTGCTCATCCAATGTCCCCAACTTTATCACTCAATTGTCGCCGACCTCTCGGATCTGATATGGTCCAACCCATCTTGCCTTAAACCTTTCTTGTTTGATTTCATTCCGATCGTCGTAAGTGAGTACCAACTGCCCCGGTTGAAACCTGTTGAGTTTGTCATGCCACGTCTTATGTCTGTTCTATGTCACCTCTTTCGCCCACCGTGCCTGCGGTCGTCACACATCTAGTTTATTTCCTTGTTGTCGGCACCCTTCAACCAATTTTATGGTGCGATGCATTCCTTTCTTCTTGTGCAGTCCGTTCACCATGTACTGGACGATGTAATTTTTCTTTTTTCTAGGTCTCTATTGTATGTGCTTCCCTTCTTCAGCTGTAACCTCCTTTGCGTCATTTGCTTCTCTATATTCCTCCGGACACTCATTTTCCTCCTTTTTCTCACCTTTGTCGACCCTTAGCATATTACAACTCGGAAAGAGTTCATAGTCTTCTATTTGCCAATGGTAAAGACCATTCACCGAGTCTAGGTCATCGTCATTCGATCCTCCGTCAAGTCTCAATATTCCTTCTTCGTCCGGTTCCATTCTCCTCTTTCCTTCGTCGTCACTGTCGCCTTCACCTTCTAAGTCTGACGATGTTGCCTCCTCACCTACCATCTGTGTGTGCAGGTCAATTATGAATCTTTTGTCTCTGTGCTCCATTGATAGGGTATTTCGTTTCCAATCATGTTTTACTTTTGCTTGCACCAACCAAGTCCGTGCAAAAATAGCATCATATCCTTTTCTTTTCAATGGAATGACCACAAAATCCAATAAAAATGGTTGCGTACAAATGGTTACCGGTTGCACCCTCAAGGTTCCTAACGGTTTGATCCCGTGCTGGTCCGCCGTGAGCAACTGGAATATAGGTGGCCACAGCGTCATCTTTCCCAACTTCGTCCAAGTATCCTCCGGCAACACATTCATGCCGGACCCTCCATCGACAATTGTGTCTGTCACAACGTTTCCCAAAATCCCCATCTCGACGACTGCCGAATGCCGTCCGGATGTGAGTGCCAGCAACATTGGGTCTGTTGTCATCACTTCCCTACTGTCCCTTCCTGTGTCCTCCATTGCTTTCGGAAATGGTGTATGATTCAGAATGGCCGTCCGTAACTGGGGCATTGTGAGAAGGTCACTTATCTTGACCGGTATCTCCATTTGTCAGATCTGTCATACAATGTTTTGTTCTACAAAGTTCCTTGCCAAGGTGCCAGTGATGTCCTTCAACTGAGATGTCCCCACCGACGATGCCTTTGCAATTTCCGTCTGCGCTTCCCCCAATTTTCTCTTTCCCTCCGCTTGCCTCCGTGTAATTACCAGAACCTCCTCTACATTTGTGCCGACAGTGATCAAGTTTACTCCAGACTTTGGACACTTGGAATCTTCGTGATCGCCGGGTCTGCACCATCTACATAATAATTTCCGTGTGTTTGCCGTTGTACAATCCTGCGCAAAATGACCCCACAAATTACAGGCTCGACATTGAACGATCAGCCGTTTGTTTGCATCATACTCAGTTCGACTTCGGCTCCCATTATTATTGTTATTACTTGTATTGTTGTTATTATTTTGCCCTCTATTATTATTCCTGTACCCTCCGGATGTGGCACCTGCGCTATTCGTATTTCCGCTACTGCCCGACGTGGAAGCCTCCTGTGTAAGAAGCACCTGTGGAGATCCTCTCGTCTTCATGTTAAAGGAGCACTCTTTTGTCGAATGGCCCATGATCTGACAAATGTCACAAAATTGGTTCTTTGGACACAATCCTTTAGTCTGACCGTCGGTCTTACACTTTGTGCACCACAACTCACTGCCTTTTGGCTCCTTCTACATGTTTTTAAACTCCATCATGCGGATCATGTTTTTCTGTAGCGCGCAGACCTTCTTGCTACTGCCTTCATCATCGCTACTATCTTCTTCGGTAGGCTCGTCGTCATCAGAATCAGATGAGCTAGTGTTCTTCTTCTTCTTTGTTTTCTGCTCACTTTCGAGGTCCAATGCTCTGTTATAAGCTTCCGTGTATGACGACAGTGGCACAATTTTCATTTTCCTCCGCAACTTGGAGCGTCAACCTTCCACGAACCATCTTTTCTGAAGTCCGTCTGCCGGCTTACTTTCCATTTTGTTTATCAAGTCTTCTAATTTCCTGGCGTAAACACGGACAATTTCGTTCTTCCCCTGCTTAGTATTGAAGATCTCTGCTACAATTTCATTATCATCCCGCAATAGTTTGAATTCTGCCAGAAACTCCTTTTTAATGTTATCCCAATTGTTAAGCTTTTGTGGATCTGTATCAGTGAACCAATCAATTACTACGCCTCGTAGGGTGGCCGGAAATTGCCTCATCCAGTCATCTTCATCAGTTATCCCATTTGCCTTCCAGATCGTTTCACATGTTTTGCAATGTCGAATAGGATCAGTCGTACCATCGTCATTGAACTTCGGCAGTTTCTCTTTGGGTCCTGCCATCACAATTGGTTTTAGTAACCAGGCATTGCTCAGTCCTGCAACACTAGCGCTCTTCACTCACACACCGGCGGGCTGCACTCCCACACCGACAGTCTATACTCCCACACCAGCGGATTGGTCTCCCACACCGGCAGTCTGCACTCCCACACCGGCGGACTGGTCTCCCACACTGGCAGTCTGCACTCCCACACCAGCGGTCTGCACTCCCACACCGACGAACTGCTCTCCCACATCGGCAGACTGCACTCCCACACCGGCGATTTGTACTCCCGCACCGGCGACTCTCCCACACCGACAGACTGCACTCCCACACAAGCGGACTGCTCTCCCACCCCGGCGGACTCAACAACTACGAACCTTGCTGAAGAAGGGTGTTCTAAAGTTGTCCCCTACGGAAGTATATCCCAGACGAAGAGTTCACTCCACGCTCTTGCTCTGTCGGCACTCCGAGCCATGCGAGTCGATGCTCTTCCGTCTGGATTCTCTTCCCTCAGCAAACACAAATTCAAAAACTCCTCCCATGTTTCTTCCACCAATTCCACCCACTATCGAGTCGCCTCCAACAATTCTTCGGCGCTCCAGTCTCCGTCGGCGATCTTCTGAAATCTCCGTCGGTGTTTGGCTTGCCGTGCCAGAATTAAATTCTCTTGCGCAATACGGATTCCATCTTTTCCCTTGACCTTATTCCAATCCTTGTTAAGCTGATTTGGCATTAATTTTCATTCCTCCCACCTTTCAGGCTCATAAGGCAACGACACCAAATGTTTACCGTACTAGTAAAGAAATCAACACATACAGACAATGGAACAGAATAGCAGAATTATATTTGCATACACCAGACATACATTATGTTTCATAAGATCCATAATAGAAGATGATGATTTACACTGATCTCAGACGGGATTAAATACTATCCACCGAACCTTCCCGAAGGAGTCCGTCGCCACAAACATTATGTCTGCTACAAACTATTTACCCGTTAGCTACAAAATACAAAACACCGACGACAGTCATTCCGTCGGCTACAGAAACACTGCTGGGACCATCCAGTCGGCTGACAACATCTGTTCATGCATTTTGTATTTAAGTTCATATTTTGAGCATATATGGACTTTAGCTTGGTCTGTATACTTACAGATGTATGATTGACAAGGTTTGGTCTATCTAGTAGTGTCTTGGATTACTAGACTCCAAGCATTGTAATCTTTACTTTGGGTAATTGTGGTACGAGCAAATTGGAAAAGCTTGCGAGTTTTAGCCAAAATCTGATAGAAGCATCATTTGGAAGAAGTGGCCAACCGAGCATAAGTCACAGGGTTGAAATTGAAAATTAACAAGGATCTCACACATATTCAATGATGTTATAGTATCGAATATGTGCTTGTTGTAATGTCATTTAATGTTAAAGCACTATGTTGGACCTGTTGCACTCATTTGGCTCATGTTGTGCTTTTGGCTATAAAAGAGCTATTCACACCAGCATAATCTGGGCATTTGGGCTAGATCAGCTCCATCACCAAAACTGGGAATTTTGAAAAGGAGGATATGTTTGCTTATAATTTTTAAATAGCTAGTTATAATGTTTTCTTTTCAATATTTATCTCTATATATGATATATTGATTTACTAATCTCTCTTGGTTTTAGGACGCAACAAGGAAAGCAATGAGAAGAGGATGTTGTTTTAATTAAGAAGGAGATGTTGAGCTTTAGAGGGAGATTTTGGCTTTAGAGGGAGGCTTCATAGAAATATATGCTTGTAATGCTTGTGGTATTTGTAAAATTTGAGGCTTAAATGGAACTAAGTCTTGTATTTGTTATGCTTATTTCTAAGCTATGATAACTCTTTCACTCTAGGAAGTGAACATCGTGTTGAGAGATTTCGTGATAGGAGTTGGATGTCATGTTGAGAGATTCCATGACACTTACGTTGAGAGTCTTTGATTAAAGGCTTAGCTATGATTTTTACAAGTCTATCATGCTAAGTGATTCCATGATTGTGAGTAATTGTTACAGGACTATCATGTTAAGTGATTCCATGATTGTTAACAATGAAAATATGTTCTCTTAGTGTCATGAGAGAATCTACTTGTGTTTCTTGCAGGATTTCCATGTTGAATGATTCCATGAAATTTTATAGGATCGATGTAATTAGATTTTATTGTTGACATTTTGGTTGCAGCTTTGTGTGATTGTTCAACTAAAGATTTCTCTCTCGCTAAGAAGGAGTGTTGGAGTTTATAGCTGCAATAAAAATCTTTATCTTTAGGCGTTAATTCCATTATGGTCACCTTTAGCTGAAAAGGACAAATACATTAAATTGTAATATTAAATAAAGATGTGTCATTCAATATTCATCAAGGCATGAAAATACGAAGAGTTGTAATTGTAATTAAGAGTCACGTTTTAGGAAATTCGGTTGGAAAGTGAAGAGCCTCTCTTTAAGTTATATATATTGCATCAAGCGATAGGCATTGTACAATTGAGTTTTATGATTAGTAAAATGATATTTTGTTGTGTGATTGGGTTTTTCCCTTCATTCTAGAAGGGTTTTCCTGGGGCATTTTTGGTGTTGAAATTTTTGTTTCAGTTATTCCTTACTACTATTTAACTCTATTTTTTGGGCTTAATCCAACACATTTGATCCTTTTTGCTTCCTTGATAATTTATTTAAAGTTTTTTTATTGTTTAAGTTTTATCAAGTTTTGAAACATGTTTTTTTATATAGATTTTCAAGAATGAGTAGACAAAGCTCAATGGGTGGGGAGGGACCTCAGTTATTTAAAATCAATGAAAGTTCTCCTTCGTGGAAGTATACGACAAGAATTGAACAATGTCCTGGAGGGGGAGGAGGGGTTTATATGGAAATGCAATTTTCGCAAAATCCAATATAGAAGCCCCTATTACTGAGTTAAACATCATTTTATAGGCCCTAAGGGTAAAGGGGTCAATATGTGTGAGGGTTCAAAGACAAAGACGAAGGCGTTGCCGGTTGCTTGAATGGCAACCATGTTAAAAGAACAACAGGATGTTGATAGGTTAGTGTCAAAGGGGAAAAAAGAAATATCTAAGCACAAACCACCAATACCACCCTCCCAAACAACCACTAGACATCATCCGTTCTTACCTATCCCTTCTATAGATAAAGAAGATGCAAAAACACCCCAAAGCACCACCTACAATAGAGGCCCATTGATAGAGCATTTCAAAATGAAAATTGTTGATGTAAAGGTTAGGGGTTGCCTCTTTGTAAATGGTCTTCCATTCAATCTAGTTAGATCACCTTACTGGAGAGACATGGTTCAAGTAATAAATGGAGCACCTTGTGGTTATTGAGCTCCCACATGTGGAAAGGTGAGAACCACCTTATTTCATAGTGAGAGATAAAATGTAAACATCCTCCTCAGACCAATAAGAGATTCTTGGATCCAAACAGGGGTGACTATTGCCTCCGATGGATGGAAAGATTGCAAAAATCATCCATTAATAAATGTGATTGATGTCTCCCCCATGAGGGCAATGTTTTTGAAGGCAGTTGATTGTGAAGGGGAGGTAAAGGATGAAGTGTTTATTGCCCGGATTCTCATTGAATCCATAGAGTCCGCGGGTGTAGATAATGTTGTCCAAGTAGCAACGGACAATGCAATAAATTGTATGGTTGTGGGTGTAGACACCTAAAAATCCTTTAGAAAATAATATTTTTATTTTCTGAAAAAAATCCGTGATGACATCATCATTTATTAATTAATTAATTATTTAATTTATTTATTTATTTTTATGCCATTAAATCCCTTTATCTTAATTAAAAATATTTAATTAAGAAATCCCTCCCAAAAATGTTTAAATCTTATTTAAACATTATTTCCTTATTTATTAATTATTTAATTAATAAATTGACCAAAAAATCCCAAAATAAATAATTTATTTATTTTTTTCCCAAAAGTTGGCCAATTTCCTTAAGACCAATAACCTCTTCCAAAATCTTCTAATCCTTCTTTAATTTCGATTAAAGGCTAATCTCATCATTTCCTACCCCTTCATCCGCTAAATCCATTTTGGGTCCCTATGTCCCAAAATCTACCATCCTCCATCCTCCTATCAGCGATCATAAAAATCCTATTCCATCCATTTCTATGCAAGATCAACAAAGGCACATATCAGGGCACATCATCCATCATCATCCCCCTACATGCTCTTTCATATCCTCTCCATCTCACAAAGCTTCTCCTAACCATCTTCCCAAAGTTTACCACAGCAATGTGAATGCCCACTTCAAAATGCATAAAGCTAAAAATCCACATCCTAGGCAATCATATGTCTATTCTAAAAGACATACTCCAAAAAGGCAAAATCCAATCAAAGAATGCAAAACAATGCAAAAGCCTATGAAAAGAAAATCCAAAACCATGTGGATCCCCAAGAAAAAAGTTGAAACCCAATGCATAATGGCATCCACCATTGCTAATCCCCCATCTAGTGACTCATGTCCCCCATCTGCTAACTCCATCTTGGGTGCCTATATCCCCAAGCACGCTTCCACAAATCCTCCATCACGCTCGCATCTACCATCTATCCCCCATATGCTCTTTTCACACCCGTCCCAACATGTGCCAATATTGCTCTTGCAAGCATCCCCATCTCATGCTCCTTTCCAGCATTTTCATCCCTCCATCTCCTACCATCAATCCCATCTAATCCGATCTATTGCATAAATCACACATCCGGTGTACCAACAACTAGCAACAAAATTGAACATTCCAACAGCTAGTGAAAAATCCCAAAAAAGCCAAAATAGCTGAAGAAAGCCAAAATCATTCTAGCTAAGTCCAAAGTCAAAAAGTCAAAAAAAAGTAAAGAAAAATAAAGCATCCACTGGTGAAAACTTGGCAATTCAAGCGCCTTGGACAAGTACCATGATGAAAACTTGGCAAACAAGCATCATGTGTAATCTCGCCATCCCTAGCTTAGCCTATCACCCTCATGCTTTTGGTCATCTCTTAACATCCAACTCCATCTTCCAATCTATCCACCTATCCTCCACCCTCCATCTTCCATCTCACACCCTCCACTAATCTCCTGCAACTTCAGCCAATCATCCCAGCTATCATCCATCTCCCTAGCCCCTTCAGCTTTTTCCATCCTAGCTTCAATCCTATCACATCCATCATAAGACCTCCTTCTGCATTTTATCTTCTGATTAGGGGCACTATATTCCTTAGAGATCTTGTCTTGTCCATCCTCCCTTGTCATTGGTATCTAGCTCTAGGCTATCCTCATGCAAACCCAATGTCATCTCTTTATATCCATCATAATCCTAGCTATCTACCATCCTATCCATCCATCTCATCCTGCTCCTCTAGCTATCCTTGGTCATAAAATCTCTCCTCATCATTGGATGCATCCTGCCAAATCCATATCTTTCACTATCACCCCACCCTTAGCTTTTGCATCTTGCACAACATCGAACCATCCCGCTATCCTCTCGTCTTGAGCTTTTTATCCATTTGTATCATACCTATCATTGGTCTGTTAGCTTGTACCATATCTTGATTAGCCCGCTTGTAAATATCTTGGTCTGTCAGCTTGTACATCCTCTTTAGCTTAGTACTATTGTATCTATCCAACTTTCGTGTTCGTTCCTCCTTGATTAGCATCTTGCACCCATCGCACATCTTGGTTAGCTATTCCAACGGATCCTTTAGCTAGATTTCCTGTCACCAAAGTGTTATCTTTCTTAGTTCAGCTTGCCAGACGCATCACTCATCCAAATCCACCAGCTTCGGTGCTCTCCGATAGGTCCTTGCAGGATATAGGTTTCCTCATGTCTGATCTTGGTCCGTTAGTACCTTGTCCTACCCATCTCGTTGGCAAACGGCTCTCTTTTGGATTTTCACTTTCTTTTATTTGGGATCTTCCCTTTTGGGTCTTGAAGTATCTTTTCCAAGCAATCTCCTTGTTCCCTCCTCAAAATTGCCACGATCTTCCATATCATGGTATGCTGCGAATGGGGCAATTAGAGCGTAAGGTCTTGATCAGGTCTTTCGTTTGTTTTTCTTTTCTGCTTGTGGGTTCTCCAGTGTCGTTTCCACGCTGCTTCCTCTAGGATTCATGTGTGATGCTGGGGCAATCCTTGCGTGTTTGTTTTGAGTCAGTTTGTCAGTCCTTTGGACGGTTGGTGAAAAGGCTTTGATGTTCTTGATAACCTTGGCAATCAACCAATAGTCCTATATTAAGTCTAGTGCTCAACTACATGGTGGTACTTCTCTTTGAAGTATCCCTCCGCTCAAAAAGTTTCAATGGTTTTCCTTCATCTCCATTATCCCCCATCCATATCCAGCATCCGTCTCTCCTACCCCAGCTTATGCATCAATATCTCTTTGAATCACTCATCACTCTTAGCTTTAGGGATCCACAATCCTAGTCTTAGGGATCCACCAATCCAAATCAATCCACCAAGCCTCATCTTTTGAGATCCACAATCCTAGTCCTAGGGATCTCCGAAACCCATCTTCCACCAATCCGACTCTTTGAAATCCTGTTGCATCAGCTTTTTAATCCCCTCATCCATCTCCATCTCTCTATCCTAGATTCCTTTTTATAGCACTCCGCTCCTTCATCCTCCACCTTCCCTAAAGTCTTAAGCTTGCTTCCTCTTGTGCATCTGATTCTCCTTTATCATTCTCCCATAGTGAGATTTTGAGCTAATTCAGCCCCTTCTTTGCCAATCTGAGTTTCCTTGCTCATCTGAGATTCTTGTACTTTTCAAGAAGCCATCGAGCCTCGCTTTCTCTCCCCGCTGCCTTCTTGAGGGGGCATCTCACAATCCATTCTCTCCTCTTCTGCTCTAGCCTTCGGCATCTTATTTTCTTATCTTTGATGCCATGCCACTTGCGGCATCACATCAAAGAGGGGCAAAATGTAGACACCTAAAAATCCTTTAGAAAATAATATTTTTATTTTCTGAAAAAAATCTCTGATGACATCATCATTTATTAATTAATTAATTATTTAATTTATTTATTTATTTTTATGCCATTAAATCCCTTTATCTTAATTAAAAATATTTAATTAAGAAATCCCTCCCAAAAATGTTTAAATCTTATTTAAACATTATTTCCTTATTTATTAATTATTTAATTAATAAATTGACCAAAAAATCCCAAAATAAATAATTTATTTATTTTTTTCCCAAAAGTTGGCCAATTTCCTTAAGACCAATAACCTCTTCCAAAATCTTCTAATCCTTCTTTAATTTCGATTAAAGGCTAATCTCATCATTTCCTACCCCTAATCCCAACTCAAAATATTTAATCAAGATTAAATATTAATCCTCATGTTTATTAAAAATATTTTAATAAATATCTCCTCAACCCAAACCCTTGAAATAAATAAAACTTTATTTATTTCATAAAATCTTATCCTAGGAAGTTCTAGACTCTTCTAGAAAGTCTTCATCCTCATCCAAAGCCTAGACTCTTCTAGAAGATGTCTTTAACCCTAATCCTAATCCCCTCCTAACCTTGTCACATTCCCTAAACATGGGTTAAGACTTGCTAACTCAAGCCAAAGTTAACAAATATCTCCTCCTTCACCCATCCTCATTAATTGCAATCCACTTGCCATCCACTTGCCTAGTCCTAAGCCATCTCTAACCCTTCCTCTAATCATTTTTACAACCCTAAGCAAGCTTAAAACCTCCCTAAACCCTCAAATTCGAATTTCATGGTATCTCTCACAAATATGTTCAACCACAAAACTTTATAAAGCCCACAAAGTCATAAATGTTCTTACAAAGCACTTATGAAGGGTCTTTATGAAGATTTTATCTCTTGAGTCTCCTTTGTTGACTCATCCTTGCCCTTTCCTCCATCCTCTCACCCTATGACATGTGTCACTCCCTTATTGGTTGTAAGGAAGCACAATCCATGTGCTCTCCTCTCATGCAATCTAAGCCCTCCATAAGCTTTTTCACATCCTTGCATCCTAGCTCTTGATCCCTCAAGCCCCTTGCCTATTTAAGGAATCCTCTCCCAAGTCATTTTAACACAATCCATGAAGTAAAGTTATAATGCTATTTTGAGAGCCAAATCCATACTAAAGCCATCTATCCACACCAAAAATCCACAATCATCCATTGAAGCCTTTGGAAGCATATTGAGCATACATCCTATCCATTTAGATAAAGCTACTCAACAAGAGAGCTTCTTATTGAGAGAGTCCATTAATGGCTCATATTCTCAATTGAGAGCTCATCTTAGTCTATCTTGAAGTTTATGAATTTTGTTTAGTTTGTAGAAGCTTTATTTAAATTTGGTTTCTATTAGCATACTAACATTGCTCATATACAGTGGGTGCTTTGGTAGAAGCACGATACGCTCATATCATTTGGACACCATGCACTGTCCACTCCTTGAATTTGGTGATGAAGACAATTGGCACCCGAATTGAATGGGTGAAAAAAGTATATGAGGATGAGGAGATCTAAATGTTTGTGACAAACCACCATATGTCACAAGCAATTTTCAGAACTTTCTCCCACATGGAATTATTGAAGGTAAACTTTAAAATTTAATTTAAACTTTATTTAGTTTCATTTATCATTTTGTGTCACAATTTACATAATTGAATAAAAAATAAATTGTGTTGTTTACATATTTGAAATGTGTTATTAACTTTCAATTAACATGCTATTAGGTGGTTGAAAGTTGACTTGCTTCACACATAATCGTCCTCATACAACTTGTGAGAGTTTACGATGCACTGTACCGAATGGTTATTACCAACCAATGAGGTGTTTGGAAGCAATCGAATACAAGGGCCCAAAAGGTAAAGGCAATGATCTTGGATGATGATTGGTGGGCTCGAGTGGATTTTGTAATGGAATTCACCAAGCTCGTCATGTCTATGCTTTGGTTTACCAACACTGATGAGCCTTGTTTGGGGGACATCTATGATGCCATGGACTCTATGCTAAAGAGAGTGAAAACGGTAAGTTTAAATTTTAATACAATACTCTATCCTTTTTTATTGAGAGATTTTATTTTTTTATTTTAATTAACACTACATCAAGATAACTTATTTGAACATCATTTGACATCGCAGGACATTCATAGGAGAGAGCATGATCTTGAGGACACCTTGTACTTAAAGGTGGAGTCAATTGTTCTTCATCGCTGGAACAAGATGACTATAGCATTACACCTCCTGGCATATGCACTATCTCCCAAGTATTATAGCAGTGAGACACTTGCTATTCCTGGTAGAGTGGCACCATACAAAGATCCCGAAGTTGCCAATGAGTTTAAGCATTAAGCAAGCTCTTTAGAGATCGTGAGGTGGCATCAAATGTTAGAAGAGAGTTTGCAAAGTTTGTCTCAGGTAAAAATGTAGACCTTGATGCAATCAGTGCCCAAAGTAGAACGGATGGCATTGGATGGGGCTACCTACATGGACAAGATTATATGTACCTCGAGCCTCTTGCCATTAAGATCATATCACAAGTTTTTAAGTTTTTTTTTCCTTTTTTATGGCCACTTACCTTGTACAATTAGCACTCTTAAATTTCTATTGTATAACAATTTCTATTTTTTTTTAATTTTGTTGGTTGTCTCTCTAGGTTGCAAGCTCTTTTGCTGCTAAGCGAAATTGGAGTACATACTCCTTTATCCACTTAGTGAAGCGTAACATACTTCTTTATCCACTCTAGGTTACATGAAAGTAGAGGAGTTGGTATATATTCACAACAAATGGAACCCCCTTTCATGCAAGAATCCATTATACAAGAAGGGGTCAAAGAAGTGGAATGTAGCACCCGAGTTTGCTGACTTAAATATGACCATCCAGGATGTAGCTAGAGCTACCTTGCTAGATGTTGAGGATGATCATGTGATATACCTGCATTTGGAACTAGTGGAACCAATTTGGGTTCCAATGAGGAGGATCTAGATATAGTTGCAACTAGGGATGAAGCCATTGATCCCTCATTTTTTGACGACCCATTTGACCCTTGAAGGGTATTATCTCTAAATTTCAAGGGTTTTTTCATTTTGTCGAGTCATAGCTGAGTCAGCCTTGTTGAGTCCGAGTTGAGCCCAAGTTTTGTAACTATGCTATGATCATTGATAAACTATTAAACACTTGTCATTATGATTTCCAATTTCATTTATCATTATGTTTCAAACTTTATTTAAGGAACTAGTCTATGTTTAAAATTTCATTTTGCAATTTAGTAATTCAATGTCTAATATTCTTTACAATCATGAACATAGATTGATGAGAGAGTATTCAATGTTTATCTTTGACATTTGGCATTGATCAATGATCAAGCAACATATATTCATAGTATGAAATGACTTAGTTTTGCAATTATGCATGTTTCTCTTATTTTTTCTTTTATATATATACTCACAACCCACCCCACCCCCAAGAACCCAAATGGGAAAAAAAAATTGCACGAACCCACATTTTCGAACCCAAATCCAAATTTGTCCCCGTACCTGAACCTACAACTTAGTGGGAAACTCTTACGGGTAAAAAAAAGCACAACATATAATAGCTTTTCATTAACAAAATGGGAAACAACCAAAGTTACAAATGTGAGCACCAACCGTGGACACTGATGCATTAACTCAAGTCAGCTGAAGCACCAACCCCAATTTAGGCGACAACCCAAAAAACAAAATTGACCAAATCTAAAAATGACACTTCCACACCGACAACCATATAACTCCAACAAAAATATCCTCCTTCATCATGCATAGCTCTTAACAAACTCGGCTCTTATTCTGAAATTGCACACCTTGAATATTAATGCCACTCCAAAATATATCTCATGCTTATCTCTCTTCAATGGTGAAAACAAAGCTACATACACACTACCTACATAAACTCTTTCACACCATTATCAAACAGAAAACTCTCATTTTCTAGAACATAGTCTCCAAAATTGTTATGTCCCCGTTTTTGGAAAGTCCATGCAGTTGATGGAGTTAGCTCATCATAGCAACCCTTGGGAGCTGACAAGGTGTTTTGGGGGTCTTAGTTGTGAACTTGCTATTTTTAGTAAGTATATTATTGGCAGTTGCTATTTCTGGCAGTACAGTGGGTGGCTTGGCAATTGGTCGTCACCTGCAGCAAATCAGGTTAATAATTGCATGAGCTCTTATTTATTCAATAATTATTACATTGCGTTGTTATATTGATATTTATATTATTATAATAATGACACTGAGAGTTATTTCTAAAAAGTATGTTGAAAAAGTTCTAGTGTTGAGTTCTTTTGGGAAACTTCCACAATTTCTGAAGTGGAGTTTTTTAGGAAACTTTGGGCAACGAAAGATTATAAATGAGAGCTCATTTCATTGGGAAAAGCACACTTGAATATCTATTTGTTTTTTGTGTCTTTGTGACTTTTTCCTAAAATCTGAATTATATGCCCTTGCTGAAGTATAAGGGTAAAAGTCTGAGAAATTCTTGGCAATTGTGCTGAAGTAAACAATTGGCCAATATTCTCCTACTATATTTTCTGTGGCTAGGGAGAACAATCTTGAATACATATTTTCTTTCTTGATTATCTAATGAGGGTTTCATTAAGTTTTGAGAATTTCTTTGAAGATTGGTTCTGCAAATTGTTGCTATTGTAAAGCAATTTGGAAATCCCTCCTACTGTTGTTGTTGTAGCTAAGGAGTGAATTCTTTTCAGTTGATTATCTACATAGATTGGATTCATCGAATTTTCCTAAGGGCATAGACTGTGACCTCACTGGTTGTCGTTTCCAATTCATCATCAAACTATCCAGAACCAGTAATGCAATCTGCATGTTGGAGGCCACGTGTGTTGTGAGGGAAGGCAATCATTGCGTAAGAGTTGCGGTTTGCAATGGGCCCGTAAGTTACTGCCATCAGGGAAATTGAGCACATTAAAGGGTCTACGGCTGCAATCCTGGGTAAGCCATCAGCATCATACAAGCATGTCATCTAATAATATATTGTGGGAGCTTCATTGTGAGGTGGGCTATACATTCTGAAGGAGCCATTTTACATGTTGGAAGTTGTACCTGCGATTTCAAGGATATCATTTATGCAAGCAGTTGCCACATATAGCTACCAGGTTCTAAATCATATGTATTGATTTGGAATTTCATTAAATAAAACCCTAATTCAAGTTTGGTGAATGGTTATTACTACTTTTAGTAGGGAATTGGGAATTATTGTTTATGTTTGAAAAGTTAAAAGCATATATATATATATATATATATATATATATATATTCAAAAACCAAATAAATCAGAAAACAAGGAAAGCCAAAGTTGCTTTTCACAGCTTCCCAGTCTTCGACTAGAAAGGATTTTTACAATGATATCAAAGCAGTTTCGTACCAACCTGTAGGGATTGGGCTCTGAATCAATTGTTAGTGGTTAGTATGTGATCCATTATTTTCTATCATGGCTGACGATAGGAGATTTTTGCCAGGTATACGCTATACCTGAAGGGGACGTAATTCTCCTCCTAGAGAAGAACTTGAGATTCAATTTGGTTCGGTTGGTAGTCCAGGTGGTTTGGTGGCATTGGACTACAACCCACAGATGTTGAGGTTGATAGAGATGCCCTGCAGGCATTTAGGAATATTCTAGTCTGGCAACAATAGATGACAGGTGTACTGCAACAGTTGTCTAATACTCTGCAGCAGATAGCACTTCCTCAAGGAGTAGGGAGAGAGCTCAAGATGTTTTTGTTGGTTCTCATAGATCTCGAGTCAAGGATAGAACCCGAGATGGTGTTAGGTACAGAGATGCAGATCAGGTTCAAGTTGAGGATCGTGGTGGATTAGCTAACAAAGCCAACATACATACTAGCACTCATGAGAGGCTGCAAAGGCCCACGTTTCTGAGACCTAAGGTGGATGCGGTCAGTATTGAGTCTGAGGCCGCTCCTTTTGCTGATGACATGCTAGCACACTTTACGGGGTGGGATGCTTTACCAAAGGCTGTTAAAGATCATTTGAATTTTGATAGGTTCTTGACTCAGAAACGGGAGCATTCCAGAGCGAGGTTGGCACCTGAGAGACGACCTCGAGAGACTGAGTTACAACAAGTTACCAGTAAAATGTCGTTGGAGCACTTTGATGGTACTGGGAGAGTTACAGCTCAACCTTGGATTCATAAGCTTGACACAAATTTGGCTTTGCGTCCTATGTCGGAGGAGGACGCTATTAGATTTGGAGTGTTGCATTTGGATGGAGCTGCCCATGACTGGTGGTACCATGGGCTAGTTTCTTTACGACATGATCAAATCACTTCATATCAGGAGTTTGTAGTTCGCTTGATCGTGAGATTTGATAGGAAGGATCCGGAGATATACTTCCGTGAGTTGGCTCAGCTGAAGCAGTCTGGTGGATCGGAGAGTTACATCAGTGAGTTCTAGAGGCTTTCAATCATGGTTATGATATTTTAGAGCGCAGATGAGTAATGTTATTTATGGAGGGAGTGACAAAGCCACTCCCAAATATAAATATATTCACCACAATATAATTTAGTAGATCCACACAATATAACACTCGAGATGGTCAGCAAAATGCCAAAACTAAATACATGACTTTCAGATCCAATACTTCAATTACATGTGCATCGGACAAGATATGAGGAGATACAGAGATGCAAGCAATCGCCAAATGACTGAGATTTCTTTCTTTATTTGTGCCAATTGTAGTAACAAGGTTTTAGCATCTTCTATGCTTTTGTATCTTTCTTCAAACCTTTGTTTCATGGTGTTCCAATTTGTGATGTATCCTGTAGTCAGGTCTTGAACCAATCAGCAGCATTCTCCACCAATGTATCCACAAACATGCTGACTGCCACATCCTCACGTTGAGGATTTACTACGCCACAAGCCTTATGGAAAGCACTCAAAGTGTTGTTCTGCAGACGTAGAGCCATCTCCATTGAATCTGGGAAAAAATTTCCTTGATACTCTTGGCAAATCATTATTAGCCCCGAGGACCAATAGCATTTCCCCATGGTTGTGCCATAACTGCTGGTACAATATTCTGATTTGCCTGAAAGGTAACAAAAAGTGGAAGTGTTGCACGAGGAGGAATGGAACTTTTGACAACCGGAGGAGCAGAAGATTGACTTCTTTGTGTTCTATTAGGAGGAACAACTACAGATAAAAGAGTATCTTGGAGTTGTTTGGTTACAGATTCCCTTGTACGTGTTCTTCCTCTTCTGCAAAGGTCTTCTAGGATAGGAAAGCTAGCCTTCTTGAGCTCTTCGTTTACTGGGTCAATCTTTCCTTTCTCCTTGGCACTCTGGGTATATTTGGGATCTAGAGTGTATCAAATGTTTAGATAAATGGTGTTTTTCAAATTTATCTTACCAATCTTCAACTTTGAAGAGCCACTTCTTTGGCAGGTTGAGGTTGTAAACTAGTATCAAGTCCTCATGGCAAACACCTGAATACCACAAGTCTTTTCTTGTAACTCAAATATATATTTTGAGTGTAACTGATTATGAAGGGAAATTCTTCACAACTTTCATTTGAATTCTCCCCAGCAGAGTTGCCAAAAAACTGTTGGTTAACAGTTTGTCCCTCTTGCTTACTTGGCTTTACCTTGACTCTAAATGTCCCTTAAAGTGAGGAAACAAAAGGATGTTACCAACAAATGAGTCAGTGTATGTGTTATATCATTGCCCTCTGAATTGTAAGGTACAGCTCCCTTATATGCAATATATGCAATGAATTGTGTTTCTAATAGATCATTGGTATATGGGGTATGTTCTTAACCTGAAAACAGAAAAGGATAAACCAAGATGTTCATAACTACAAACACTCTAGGCACAAATAGATTTGGGCAACTTATAACACCCAGTGGAATGGATATCACAAGCTACCTTGAAGTTCTTCTAACATCTACTCCTACTTCTAAGTGCAGATTTACCATCTAAATGCAAAAGAGGAATGAAGAGATAAGCAAATGAGGGCAAATAGAATTGCTTTCACTATCAATCTTGAATGAAATGGAATCCAACCAATAACTAATAGAATCATCTACGTTTATCTTTCATTTCCCAATGAAACTATCTAACATGATATGAAATGAACAAGAAAGGAAGCAGAATCATATATGAGGAAAGTAAATGGAATCACTTTCAATGCAAACATCAGAATGAAATAGAATCCACCTGATTATCATAGGTTCACATACAATTGTCCTTCAACTCTTTATGCAGAACTAATCTAAGAATGGGCAACAAAACATAACTAGTAAACAAAAAGTAAATGGAATTACAGACTCATTCACCATCAAGTTTGCCGACCCTTGTACTATCAAATGAGGTTACATTTATAGTCTATTATCATTTCTAAATTCTGGCAGAGCAACAATCATATAATTTTTTTAAAAAAATGAAAATATCCAATTTATATCGCGATATGAGCACATGCTATCTCTTCTACTGATGATTCTAAATCAGAGATATTCTTCAAAACACTCCATGACTGGTCAGCTTCTTGCGATCTTCAAAAAACCCTGTGATAACACTATTTTCTTCATCTTCTGTTGTTTCGTGCCAAATACATATATTTCATATTACAACGGTGACTACGTTTTCAAATTCTGGTCGTCGATCTCAAATTAACAATCGCGATTTAAACATCATGGCTTCTTTTATATTTTCTGACGTGAGTCCACCGAGTACATGCATCGAACAGTTGCTTTCCCGCATTGTCTAAACCTCATGCATCTTCCAAAAGTGGGAAAGCGATGTCCGTAGATCTTGTAAGATCCAAGGGCCCACGGAAAGGACTGTGTTGTTTAGTTTGCGATGTGGGTCCACATTCCAACTATATACCTCGTGTACTTCGTAGCAGATAGGCAGTAGTCTTTATTGACCAGAGAATCTAACATGGACCTTTATGCTTCGTGGCACTTCATGACTAGACTTCAACTGTGTTTCGTGAAATGTGATGGCCCACCAAATACGTGCCTTCACGTCGCTATGTCGCATGAATTAACAAACAAGCATCTTTATATGGCGACATTACGACCTCCATAGATCTTCTTTGATCTGACGGTTGAAGGCATCTAATCTTGTGTTTAATATTTGAATGAGACCCAATATGACAAGTAAGCATCTGACTTTCAACTAGCCAATAGAATGTGTTCTTTCGTTCAATTGACTTTTCAACTTGGTGATGTGGACGATTAGAAATATTTTGATTCATCCAATTGATTTCCACTCAGGTCTTCGCCACCTTTGACAGTGTTCTTCGCCATTTCTGCATTTTTTAGTATTCATTCTGCATCGAATTCAAGTGACCTTCTTGTAGTTCATTCTCACGATCTATATATTGTCTTCAAGCTTGGTCTTCGATGCTCCTCTACTGTATTTGCTCTGTATATGCTCATGATTTCTCCATTTTACCTACATTATGTCTTTAATGGAACACTTGATCACAGAATTAGGGTTTCTCAGAAATATGTAGGAATGCTTTCATGACGAATTGCTTTTCAACATGAATCTTTGCCTTCAACATCATTAGGAACAAGAAAATATGAATTAGCAGAATATACAAACCTTCTGATCAAGGAAACGCATAACAAACCCTCCAAAACCCTAATCACCTAGCTTTGGACTGATGCATCGCTCATATGATTCCCACATTAGTTAACTCAAAGGAATGATGAGAAGCAAGATCATCCTATAGGCAATCTAGACTCAAACTCATTACTTTGACACTTGACTTGACTCAAAACCTTAAGGCAAAAGATACCATCTAAAACTTGGGCAACAAGATGCCAGGGGGAACTATCATACGGTGAGTGTGATGGTAGGTATAGGAACTACAGATGATCTTTAAGGGTATGGTGATAGATGTCTAACGTACAGTGTGAGGTGTATGGAGAGGCCTACAAAGGGATGCTCATCAATGCTAAATACCAATGCCAAATATAAATATATTTGCCACAATATAATTTAGTAGCCCCGCACACAATAGAACTTTCAAGATGGTCGCCAAAATGCCAAAACTAAATACATTACTTCCAAATCTAATACTTAACTACATGGGCATTGGACAAGATTCGAGGAGATACAAACAGACGCCAAATGACAACCACTAGCAAATCTAGCGCATATAGTGAGATATCCAAACGATACCTCCAACGACAGAATAGGGTGGCACTAAACCACCAAAACTGCAAGGGCGGAATAGGAAAGATCTTCCACCTCTAAAACTGCACACACTACCTTCAGCATCCAGCTTCCAGAAATACAACAAAGTGTCAAATCTAATCCATGATGAATAACAATGCCCGACCATCTTCTTATAAAGGCCTCCAGGAAGCATCTAGAAATTTACAAGAAGCCGACATTAATAACTTTATTAATTTGGGTCGCACGTTTATTAATTAATTAAAGGCTCTTTATTATTATATTTAATTTTTGGGACCAATTAATTAATTAAATTATTATATTAAAATTGGGGACATCACAACACACAAACAAGGATTTGCGAAACAGAAAAGTTATCACTGCCATGAAAAAGAAAGCAATGTGGAGTTGCAAAATGGCAAAACAGTGAACCTATCGCTATCTCACAAGGAGCTCGGATGGGAGGTTGTGATATAGCAAAGCAAAGTATCAACAAGCAAAGAACAGGGCAACAAGGATGAGAAGGAAACATAATTACCAAGCTCCAAACTGAAGTTCATGCCGTCACAGGGGAAAAAAGGAGAGATTTTCTCTTGGACGTACCAAAGGTTCTGCATTTCAAATGGCCTACTCATGCTCAAATCACAAGATGAGTGACAAAAATTTTGAAGACCCTTACATCCGGCACAAGGGAAAGGAAGGGGGATACTAATGATGACGAGATTATTATTGAATGATGTTTTATGTTTTAATATTGCAATTATAATGTTTCAGTTGCAAATTAGTTTTTAGTTATTAATAATTGTGCCGGTCGGAAGCTTGTTTTGCTTCCCTTAATTTTGTATAAAAGGGAAACCAAGACTATGAACTAGGGATATATAGATATAATATGATTAAATATAATATAGATGCAATAGGAAAAAATGCAATATACAGGATATAGAATTGCAATTGAAACGTGAACTCTCATGTTCTCATTTTTTTGAATCAATACAAAGACTCAGTGTTTTCTTCCCAATATTGAAGTTGTAAGCTATCTTTTTATTAAATTGGTTCTCTGTGATTATAGATTTTGGACATCAATTATGATTGAAGAATACTTGTGTGAAAGGATACTTTCAATATGTTCATTTGATCATCAGAGATTACATGTGAAGTTGTTGTCTGTGTAAGGTTTGTCTAATTGGTTTTATCCAGTAGAAATTCAATTCAATTGGACCAACTTATATACTGCATTTTGTCATTTCACATTGATAGTATACAATAAGGGATGGCGTGTTTAAAGGACATAATACTGTCTCTCAGAGTTGCACATGTGATTTGATAAGGAAATCTGGCTTTATTGCCCAAATTGGACAAGAGACTGGTCTGGTATTTGTTTCAAAAGATAAGAATCTTTTATAAGCCTTCAATCTTTACAATTTCGAACAAACAAACATCATCACATTCAAGAGGACACTTAATAGCATTTAATGAATTGAAGAAGAGAAATTAGGGTTATTTCAAATCACATGCCACTTTGAGATAATTCTAAATTCAGTTTGAAGTTTTGAACTAAATCTGCTCTAAGTTGTTTGAAGAATTCAGTCTGAAATAGGTGCACCGCCTTGGTTTGGGAGAGCCATAAGAGCAGGGCAAAAGGATTAAAAGTTCTGTTGCCTAAGATCAGTGTAAAACCCCAACATAAGACTTGGCATACCTTTAGGGTTTTGCAATATGTGGTTTTTGGAAACAATAGATTAAGAACTCTGCTTGGTAGTTGTTTATATAAT
Organism: Cupressus sempervirens; assembly: GCA_028749045.1. NCBI lineage: Eukaryota > Viridiplantae > Streptophyta > Pinopsida > Cupressales > Cupressaceae > Cupressus > Cupressus sempervirens. The sequence continues at coordinate 224,831,588 of CM053787.1, read as the reverse complement.
ACAATTATCAAAATCTCTGAGAAAGAACTTTGCTGGAAAGAACCCAAAAGATCAGCAAAACAAAAAGTTTCTCTTTCAAAAGAGGTGGCGACTCGAAAAAAAAATAGATCACTGCATAGTTGATAAATTAATCTGCAAAAGGCTTAGTTACCGGATTCGTGCCCTAGAGGCCGGATCTGGATTCGGGTCCGATCCGGATCCAGATTCGTGCCTGGATTCGTGCAGATCCGGGCAGGATCCTTGTTTTACACAGTGGATTCGTCAGGATTCGTGGGTGGCGAATCCACTGTGTAAAACAAGGATCCTGCCCGGATCTGCACGAATCCAGGCACGAATCCTCAAGGATCCAGCATGAATCCTCAAGGATCGAAAGGTTTAAGTGAGTCTAAGTTATTTAATATGACTTTTTTAAATATATTTTTTTGCTTTCTAGTGCTAAAATGACCTTTTTATGTATTATATATACTAATAAATGAGAGAAACAAATATATATATATATATATATATATATATATATATATATATATATATATATATATATATATATATATATATATATATATATATATATATATATATATATATATATATATATCTGTTACTAGTTGGGGCTTGGGCAAGATCAGTAATATATATATATATATATATATTCACGAATCCTCCACGAATCCTAATCAGGAAAAAAAAAAAATCACGAATCCACGGATCCGATTCACGTGCCTGAATCGGATTCGTATCCCGAATCGGTACCTAAGGCAAAAGGTAAAGTAATAATCCAGGACATATATCTTCGAAATTCATGGGGGAAGAAGATCTCTTAAAAGAAATCTAGATAACCACACTCAAGTAAGTCCTAGGAAAAGATTAGCTAAAGTCAGAGATATTCGAAAGGAAATGACTTTTGCAAGATACGAAGATTTCCCACAGAAGGAATCAGAATATAATCTTGAAAACAATGGAGAAGATGTAGATTGCCACACACCTTATAATGCAATAAGTGATGAACACGAAGATGGTGATGAACCTGAAGACAGGGTACAGAAGATGAAATACCTGCTTGAAAATATAGTTATTTTCCTCATTCTGACCAAACAATGGGGAACCCTCAGAATATTACCCCAAGATGTAATGGATAAATTGGGAATCAGTGAAGAAAAAATAGTTTCACCCAAAGAAAGAGAAAGAATAAAGAAGACAAGGGCTTCTAAAAATAATCCACAGCATAGAAAAGGCAGAGAACAAGTTTTCACTTCAGCACATGTTAATCCATTATTTGAATCAAATAGCACTAGACGAGATGGAAATAACAATAACAGTAATAGGGGACAATGGAGACAGTATGCTAATAGAGTGGAAGCCAAGATAATCACAATGGTCAAAATGCTAGTGGGCAGAATTCTGCAGGGAATCATAAAGGAGGATCTCAAGGGCCAAAAGTACATAATCAAGGCCCTAGAACTGTGGGACTGAGAAGACCTAAGATAGTTGAAAGGTATAGACAGACTTCATAGGAATATCTGGGTATCCAAACCCCATTCCTGATGAATTGACGACTGCTATTCCTAAATTTGATGGAAATAGATCTGAGTCTGCAGAACAGCACATAAGAAATTTGAAGAATACCATAGAAGAGTTTGAGATTAATCATGAGGATGTATTCATGAAGTTATTTAGTTAATCCTTCACTGAATATGCAGCTGAGTGGTACAAAAAATTGCCTGATACATCAATAACTGGTTGGCTGAATTTTGTCACACGATTCATCGAAGAGTTTGGAGATCATAATGATACTTCTTTTGCTTCACACAAGCTAAACTAGTATCAAAAAGAATTATAATGAATCAGTGATAGACTTCAATAAAGATTCAATAAGGTGTTAAATCGAATCCCAAGAGACATAAAGCCAGTTGACTCATTTCTCATTGATTTTTATTTGACTTCTTTTGATAGCAGAACACATTATGAAATAAGATCTCATAAGCCAGCTACCCTACAGAAGGCATTTAAAGAAGCATCCACCATTGAAAACAACTGTTTCGCATCTGGGAAGTTAAATAAGAGGGAGCATTTTAAATTGTTCAATCCAAAAGCTCCTAAACGTAAAAAAGAAGAGGACAAGAGGATAAACTAGTGAATATGATCAAGGATGTGCAACTTAAACAAAACAAAGGAGACAGATTTCAGTCAAGTAGAAATTAACAGCCATATTTCAATAAGAATGAATGATTCAGATTACAAGATATGCCTTTCACTACCACATGGAAGGATGGTAAACCTCAAAATGTGAAGCAAAGTAAAGAGACACTAGATCCTTTTAGTAAATAAGGGAATTATATGGTAAATCAAACCCCTTGGTGCATGGCATGCAATTTAACTCATTCTCCTCGGCTGTGTGTTGTAGCACAAAGTCTGCAAGAAGAAGAAGGTATGGAGACTGGAAGATTTGACCCTGATCAATCCATCGACACATTGTCATGTCAGCCTTTCGGATGCAAAGATGATTATGATTCATCAAAGGATGGAAATGAAATGGACACCCTTGGATGTCCCAAAAAACTAAACCAAATTGCTGAAAGGAATTATGTCAAACAGTTTGCATTCAACTTCTTAAAACCTCTGGAAATCAAACGTTTATTTGTTTGTTGTGTTTCGTGCATGGAATTGGTATCATACAACATAAACAAGAAATAAACTACAATAATATGCAAAGTGGAAATGAACTGCTGCTAATAAAATGTTATTTTCAGAATTCATAAAACCAAATACATAGCAGATTTATCAACTCACTAATTACTTCAACAATATTGTCATAATACTCCAGCCCATGCTTACGAACTTGCTGCTACAATACTTTGTCCTCCAATCAGTCCACTACCTTCATAATACCATTCCCTCCAAGCAGCATAAGCGTCGGACAAGTAGTGAAGAAGATATGAGCAAAATATCAAATCTGCCTGTAGCCGGAAATGCAACTAAACTGCCTGATAATGAAGCCAATAAGAAAGAATTCCAAAGGCCAAACCCCAAGGGAATGACGTCTAGAATGTTACAAAAGAGGATAGACATCCTCAAATGCCAAGAACAAAGCTGCAACTCACACACCAATTTCTTCTCATATTCAATCTCCTAATGAAGCCACAAATGCTTCCTTTTATTCTATTTCCAAGGGTCCGCTCAACTCATATGGGCAATGTGGGATAAAAGATGTGTATTATAGAAAACATATATTAAAATACCCCTTATGTCTCCCTTAGGTACACACTACCATAAAATAAATATTAAAGTAACACTTTAATATTTTACAATTAACTAGACGTTACTTTAATAAAACTTCAGGCATTAAAATGTATTAGCAATCGGACTCCGAATAATGCGAGTGATAGCTCATCGGAAAGCTCTCACCGAGGAGTATCGAATTCCAATCACCAAAATTGACCTGCACTGTGTCCTGCCGACTTACTAAAAATAGTAAGTATGCCTGAAACTGAGTAAATCAACTTCGTTTTGGCCCAAACTGGAAATGACTAGGCCAAAACACTCCAGGATCCCATTAAACCCTTCGTTAGCCCTCGGGACCATGTAGAACAAGGCTAACGCACACACACTTGGTCAACTGCTAAAAGATGGGATCATTACACACATATGTATATATGGGTATAAGCAACACGTACAAGTATACTTAGTATGAGTATTATCTATAATAGTGTGAGAGATGACAAAATACCAAAACAAATTAAGTTATCTCAAAAAGTCTAGCGGCCTCTTACATTCCATTTAATATTTCGGCCACTTTATTATTGATATTGTTGCCAGGATTTTAAACGCATGCCTTGTCACCTTGTTATTTCACATGCAAACATAACTCTCTTTGTTCTTTCAATAGCCGAGCTTGCATCTATATTTCTGGCCATAATTATACTGTTCGTACCCAACCAGTATAAACAAAACGGTGCTCCCGTAAGAAGGCTTATTGGAAACCATTGATCGTTGACAATCCAATCGTTACTTTGCTAGTGTCCATGGGTTTGTGCCTTCCATTTGAGTATCATTGGAGCTCGTACCTCAGTCAAACAAAGAAACACAAGTCATATATAAATATTTTGCAGCCTTCTTGTCAAGTTGATTTCTCTTAAATTTTCCAAGTTATGTCAAGCTTAATTGATATTAGATCATGATGCAATAATTTCTCGTGTTGGTCCAATTGGACCTTGTCAAGCATTTGCAAGAACTCAGGTCAGACTGTTATATCAGTCATACAAGGAGCCCGTGGGGCTTACATTGGATCTCTATTTTTTCTTTTTAATTATTCACTTCTAGTACTTATGTAATATAATGAGAAGAAACCTGGGTATATGTCATGAGCTTTCTAATACAGAGGCATTGACCTCATATGTTTCTAAGATTGGGAAGCCTAGCCATGGCTGAAAGGGTTTGGCTGATTTGAAACCATAGCTCTTTATCTTTCTATCATTTTTAAATTTCTTGAAGGCAAAAGATGTTACCTTATACCATTTATCAAACATAATGAAAGCTGGAAAGTACACTAGAATTCATCAAGGATAGCCAAGAACAACAGAGATGAATGGTGTAGACCATTTAAAATGGACAGCATGAATAGCCTACGGAAAACAACGACACATGTCAGAAGTTAAGATGAATTACAAACTAAAAATGATAATCTAGCCAGCTCATAGTGGGGAAGAGGGTATTGTCTAGTCTGTCAAGTCAATTGGTGGGTGATCAGGCGCATAGTTCCTTGAAATCCTTGGCCAGGGTAGGTTTAATTGCGAATGATGCTGCCATGATTACTAGAGGTTAAGATAACTCATAGTCGGATGGTTAGTCTATTCGAGGGTTCCGTAGTCTAGCCGGGTATGCAGTTGACAACTCTTAACACCAAGATGCTTGGGAGGCAAGATGAGATGGTGTATACATGCCTTACCCCGTGCAGGGTAGGGCCATTCTTAAATGAGGATGAGTGAGGATTACACTAGGTCCATGGTTGGGAGGTTAAGCGTTTGACAATGCTTCTCCTCTCCTTCAATGCCAAGACTTGTACAGCAATAAAGAAGGTGTAAGCAACCTTATTGTTTTAAATTGGTCCTCTATGATTATTGATTTTGGAAATCAATTACTATTGAAGAAATACTTGTGTGGAAGGTTACTTTCAATATGTTCATGTGATCATTAGAGATTACATGCAAAGTTGTTGTCTGTGTTAGCTCTGCCTAACTGGTTTTGTCCAGTAGAAAATAAATTCGATTGGACTAATTTATATACTACATTTGTCACTTAACATTGATAGCATACAATAGTGGATGGTGTGTTTAAACTTTAAAGTACACTATACTGTCTCTCACAGTTGCTTATGAGATTTTACAAGGAAAAATGTGACTCTATTGCCCAAATATGATAAGGGACTGGTCTAGTATTTGTTTCAGAAGATAAGAGTCTTTTATAAGCCTTCAATCTTTACAATTTTGAACAAACAAACAAACATCATCAAATTCAAGAGGACACTTAAAAGCATTTAATGAATTGAAGAAGAGAAGTTGGGGTTATTTCAAGTCACATGCCACTTTGAGATTATTCTAAATTCAATTTGATCTAAATCTGCTCTAAGTTATTTGAAGAATTCAGTCTGAAATAGGTGCACCCACCTTGGTTTGGCAGAGCCATGAGAGAAGGGGAAGAGGATTAATAGTTGATCCTTCCTGTTTGTTGGCCAAGATCAATGTAAAACCCCAACATAAGGCTTGGTATATCTCTAGGGTTTTGGGATCTGTGGTTTGGGAACCAACACAGCCATCATTTAAATATTGTCATGTGAAGAATGCAATTAGTTTCATACAATATTTATGTTTACCCAATGCAATCAAAAGATGAGATAACAAGTTGTTTTCAAAACTACGAGTCTAGAAACCCTAGGTTGATGTATGTTTTTAATGTTAAGTGATATTACCTCTTTCAAACCCTAGTTGCCAACTTCTCATCAAAAGTACCCTTTACAAGAGTTAAATAATTGTGTTGTTCCTCTCATTCTAAAATTCTTTTTTATTCTTAAAAAGACTATCTATTTGACCTCATATTAGCCTATCAAGGGTTTGCTTTCTTTTATTTCAATTTTAGTTCTTCTAGTCTTTCCTACTATTTTGTCATAAGCATACCCCAGAAAAACACTTATCATAGATTAGAGCTAACCATGTCAAACACAACAGAAAAACCCCTAATCTAATAGCATTCTTCCACATATTGTAAGCTTTGCCGCTGCCCATCGGGTCGGTCAAATTGTTTTCCAGTGAAACTGCGCAGTGACAAATCTGTTTACTAACATACAGCTGATCTGTTTCTTGCAACATAGATAAAAATTGTAACGTCTTCCACCAAGTTGCAAGTGATATAGATCGTAGCACTATTGGGATTGATGGCACCTTTTTTCTATATTGGTTGTATAAAGTTTCAATCTAGATGATAATTTACTAATGTTAGAAAACATAGAATAAATCACACAATTACTGAAATTCAAACTGTAGAAACAAATACACACAAACAATTTACACCTTCAAATCAGCTCTCCATTACTTTAAAAGTTTACAATGAAACTTCCTCAACTGTTCCTTACAATTGCATAAATCATAACACTTGACTAAGTTATCAAGCTTCTATCTTGCATCTATCTTTATACCGTTAAGATAAAAAATAGCAATCTTATCGCAGGTAGGAGATGACTTGGAAGATAAGTCTAAATCATTAATGCCCATCCACATTTTATTAGACTTAACATTATAAAAGATTTTTATTTTACAACTTACGTAAATTACAAAATAGAAATAACTTGAACTTTTTGCACATTCACACTAAATTTGTGCTGAAGTTCCAAAATGAGCTATAAAAACACAAAAAATTGCATGAAACAGTAAGTTTGAGAAGATTGTGTGCATTCCACTTGGCTTCTCTCATGGTTGCCAGAATCTTTTGTTTAACTCACAGATGGTTTGTAAAGTTGAGAAGATTTACAATTTACCTTCCCCTCTATTCATAGAGAAGCTCCCCAATAGAAATGTTTTGCATCTTCCTTAGCAAGTTGTATGGCGTAGCCACTTCCTCTCTACATTTCACAATGTGATCGTAATCTACACCCCTCAGTAGAATGTCTTGAAGCAGAAACTTTGGACTATGAAGCAATCATCAAGATCCATGGTATGATAGTAGCGCCAAATTATGTAAGACATATCTTTGCATCTTGCTTTAAACTCAATGAGCTTCTTGGTTCCTTGGACTTCCTAATCAAGTCCTTTGACATCCCTCTCTTTAAAAGATCTAAGAACATTCCTTTGTATTTGACTAGATGAATCGCATGCATGTTAAATTAAAAAATCAACAGACTGGAGAGACTTGACATGTTCTCTTTAGCCATTCTTTAGACATTTTGCTTTTAGTCTTTTCATTCTCAGAGTAGAAGGATAATTGTTTCTTCGAGGACAAACAGGATCTGAAAGCATCCACCCAGCTGTTCATTATTTGCACGCTTTCGTCCTTTCAATAGATGGCTTCTTATCCTTCTAAGTTACATTGTACAATTCTTCACAATCTACTTGGAGCTAGCCAGCGCCCACTTTCATATTTTTTACCATTTTATTTTGTGCTTAATGAATCTAACATTTACCCTAAACTCAACTAGTCTTTTAAAGATGGCCACCTGGATATTTGAACTTGCCCATTTAAGTTTTCATCCACAAAACGTGGTTGATAGTTGATTTTTAAGTGATGATTCCTTTCTTCCAAATGTACAACCTTTTTGTACAATTTCAGAAATAGTGCTTGAATATTTATATTGCACTAATGTTGCTTCTCCTTGTTTGTCTTTCTGCAGTAGCATCTCCCGTATAGGAGGTCATGTGTTACACCCATGGAATGATGTCTACTGTAAGAGGATAGTGATTTGGTCTGTGTGGTCTTGGCCCATAAAAACCACAAAATTAGGACATAACATGGAGTTGTAACTACGAGAAAGTAACCGAATCACTATCCAACTGCAGTTGTGTCCCTCTTGAAGAATCAAGCAAATTCTAAATAAGGACCTAGATCAAATTACATAAAACTCAAATCCAATTTTTTACAGCATTATGTATTTCCAATCATTGAATACTCAATATTGTATCACAGCCAATAGAGAACAAGACCATCTCCCTGTTGGGTGATGCGACGCGCTCCCCTGCCCACAGGTGGTTAATTATGTGGTGTTCCATGTTCACTAATAGTCATGGCTTTTGGTGCAACGGCAAATGGGCCCAACAATTGGTATCAGAGCCTGGTTTTGGCCTAGTCATGGGTTCAAATCTCCCCGGTGCCATCCCGACCCGCGTAAGCACCTGGTATGCGCGTCGAGGGGGAGATTGTTGGGTGATGCGACGCGCTCCCCTGCCCACAGGTGGTTAATTATGTGGTGTTCCATGTTCACTAATAGTCATGGCTTTTGGTGCAACGGCAAATGGGCCCAACACTCCCTGTCACTGAACCACAACATGGTTTCTCCATCAACAGTCAAGACATGGGTCTAACAGTCAAGAATACTAGAAGACAACCATTTTGTGTGCTCTCTCATATACCCCATCCATCAACTGACATGCAAAAGTGTTCTTGGAGTACTCAACAGTTAACGTTCAGTTGCTTCAGTTGGATAAAGTCAAGAGACTAAACTGGAGTTAGGTGTGTGTGTGTGTGCGTGTGATATATATATATATAGCTCTGTGTGTGTGTCTGTTTAAATAATAAATAATTATATTAATTATCTGGTTAACAAATGTATATGTCCCTTAATTATTGTGTATTTAAATAATAAATAATTATATTTATTATCTAATTAACAAATTGAAGGGACGTATCCCTGCATGGATTATGCTATAAGAGATCTGCATTTTGGAAAACACATACCAACCACATGGCAGTGCTTAGTACATTTGTAGTGATCCTCCATGAAAGTTAACGCGGTATCAGAGCGGGTTTGAACTACTGGGAATCTAAAGATTTATTTTTTATTTGTTGGATGAACAATGTACAACATTGGACCATGATCTGTAATTGCACTATCTTTGAGCGATCGAACTCACCAGACATACTCTTATTGTCCAAGAAGTAGCATGGTTTAGACTGAGCTTGAAGGCACTATGTGAAAAACTATAGTGCTCCAAGGGTTTTGGCATGTGGACAAAGAAACATGTTAGCCACTAACATTGGAAAGACAGTTAGGGATTTTCCCTTGGTCATTATCCATGCCATAATACAGCGGCCAATCATCTAAACATAGCTTCCTGTAATATGGTAATATCTATGTGTTCCAATACAAAATGGCTTTTAGTTTCAACATGCATAAATGTGCACATATGACTCAGTTTGAGTCTCATTATGTTCGTAGAGATGGCTGTCATCAGTAGAAACTGTGTAGCCAACGAGTAGATTAGGATTGTTATGTAGCCGACAGACCCCTTCGAGAAGGTTCGACGGAAAGTATTTATACCCCATCTGGGATCATTGTAAATCATTTGATCTTATGAAGCATAATGTAATCTCTTAGCATATATGACTAAAGGAGTACTACTGTTCTTGTTCATTGTCTGTGTGCGTTAATCAATTAATCTATGCGGTAAACATTTGGCGTCGTTGCCCTATGAACCTGGAAGGAGGGAGGAATGAAGCTTAATGCCAAATCAGCTTAACAAGCATCGAAATAAGATAAAGGGAAAAGATGGAATACGTACTACGCAAGAAAATTTAATTTTGGCACAGCAAGCTGAACGCAGAAGGAGGTTCCAGAAGATTGTCGATGGACATAGAAGCGTGGAAGAATTGTTGGAGGAGACTCGACAGCGGGTGGAATTGGTCGAGGAAGCAAGGGAGGAGTTTTTGAATTTGTATTCGCCGAGGGAAGAGAGTCCAGACGGAAGAGAATCGACTCGCACGGCTCAGAGTGCCAAGGGAGCAAGAGCATGGAGTGAACTCTTCATCCGGGATACACTTCCGAAAGGGACAACTTCAAAAGACCTTTCTTCACCAAAGTTCGTAGCTGTTGAGACCGCCGGTGTGGGAGTGCAGACCACCGATGCGGCTCGGAGTGCCAAGGGAGCAAGAACATGGAGTGAACTCTTCGTCCGAGATACACTTCCGGAAGGGACAACTTCAAAAGACCTTTCTTCACCAAAGTTCGTAGTTGTTGAGACCACCGGTGTGGGAGTGCAGACCGCCGGTGTGGGAGTGCAAACCGCCGATGTCGGAGTGCAGAGCCACGGTGGGGGAGTGAACACTACCAGTGTTGCAGGACCGAACAACGCCCGTGCACAAAATCCAGTAGTGATGGCAGGACCAAAAGAAAAGTTGTCGAAGTTTGATGGCGATGGTACGGCCGATCCCATCCGATACTGTAAAACATGTGAAATGATTTGGAAGGAAAATGGCATAAAAGATGCAAACGAATGGGTGAGGCAATTTCCAGCAACCCCACGGGGTGTCGCAATTGATTGGTTTACTGATACAAATCCAAAAAAGCTAAACAATTGGGACAACATTAAAAAGGAGTTTATCATGGAATTTCAACTGTTACACGATGATAACGAAATTGTAGCAGAGATATTCAATACTAAGCAGGGGAAGAATGAAACTGTCCACATCTACACCAAGAAATTAAATGACTTGATAGGTAAAATGGAAAATAAGCCGACGGACGGACTTCAGAAAAGATGGTTCATGCCTACGCCCGAAATTGCGGAAGAAAATGAAAATTGTGTCGCCGTCGTCATACACAGAAGCATACAACAAAGCAATGAACTTGGAAAGCGAGCAAAGGATGAAAAAGAAGAAGAATAGTTCCTCCGATTCAGATGACGACGCGTCCTCAGGAGAGGATAGCAGTGACGATGAAAACAGTAGCAAGAAGGTTCGCGCCCTGCAGAAGGACATGATCCGTATGATGAAGGAATTTAAAAACATGTAGAAGGAAACAAAGGGAAGCAAACTATGGTGCACGGAATGTAAGGCGAAAGGTCACACAAAGGGATCCTGTCCAAAGAACCAATTTTGCAAGATATGCTAGATCATGGGACATTCCATAAAAGAATGTCCCTTTAATTTGAAAGCCAGAGGACCTCAACAGGCGCTTCTTACACAAACAACTTCCACGTCAAGAGGGAACGGAAACACAAACATTGATGGTGCCACTTCGGGTGGATATAGAAATAATAGCAGAGGGCAAAACAACAACAATGCGAACAATAACACTAATAATGGCAGCCGAAGTCGAATTCAGTACGATGCGAACGGACAGCCGATCGTTCAATGCCGAGCATGTAATTTGTGGGGCCACTTTGCTCGGGATTGTACAACGGCGAACACACCGAAATTGTTATGCAGATGGTGTGGACTCGGCGATCATGAAGATGCCAAGTGCCCGAAGTCTAGAGTAAATCTAATCATCATTGGGACGGACGAAGAAGAGGTGTTGGTAATCACACGGAAACAAGCAAAACTATACCCCAACCCCGCGGAAGAAAAGAAGAGGCTGGAAGGACGGAAGGAAATCGAGAAAGCAACAACGTGGAGACATCTCAGTTGAAGGACACCACAGGCACCTCACCAAGGAACTGCGCAGAGCAGAACATAGTACAGCAGATACAACAAACTGAGGTACCCGTCAAAATAGGCGATTTGTTGCTCACAACGCCTCAACTCCGATCGACACTCACAAATATCGTGCCAGCTGCTAAGATACCAAGAGAACCAGGAAGAGGGAAGGAAATCGCCACCGGTGGAGAAGACCCAATGCTGCTAGCACTCACATCTGGACGACATCCGACGGTCGTCGAGATGGGGATTCTGGGAAATGTGCTAACCAACACAATTGTCGATGGAGGGTCCGACATGAATGTCTTACTCGAGGATACCTAGAAAAGGTTGGGACAGCCGACATTGTGGCCACCTACATTCCAATTGTTGACAGCGGACCAACAAGGCATTAAACCTCTCGACGTCCTGATGGCACAACCGATGACAATTGGCACACAACCGTTCCTGCTTGACTTTGTTGTGATCCCATTGAAGCGAAAAGGATGCGACGCCATTCTGGGCCGTGGATGGCTTATTCAAGCTAGAGTTAAACATGACTGGAAGAAAAACACTTTATCACTTGAAAGCAAAGGGCAGAAGTTCGTCATTGACTTGCACACCCAGATGGTCGGGGAAGAAGCTCTGTCATCAGATTGTGAAGACAAACATGAAGGGAGGCAGCGTATGGAACCAGATCAGGAGGGAGTCCTACAGTTGGAAGGAGGATCAACGGATGATGATTTGGATTCTGTCAACAGTCTTTACCACTGGCAAATAGAGGACTACGAACTCTTTCCAAGCTGTAATATGTTAAAGGTGGACAAAGGTGAGAAAGAAGAGGAAAATGAATGTCCGAAGAAATACAAAAAAGCGGAAGAAGGAAAGGCGGTTACTGTTTGAGGGGAAGAACATACAGTACAAACCTAGAAAAAGGAAAGATCCCACCGTACGACTGCGCAAACAGAAAAGGTTACGACAAACCACTAATATATTAGAAGGGTGCCGGCAGTAGGGAAAACACATCGTACGGTCTGCACAGGAAACAAAGAGAACAAGTTTAATAAAAACTTTAGCAATACAGAGTGAAGGTTCTAAAATCAAGAATACAGTTATTGACGGCAAGGGATGGCAGCCGACGAAATTGCAAGCACAATGGGCCACAGAGGTGACACAGAACAAATGCAAGGTGTGGCATGATAAACATTTGAAGCTCAACAGGTTTCAGCCAGGGCAGTTGGTACTAAAGTATGACGGACGGAATGGAATCAAACTAGGAAAGTTTAAGGTTAGATGGGTCGGGCCATACCAGATCCGAGAGGTAGGTGACAATGGAGTTATAAAATTGTGGACCCTGGATGGGCAAGAAGTGCCTCAAGTAGTCAACATGTTGAAGTTGAAGATGTACCATGCCAGGAAGACTCTGTCGTCGCAAAATGGCCAAGTTCGAACGACTCCCTCGTCGTTGTAGAATGGCGAAGTCTGGTGAGTTTTTGAGTTGAAGAAAAGAGAGAGAGAGAGAGTAAAGTATTTCACAGCGGACAAGGTGTCCGTGGACACCTGTTCTGCGGGATGGTTATTGTGTCCGCGGGTTGGTCATTGCGTGGAGAGAGTCCACGGATTTTTCATTTCCCCTGCGGGCACTTTGTATTTCGTCTTCCGCGGATGATTTTTGTGGCCGTGGATGAGTCTTGTTGCCCGCCACGAATGCTATCTACTTCATCGCAGATGTTCTTCGTTCCGCGGACGTTTGTTGCCCCCCACGAATGCTGTCTACTACCCCACAGATCTTCTTCCCGCGGACGTTTTCATGTTTCCATGAATGTATTTCGTCTTCCACAGATTGCTTTATGCATTTACCGTACCTGTCGAAGCTGCCTTCTTCACCATTCCACGGTTTGTCGCTTCATCTTCCCTGCCCACGGACCCATCCTTGTATCCACGTTAGACTCCCTCTCTTCCACACGAAACTTCTTTGTGGCCGCGGCTTGAAGTTTATACTCTCCCGCGAATGTTCAAATTTTTATCCCGGCGGAGTAAACATGCATCCTACCAACACGGTGTCTCAGATTTAGTGACTTCCGTTTTGCAACAAAGATCTGTTTTTTTTCCAATCCGCAAATGGTTGAATGTTCGCAAATATCCGTGGGAGAAAAAGAAAGAGTAAGGCAAAGATATTTTTGGGGTTCCAGATAGAACCTTGCCATGGAAAACAAAAGCGACAAAGGAGAAACCCTACATTGTAGAGAGGCAGAGCAGATGAAAGAGGCACAACAACAGACTAGAAAAAAAAAAAATGACGACAGATTGAAATAGTTTAGAATGAGTAACGCATGATGCCGAGGGGAAGGGAAAGACATAAATAGGTGGAAAATGCAAGCAGTTGCCAGAAAGAATGTAGGATCGAAAGAAAATCACGAAAATGGTGTTTTGTGTGAGTTTCAGAGTGCTAATTTGGTCTTGGAGACGAGGGGAAGCGCTGCCCTAGGACCCCGCGCGAGCATTGCCCCCAAACCCCAGTCGCTACAGTTATCAGTCATGGGAAGTACGACCAGTTGATGAGACCTGGAGCTGCTATAGGCATGGAGTGTCTGTGTACCGGAGGCACTTGGAATAAGTGTTGGACATGAGGCTGTCTTGGTGGATGCATAAAGAGCTCGGGAGGAGCTGATCATCCAATTGGAGGAAGTACAATGACACTTGGCTCAGGGTACCCAAGAGTTGGCAACAGAGAAAGCAGCACAGGTGGCTATCAAGGTCAGCTAAGGAGACAGTATTGTGTTAGCAAAGGCTATAGATGCATCATGGGTTGGAGACCAGTTTGTTGCAGGCACAGGACGAATGTGGAAGTGATCTATCTTGTGTTGTTAGTCAATTAATATATTTTGTGTGTTAATTTGTCTCGAGTATTTTGTAATTGTCGTCCGGAGACGACTTTTTCTTTTTGGGGGGGATGATGTTGTCGGTAGAAACTATGTAGCCAACAAGTAGATTAGGATTGTTACGTAGCCGACGGACCCCTTCAGGAAGGTTTGGCGGAAAGTATTTATACCCCATCTACAATCATTGTAAATCATCTGATCTTATGAAGCATAATGTAATCTCTTGGCATATGTGACTAAAGGAGTACTGTTGTTCTTGTTCATTGTCTGTGTGCGTTAATCAATTAATCTATGCAGTAAACAATGGCATCGTATTTGTTGCAATCACAAGCATTTTTTAATAAATGCCATTTCAAAGACTTAGTGCATACTGAATGCAAAACAGAAAATTGGAAGAGCGTTGAAAAGCAAATTTGAAATTGTTGTTTAAAGAGTAATGTTCAATCCTTCAGACATGTTTAAACTCATCAAAGTAATGCATGCCATTCTTTACTATTCTAAGCATATCAAAGGCAAGTGGCCCTCATTAACTTTCTCATCTCTCTCCCAAGCATACTTAAGAGTGGTAGTTTTAATGCATTCAAGATGCAAACAATAATTGGGAAAATGCCTGTATGTTTATGGTGCACAAGTACAAATTTGCAACCTATTTAGTAGCCACTTTCATTCTGAGGCAAAACATAAGTATATTCCTTTTTGTCCCATGTATTGCAACAAATTGCAACTATAGAATTTTTTAAGAGAATTCAGCAGTAAATTTTGAAACATTATCCCAAGATTATGCACACCTCATTCCACGACTGCTTCCTCCCCAATCACAATATCTTACTACCAGTTTCTTCAGCTGCCATAATCCATTAAGAGCCATAGCTGCACAACTTTCTTTACCCTGAAAATTTATCAGATGTGGACTATATTAAAAATTCATTCAAGTTTCTACGTGAATTCAATGTGGTGTACAAATGCATATGATGGACAATAAAGCAGGTAAAGGCTTCATTAGTTCACTAGAGCACACCTATAAGATCAAAGATGCGCATAAATTTGGAAAATGAAGAATAAAATAACATTATTGGGACCAAAACTTGCAATAAAACAAATGCCTTTTTTTGATCCTAGGCTTCAAGATCCCCGAGTCCTAAAGCCTTGTAATTGCCTGCAAATTTGCCCAATGGCTTTTTAGTTTATACACATTAGCAGTTAATTTTTCATTTTAAATTATTCCACTAATCATTGTTGCAGTTGCCATTTGTAAAGGTATATCAAAAAGACTCGGACCAAACTACTACTATCATCAACATATGCACATTCCCTGTTTCTATCATGAGCCATCAGTCCATTATGTGTTAAGATTTTTTATAAGAAACCTTTTATAGTTGTCTAGTGCATAGAAGGCACAATTCCTCAAATGTGCCATGGACCACAACTACAGATCTTAAAATAGCGTAGGTTGGTGATTCAATATTATACTACTGAAATTCAACATGTTAGTCATATTTTAATGATTTTATGTTTGTTCTGGCCATGCTGCCATGAGAATTTAACTGTCAATCAAAAATATTAGAACATAACATTACCAGGAGACTCTTACCTCAACCTTGGCACTTATCTACCGTATCGGAAACACTTCCCGTCATGGAAATTCATTAGGGAATTATATATAAAATTATCTTGCATCTCTATTTGTATTCTTCAAAAATTCCTTTAAAATTGGGAAACTTCCTACAGAGGATTCTCAAAAATATCATATAGCTTGCACTGGGTTGCTTTAAGTGGTAAATATGTGATTGACAAAAGCTGAGCGAACTAAAGAAACATACTAATAAACTTGTAATTCTCTACTTATTAAGTAAAATATTACAACCTTACTTTGTTATCGAAAATTGCCTTATTAAATACTAATGAAGTTATAGTAGGAAAAGAAACAAAAATAAAGCTTAAGGTGTACAGGCATTCAAGTTTTATCAATTCATTGAAAATAATCTTTTTTGAGAAGCTCAACACCATATTTTAAAAAGTAAAAGCACTTTTGTCCTAATATCTCTCTATTTTTATATCACAATCAAATATCAATATTATTAATCTTTCCTTTTGTTGACATCTATTTCAACACTTTACAATGTTACTAATTATTTTTAAGCATTTTAGCATTTTATATTCTTCGAAATTGCACATCCAGTGTGTGTGTCATCATGATGATTATCAAATCACAAATGTCAATATTATTAATCTTTGCTTCTATTTATCTATTTCAATGTATTAGAATGTTACTGTTGTCAACTAGATTGCACCCTTGTGTTTAAATGAAACTTTCATCAATCTAGTGAAACATGGGATGATCCTCGGCTTGTGGGTGTGCTATGTTAAGGATCAACCTCCGGTATAAAGGGTCAGCTTCCCTTGAATCACCTATTAAAACTGAACTTAAACTTTGTAAGAAAAGGGGAAGAGGGAAAACAAATAACATAAACTTAACTTGAAACAAAGGTGATTCACCAAAACTATGAGAATGGTGCAGCTTCAAAGGGAAAACCCACAACTGTAATTAACATAACAGTTCGATCACAGGATGATCCTAGTAGCTTTAGATGCATATAATGTAACAAGGTGCAGGGTTCAAAACAAGGAAACTTGTTCACAACTTTTCAACATGGTTACACACAAAACACACCAACTCAATTCAAGAAAACTATTTCTCACATGCCTTCCTAAACATTAACTTTAAGCGAAGGATCACAAAAATCACACTAACTTAGAGCTGAAAACACTTAGAAGACAATGACAAGATAAGATAGGGCCAAAGAGAATCACTGTTATATTATATTCAGAAGGAGCAAATGCTCAAAACTGCATCACAAGGTTTAACTTGAGCTACAAACAGTACTAACTCTCCAAGGAGAAAAAGCCAACTCCAAGGAGGTAGAATGCAAGAACTAATTGAAACAATACCAAGGAAAATGGTATAAATAGGTTCCAACCCCAAATCTGCATCATTTTCTCAAACTGGAAACATATCCATGACTTCCATCAAATCTGGGAATGGAAAAAAGTAACTGACATCTGCTGAAATCTGGAAATCTGCACATGAAATCTTGACTCCAAATACCATGCTGATCATAACTGAATGCTGGCATCCTCCTTAAAATTAGCTGGTAGGTGTGAGCAATAATGAAAGCATATAATTTGTTATTTGAAAACTTTCCATCTCTCAAATACCCATGAATTTGGTACAATCAAGTCTCACCATCCCCTTTATTTGCCTTAAAAAATATATTTAAATAAGATGATACATTAAAATAACATCTATTTAAATATTTGCAAAATTGGCATGCGCAAAATGAAAAGATCCCCCCTCTTTATATGATCTTTACATATACACCAATCCCCGATATCTCTATGAAACAAAAGACTCCATCTTTATGTAATTACGTTTAAATAATTTAATGTTATTAAATAAAACATCTCCCCACGTGCCAACATTTTCTAAAAAGTCAAGCCCTTCTCACACTTAAGCATTTTATTATTAAAAAAAACCCTTACAATATATTAAAATGCCTCCCACTTTGAAATATCAAAACTTCAGCCATTAAATATTAATACTCTTCCCAAACAAAGCCTCTCTTAAAATATTCAAAGAATCCCACCATATGAAAATGTCATTTTAATGGAAAAATCCCAAGTCAAAACCCAATTCATGAAGGAGGAAGTTCATTTTTCAGATAAACTTTACTTTGGGCTCCCAAAAAACGTGCCCTAGCTGCTTAAACACTGAATCTAACAGAGGAATGGGAAAGTTGCTTGTTTGGAGCCACTAAGATCGGCTTTGGCAAGTCTGAAAGTGGAAACTTTTTACTGTACTGGTAAAGGAATCAACGCATACAGACAATGAAACAGAATAGTAGAATTATATTCGCATATGCCAGAACATACATTAGGCTTCATAATATTCGCAATAGTAGATGATTGATGATTTACAATGATCCCAGACGGGATATAAATACTGCTGCCGAACCTTCCCGAAGGGTTCCGTCGGCCACAACGTTACATCCGCTACAAACTATTTACCCGTCGGCTACAAAATACAAAACACCGACGACAGTCAATCCGTCGGCTACAGAAACACTGTCGGAACCATCCAGTCGGCTGACACCATCCCCCCCAAAAAAAACAGTCGTCTCTTGACGACTAACAAAATATCTGAGACAAATTAACAAACAAAATACATTAACGAACTAACTGCAACAAGAAAAATTTGCTTCTGCCACATCACTTTTACATTCATCCCGTTGCATTTGTAGTCTCTGCTAACACAACACTGTCTCCTCAAGCTGACCTTGATAGTCACCCGTGCTGCTTTCTCTGTCCAACCCCTCGGCACCCCGAGCCAAGTGTCACTACACTGCCTCCAACTGGATGATCAGCTCCTCCCGAGCTCTCTACGCATCCACCAAGACAGCCTCACAGCCAACACCTACTCCCACTGCCTCTGGTACACAAAAAGTCCATGCCTACAACAAATTCAACTCTTCTCAACTGGTTAAACTCCCACAACTGATATCCGCAATGACTGGAAGTCCAGGGGGCAACGCCAAGACCAAATTAACACTCCGGAACTCACATAAAAATGCACGGAACACACTGTTTTTGCCATTTTCTACCAATTCCAAACTCTTTTTGGTAACCACTGTTGCTTCCCCTTCCCTTTGGCATCATCTGTTACTCATTCCGAACAACTTGAATTTGTCATCGTATTTTTTTAATTTTATTTTTTAAAATTTTTTTTACTGCTTCCTCTTTCTTGCTCCTCACAAAACCCTGAACTTCTGCTGCTTATACGTATATAGGTGGACGGAAGAACTTTGCACGTTGGATTTCTCCAGCACTCCGTCGGTCTTACACTCCGTGCACCACAACTCACTACCTTTTGGCTCCTTCTGCATGTTTTTAAACTCCTTCATCATGCGAACCATATCCTTCTATAGGGCACGAACCTTCTTGCTGCTGCCTTCGTCGTCACTGCTATCATCTCCGACAGGCTCGTCGTCATCAGAATCAGAGGAGCTAGTTTTCTTCTTCTTTGTCTTCTATTAACTTTCAAGGTCCAGTGCTCTGTTATATGCATCCACATATGATACCGGTGGGACAATTTTCATTTTCCTCTGCAATTTCGATCGTACACCGTCCATGAACCATCTTTTCTGCAATCCGTTTGCCGGCTTGATTTCCATTTTGTTTATTAAGTCTTTTAATCTCCTGGCGTAGACGCAGACAGTTTCGTGCTTCCCCTGTTTGGTATTGAAAATCTCTGCTACGATTTCATTATCATCCCGCAAGAGTTTAAATTCTGCCAGGAACTCCTTTTTAATGTTATCCCAGCTATTTAGCTTTTGTGAATCCGTATCTGAAAACCAATCAATCGCCACACCCCGTAGAGTTGTCGGAAATTGCTTGACCCATTCGTTGGCATCTGTGATTCCATTTGCCCGCCAGATCGTCTCACATGTCTTACAATGTCGGATGGGGTCGGCTGTACCATCGCCCTCAAACTTCGGCAGCTTTTCTTTGCGTCCCCCCATCACAACTGAATTTGGTAGAGGCGTTACTGGGTCCTGCAACACTGGCGCTGTTTACTCCAACACTGGAGGTCTGCACTCCTGCACCAGCGGTCTGCACTCCCACACCGAAGGTCTGAACTCCCACACCGACGGTCTGCACTCCCACACCGGCGGATTGCTCTCCCACACCGACGGACTGCTCTCCCACACCGGCGGTCTGCACTCCCACACCGGAGGTGTCGACAGCTGCGAACCTTGGTGAAGAAGAAGGATCTTCTGAAGTTGTTTCCTGCGGAAGTCTATTCCGGACGAAGAGGTCACTCCACGCTCGTGCTCCCTCGGCACTGCAAGCCGTGCGAGTTGATGCTCTTCCATCTGAATTTTCTTCCCTCAGCGAACACAAATTCAAGAACTCCTCCCGTGCTTCTTCCACCAATTCCATCCGCTGCCGAGTCTCCTCCAACAATTCCTCCGCACTCCTATTTCCATCAGCAAGCTTCTGGAATCTCCTTCGGCGATTTGCCTGTTGTGCCAGAATTAAATGTTCTTGTGCAGTACGGATTCCATCTTTTCCCTTCACCTTATTTCGATCCTTGTTAAGCTGATTTGGCATTAATCTTCATTCCTCCCACCTTCCAGATTCATAAGGCAACGATGTAATGTCCCCCTTTTAGCATTCATAGCATGATGTTGTCGTTAGCCTATTTCCCCACGGTCCCATAGGCTAACCAGGACATTAAAAGGGCTTAGAGGCCATTTGGCCTAGATAGTTTCAGTTGCAGGTCTTTCTGAGGGGTTTTGAGGCAACTTTGGGCATACTTACTATTTATAGTAAGTCATCTTGGACATGGTCGAACATCCAGGGGCAGCGGTATGTCGATGGTAATTGTTTAAAATCGACAAGAAGACTTGTTTATCATTGATAAGATTTGTTATGCATTGATAAAGCTATTTTATAAAGTTAAATTTAAATATTTAACTTTATTAATGCATAGACTATAGTTTGTGAAAAATATTTAAATTAAAAGAGTCCCCTTTATTTTATAACACATTGGAGACATAAGTTACATAAAGGGAGTTATGTTTTATCCCACATTGAGAAAACGAAAGACGAAGCTCTTGTGAGAACACTATAAAAGAAATGGAAAGAGCTTCTTTTAAGCATGGTTGGAAATATCAAAGAAATTGGAGAATTTTCTGGAGGTTATGTCTCAATAGTTTGAAGGACGAAATCCCTTCAAGCTGAAAATCTTGACGCCACTGAAAGATATGGTCTTGAGATTCAACAGGGTAGCAATCCAAAAAAGCAGTCCAAAAAAGTGGAACCGAAAAAGCAAGCGGAAAAAGCGGAATCGAAAAAGCAAGCGGAAAAAGGGGAACTGAAAAAGTAGGCGGAAAAAGCGGAATCGAAAAAGCAAGCGGAAAAAGCGGAACCGAAAAAGCAATTCGAAAAAGTAAAGCAGAAGGGGCAGCATTGAAGAAAAATTATTACAGCCATCTACAACCAGGTTCCCTTGTTAGTATTGTTTTTTTTTTGGGTATTATAAGTTTCAGCTGTAAGTGTGCATTATACCAGCATTGTCATTTTGGTAATCCATGTAAATGCCAAAGTCTTGGCCATATTTCATGAGCATTGTATTAGAAATTTGATTGCAATCAAAAAGATAATAGTTGCTGGTGTCATTTAAGCAATTCAATCTCATTATTTAGCAGCTAGATAGTTTGCATACCAACTGTTTGCAAAAATGCCAGTTGGTTGTAGGTGTTCTTTTCTCATGCTTAGATCATAATATATGCACTGAATATTGTCAAAATTAGGAGCACACTCATGTTAGGTCATTGTGTAGTTCATTGTAATCTTCTATCACTAGATTCTCATTGATGCAAATTGGGAAAAAGTCATTTGAAGCTAGCTGAAATACTATATCAATCATACGTCCCTTGCATGTGAATTGTTTGATGAAATTCCTTGAGCTTTCATCAGCATTTTTTTGAGGGCAGATTAGAGGTGGGTTATTACAGTGGTATCAGAGCTTGCTTGCAAAGTGTTTGACGAAATGTCAAACAACTGAAGTATAAAGATTTTTGGTGTTGAAGAAGTTATAACCTATTGGGGTTATTACAGTGATATCAGAGCTTGCTTGCAAAGTGTTTGACGAAATGTCAAACCACTAAAGTATAAAGATTTTTGGTGTTTGAAGAAGTTATAACCTATTGGGGTTATTACAAACGGCGCCAAATGTTTACCGTACTGGTAAAGGAATCAACGCATACAGACAATGGAACAGAATAGCAGAATTATATTCGCATATGCCAGAACATACATTAGGCTTCATAATATTCGCAATAGTAGATGATTGATGATTTACAATGAGCCCAGACGGGATATAAATACTGCCACCGAACCTTCCCGAAGGGTTTCGTCGGCCACAACATTACATCCGCTACAAACTATTTACCCGTCGGCTACAAAATACAAAACACCGACGACAGTCAATCCGTCGGCTACAGAAACACCGCCAGAACCATCCAGTCGGCTGACAGAAACAGCAAGCGTATAAGGTAAATCTTGGTGTTTTTCTCCTCCATTTTGATCATTCTTGCTTGCTGGTTGGAAAATAATGTCACGGCCTGCAATTTTTTTACTCCATTTACTTGTTAAAATGAATGCTTCCATTGTTATTTGATTGGGCTGGAGGTTACATAGGCCACAGGCATGATATTGCACTGCCTTTGTGTTTTCTTTGTTTTCACAGTTTATAAAAACCCTCGCCGCGGCCTGCACATTTTTGTGAAAGGCTCCAAATCTTTGTTTTTAATTACTCATGCCTATAGCTCTTCACTTAATATATTCGGAGATCATTCTTTATATTCCATGTGATGTTGATTTTTTCTTTCTTAATTCCCATTACTGAGAATGGAGCGGCAGCTTGCAAGCTTTGTCTATGTATTTCATTCATGAATGCTCCATTAAATTTGCTGCACATTTCATACATGAATCATGGCTGTTGTTTAAGTGTTTTGAGATGGAACGCATTGGTGGCTTTGCGCATTCGATGCTTTATCTTTTGCTTCAGATTAATAGCCATTGTGTCCTACCTCGTGATTGCTTTTGGGATTCAAACATGCTTGTTGTTTTAACATGCATTCAAGGGCTCTCTTTGCTCTGTACTTTTGTGCTTATATCGTGATCATTTAATGTTTACTTTCAGCATCATTGTATTGGCATTGAAAGAGGTTTGATCATTGCATGTATGAAGCTTTGACTCCTATTCCTTCGAAAGTACTTGCTGCTCAACTTCCAGCACTACCCTTTGGTTTCATGCATGTTGCAACATATGATGGGCTGGTTGCTTTGATTTCATGCTTCAAATGCATGTGGGTTTGCTGATCTAAACAAGGAATCCATTTGTTCACAGCCCGTAGCCTTATTATGTGCTCGATAACTTGATCAATTTGTATTTATTACAGCATTGTTGCACTTTGCTCTTTTCCTTGTGCAAAAACCTCCATGTTTCTCATGCATACTTTGATTGACATGCTGAAAATGTGAAAAGTTTTTTAGCTTCAAGGTGCATTTGCTGTGCTTCCTATAAGGCTTTTGGCATCATTATATTGCTGTTTGCATCACACCTATGGATGCATTTCCTACATCATGAAATGTGTTTGCATGCTGAACTTATTAACACTGTGGGTGCTCCAAACCTGATCTTGCATATTCCTTGTGCTTTTATAATGATCTCATCTCATGATGCCTACATGCATTATGTTGCAACAAATTGAAATTACTTTTCATTTTCAGCATTCTATGTCATTCACATGTATGCTGAAATTTATGACGAGATAACCATGTCACTGTTATGTACATGCTTTGCACTTTTCCCATATGGTATCACTTTAATGCTTCATGTGCATGTATAGAAATCAGTCATGTACCCATTAATGAATGCTTTGAGGAACGGGAATATTCTTTGATTTAATGGCATCATTTCAATTCATTTGTCATGCCTATGGAGATATTGCTAGCTTGATGTTTACAGTCTTCTTGTTTATTCAATATCAAATGAAGCAACATGCACTTCATACATGTGACTGAAATATGATGGCTGATCCATTATGTGATATGCTGAAAATATGAAGCACCATGTTTCATTTCTTTTACAATATTCTGAAGATAAAAGATGCATTTTAAACATAACTTGATCATGTTGCTGTTTTCATTAATGCTTTTGTTTACCATAAAGGGTAAAAGGATACTTATCAGTTATCGCATTCAATAGATTAAGATGTAACACAGAACAGATACTTTATTCGTATGCACTCCAAGCACAATGCTTACAATGATAATGATTATGATGTCTCAATAGTCCCTTCCGAATGGTGTACATATACTTTCCCACAGGGGTGACTCAACCGTCACACGCCCTTTCGAATACAATTCTACCTGTCAGCTACAATATAGAATTTACTGACAAAATCATCCCCCCCAAAAATCAAAGACAACTCTTACAACAAAAACCAAAACAACTAATTACATCAAGACTTAAACAACTAAGAAGAGGGAAGTGTCCCTGGTGTAGTAGATGTTCGTGCTCTCAGCTCGTTCAGCTCTGCTCAAAGCTGATACACTTGCCCTATTCGTACTTTCAAATATGCTTCAGCCTCCATCTGAAGCTCCAAGTCTGACTGCATCATTTCAGCAATTTCTCCAAGCTCCCTCCTTCTCCGCTGCCACCTTCTCTTTCTCTGCTGCCACCTGTTGTAGCTGACTTTGTCATGCCAAGAGTGCTGCCCACTCGGATTCCTAGGCTGCCCTCTCTGCATCTAGTTCCACTCTCATTGTTGCTACCTTGGCAGCTGACTCCTCCCGAGTCCTCTCTGCGACTGCCTGGTCTGCCTGGCTCCTCCAAAGGGTATAATAAGCCTTCCAGTGTATCCAAACTATCTCCTCAATCAGAGCCTCTATGTGGCTCTCCATACACGTCCCTCTCGTAGTGGCCCAATCCTAGCACATCTCCGCAGTCTCTACACTCGGCCATCCACACTCCTCAAAACAAATTGTAAAGGTTGCTGGACACGCTACCCTCATGAAGGATACAATGTGTTCCAACTCCTTTACCACTGAGTCCAAGGCAATTCTCTGTGTAGAGGCCACCACTTGGCGAGCCCGAGTCACTACATCAACCAGGAATGTCTCCATAACCTCTCCCATCACTGCCTCTGGCCCCATTGTAGGCAGATGTTAAGCACTCATGGCCATCTCCACTGCTTCCACTATCCACTCAAAGGTGCTATGTGGTACCTCATCAGTCTGTGTCAAATGACTCTCCTCCACCTGTGTCTGTAGAGCATCTCTTTCTGAAGCTACCTCTCACACAGGTGTGAGAATGCCTGACACTCATGGTGCTAGCATATGATTAAAGCTCATACCCAAGAACGAGCTCAACCTCTAAACCCTAATCTCTTTGTTTGGCTCCTCAGGGGATGTCAGGAAACAGTGTATCGAGATGCTCCCGACGAGGTATCAGGATGTTCCCGACAGGGTATCGAGAGGTTCCCAACGAGGTATCAGGATGTATGTCGTCAGGCTGACATGTATCGAGATGTATCCGGAAGGTTCTATTATTGTAGTTGACATGTTGTATGTGGCCGACGGATACCTTCGAGAAGGTTCCTCGGATAGTATTTATATCCCCCTTCGGGATCATTGTAATCATATCATAAGCATAATGTAATATCTTGGTGTATGTTGAAAACTTAAGGCATTTCTGGATGATTGGTCGGTGTTTAGTGTGGACAAACATCTCGCAGCCTTGGACGAGTATATGGAGAGATGTCGACACGCGCGCCTAGCTCTGAATCCGAAGAAGTGCAAGTTTATGGTTCCCCAGGGAAGGTTGCTCGGACACTTAGTCTGTAAGGAGGGGTTGAAGACAGATCCGGATAAGGTGTGAGTGATATTGGAGATGCAACTAGCTACCAATGTAACGGAGGTAAAATCTTTCCTCGAACATATAGGCTATTACAGACGCTCCATAAAAAAAATTTCCAAGGTAGCATATCCACTGGACAGGTTGACGTGCAAGGGAGAATCATTCCGATGGGAAAAGGATCAAGATGAATCATTTGAAGGGCTCAAAGTGCGGTTGGCTACGGCACCCATCCTAGCATATCCGGATTGGAGCAAAGAATTTCATGTACATGATGACGTGTCCAATTACGTAATTGGAGCAACCCTAGCACAAACAGGTACCCACGGGCTGGATCACCCGATCTACTTTGCCAGTCGACTACTATCAAAAGCCGAATAGAATTACAGTACAACCGAACGGGAAGCTTTGGGGATGGTCTACGTAGTACAAAAATTTCGTCATTACTTGTTGGCAACACCATTCATTTTCTATGTCGACCATCAGGCTCTACTGTATATGATCAACAAACCTATCATTCAAGGAAGGATCAGCCGATGGTTACTCCTGTTGCAGGAGTTTACCTTCAAGATCATCATATGGCCAGGGAAGAAACATGTAAGCGCGGATCATCTGTCACGTATCAGAACAGGAGAACCAGCAGACAGTGTGAATGATGACTTTCCTGATACGCAGTTGTTTCAAATTGCTGCACTACCAAAGTGGTACACAAGCATCGGCAAGTACTTGTCGACAAGAAAGTTTCCAAGTAACATGCCACCGAATGAAAGACGGAAGTTAGTGATACGGAGCAGAACATTTCAGCTGATTAATGGACTGTTGTATAAAATGGGACCTGATCAGATCCTGAGGCGGTGTCCTGGAGGAAGAAATCCCACGGGTACTGAAGGAAGTGCATGAAAGATCGGCAGAAGGACACATGAGGCCGAACACAACTGCACGGAAGATAGTTCTAGCAGGACTATGGTGGCCAACGGTACACAACGACGCCAAGGAATGGGTCGTTGCATGCAATACATGTCAGCGAGCCGGGAAACCTTTGAAGAGAGACTTCATGCCTCTGAATCCCTCTCATGCTCAAGAGCTCTTTGAACAGTGGGGTTTGGACTTCATCAGACCTCTGAAGACGAGCAGAACCAGAAGGTGTCGTTACATCGTCGTCGCGACAGAGTACTTGACCAAATGGGTGGAGGCGCGCGCACTACCAAACAACTTAGCGATAAGCACAGCAAAGTTTATATATGAGCAAATTATTACTAGGTACGGAATCCCATTGCAGTTAACAAGTGATAGAGGAGGATATTTTGTAAACCATGTTATTCGCTTGCTCACCACGGAGTTCAAAATCTATCATTCATTATCAAGCCTGTACTACCCAAAGAGCAAACGGACAAGTCGAGGCTACCAATAAAGTTCTGGTGTCGATTATATACAAATACTGTGTGGTCGAAGGCGAAGACTGGGAGGAAAAATTACCCTCCGCCCTATGGGCTTACCGCACAGCGTATAAACTCATAACGGGGCACACGCTGTTTCAACTGATGTTCGGACAGAAGGCCGTAGTACCAGCGGAATTTATGATTCCAAGCCTCAGGATAGCACTGGAAAACAAGCTGGGCGACATGGAAAGTTTAAGGGAGCAGCTGTACAAATTGAACAGGCTGGAAGAGAAGCGATTATTGGCACAATGGGCGACTGAAGTAACACAGAACAGGTGGAAGGCATGGCATGATAAACACTTGAAATTGAATTGGTTTCAACCCGGACAGTGGGTGTTGAAGTATGACGGCCGGAATGAGATCAAGCCAGGCAAGTTCAAGGTTAAGTGGGTCGGGCCGTATCAGATCCGGAAGGTAGGCGACAACGGAGCGATCAAGTTGTGGACACTCGACGGACAGGAAGTTCTGAACACAGTCAACAGGTGCAAGTTGAAAATTTATCGCATGAGGGGTAAGCCTTCGCCATCCCAAACTATGTAAGAGCAATAGTCCTTTCCGAAAATTTTAATTTTTAAAATTTTAAAATAAAATAAAAGAGTCACCATACGGACCGTACGGCAAAGGAACACCGTACGATATTCACTGTACGGCAGACTCAGCTCATGTCACCGTACAGTGTTATAAAAGTCACTGTACGAGCCTATTTCAGGAGGAGATCTCATACGGTGAACTTTCATGTGCTGGAAAACATTACTTGCGAGACTGTTAAGAATGGAAGCATGTACAAGAAGGATATCCATGAGGGTGAAGATCAACGGTTGCTTCCTCACTGCGAACTGAAAGAATACATTTCGCTTGAGAAGCTAGCCAATTTGGAACTTTTGTACACCTTGCTGGAGGGAGCCGGTGCAAGCAGAACCATTGAAGAACAACAAGTATAAGTCTTAAACACGCAATAATCCCGCTCTACAGAATCACCATAATCAAAGACGCAGGAAAGGAGCGAGGTTGCAGTGTTCGCAGGGTGACATTGCTGGTGTTTTTGCACAGATTTCTTGTGACACGAAATACGCCACCGATCACAGCGTTCTTAGGCCGCCATTCATGATATCCTTGAACAGATTTTCACAGGGTATCTTTGCAAAGATTGTTTTGGAAGGAGGAACAAGAACAGATGCCAAAACCGTTGCCAATTCATACAAGGACGTCATGTAGGTTAAATGCAAAGAACAGGGTTTTGCAAAGATTTTTTTTTTTGTGTGGTTCAAAGCGTCAACAGTTACAGCATTGGAAGGCAAAGGGAAAGGGAAAGGGAGCCTGAATGTTGCGGAAATTGAAGGTCATGGAGTTCATAGCTAGGTTATGAGAATTTGTGAGGAGGATCAGCATTTGGGAGAGAATTTGAAGGAAATGCCTAGCCCTAAGGATAGGATTGTGATATTGCAAATTACGTCTCAGATGATTGAATATTTAATCTAGCTGCTTCAGGCAGTAAACATCGTTTAAAAAGAAACTTCATAAGCGGAGAATCGACTATTTTGTTGATATCTTGGGTTGACGACTTGACAATAGAAACCAACATGGGCAGATCTGAGTCTAACAGAACAGGGATTTTCTTTTGATGCTTAGAAGACTCCTGGTCCTCTTGGATACTTGCTCTATTGAAGGCTCAGAAGGCAGGCTAATAGGGATATCTGGCAAGTATGAGACTATAAAAACACTTCAAAAACTTCTTGCTGCTGCTCAAAAGCATGCCATTCAGACTCAGTTTCTAACTGTTGGCTCTTACCACAGTTTTGGGAAGCGGTATTTGAGTCTAAATTTTCACCCAAATCTTCATCTACAGGATAAGTAGCCGTATAGTGCCTAAAGGGGAGAATCTTAGAACGAGTACGGCACAAAAACAAGGAAGCCGTACGACTATGGAAAAGCAAACTGATATGCAATCAGCCGGTAAGAGGGCTTGGAGGAAGCAACTGGAGCCGACCATGAATCAAGATGTGCAGGCAGGACCCTCGCAAGTATGGCCACAGGGAAAGGACAAAGGCAATCACGGGGCAAAAGTGCAGAATCAGCCAGATGTGCAGACAACGCCACGGACGGTAGTCTTTGAAGGATTGAATGGTTGGGATTGTCAAAAATGGTAGGATGAACATCCGGATACTCACCTAGTTAAAGCAAGCATCAGGAAGGCCTAGGTGGAGTGGGCTATCCGGATGCCACTATTCTGTATCCAGGATTTTGAGGGCGTCTTGCGGCCGATGATTGAGGCTTATGACAGGCATTCTCAGAAATGCTCAATTCCGTATCTAGGGTATGATATCGTGGTATCTTTTCGGCCAGCTGATTTTACGAGAGTATTTGGTATACCAGGAACTACGCAAGGTGGAGCCAAGATTGATGATAAACCCAAAAAGATGAGCAAGGAGACAAAGTTGCAGCTAATACGGATGGTGTGTAACAACGAGGTACAGCAGCACATCGATACCCTCATGGACACTTTGAAGAAAAGAGGGTTGCGGAAGTCTGATATTCACAAGGGACGTTGGAAGTGTTTGATGGATGTGGTGAAAAGCAGGCTTACAGGATCCAGCGGGGCATCCGACATTTCTTTCCCATTGGTCAGTATGATGAATGGAATCATGAACGGGAAGGTGTATGAATGGGCTTCACTATTAGCTACGCGCATGGATGAGTTCATGACCCTGCAGCACAAAACATTCTATATGCCACACTACGCCATCGGACTCTTTTTGGAAGCTACGGCTAGGACGATACCCCGTGAGCAGTTGGAAGTTAAGCCGAGTCCAGCAGCACCTGGTGAGCCTCCGGTAATGCAATGGAAGCATTTGGATTCACCTACAGGTCAGAAGAGCGTGGGCCAAAAAAGGACACAAGAGATGGAGGAATCGGGTAACATAGATAGTGGCCATTAGGACACATCCAGCGAGGAGGATGACGACTCTGAGGGCATGGAGGTGGATCCGGAGGAGGAAGATGAGGAAGCCAGAGTAATTTCAGCAATCCCACTTCGCTTCCCATGACAGTTGACAGCGGCACCAGTGACTACTACTTCAGCTACAATAATTTCGGCACCACACATACACACCATGGCGGATCTTCACATTCCAGGGTTCGATCAGTTTCGGCGTCCAGTGGTGATGACCCCAGTCACTCTACGTCCTACATCACAAACAATAGTAGCACCTGTGCAACCATCAGTGAGCCAACGGACAGCACCACCAGCAGCCACGGCTATGGGTACGCAACCAACAATTCAGGAACCGGCTCCCATACCTATAGTAGAGAGTTTGCCTCAGCCACTTTCGATGGCGGAGCCAGTAACAGAGGAAGGAGTTAGTCAGGGAGGCACGTAGGAGCAGGTTCGGCTAGAAGTGATTGGGTCAGATGCAGTAGTCACCATAGCGGACACTCTGTTGAATGAGGATTAGGGTATGCGTTCCAGCATTCTTGAAGCGGCAACCTAGGAGCCATCTGTCAGCCGATTGGATTGTCCTTGGTGTTTCTGTAGCCAACGGAGTGATTGTCGAAGTTGTTTCTGTAGCCGACAGGATGATTGTCGTCAATGTTTCTGTAGCCGACGGGGTGATTGTCGGTGTTTCTGTATTTTGTAGCCGACAGGAAAATAGTTTGTAACGGACATAATGTTTGTGGCTGACGGACTCCTTCGGGAAGGTTCGGCGGATAGTATTTATATCCCGTCTGGGATCATTGTAAAGCATCTTCTATCATTAATCATTCATCTTCTATCATTAATCATTCATCTTCTATCATTCACCTTATGAAGCATAATGTATGTCTAGCATATGCGAATATAATTCTGCTATTCTATTCCATTGTCTATATACGTTGATTTCTTTACCAGTACGATAAACATTTGGCGTCGTTGCCTTATGAACCTGGAAGGTGGGAGGAATGAAGATTAATGCCAAATTAGCTTAACAAGGATCGGAATAAAGTCAAGGGAAAAGATGGAATCCGTACTGCGCAAGAGAATTTAATTCTCGCACAGCAAGCCGCATGCCGACGGAGATTTCAAAAGATTGCCGACAAAAACCGGAGCACCGAAGAATTGTTGGAGGAGACTCGACAACGGATGGAATTGGTGGAAGAAGCATGGGAGGAATTTTTGAATTTGTGTTTGCCAAGGGAAGAGAATCCAAACGGAAGAGCATTGACTCGCACAGCTCGGAGTACCAACGGAGCAAGTGCAGGGAGTGAACTCTTCGTCCGAGAGATACTTTCGCGGGAGACAACTTCAGAAAACCCTTCTTCACCAAGGTTCGCAACTATTGAGTCTGTTGGTGTGGGAGACCAGTCCGCCGATGTAGAAGTGCAGTTTGCCGGTGTGGGATTGCAGATCGCCAGTGTGGGAGTGAACAGCACCAGTGTTGCAGGACTGAGCAACGCCTGTTTACAAAAACCAATTGTAATGGTAGGACCAAAAGAGAAACTGTTGAAGTTCGATGGCAATGGTACGGCCGATCCCATTCGACACTGCAAGACATGTGAAACGATCTGGAAGGCAAATGGGATAACTGATGAAGACGACTAGATGAGGCAATTTCCGGCCACCCTATGGGGCATGGCAATTGATTGGTTTACTGATACAGATCCACAAAAGCTAAATAGTTGGGATAACATTAAAAAGGAGTTTCTGGCAGAATTTAAACTGTTGCAGGATGATAATGAAATTGTAGCACAGATTTTCAATACTAAGCAAGGGAAGAACGAAACCGTCTGCGTTTACGCCAGGAAATTAAAAGATTTGATAAATAAAATGGCAAGTAAGCCAGCAGACAGACTTCTGAAAAGATGGTTCGTGGAAGGCCTACGCTCGAAGTTGCGAAAGAAAATGAAAATTGTGCCACCGTCGTCATACACGGAAGCTTCTAGCAGAGCATTGGACCTCGAAAGTGAGCAGAAGACAAAGAAGAAGACTAGCTCATCTGATTCTGATGACGACGAGCCTACCAAAGAAGATAGTAGCGATGATGAAGGCAGCAGCAAGAAGGTCCGCGCCTTACAAAAGGACATGATCCGCATGATGGAGTTTAAAAACATGCAGAAGGAGCCAAGAGGCAGTGAGCTGTGGTGCACGGAGTGTAAGACTGATGGGCATACTATAGGATCGTGTCCAAAGAACCAATTTTGTGACATTTGTCAGATCATGGGCCATTCGACAAAAGAGTGCCCCTTTAACATGAAGACAAGAGGATCTCCACAGGTGTTTCTTACACAGGAGGCTTACCCGTCGGGCAGTAGCGGAAATACGAATAGTGCAGGTGCCACATCCGGAGGATACAAGAATAATAGCAGAGGGCAAAATAACAATACAAATAATAACAATAATAATGGGAGCCGAAGTCGAACTCGGTATGATGCAAACGAACGGCCGATCGTTCAATGCTGAGCATGTAATTTGTGGGGTCATTTTGCGCAGGATTGTACAACGGCAAACACAGCGAAATTATTATGCAGATGGTGCGGACCCGGCGATCACGAAGATTCCAAGTGTCCAAAGTCTGGAGTAAACTTGATCACTGTCGGCACGGATGTAGAGGAGGTTCTGGCAATTGCACGGAGGCAAGCGGAGGAAAAGAGAAAATTGGGGGAAGTGCAGGCACAAATTGCAAAGGCATCGTCGGCGACAACATCTCAGTTGAAGGACATCACCAGCACCTTGGCAAGGTATTTTATAGAACAAAACATTGTACGATAGATCTTACAAATGGAGATACCAGTCAAGATAAGTGACCTTCTCACAATGCCCCAATTACGGACGGCCATTCTGAATCATACACCATTTTCAAAAACAGAGGACATAGGAAGGGACAGTAGTCCAACGACAGCAACAGACCCAATGCTTCTGGCGCTCACGACGGGAAGGCATCCAGCAGTATTCGAGATGGGGATTTTGGGAAATGTTTTGACAGACACAATTGTTGACGCAGGGTCCGGTGTGAATGTCTTATTGGAGGATACCTGGAAGTTGGGAAAGCCGACATTGTGGCCACTTGCATTTCAGTTGCTCATGGCAGACCAACATGGAATCAAACCATTGGGAATCTTGAAAGTGCAACCGGTAACTATTGGAATGCAACCATTTTTATTAGATTTCGTAGTCATTCCATTGAAAAGAAAAGGATATGATGCTATTCTAGGACGAACTTGGTTGGTGCAAGCAAAAGTAAAACATGATTGGAAACAAAATACCCTATCAATGGAGCGCGGAGGCAAAAGATTCATAATTGACTTGCACACACAAATGGTAGGTGAGGAGGCAGCGTCATCAAACTCAGAAGGTGAAGGTGACAGTGACGACGAAGGAAATGACGACAAAGGAAGGGGGAGAATGGAACCGGATGGAGTATTGACACTAGAAGGAGAATCGAATGATGACGACCTAGACTCGATGAATGGCCTTTACCATTGGCAAATCGAAGACTACGAACTCTTTCTGAGTTGTAATATGCTAAGGGTCGACGAAGGTGAGAAAAAAGAGGAAAATGAGTGTCTGAAGGAATACAGAGCAGCGGAAGAAGGAAAGGCGATTATGCCTGAAGCTAAGGGGAAGAACATACAGTCCAAACCTAGAAAAAAGAAAAATCCCACCATTCGGTACACGGTGAACGGGCCGCACAGGAAGAAAAGAATGCATCGCACCATAAAATTACTTAAAGGGTACTGATAGCAAAGAAATAAGCTAAATGCGTGATGACCACAGGCACAGTGGGTGACGGAGGTGACACAGAACAGACATAAGGCGTGGCATGACAAACTCAACAGGTTTCAGTCGGGGCGGTTGGTACTCAAGTACGACAGTCGAAATGAAATCAAATAGGAAAAGTTTCAGGCAAGATGGGTTGGACCATATCAGATCCACAAGTTCGGCGACAATCGAGTGATAAAGTTGGGGACGTTGGACGGGCAAGATGTACCTCACGCAGTCAACGGATGCTACCATGCCAGGAGGATGTCATCGCTGTCACTGTCACAAAATGATAAAATGATTCCCTCATCGTCGCTATTGCAAAATGGTGATGCCGGGAGGCAAAATTTAGGTGCTGTTCATTTTTTTGGAAAAAAAAAAAAAAGCAAGTAGAGGGCTGTCTGCGGGCTCACCCCGCGGACTATGCTCCACGGGCAGGATGTCCCGCGGGCATTGTCCCCGCGGACTTCTTTCCGCTGGATGTCCCCGCGGCTAAGACCCTTTTCTCCTCCGCGGGTTTGTTCTCCGTCTACAGTGTATCTCATCGATGGATGCCCCCGCGGACTTCTTTCCGCGGAGACTTTTTTCTCCTTCGCATGTCTTTTCCACGGATTTGTCCTCCGTCCGTTGCGAACTTTCTTCCGCGGGCATATAACTCTTTTGCGAGCATACAGCAAGGTTTCCTTGCATACTTTGTGCCTTCAGTGATAATCCTTGGCAGCAGTGACATCCATTGTGCAATGGTCTACTTGGCATGATGGATACAAGGTGACGGCGGACTCAGATCTCCACCGCTTGGTGTTCTTTCAATTGCTTCCGCCGAGTTCAACGTTAGGTTCACATGAATTGCTTGCATTTTCTTCTTCAGACAACTGCTTTCTAGTGTAGACATATATCACGAATAGCACAAGGGTTGGGTTCTTGAACCAAAGACCGCAGTCACGATTATCAAAGGGACAGGGGAATTCCTATGTAACATGTGACAGGGTTCTGCAGGAGCCTTACTATTACTGTTCCGTCAGATGCAAGGAAGTAACAGTTCACTCCAAGCTTCGAGGCCAGTCCCAGGAACTACCACATTGATCAAGATTGAAGCGGCAGCCCGAGAGCGTTTGAGGATGGATTTTGATGAGCAATTCGGTTTGATATTTTCGGTGGAGAAAGGCTTGTCTGTGTATTGGTTTTCATTGTTGGAGGAGACGTTTCACTGGAAGTTTGTTGGAGTTCTGTTTCTCATTTGTTTGAGTTTGTGTAGAAGATGGGTGTGAAGGTTTTTTTATTATTAAAAGAAAAAAAAAAAATTTAAAAAAAAAAAAGACGACAAATTGAAGTAGTTCAAAATGAGTAACGGAGGATGCCAACGGGAAGGGGAAGTATTAGGGGTTGCCAGAAAGAGTGTAGAATCGGCAGAAAATGTCAGAAATAGTCTGTTCCGTACATTTTTGTGTGGGGTTTAGAGTGTTAATTTGGTCTTAGCGGCGAGGCCCCTCGACCCCGCCCTGTACTGCGAGCTGCCCTAGGACCCCACAGGGGCGGTGCCCCTCGACCCCGCCGGGGGCGTTGCCCCCTGGAC
Organism: Cupressus sempervirens; assembly: GCA_028749045.1. Lineage (NCBI taxonomy): Eukaryota > Viridiplantae > Streptophyta > Pinopsida > Cupressales > Cupressaceae > Cupressus > Cupressus sempervirens. The sequence continues at coordinate 224,795,884 of CM053787.1, read as the reverse complement.
CCCCAGTCGTTGCGGATATCATTCATGGGACGTATAACCAGTTGATAAAGACTTGAAGCTGCTACAAGCATGGAGTGTCTGTGTACCAGAGGCACTGGGAGTAGGTGTTGGCTGAGAAGCTGTCTTGGTGGATGCGTAGAGAGCTCAGGAGGAGCTGATCATCCAATTGGAGGCAGTGCAGCGACACTTGGCTCAGGCTACCGAGGAGTTGAAAACAGAGAAGGCAGCACAAGTGGCTATCAAGGTCAGCTTGATTAAGGAGGCAATATTGTGTTAGCAGAGGCTACAGGCACGGGAGGAAGATATTTTGTAATTGTCGTCCGGAGACGACTTTTCCTTTTGGGGGGGATGGTGTCAGCCAACTGGATTGTCGTTGGTGTTTCTGTAGCCGATGGAGTGATTGTCGTCGATGTTTCTGTAGCCGACGGGATGATTGTTGTCAGTGTTTCTGTAGCTGACGGGGTGATTGTCGTCGGTGTTTCTATATTCTGTAGCTGACGGGTAAATAGTTTGTAGTGGACATAATGTTTGTGGCCGACGGACTCCTTCGGGAAGGTTCAGCGGATAGTATTTATATCCCGTCTGGGATCATTGTAAAGCATCTTCTATCATTAATCATTCATCTTCTATCATTCACCTTATAAAACATAATGTATGTCTAGCATATGTGAATATAATTCTACTATTCTATTCCATTGTCTATATGCGTTGATTTCTTTACCAGTACGGTAAACACCATCAATAGTACCAACAAGCGTAGCAAGTCGGGTGAGTGAGTACTTGAGGCAACGGTTACTTGCCCCAGTCACCAGAAGTCCCTCCATTCAGTCTCCCCTGAGAGAACACATGCACTTCGAGGCCAATTGGTCGAACAGCGAGATAGTTGAGATACCGACATCACCAAAGGTGGAGGATCAGAGTGCAGCAACAGCTGAAAAAGTGGATGGAGGAACACAGCTATCAAACCCTCTGCCAGCAAAGGAGGACATGGATATTCGTTCTCGCCTGGCTGTCATCGCAAAACAGAGAAAGTCCATAGCGGACTTGGTGCTGACAGAGCGAAGAAGGGCAGAGGCTGGGCAAAAAGCTCGAGAGATGGCAGAGAAGGCTCGGGAGAAGATGGTCGACTGACTTACCACCCAGCAGTTTGCATGGGAAGTAGAGCGGACAACCCTGTTAGCACAGCTCGAGGAGAATGCTCGAGGGAAGCAGCAGGCAGAACAGCAGTTAGCCGCAATGGAGCAGCGGTTGGTAGCAGCACTTCAGGAGGACTCGACGCAACAGGCTCATGATCAGAAGGAAGCTAAGTGCCAGGAGGTTGCGTTGATGTTGAAGGACATGGTGGAGAACTCTCAGATTAGAGCTGATTTGCAAGTCTGGACAGATCAGGTGTATCAGCTTCGACACAACCGGTCTTCACAGTCGAGGACTCAGCCTTCGAGCTCATAATGTATCAGTTCATGTTCTTTTGTTTTATGAATAATGTAGTTAGTTGTGGGTTTTTGTCTTGTCGTTGGGAGACAACTTTTTTTTTGGGGGGATGATGTCATCAAGAAACAGTGTATTAGGATGCTCCTGACAGGGTATTGGGAGGTTTCTAATGAGGTATCGAGATGTATGCCGTCAGGCCGACATGTATCGGGATGTATTCGGAAGGTTCTATTATTGTAGTTGACATGTATGTGGCCGACGGATACCTTCGAGAAGGTTCCTCGGATAGTATTTATATCCCCCTTCGGGATCATTGTAATCGTATCATAAGCATAATGTAATATCTTGGCGTATGCGAATATAATCGAAGGAGTTCTGCTATTTTTACCTGATATTCTGTTCTATTATCTGTATGCTTTGATTTCTTTACCCAGTATGGTAAGCAGAGGATGCTAACAATGTTGTATCTACCATAACCACTATGTCCAAACCTACCACATCCAAGTGGACACCTGGTATCCTCAAACTCTCGTCTATCGGTATCTCCATCACTCCCTCCTGAGTGTCCATCTCCTCCTCTAGAATAAATATATCAGCCCCTGCCTCTGATACGACTAGTAAGCCCTCTTCGTCAACTCCTTCAAGTAACCCCATGGCTACCTTCAGTACCACTGTATCAGGTACTGCTACTAAAGGCTCGATACTCCCTGAAGGTACTAATATTGTTGGCCATGCTGTTCGCTGTGGTGTTGGCTATGCTGCTAGTCTGGCTGCTACGGTGACTGGCATCATGACAACAAGTTGCCTAAACTATCTGAATCCAAGAATGTGAACACCTGCAAGGACTAAGTGCAAGTGAGAGGTAGTTGTGAGGGTCCTCGGAAATAGTAGAGGCAGTGTTGTAATAACTTCGACTTCCTCATGATCGTCCTCATCCTCCACTTCCTCTAAGTCGTCACTGTCCTCGAAAGATGTGTCTTGTCTCCCACTATCTGTGTTCCTATGCTCAGAACTTTCTACCTCATGTCACATCCTTCTCTGTCCAATGACCTTCTACCCTCTTGGAGTATCAAGATGCCTCCACTGCATAATTGGTGGCTCCCCCAATTCTGTCAGACCTGGCTAGATTTCCCATATATCATTCAATATCATCCATGCGGTAGCATCGAGAAATAAGCCGATGACGTAATGTGGCATGTAGAAGGTTTTGTGTTACATTGACATGAATTCCCACATGCGCTCAGCCAACAAGGATGCCCAATCACAAACTATGCCATTCATGATACCGTTCATCATGGTCACCTACAAAAATGAAATATTTGATGCTCTACTTTAATCAGTGAGTCTACCTATAACGCCCCGCCAAGGGATCCAAAAGAATTAACCTAAGGTTTCACTAAGTTTGGTAAACTTTTTTTTTTTTTTTTTTTTAAATAAGAATATATAACATACACATCAAACACATAGTAGCGGAAGCAATAACATGTAATCATCAACAAACATACATCACAAGTTACATTCCTTAAGGATCCCAAGACGTTGAGTCACATTTAAATTTAATTAATTCTAAGTCTAACAACTACCACATCCACATGAAAGAATAATAAGAAAGTCCAATGTCCATAATATAAATTTGTTCTGAATGCCTTTTTGGCAGATTAATTCGGAATTCTCAATCATCCAATGTACATGTCACAGGGTATGAAAGGCTTAAAAGAATATACATATGTAAAAATAAAGATACATCATCCTCAAATCCATGATACAAAGCACAGTAAAATAAATGAAACCATATACCATACTTGATACATCCATTCATCATAAAAGATATAAACATCCAACATGATATACAACTATCCATCCATCATAAAACACAACTAATCTAAGTGTGTGGTTCCTCCCAACCATCAATAACATCATTAGACCATCATGGGCCCTAGTCATCCCCCACGCGTAACATCCCAAGTCACCGAAGAGATCATCGGTAGTATAGTAATAGGGACATCACTCCTAAAACATACTACATTATATGCATAAAGAAATCTAACATGCAAGAATAAAGCATAAGATGATCCTCCAAAGTAGAACACATCACCTAAACATTATGAACAAGCATCCCAAGAAGCTCCAGCCATGGTAGCACTAGACGGATCTCAAATGGTAAGAGTAAAAGCACTACCACCCGACCACGTGGAACCTAAATGGTCCACTCCCACCGCGCTGAGGAGATAGTCTCAAGTCCCAAACAAGGTATCAAAACACAAAACACAAGTACTCTCTAAGTCTGGGAAATCCTAAAAGTACACTAACTCAAAGGTTCCAACATAGATAGACATCTAGACCTAGAGGCACCACAAAGACATGTAGGAAACCTGCTATGCAAGCGGGAGAGTGTCATCGCAAAAGTCACGTAGAAGTTACCCGAGCAATCCCTTAGGAATCCCGGGTCCTTAGTGATCCCTGCGGCCACTAGTATCCTCTCATATTGACGAGGCATACTACGGAATGCAAGGTCGTAACCAAGCGTTCTCTCTACCCCATCCTAGCCTGTACTAGCACTCAAGGCATGGGAGAGAACATACAATTATCTTATTAGGTTCATTTAAGTCAGTATTTAGGTGAGATGTTTTCACTTATTAAAACAACTTACAATGGGTTACTCCAGGCAGCCTCTTAGGGCCCCGATCCCCATTGCAAACCACTTTCCGACACTACACATAGATAACCTACCCTAGGCTTATGAAATCACAATCAAAGAATCATAATAAAATCATCTCAGTCCTATACAGGCGACTGGAAAAACATCATAAAAAATAAGCCACAATAACCACATCAGTTCTCCATGAGCAACTGATAAGCATCAAATAATAATCATGATGACCACAACAGTTCTCTATCAACAACTGAAGGCATCCATGATAAATCACAATATCCAAAAGTTCTCCAACAAGTAACCAGAAAGTATCCCAATAATAAATCACAATACTGATCAAAGACTCCAAAATGGTCAAGTCAAAACATGTCACAACATGACATCATCAAGAACAAACCATCCAAAACATCTCAGTCCTCTCAAAGTGATTGGAAGGCAAATCAAATATAACTGATCAAGACTCGAAAATGGTTAAGTCAGGTTTTCTCATAAACATACACCTCAACTTCACACAAGGAAACTGGAAAGCAATGACACACAGTAAACACATCCATCATAGAGCATACTCAACACATCACCGTGGTTGAGTTTAGAAAGATCAAGACCAAAACATCATATCATCGCAATCGCATAACCCCAGAGCCTCTGGTAACAACCTAAAACTGGTCAACACTCTAGGACCACCCAAAACCCCAAAAGCATAGATAGTATAACAAAACAATACAGTATAATCCAGTTCATAGTTTGGGTTTGTTTCCATAATAATCGAATTATTAAATAATAAATATAACTAACATTATTAATTGATATTTATTATTAATTCAATCTTATTTTAATAATCATTTACATTATCTAAGTTATAAAAATAACCATTATTAATTAGAATAATTATGTTTTTATTAAAATCAATAATAAATTGTTATTATTGTATTCCAGTTATAAGTCCCAATACCAATTACCCTACTAAATTAATAATTAATAATTATTTAATAATTAATAATTAAATAATTATCAATATCTATTAACAAAATTCTTACTATTTAGTATTCGTTAATTATTAATTAATAATTAAAACTACAATTAAAAATTCCTTTAATAAATAGTATTTACTAATTATTAATTAATAAAATTGCTTATTAAAAACTATTAACAATTATTAAATTTAAAGTAAACTAAATTAATAAATATATACATCAAATTGAAACCACATATTAAATTCCAACTAATATTGAAAAGGCATTGGTATAAGTTTTTTTTTAAATATATGTAACAAAGCGATTTATTAATCGCTGACTGCAATTTAAAGAATGCAGCGCACGGCTTAATACTGCTACAATCAACGTAGGCCAATACATTGGGGACGCCGCCAAATGAGGTAAGTTAATTTTTATTTTTATTTTGTAATTTCAAAAACTTTTTAAAAACGTAACTCCAAACTTAGTATATATATAAAAAGTTCATTTAAAATTAACACCATCTCCTTTTTAACATGTATATTTTTAATTTAACTTTTAATAAAAAATTAAATTCAAACACTATTTATATTTATAAATGTGTATTTTTATTTATTTATTTATTTATTTTACTTATTTAAGATTTAAAGAAAATCTTAATACCAATCCCTTCTAATTGCTTGAACATGTAATTTATTTTATTTTAGATTTCTAATAATAATATTTTAAATAAATAAATTTTTTTTTTTTTTTTTTTAATTTTAATTTAATTTAATTTAATTTTTTTAATAACATTTACAATTATAATCTGATAGAGAAAATTCCATTAACCATTCGAATTTTTTTCAATTTAAAATCTTCATTTTTAAATTCAACCCCTTGCCAAATTAAAATTCTAATTTCTTTAATCTAGAAAAACGAGGGTTTTCTAATATCTTTTTTTTTTTTTTAATTTTATCCTCTACGTATGCAGAAGATATTGTCAAGCATTTAATAATTTACAATATTGAAATGTTTAAGGGTTCATCATAGAGAATTGGATTTACAATTCACAGGCACGAAGAAGATAAGAAAGGAAAATTGCATAATTAACTAGTGATAAAAAAAAAAACACAAGACCCTACCTGAACCTGATGCTATTATGCAATCCCCAGGAATGGTAAGAGAATTCGCTCCTCTTCAATAACCTTCTTCCGAGAATCTTTCTTTAAAATTAGCCTTCTGAAATTCGCTTCCAAAAGTTGTCTCCCAAAAATTATCGTCCAAATTCGTCTCCCCCAAAAATGAACCCCAAAGTTGTGATAAGGAGTTTTCTCCTCAAATCGGGGCACTAATTGTGCGTTCACCCGAGAAGACACTTTGCACAACTAAGTTAACTCAAAATTAACTTTTATTATCTTTTCTTTTATTTTGCATTCATCTTTTCATGCACATTAAGTTGAATTATTAAATAACTTTATTTAATATTCCACTTGACTTCTATTTTAAATTAATTTATTACTTTAATCTCATGTGCACTTTATGAAATTAAAATAACATTATTATTTCTATTATATTATCTTTTAATTTATTTCTTTTATTTTCAACTCAAGCTCACATCATGCGATCTAGAAACTTTAATAATTTAATATCTTTTCCACTTTTAATTTATTTTAGAAACTTAATTGATAAAATATTTAATTAATTTAAATAACAATACTATTTAGCATTTATTTAAAAATGAACTCTAAATATATTATTATTAAATTAAATAAATATTATCACGTTCTAAATTTATCCTTAACTTTAATCTCCAAATTTAATTCTTTTATTTAATTAATTTCTCAATTAATTAAATATTAAAGATATCATATTAATTCTACATTAAATTAAATCATTAATTAATCTTTCTAATTAGACTTAATTAATAGAAAACACATCAAGGACTCATAAAGCAACATACGAAAACCCATCATAGAAAAACACATACTAAATCAAACAAAAGGGTTATAATCACGAAATTACATCATTTGATGCAGTCGGAGGGTACTTAACTCAGATACTTGTCCTAATTATCAATTAGGACAATTGGCTAAAGGGTTTAGGATTTGGACTTAAGAGTTTATCTCCCCTCTCTTACCATTGAGATAATGCGATAGGGTACGCTCATCCTGGCAAATCAGGGAAGTCGATACCCGGTACCTGCAACCTGCATAAAATCCACGCATGTACAAACACAATATTCTAAGCTAAACAGACAATGGCAGGAAGTGGTGCATCGTGTAGATCCCGACTAGCAGGTGACTACGACTCCCTTCCTTAACCACATCAGAAACACCATACATAAAGAAAACAAACACTCACACCATACACATGCAGTATTGGGTAAGTATCCATAAGAAAGCACATGTGATAATAAACCATCTAACTAATCATCATCGATAATTGAAAACATTGAATAATCATCATACATACATGAAATATAGAGTACCAAGTAATCTCATCATATAATAAACTGAGTGTAAAACAACATCTGATAATCTCTAAAATAATAATACTAATCATCAAACATAACATTGGCCTAAAAGAGTTTGGCAAGGATGACTGAAATGCGACTTAGGGGCAGGCACTACACTACCCTTCACTAAATCCATCAAACAACACCAATGTCCTTCCAGCACCTCAAATTTCTTTAGTACTCTTGCCTTCGAAGAATCCATCAATGCTTCACTTTTTGCCTGCAACCATTTCCCACATACTAATTCTACCAACTACTCTTTGGTTTTCCGATCAAATTTCTTTGGTTTATTATTGATTTTCCTCCTCCCTACGCATGACCTGGTATGCCGAACACCCTGGTGAAGTCTGGGGCTCTGAAAGAGATCACCAAATTCTGTCCGAGGTAAGGAAATGAGCATGTTCAAGAGAACTTGTCATAGGTTTCTAACATTGTGCGAAAAAACCCCTCAAAGTCACCCATTCTACATGTGCCCTCTGTATGTTGTCCTTCACAACGTGATCATTCGGAACCTCCTGCCACCATTTTCTACACTCCAATCCATTCAAACCCTCAAATGCCATATTCTGAGGCATGAGATGTGTTGCTAGAGGCGATCATGCCCTTGCTTTCCTTTTGCCTATATTGCCTGCAATATGTACACCTGATGGTAAAGACTATACATTTTTGTTCATTGCACTGCTTGATGAGTCTTCTTCTAACTTCTTTTTCCACTCTCTTTCAAACTGAATGCATACTGTTGTGACATATATCTTAGTACGTTTTTTATAACCCTCTCAATTGTTCATACACCATACGGTAGCCTTCAATTGCCTCCTGTTTGTAAGTCAAGTGTCATATGGTATTGTATTTAGCTACCTCTGAATCCATACAAATCATCCTCTCCCTATGTCCGTACGGTAATTACAAGTATAGTATGTCCTCTCTTGACCTTTTGTACGGTGTATATGTTTTGTTCCTTTGAGACAACCTCTTGCACATGTTATGATTGTACAGCAGTACGAAATCCTCTTAGTCGTACCATATATATGTTAGGTTCCTCTCTGCGGTTTCTTATTGTCGTATAGCCGTACGATTGCATGTGATGACCTGTGCCACTTTATATCTTTTATTTCCTGGGTTGTACGGTCTCTTTAAAATGGTTGTACAGTGTTTATTTCATTTCTTTTGGGCTGTACGGTATCTATTCCTTGTCTAGAAGTGATCTCCCTTTCCATACGGTGTTCTCTCCTCTGCTCTGCCTTTCGTACGGTGGTCCTCTCACTTTAGTGTGTCTTCACATCCGTACCCAATGTCATACGGTATCAACTTCTATGTTACCCTCCATTCGTACAGTGATCTTATCCCCTATCTATTTGTACGAAGACCATACGGTAAATGCTATTTCTCATATTATGTCTCTCTTAAACCATGCAGTCATACGATAGCCCTTTTCTTCCAAATAATGTCTGTATGGTATCTTGTATTTGTTTCAAGTTTGTACGGTGCCTTTTCTTCAACTATTGCTCGTACATCGGTTATATAACCTTCAGTTTATTTTGTCGTTGCTCATATAATTTTAATTTCCTCTTATATTTACTTATTTGCTTTCTCATCTATGGCCATACTATGAGAATTTTAATGTGCTTTTCCTTATACATTATTTACACTTATTTATTTCACATATATATATTATTTATTCTCTTTCAATTGTTCATCAAAGGAGGGACGTTTCTTTCAAGATTTTCAACTTCGACCCGTTCATTGCATCAAGCACTTCCTTCCTGTTGAGTCTCCATAATTTGATTGCCCCATCCTACCCATTTCACCTTGAATTTCCCTAGTCTGATATCATTACGCCCATTATACTTCAACACTAGTTGGCCTGGTTGAAATTTATTCAATTTTAAATGCTTGTCATTCGATACCTTACACCCATTCTATGTGACTTTCATGGCCCATTGTGCCTGCAATTGTCGCTCATCAAGTTTATTTAAATTATACATTTCTTCCCTCAAACTTTCCATATCTCCCAATTTGTTTTCAATTGCGATCCTTAAACTTGGTACCATGAATTCACTCGGTACCACAACCTCTTGTCCATACATCAACTGAAACAGAGTGTGTCATGTGGTTACCTTGTATGAAATATGGTACGCCCATAACGCTGATAGTAGCTTTTCTTCCCAATCTTCTCCCTCAACTACACAAGATTTATAAATCACTCCAACTAGGATCTTATTAGTAGCTTCTGCTTGTCCATTGGCTCTTGGATAGTACAGACTCGATAGGGAATGGTAAATCTTGAACTCTGTGGTAAGCAGTCGAATGACATGATTCACGAAGTGTCCCCCACAGTCACTTGTCAACTGCAGCGAGATCTCGTACCTTGTGATAATTTGCTCATAAATAAATTTTGCCGTGCTTACCACAAAGTTGTCTGGTAGGGCCCACGCTTCCACCCACTTGGTAAGGTATTTCATCACTACCACGATTTACTTGCATCTTCTAGTTTTACTTACCTTGAGGGGTTCGACAAAGTTCAACCCCCATCTTTCAAATAACTCATATGCCTGTAAAGGGTTGAGAGGCATGAAGTCCCTCTTCAGTGGTTTCCATGCTCTTTGACATGTATCGCACACCATGACCCACTCCCTAGCACCATTGTGCACAGTTGGCCACCATAACCTTGCCAAAAGTATCTTCCACGCAGTTGTGTCCAGCCCCATGTGTCCTACTGGTCCTTCATGTGCTTCCTTCAACACCTTTGAGATTTCCTCTTCTAGCACGCACCGTCTTAAAATCTGATCAGGTCCCATCTTATACAGTAATCCATTGATCAACTGAAACGTCCGACTCCTTAGCACTAGTTTCCTCCTCTCATTTGGCAACATTTCTCTAGGAAACTGTCCCGTCGAAAGATATTCCCCGATACGCATGTAATAGGATGGCAATACGACAATCTGAAATAGTTGTGCGTCAGGGAAATCTTCATTGACCCCTCGGTGGCTCTCCTGATTTTATCCTCGATAAGTTATCTGCGCTTACATGACTCTTTACCGATCATACCACAATCTTGAATGTAAACTCCTGCAACAGTAATAGCCATTTTCTTATCCTTCCCTGAATGATAGGCTTGTTTACGAGATACAACAGTGCTTGATGGTCTACATAATACAAATGGCATCACCAATAGATAATGTCTAAATTTTTGTACCACGTACACCATTCTGAGTGCCTCTTGCTCTGTTGTATTGTAATTTTTCTCTACTTTAGATAACAGTCCACTCACAAAGCATACTAGATGATCTAGTTCATGATCACCCCTCTGTGCCAATGTTGCTTCAATCGCGTAGTTCAATGCATCAACATGAACATGAAACTCCTTATCCTAGTTCGGATAAGCCAAGATCGGTGTTGTAGCTAGTCAGGTTTTCAGTCCTTTGAAGGCTTCATTATGCTCTGCATCCCATTTGTACGGTTCTCATTTGCAGGTTAGTTTGTTTAGTGGGTAGTATACTTTCAAAAAGCCCTTAATGAACCTTTGATAATATCCAATATGTCCAAGGAACGATTTTACCTCTATCACATCCGTCGACAGTGGCATTTCCAAGATTACCCGAACTTTGTCAAGATTCGTCTTCAACCCTGCTTTGCATACTATGTGCCCTAATAGCTTTCCCTACAATACCATGAATCTACACTTCTTCAAATTCAGTCCCAGTCTCGTCCGCCTGCATCTTCCCATGCATTCTTCGAGTGCAGTTACATGCTTGTCCTCCACACTAAAAATTGACCAATCATCCAGAAATGCCTTCAAATTCCCTACTGACATTTTATCGAATATGTGCAATATAATTCTCTGAAATGTTGCCAAAGCATTATACAGTTCGAACGACATCCTATTGTAGGCATAGACTCCATCTTCAATGATGAACGTTGTTTTAAGCCTATCTTCTTCAGCAATGGATATCTGGTCGTATCCAAAGAATCCATCCATAAATGAATAGATTTCATGCCCCACAACTTTTTCCAAAATGTTATCGGTGAATGGTATCGGGAACGGATCTTTAATCGTTACTGCATTTAGGCATCAAAAGTCCACGAATATTCTTATCTGAGTGTTGTCCTTCAAAGATATCACAATCGGTAATACCCACTCACTCGTCTGCAACCTAAAATTAATTCCTGCTTCCAACATTCGATTGATCTCATCAATGACCCATGCGGCATAATTTTTGTTCATCCAGTACAGTCGCTTCCATACGGGTACTACACCTTCTATCAGTGGTATCCGGTGGACACATAACTTCAACGGCACCCCTTTCAGGCCCTTATACGTCCACATGAATACGTCCTTATATTCCATGAATGTTTTGAATGTTGTTGCCTTCAAGACTAGATTCCAATCATCTCCCACAAATATATTTTTTGGATTGCCTTCATCTCCTAAGTTCATTGTTTTTACTGTAGGCTCTTCGTACTTAATTGGTTTGTCTTTACTAAATTTACGCACTGGTGTTTCATCGATCTATGCTTCTCCCTCCTTCACTTCTTTATACTCCTTCGAAAATTCATTCTCTTCTTTTCCATCACCGATCCCTAACATTTTACAGCTCGAGAAAAGTTCACAGTCCTCTATTTGCCAATGGAGTAAGTTGTTCACCGAGTCCAAGTCGTCATCGTTCGATCCTCCTAATCTCAATATTCCTTCATCAGGTTTCATTCTTTTCTTTCCCTCGTCGTCACCACCGCCTTTGTCTTCGATGTCTGACAACATTGCCTCCTCACCTACCATCTATGTAAGTCGAATACAAATCTCCAGCCTCCACCTTCCATAGACAAGGTATTTCGTTTCCAATCATGTTTCACCTTTGCTTGTACCAGCTAGCCCTGTCTGAGGATGGCATCATACCCTTTTCTTTTTAACGAGATGACCACAAAATCCAATAAAAATGGTTGCGTTCCGATGGTTACAAGCGGCACCATTAAGATCCCTAAAGGCTTGATCCCATGCTGATCGACAGTCAAAAGTTGAAATGTAGGTGGCCACAATGTAGGTTGTCCCAACTTTTTCATATATCCTTTGGTAGTATGTTTACTCCTAACCCTTCGTATACGATTGTGTCCGTGAGTACGATTCCCAGGGTACCCATCTTTACTACTATCTGATGTCTTCCTGTAGTGAGTGCTAGTAACATTGGGTCTATTACAGTCGTTTCACTGCCATCCTTTCCTATCTCTTATGTTGCTTTTGGGAGCAGTGTCATGTTCAATATCGTCGTTCATAACTGAGGCATTGGAAGAAGAAGGTCATTTAGTTTCATAGGAACTTTCATTTGCATTACCTGCCTTATAATATTTTGTTCTACTAGGTTCGTCTTCGAGGCGCCGGCAGTGTCTTTTGTTTGTGATTTTTCGACTTCCATTTACTTTTCCAATTCCACTCGTGTTTGCTACAACCTCTTCTTTTCTTCCTCTACATCTAGGTACATTGCCTTCTTTGCTTGTTTGCGAGTAATGGCTAGTGTCTCCTCATCAAATGTTTTGATGCTTAACAAGTTCACCCCTTGTTTAGGGCATTTCAAATCTTCATGTCTCCCGAACCAAACCATCTGTATAACAACTGCAGCGTTTCCTTCATGGGATAGTCTCTGGCGAAGTGCCCCCAGAGGTTGCACGCATGGTATTGTATCATCAATCGTCCACTCGAGTCATATTGTATCTGACTTCGGCCTCCATTGTTACTATTATTACGGTACCCTCCTGAGGTTGCGTCATTGTTCGTGTTCGTTCCTGCTCCTGCAGTGGACACTTCTTGCATCAGTAACACTTGTTGATGTCCTTTCGTCTTCATATTGAATGGGCATTCCTTAGTAGAATGTCCTGCAATTTGGCAGATATCGCAAAACTATTTCTTCGAGCAGCAGCCCTTTGTGTGGCCTTCCTTATAGTTCATACAACACAATTCCCCTTTCACCAAATAAGGATTCTTTTTTAGATTCTTGAACTCCATCATCCATAACATATCCTTTTGCAACTCTCACCGACGACAAAGACATTAAAGTGAAAAAAATTATAAAAATCCATGACTTAAGTTGCATTTTTCCGATTGTTATAACATCTATTTGACCTAAAAAGGTCATTCCACCATTTGCTCATGCTTGTGATAGAGAGGAAAGAGTTAGAGAAGAGTATTGAGGTTTTGAGGTTTTGAGAGATAAATCAACGAACCGGTTGGCTCTCCCATATTAATTGTTGATGGTTTGTGCAACTTTGTAGCTTGCACTTAAGCATTGAGAGGAGCTTAAAGAAGCATTTGCAGGAGACTTCTACAAACTTATTTGCATTTCCATTATTTGACTTTGTGCAAAATTTGAAGAGGTAAGTAACAAGTTGCATTTCTTTGCGTTGTTTTGCAATATGTTTTACATTCATATTTTTTACTTTCCATTTTGTTTACATTTGCTTACTCTCTATTTCTATTATCTACTATTTAGAATCAAGATTTATTCTAATTTATTTTGATGACAAAGTAAGAAGACCCTAAAGTTTAAAAATCTGATTTGATGCTAACTTTTTTCTATTTATAATATATTCATATTGCAGCAGCAAACACATTGACATAATGCCTCAAGGTGAGCCTTTTGGAAGTGGAACTAGGCCGGCATTTAACCCTGATGCAGACCCAAGTGCAATAGCAAGGGATAGAGCTTGGAAATATGCCATCCCAGGCCACAAAAAGGGAGTTGTTACATGTTGGCATTGCGGTGTAGTATATAATGAAGGAGGAATAAATAGATTGAAGTATCACCTCGCATATATACTTAGGCATGATGCTAAAAAATGGAAAGATGTACCCCAAGATGTTATGCAAGACATGCAAACTCTTTTAGAGGAAAAAATAAGAAAAAAAAAATTGAAAAAGAAGCAACAAGAAGAAATGACACAACTAGCCCAACAGGGATCTTCTAGTTTTCGCTCTCCATAATCACCTACTCTACCTACGGATGCCACTGCTTCTACGAGTGTGAACATTGGGCCTCACATTCATAAGCAAAGATTGACACTTGATTTCATGTTTGTTCCACACACGACTCCAAGTGCACAACAAAAGCTTGAGAGCATGGGTTGGAACAAGGAGAAGCATGATTATGCAAAATTGGCACTTGGAGACTTCTTCTACAACAAAATTTCATTCAATGCAACAAGGTACTTATTTATTTAAATTATAATTTATGTCTTGCTTTTCCTACTTTCAAGTTTCAACTTTCAAGAGACAATAATATGTTTATTTTGTTTATTTTAATTTGTATTTTGTTTTCAAATTTAATTATAATATACAAATTTGTTTAAATTTAAATTTTATTTTATTTGTTTTAAGTCCCCTTATTGGCAAATTGCAATCGATGCTATTACTGTTTGTGGTCTGGGATTCAAAGCCCTTAGTGTTGACGAGCTAGGAGGCCCTATTTTGACCCAAAGGGTGGGTGATGTAGAAGGTGCAATCAAGGAGCAACATGAGGTGTGAAAGACGAAGAGTTGCACCATCATGACTAATGGTTGGATTGATAGGAATAGAACACTCGTCAACCTTGTTGTCTCCTCATCAGGTAATTGTACATAGACATAAAAAAAATAGAAGTAGAACTTTGTACTTAAGTGATTAAGTTTATAAATTATGATTCATTATTGGTCATTATACTAATTTGTTTCTTTTTCTTCAGGGGCCATGGTTTTTTGGAAATCAATTGATGCCTCAAGAAAAGCAAAAAATGTTGAATATCTTTGCGAGGTTATGAATGAAGTGATAAAGGACATGGGTGAGGAGAATGTGGTGCAGATAGTTGCAGATAATGCAGCAAATTATGTTGTTGCAGGAAAGTTTCCCTCACATATTTTGGACCCCTTGTGCTACTCACTACATTGACCTCATGTTAGAGGATCTTGGTAAACTCCCTTGGATAAAAACAATTATAGAGCAAGGAAGGAGTGTATACAAATACATATATAATCATACATAGGTCCTTAACCTCATGAGGAAATACACTGACCAAAAGGAGTTCTCTCGTCCAGGGTTCACTAGATTTGCAACCAATTTCTCACATTAAATCTTTGTTTGATTCAAAGGGACGTTTGAGACACATGTTTGTTAGTGAGGCGTGGATTGCATCATCATATGCAAAGACCACTGCATGGATTGATGCAGCTGATCGTGTTTTTGATAAAGCTTTCTTTTGGACACCGGTCACTGATATTGTGACAATAATTTCCTTTTTGTCCTCATTTCAACTTTTTTTGCTTATGAAATTATGTTATAAATTATTGTTCATTTAAAAAAAAAAAAACTTAAAGCTGATTGTTTCTCTTCTAACTTTCATAATGATTGCAGTTGGTAAAGCCACTACTTGTTCTCCTACGAACTGTTGATGAAGAGAAGCCCTCAATGGGCTACATTTATGAGGGCATGGATAGGGCGAAGAAGGTCATTCGCTCTTTTTTTGCAGGGAATCAAAATAGGTATGGGCATATATGGGATGTTATTGATAGATGCTGGCACAATCTGCTTCACAGGCCTATACATACAGCAATCTGCTTCCTTAATTCAACATACCAATTCAGCCCACATTTCAAGGTTAATGATGAGGTGTGGAGTGGCCTCAATGATGTAGTAAAGAGAATGTCACCTGATTCAACAATTGGAACATAGTCCGTGAGATTGAGTTGTTTAAGAAAGCTCAAGCGGACTTATTTGCACAGGAGTTGTGCAAGAAAAATAGGACAATTGATGCCTAGTAAAAATCTTTGATTCTACATCCTAATTTCTAATTATATTACCATTTTAATTTGATAAAGTCAAAATTATTGAATTGATTTAAAATTTTCTTGTTTCAAATGCATGGTGGGAGATGTTTGGCACTAAGGTGCCAAATTTACAAAAGATTACGATTCGCATCTTGAGCCAGTCATCTAGTGCATCAAGATGCGAACGTAATTGGAGCTTATTTGAGCATACACACTCGAAGAAGCGCAATAGGTTGGTAGTGAAAAAATTGAATGCTCTTGTCTTTGTTCACTACAACCTTCGCCTTCGCCATAGATCCTAGGCACCGATACATCACCGATCGTATTAGAAGATGTTGATCCACATGCAGAGTGGAACACAGAGATTGTTGATCCTCTCTTCAGTGATGAAGATGTGGAGTGGGTTGATCAGATGGATCAGGAGGCTGAGGTAGTAGCAATGACAATCGAGAAGGCTAGAGTGCGAGGAGACTGAGTGCAGGACCCTGAGGCTAGGAGTGATGGATCCGTGTCTGATGATGAGGATTATGTGGATGAGGATGAGGATGAGGATGAGCCTTAGACAAAGGGAGAGAGGATGGCTCTATAGTCTTCAATGACTTACCTTAGGCGTATTTGTCGGAGGACATAGGCTATTATTAGCCTTAGTCTTCAACTGTTCTACACTCTAGTTATTTTGATATATGTTTTGAACTTTTGATACCATGAATTTCGTAATCTATGAATATTGTAGACACTTGACACTGTAGTGACGCTATGTTTATTACTTTATATTGTGCTATTCAATTTTTTTCCTTCAAAAATTCGATTTTATACTTATGTGATCTATGTAAAAATTGTGTATGTGTATTACGTAGCTTCTATTTATCTAAATTATTATGTATTTGATGTTAATTGACTAAAAGATGCATGAAAAAATCTTAAAATCCTTTAAAATCTTTGAATTTCATGGGTTTTTCAATTTTCCGAGTCCTTGCCAAGTCTAAGTTCGAGTCGGATTTTGACTTTTCGAGTCAGAAGCGAGTCCGAGTCCCATAACCCCTTACAAATTTAGCACTATTGTAGACTCCATCACAAATCTACTACTTGAAGAAGAAACAAGTTTTCATCTAGCTCTCCTCTCAAATCTCTAAAAGTTTTTATCTCCAGGAACATCTAGCCAATGTGAATGTTAGGATTAAACCACGGACAAAAATAACAATTACATGCAAATATAACCAATAACAGAAAATAATAGATCACACAAGAAAGAACACAAGACACCAAGATTTAACGTGGTACACCCACTCCTTGGGCTACGTCCACCAAATAGCAAGTCCGATATTATTACGATCTAGTGATTATAACCTGATTACAATCCGTAATCTCTTACAGCTCAATACTGCCACAAGAACCAATTTCGCATCACAACTATGAAACAATCCCTAACCCTAAACTCTTTTATACAAGTATTTTTACTGCTTTAGGGTTATTAATAATTACATGTTGGCCCAAAATCCCGATAAAATATGCCCAAAAAAAAATTATAATTAATAATTACATGTCGGCCCAAAATCCCAATAAAATAGGCCCAAAAAAAAATTCCAGGCCGATGCCCCAAGCCCCAAAGAATTTATGAAGTATGTACAGTGCTTTTCTAATCAGTCACCACAATCTAACAATCTCTCACTTGGGGACTGATTAAGCTCCACACTAAACAACAATCTTCCACTTGGAGACTGATCTTGTAGCTATGTCGCTACTCCATGAGGCTCCCACTGGATCAAACCACCCTAGACTCTGCTATTCTTTTATGCATGTTCAGTCAAGAAAACCAACCGAAGCTGAAGAGGAGTTCAGCTTCTCCCTTGTTATTACTTTAGTTAACATATCTGTTGGATTGTCATTTGTATGTATCTTCTCCAGCTTTAACTGTCCATCCTCCAAAACTAATCAAATGAAATGGTACCGCAACTATATGTGTTTGGTCTTTGAACGCAGAGCTGAATTCTTTGCAAGATGAATGGCACTTTGACTATCTGTAAACAAATAATTATCCTTCTGAGGGTGTCCCAATTCTTCCAAGAAGAACTAAAACCATATCATCTCCTTGGTTGCCTCTGTAGCAGCTACATACTTTGCCTCTATAGTGGATAAAGCACTAACCTTTTATAACCTAGAAACCCAGCTCACGACTGCCCCACCAACAGTAAAGACACAACCTGTAGTACTCCGTCTGATATCAATATCCCCTGCCAAATCTGAGTCAACATAGCCCTGTAAATCAATAGTAGAGCCCCCAAAGTGTAAACACTTATTGGATGTTCCTCTCAAATATCTAAGAATCCATTTGACTGCATTCCAATGCTCAATTCTTGGATGACTCATATACCTGCTAACAACTCCCACTGCATGTGCAATATCTGGCCCAGAGTAACGAGAATCGCGCTGAAATCGCGTGAATCGCCGATTCAGCGATCAGATTCATGCACCCCGATTTTTTTGGAGTCGAAAATCGTGATCGGCAATTTCATCGGGTGAATTGCTTGAATCGCATGTATCGGTGATTCACTCAAAAAATCGCCTGAATCGCCATTAGAAATCGCCAAAAATCGGCTGGCAACAGCATGCATGTTTAGTTGGAAATAATAAAAAAATCACTTATGTTTTTTGCTTTCTTTTTTACCTTTCCTCTTTGTTATAACCCTAAAGGGCCTTCTAATTGTTAAGCATGACTAGAAGAGAGGAGAAGAGAAAAGAAGAACCATAGGTTATAGAAAAAAAAAAAAAAAAAAACGACGACAAATAAAAAATGTTTAGAATGCATAACGGATGATGCCCAAGGGAAGGGAAAGACATAATCAGGTAGTAAAACATCAGCGGTTCCCAGAAAGAGTGTGTGATCAGAAGAAAATCACAAAAACAGTGTTTCATATAGTTTTGTGTGGGTTTCAGAGTGCAAATTTGGTTTTGGCGACGGGGGCGCTGCCCCTCGACCCCGCCCTGTATCGCGACAGGGAGCGCGCCCGGAGGACCCCGCGAGGGCGCTGCCCCTCGACCCCGCTGGGGGCGTTGCCCCCTAGACCCCCAGTCGCTGCGGTTATCAATCGTGGGAAGTCTCACCAGTTGATGAGACCTGAAGCTGTTGCAGGCATGGAGTGTCTGTGGTGGAGAGAACAATAGAGCAAGCCTTTCGAGAGGGGTGATATGCTTTGAAGCACTTGGAGTAGGTGTTGGATGTGAAGCTGTCTTATAAAAACTCTTTACCCCATGTGGTAAACACAAACTTCCATGTTTATATATGTTAAGTTTCAACTTCTATTTGATGATGTTATAGTGTGTTTAAGTTATATTCAATAAAGGGTGCATGAAATAAGTCTTAAATTGTTAAAATCTCTACATTTAAAGGGTTTTTTCAAATTTGCCGATTCACCGGCGATTCACCCCCGATTCACGATTCGATTCGATCGTGCCGATTCCGATTCTCGTTACTTTGATCTGGCCTAATACATACCATAGCATACATCAAGCTTCCTACAGCTGAAGCATAGAGTACCTTGGACATCTTATCCTCTTCTTCTTGTGTCTCAGGACACATCTCCTTAGTCAACTTCAAATGACCAGGTAAAGGTGTGCTAACAGCTTTAGCATTCTCCATAGAGAAACGTTGCAACACCTTCTCCACATAATCAGCCTGAGATAGCGTCAATGTTCTGTTCTTCCTATCTCTGCAAATCTTCATACCAAGGATTTGTTTTGTTGCCCCCAAATCCTTCATAGCAAATGCATGTGCTAACTGGCATTTTAGCCCCTTAATATGATCCATGTTAGACCCAACTACAAACATATCATCAACATATAAATATAAAATAATGTAGTTGTCATCATTCAACCTCTTAAAATAAACACAATGATGTGAATAACACCTATTGTATCCATGCTCATGCATAAAACTGTCAAATTTCAGATACCATTGCCGAGGTGCTTGCTTCAAGCCATATAAACTTTTCTTCAATTTGCACACTAAATTCTCCTTACCTTTGACCGCAAATCCCTGTGGCTGAGCCATATATATCTCTTCATCCAAATCACCATGAAGGAAGGTTGTTTTAACATCAAGCTGCTCTAAATGCAAATCTTCAATAGCCACAAGACTTAAAACAGTACGGATAAAAGTCATCTTAACAACAGGAGAAAATATCTCATCAAAATCAATACCCTTTTTTTGTGCAAATCCTTTCACAACTAACTTGGCTTTAAATCTTTTCTTACCTCCTTCCTCTTCTTTCAACCTGTAAACCCACTTATTCTGTAAAGCTTTTTTACCTGCAGGCAATTTGCATAAATCTCAAGTCTTATTTTTCAGCAAAGAGTTCATTTCGTCTTTCATTGCAGACTCCCACTGAATCTTACTATCCACCTAAACTGCTTCATCATAACATTCAGGTTCACCAGCATCAGTAAGTAAAATTGAATACAAAGAGGGAGAGAATCTTTCAAGAGGTCTAATTTGCCTTGTTGACCATCTAACATTCATCGGTGTGTGTGGTATTTGTTGTTGCGGTTGTTGCACATCATGAAGAATGGCTGGAACATCAGCTTTTGGGGTATCATCCAGCACTACATAATCATCTTCTTTCTTCTCATGTTGCTGCAACAGATCTTTGTACAACATTTTCTCATTGAATATGACATCCCTGCTTCTTAAAATTTTATGATTTTCAAAATCCCAAAGCCTATAACCAAATTCATTAATGCCATATCCAACAAATACACATTTCTTTAACTTAGCTTCCAGCTTGGTTCTATTTTCAGAATCTATGTGAGCAAATACTTCATAGCCGAAGGTTTTGAGAAAAGAATAACTCACTTTCTTACCAGTTCATGCTTCCTCTGGAATACCACAGCCCAAAGGAGTAGAGGGACCTCTATTAATCAAATATATAGCAGTATTGATAGCCTCTGCCCACATGTGTAAGGGCAACCCAACATGCAACCTCATGCTCCTTGCACGCTCCATTATAGTCTTATTCATGCATTCAGTCACTCCATTTTCCTGTGGAGTCCTTGGAACAGTTTTCTATCTACAAATACCATTAGTGGAGCAATAATCTTCAAATTCACGACTGCAATACTCACCACCATTATCAAATGAGACATTTTAACTTCTTACCAGTCTCATTTTCAACCAAGCATTTCCATTTCTTAAAAGTTTGAAATACATCAGATTTCTGTCTAAGGAAATAAACCCATAATTTTCTAGTTGCATCATCAATAAATGTAACATGATAATGAGAGCCACCAAGGGAAGATACCTAAGCCAATCCCCATACATCTGTATGCACAAGCTCTAATTTCTCCTTTT
Source organism: Cupressus sempervirens (assembly GCA_028749045.1). Classification (NCBI taxonomy): domain Eukaryota; kingdom Viridiplantae; phylum Streptophyta; class Pinopsida; order Cupressales; family Cupressaceae; genus Cupressus; species Cupressus sempervirens. The sequence continues at coordinate 224,774,222 of CM053787.1, read as the reverse complement.
TTGTTTTCCTTCCCAGTCTTTACAAAACTCACTCTCTTTTGTTTTTCATACACACAACTTTCACAGAAATCCATATTAACACATTTCAAACTTGGTAAAACTTTCTTTGAATGAAGTACTTTCATACCTTTCTCACTCATGTGCCCAAGTCTATTGTACCACAATGCTGTATCAGAATTTACAACAGCTATTTGTTCTCCCTGCTCAACTGCAGCAACTGTTCTTGAACATTCATTTTTCTCTTAAACAATTAAAGTAGAAGGAACAATATGACTTGTACAAAGATATAAAGTGCCTACTTTCACACCTTTTGCCACTACAAGGGAACCTTTTGAAACCTTCCAATTTTTTTCATTAAAAGTAACTACACAACCCTCAACACCGAATTGCCCTGCTGAAATTAAATTCCTACTCAGTCTTGGAACATGTCTTACCTCATGTAGTAGCCAATGATTCTAATTCTGCAACTTAATCTTAATTTTGCCCTTTCCAACAATCTGACAGGGTTCATTATCCCCCAAATAAACAAGCTCAAAATCCCCTTGGATATAATCAATGAAATAACCTCTATGAGGTGTAGTATGAAATGAAGCACCAGAATCTAAAACCCATGAATTATCAACACTTTCTAAAGACAGAAGCAAAGCATCCTCTTCGAATTTGTTACTTACCACATTTGCCTTCTTGTCTCCATCTGATTTATCTCCTTCATTTTTCTTTCGATTCCAACAATCTTTCTTTTTATGCCCTGGCTTCCCACAGTACTAGCAGTCGTTCGATCCTCTCAATTGAGACCTCCTCCCCTTTGACTTTCCTCTTGATTTCCCATGATTTCTAGAATTACTTCCTCTCTCAGTCATTCTGCCCCTACTTTGTGCATTCAAAGCACTTCCTGATTTAGATCCACCTGAGGATTTCCTACGAGTTTCCTCACTCAAAACAACACCGATCACATCATCATATTTTAGGGTACTAGATCCAGAAACAGAATTCCTCACATCCATTACCAACCCATTCCAACTTTCAGGCAAAGAACACAAAATCAAGAGCCTTAATTTCCTCCTCAAAATTGATACCCACAGAAGATAACTGACGAGTAATAGTATTAAACTCATTTAAATGATTTGCAACAGATCCATCTTCTGCCATTTTCATATTAAATAAATGCTTCATGAGAAATACCTTGTTTGAAGCGGAGGGCTTTTCATATAGTTTCGCTAGGGTTTGTATCAATTCTTCTATCATCTTTGCTTTTGTAATATTAAATGCCACTGATGGTGCCAAGCATAATCGAATGCTTCCAAGTGTCTTTCTGTCTAAAAGATCTCATTCATCATTTGACATAGATCCCTGATTCTTGGCTTTGCCTTCCAACGGCTTCCATAAATCCTTCTCATAAAGATAGTCTTCCATTTGCATCTTCCATAACTAAAAGTTTTGCCCATTAAACCTATCAACCCTCAGCTTACCCTCATCTGCCATTGCTCCCACTCAACCGTGAGACTTTCCTGCAGAGGATAACTGAAAAACAACTAGGCTTTGATACCACTCGTTAGGATTAAACCATGGACAGAAATAACAATTACATGCAAATATAACCAATAACAGAAAATAATAGATCACACAGGACAGAACACAAGACACCAAGATTTAACGTGGTTCACTCAATCCCTGGGCTACGTCCACCAAACAACAAGTCAGATATTATTACGATCCAGTGATTATAACCTAATTACAATCCGTAATCCCTGATAGCTCAATACCACCTCAAGAACCAATTTCGCATCACAACTATGAAACAATCCCTAATCCTAAGCTCTTTTATACAAGTATTTTTACTACTTTAGGGTTATAATTAATAATTGCATGTCGGCCCAAAATCCCAATAAAAAAGGCCCAAAAAAAAATTTCAGGACGATGCCCCGAGTCCCAAAAAATTTATAAAGTATGTACAGTACTTTCCTAATCAGTCACCACAATCGAACAGTGAATGCCCTATGAAATTTATCAAATAAAAAAATATCTGAACATAATGAACAAGAGAAACTCCTTTATTTGTTGTTATCTAACCCGCTCTAATACCATGTTAATGTTCTACCCAGAAATAAAGATAAACAACAATAAACAAGATAAAGAACACTAAGGCAAGAAAGACACAACAATTTATCCTAGGAAAACCCTCCAACTTGAGGGGAGAGACCCAACCACACAAAATAATGTATCTCTTTCATTAAATAATTAAGGTCTAAGCACAATGCTTCTAACTATATACAACACTCATCACACAAAGCAATCATATATATCTTGAATTGAGAGACTCTTCATATCATAACTGAAAGTCTCTTCATTTTCCAAATGCGAGTCTCTTCATATTTCCAAACGAATGTCTCTTCGCATGTTGCATGTCTTTTCATATTTGCAAACACATGTATATGAAAGAACCACCATGCAAGTATTCAGGATATCTCCTACAACTACAAACATCAACACACATTTCCTTCTTTCTCTAGTCTGCACTCCCTCTTATCTATGATGCACTTAATTGATTTGGCCTATATTGAATTAGATTGTAATTGAAGTGAATACATTTGGACTGCCCTTATAGGTTGCTCTACACATAATTGGTTTTGCCTTGCATTGAATTAGATTGTGATTGAAGTGAAAACATTTTTGAGCTTCCTTTATGGGATCCTTCAAAAGGATGCACCTATTGGAGTTTACAAGGCCAACCTTGATAGCATTTAAGAAATTTATTCCAAAAGCCCTCCCTCTATTAAGTGGGTTGACCTCACACTGCATTTAAACATCCTAGAAGTGACCTCCCGGCAAGCTGATCTTGTATAGCACTTAAAGTTTTGAATTATAACCTCCAAGCAGGTTGACCCTCCTAGTGATTTTTGAATTTCACTTAAAACAATGGTCATTTCACTAAAAAAAATCTCTTGAAAGTTGTCCTATGAAGAGTAGGAATTTCAACCCTCATTAGGAATTTAGCTTGAGCAGCTTCAAATAGTGTATGAGACTTTTAAAAGTGATTGGAATTTTAAATTTTCATCTTGGTTACGATTTTTCATCCAAACAGGTTGTTTCTTTCGTGTTTGTTTGGACAGATTGTTTTGTGCAAGTTGCAAATGTGATGCTTGTTAAACATTTGCTCATAACCTAGGTCAGAAATCAAGGGGTTGTTTGGAATTTACACAGTGAAACCCAGGGACTCGCACCCCCCAAAAAACCTTGAAGTACCCATCTCGGGATGTCCCCGCATTGCGTATTTGGGAGTACTCGAGTACCCCCACCTCCACCATTCCGCAACCACACCATCGCTAGGATGGGTACTTGAATGTCTCTTTGAATTTTATTTTTTGAATGTTACTATTGGGTATGTACTATGTTACTATGTTGAGTGTAAAATGGTTCTAGTTCGTGTTCCAATTTTGTTATGTTCAAGCATTTCAATTGGTATGTTATACTGAAACATCATTTCATAACCAGCATTTCAAGTTCTATATGTATAGCATACATCAGCCCCTGCCCCCCGCCATCGTCCCCCAGCTGTCCCCTTGCCATCCTAAAATTGGGGCCCTTTGTCCCCCCGTTCCAAAAACTTGTCCCGACACCCCAAGATCCCGAAGTACTGCAGCACCTCTGTTATACTGAATTTTCATCAAAAGGAGATCAGAAATTCGGTAGGTGTTTGGGATTTTGTCCAACAGATCATATTTTTTGCAATTTGTTTAGATGTTGTCTTGGATTAAATTTGACTTTTCACACTTGTTTGGACCTCAGCTTCAAGGCAGATCAAAATTTCAAATTGTACTTGGACAAATACTTGGAGCAAAGTCAGAAATCAAGCCATTGTTTGGACAAATCACCTAATGCTGATTGTAAATATCATGTTCATTCAGAATACCTTTAAACACAGGTGGGAAATTAGAACATTGTTTGGAATTTGGTTACATATTCAATCCAATTTCCATACTCGCCAAGGATTTCCCCCAAAGAGATCAGATTTTGGCCATGCATTAGGAATTTGTCATAGGGATTAGGTCAAGAATTAGGTGATTGTCAGGATAAAATACCTTATGGAGATCAGAAATCCACTAAGTGTTTGAATTAATCATTAAAAGCAGATCAGAAATTTCATGAGTACTTGGACTTTATCCAGAGGTAGTTCAAATCTTCACTCCTTGTTAGGATAAAGGGGGTCAGAAATTCACCGTGGATTATGATTTTCTTATTGCACATTGGTTTGCACTCTTCATTCTCCATTCTTTTGAGTGTTTAATCTCTCACACTTCATCAACAGCTGAGATTTCAAAAATCCCTACCAACCTGAGATGAACCTAAGCAACCTATTGGTTAAGCATGCTTGAGCTGCAGTAGTATTGTGATGGATGACCTCTCAGGAAAGCCTGCTGTACCTACATACAACAAGTGTTAAGTGTTCAATTCATTCTCATGAAAGATGGATTCTTGCAAGCTACTCTACTCATGAAACATAGGTCAATGAGTTTGACTCAAAAAATGCACAGATGAAAACTGATAGCATCATAATTCAACTTGCTATGGAAAATATCTCCTACTTATCAATTGATGAACTTAAGGGGCTCTACAATGAATGGTTTACAAGGCACAACACTTGTTGAAGGTTTTGCAGATGGGGTTGTAAGGTAAGTGGGCTTAATCTTGGAGGAAACTCTATGGTTAGGCATACTTGAGCCAGAGTAGTACTTGGATGGGTGACCCCAAGAAGGCCTAGTGTTTTTCACTTGTGAGAATCACCTAGATGCAATGAGTGATAAGTGGTTCATTCATTCTCATGAGAGAGGTGTCCTTGTAAACCAATACTTGTAAAACATGGGCCAATGAGTTTGACTAAAAAAATAAATGGTTGAATCCTGATAGCAATATCATGACATCATATCTAGGGTACTGGCTAATCTCCAAACAAAATGTACCAAAAACAAAAAAAATGTCAAACATGATTTTTTTTCAGATTCACGAAAACATGGCAATTTTTTCTCAAAAAAATTGTTGTTTTCAATCACAAAATATACAGATCATGAAGATCAAATGCTGAAAATTTCGAAAAAAATCATTGTGTTTTCGGTTATTTTGAAATTTAGTCAATGGTGCAATTTATAGGGAGGATAGCCATGTCCTCATTCTAGTACTAGATAATCTCTGGCAAGAGGATATGCACTTGATTGACTCAAACCCAGGCAGACAAAATATGTGTACCACAGTGTCACTCAAAAACTATATCAGTCACCATAGATTTTTTCATCTGTTGTTTAACTTCCATCCATTGGCTTTGTTGACATTATTACCATGTTGTTTGATTGCAACTGACACACATTCTATTGCAAAAACACTAGAAGACCTCCAAAAGGGAGACACGCATTTGATTGTCACTTACCCAGATGAACAACAACTTCACCAGTATGATAACTTACCAGTGATCCCATCAAGTAGGGGATAACACCAATTTGCAAGACTCGCCTTGGCCCTACAAATAGTAAATTCCATATACGATCGACTCTGTGTACGCGACATAAATGATCTGCCCTACCCTATTGTTGATTGTGCTACCAACTAAATAAATATCAGAAACTACGCATTTTCTGAATTAATTATCCCAAGTTTTGCTACAATGAAAAGATACGTATAGATAGCGGACTGAAGCTTTTAATATAGATAATTCCATAATCGTGGTGCCTGGCTGTGGGGCACAAATTAATTCCATCATTATGATTCTTCGTTGTGGAGCACAAATGGGTGCCATGAAATGAGATCAGAAATTTGATTGACATAAAGAAGCAAATATTCTCTCCATATCTTGAAAATGCACTGATGGATATTTCAAATATGTCAACGATACAAAAATAACATTATTGAACTCATCTATACAATATTTAAAAAGTATTGACGGAAACTCTCATAAAAATTGAGCAAAGAGAAGAATTCTACCTTTGTTTAGAGTTGACGCCGGTAGATCCTTCCGAACGAGAAGTTGCAGTGCCTTCACTTGTCAAAGATGTTCAATTTTCTTCCCTCCCAAATATGGGGATGATGGGAGATCTTAATTTCTCTAGATATTATTCATTTTATGGGGTTATTTCATTAGCGATGTGTAACTTTTTTGGTTTAAAAAAATGTTTAAAATAGTATATAATAGATATTTTATTTTTGCATTGGCTATGATATATATTTGTAATAATAATATGAGTACTATTTTATTTTTAATAGTAATTTTTTAGTCAAAGAATACAATTTGAAAATGTATATCTAACTAATCTAAACGTGTTGATAATTGATATGCATATATTTCTACATATTGTACAAATAATTTTAATGTAAAAATAAAGTAAACAATTGTGCAATAGTTTATACAAAAAAAAATTGAAATTGTGATGTTTCTTATTGGATTCAACTATGTAAGCTTTGAGTCAAACTCATTGACCGATATTCCATGAGCAGTGTTTCACAAGAACCTATCTCTCATGAAAATGAATGAAACACTTGACACTCATTGCATCTAAGTGATGCTCATAAAGGTAAAGCATCAAGATTTTTCAAGAGGTCATCCATCCTGGTATTACTCTAGTTCAAGCATGCTTAATCATTGAGTCTCCTTCGAGGTTAAGCTCACCTTTGCTTGCAACCCCATACCATTCATTACATCTAAGTGATGTTAACAAATGTGAAGCATTAAGACAACCCAAAAGGTAACTCTATTAGAAATATAAGAGGAGTAACCCAAGAGGGGAAGGGTGAATCAGTTACCACAAAAAAAAATCCCAGATCCCTTAGATGTCAATACAAATCAAAACCAAACTCTATTGAAACTAAAAATACTAGTGTAACTTGGTTAGCACTGAATCGCTCAGCAAACACTAAGAATCTTTGTTACTCGACAATTACTAAAATAAATGCTTCTTAAGATGTTTAATATTATTAACCATAAGTAACTTAGTTGCAGAAATAGAAAGCAAATAACATTAACACATGTGACACCAAGATTTAAAGTGGAAACCCAACTTGGGAAAAAACACCAATTGCCACTAGTTACTATTTTTTACTCTTCTGAAGTGAGTCATGTTAGGAGCCAACCTTGTTTAAGGTTACAAAACACATTATTTGGTGTGACCCTATTAAAGGATTTAATCACCCTGTTATGCGTGGCCTTATTAGAGGTCTTTAGACACTTCAATCTATAAATGCCACCTTGTTAGAGGATTTGGCAAATAGTTGTTAAGCTAACTTTGTTAAGAAATTTGACACACTGCTATAATTGTTAGAGAGTAACAATGATATGACCTGATTGTTGATGCAACTATATTGTTGATTTCAAATCTATGTTTTATCTTGAATACTTGATCCTCCTTGATTAGATAAAACTTCACATCTCAGTCAACTTAGGATACTCTGCTATCATTCAAATTCATTTCCTTGGTTTATCTTTTCAATCCCATGCTTCTCTCTTTCAATCCCACAACTTGACCTTATACTTATATCTTTTGCCTAGTCAAGTTGGCTTGAATACACCTGCAAATATTCAATATCCATCCCTTAAGCCGGCTAGACTTAACAAATAAATTCATCAAACTAAATATGCCGATTCAAGAAAATCCTTCGTTAGCTAACACATCTTGGTCAACACTAATTCAAAAAAGAATTTCTTCAAACTCTCTTTTTTAACCGTGTGAACTTAGTTAACACTACATCTTGAATTGAATTCCTTTGGTAACCAAGTGAGCTCGATGAACATTAGTTCTGTGCCAACTTCTCTTTGGTGTTTGAATGAAGCTTGACCCATACTATCTCTGAAATTGGTTTACTTTAGAATGCTCGGTAGACACTGGAAACTATCTCCATCACCCAAGTGAGCTCGGCAGACACTGACTGGTAAAGACTTGACATTTTGTGTAGCATCAAAGACAATATACAATTGAACAATTATTTTCAACCAACTCATCCCAGTACTACTTCAACTCAAGAACGCTTAAGCATAAAGTCTCCTAAGGTTAAACTCACTTTGCTTACAACCTCCATTATACTCAAGTTAACCTTGGAGGAAACTTTATGATCAATATGCTTGAGCTACAACAATATTGGAATGGATCACCTCCTAAAAAGCCTCAAGGCTTCACCTCTATAAGCATTGGGTTGCAAGAAAAGTGGTATTAACATTAGAGGAAAATGTCAGCAAGTGATTAGTAATGAAGGCATAAATGTTGTCATTGATGGCAACATAGTCAGTCGGTAAGGTTGCTTGTTCAAATAATCAGTTTTGGTGCAAATCATTCATGAAAAATGCTTAAGTATAATGCAGGAAAATAGTTTACAATCAGACAGTTTTGATCAGTGATCCCAAGATATTGATCAGATATGGCTATAATTTTATATTTTGGCAATATAAAATGTACATGTACCACATGTATAGTAGCTTGTGTTAATATTTTTATTGGCAAATGTTTTGTTGAGATAAAGTAAAACTGATAGTGTATATTAGTCGTCCATGAAAATTTTTGGAGATCAAAAAAATTAGCCTAAGTAATTAAGTTTTTTTACTAATTCAATTTCTTGACATTATAGGGATGACATCCTAGATGTTATCCCTTGGATAGCATCATGTTATATTTCATTTTGGGGTTTATACCACACATTTTGTGAAGAGTTTTGCCAACCGATTGAATGAAGATTTATGAAGGGTGTAAATGAAAGATGGATTTTGTTTTTGAGCATATGTATTTTATGATATGATGATGTTATGTTCATTATATGTGAGCCTTGATGCTAGATAAAATTAGATGCAAACTTTATTACAAACTAATCAATGTCAACATAGTTATTGTTGATATTGTAATTATTATCTTTGTAATTGGACATTGAGTCCTCATCAAGAAGTGTGGTTTTCTTTTGTAGTACAATGCCTAACAAGGTTGAGACATGTAACAAAGTAAAGCCCTCTAACAAGGACTAATGTACTAAAAATGTAATGACTCCTAATAGGGTCAACCCTCTTAACAAAGGATTTTTAGATTAGTACATAATTGTGGGTGTTTAGTGGTAAAATAGAAGCATTTTAATAAGATGTAGATCTCCACTTTATAGGGTCACTAAGCCATTCAAATATGTGTGTGAGGGAAAGAGGGGAATTTCTAAATATGATTCCACTTATAATCCAAATTAGATTAGCTAGGACCCAATGGAAGAAGGGAGCTAATACTAAATCAGAATTATAAAGCGAAATGCAATACAAGGAAATGTACTCTCTTTGGCCCTCAATAGGATAATGTAAATGTGAAATTGAACTAATTTCTTAAATAATATAAATCTAGATGCTATGTGAACACAATTACTCGGATTAAGATATAGATATGGGGTCAAGATGTGAAAATGAAATTAAATATGAAAGGCTCACCTTGAAATGTGTAGAGGAAGATGTATTGTTGCTCAAAAACATGAAGATTTGAACTATATCTGAATATTTGTTCATAGATATTAGAATGAAACAACCAAAGGAAAAAAACCCAGAAATCTCCCAAGAATTTGAGACTAAAGGACTATGTCAACTTGGGAAGATGTTTTATGACTAGGTTGACATAGTTCAGTGATCTGCAACTGACAACTCTAGAAATCTTATGAGCAGTAGGTTCCATATATGTAATCCTTTTTGCTCCCAACCTGCAAATCAACAAAAGAAAGTTTGGGGGTTGGGGTTTGATGAGGGCTTGCCTTGGTCAAGCCCTAGGTTAAGAAATCAACCATAATTGAGAAATGTAAATCTAAATGACTGAAAGACAAGATAAATGTTAGGATTCACCTTATTTGTATGTATGTAAATGTAATGTAGATCTTGAATTAAGAATGTAGGGTATATCTACTCTGTGCAATGGATCTATCATAATCCAGTCACGGTGTCATGGATATAAAAATGCATAAATGAAAAAGATGATGAATGCTTCACTGTAGATCTCATCCCTTGATGGACAACAATAAGCTTGATCTTGAAGAGGAAATTCTCACAAAGGATCCTTCAATGTTAGATAGAAATCTCCTTGCTTAAATGCTTGAAAGTCTTGAATACTTGAACTCCTTTTATGCAAAAGGAAGAAATGTGAACTTGAGAGCAAAAGCTTGAGTGTTTGAATGAACAAGATGCTTGAGAATTAATGAGATATCAAAATGAAGCCTCGAAGTCTCCTTATATATGAGTTTTTGGGTTGGAAAATAATATAGGCTAACTAGGCAACACTAAAAAACTAATTAAACTCTTGAGGCCTTTCAAGCCTCGAGCTCCAAAATTGCTAGGGACTAGGTCGACATAGTTCAACTTGGTCTAGGAAAAGGTCGACTTGTGAGAAGTAGGGCTACTTGGGTCAACCTAGTCTAGACTTGATCTACTTGAGTCAACCTAGTCTTGGAGGTCAAGTCTTAGATGTCACAAAAAGAAGGGGTAAGTTCCAAAAAGACAAGGGTGGAAAGAGGAAGAAGATAGGAGAAAAGGAGATCAAGCACAACCATATCCATGGTCTAGAAAGGGAGTTATGAAGAGAGAGCTAAAAAGTCTTGAAAGCCAAGTGCATCCATTTCAAGATGGTAAAGTGGGCACCATCCCCACCAGGGGTTTCTCTTGGCTAGTCTTTCCTAAAAAATGAATCATGGTGTGATGAGTTATTTATGGTTTTGTGTTTCACTTTATTATTATTTTTTATATTGATGTTTATGATTAGGTTACAAAGTTGTTAATTGGTTTGAAAGTGTTGCAAAATTGATTCAACCCCCCTCCCTCTCCCCAGCCTCTTGGTGTAATAATTTGAATCCTCTGTTTGGAAAGGTAAAATTAGAACTTGAAAATTTGAAGTCTAGCTATCAAGAACTTGAGATGTATATCAATATTGTTAAAGTTTAGCTTGTGGAAATAAAGCTACGTCTTGAGAAGAATTACTCAAGTAGTGATAAACTTGATGAGAAACTAAAATAGTAGAAACCTAAAGGTGACATGACTAGAATTGGATATCATGGTCGTGAATATTTTAAAGAAGCAGAAGAGAGACCAATGCAAGATCCTTTTCATACAACTATTCAAAATGAAGGACCTAGATAGTAGATTAAGAAGATCAGAGGAAGATGTTATGCATGCAATAAGTATGGACACATGAAGAAGGATTGCAAAAGTAAGACTAATACTAAGACTTTTTTTGGTTATTGTTTCAATTGTTGGATTTATGGACATAAGTCACATGAATGCAAAGCTAGATCTAATAAGAAAGTAAAAGGAAGAACAAATGAAAAATATAATGTCAATACAAGGAGACCTATAGGAAATAATAATGTCCGAGCTACTAGAGTCACATATTAGAAATGAAATAACTTTGGACATATTGCTAGAGATTACAGATTACAAGTGAATCAGAGTGGACAAGGTATGCAAATTTAGTTGCTACATGTTACAAGTGCAATAATCTAGGGCGTACAACTAGATACACCATATTCAATGGATTTGTAAACGATCTAAGGATGTCTAATATCAAAGGAATAAATACAATAGAAGAAGTAATAATGTTGTTAATTAGGCTAACTATGAGAACATCGACAAGTCATTCATGAAAGAGAGAAATGGTGGAAATGAGGAAGTATGAGAAGAAAAGGGATGTAACGTTACTATAGACAAGGGAGATTTAGTGCCATCATTAACCCTTTTCATTAACCCAATTGGCTACAATGGCCTTGAGGGGAGAAATTAAACAAAAATAAGGGCTAGCTTAGAAGGTGTATTAGGATTGGGAGATTCAATATTTTTATTTACGGGTCTTAATATGGTGATATGTAAGATTGTTTTGAGTTTGTGCATGTTCTTCATGTGTATCATTTTTATGAAGAATGTGACCTGACACATTAATGATAGAGACATTTGTAAGGATTTAACAGTTGATTGCAAGTTATTCTTCAGTATTTGACTTGTTCGAGTTGAAAAAGAGTGAGTAGAAGGAGATTTGAGTGATTAAACTAATATTTTAAGTGAATTAGTAAAAACCCTACCTTAACAAAATGAAAAGGTATTTATCTATTCTAAACACTTTGTTTGGAAGCATTTAGTGTTGAATTCAATTGGATAAACATAGATAAGCCTCAAATTTACAATGTTAAGGAGAGACCTAGGTATTTGTTCAAGAGAAATCCTTTTAAGTCTATGGAAGATGACTCAGAGGCAGCATTTTTTAAAACCCTTGAGCTTTGTTCCACATTGAGGACATAAGAGTGTATATTTATTATAAATATGAAGTAATTGGGAATAAAGATATTTGGGAATATTTGAGAAGTTAATATTATGATTATAGGTCATTCACAGATGAGTTCAAACATTTATAAAACCTATATATAGATCAGGTCATAGATTATGAAAAGTTGAGGAGATTGAGTGGATCAAGATTGTACTTTATAGAATTTGTGATCAATTTTTCTGGCTTGGTGACCAACTAGTCAAAATAACTAAGGAGTTAATACATTTAGTAATTGGTTTAGACAATGTTGGTATAATTCCTAATGTAATGAATCTTGTTAAGAACGAAGTTGAGAAAGATATTGGTTCTAAGTGGGATAAATTAACTATGACCCTTACTGATATCAAACAACATAGTGTAAGGTTAATTTCCAAGATTCTTGGCTATATGATGTATTATAGTAGCAAAAATAATTCAGTTTCAAAAGGTGTAATTCAAACAACTTACAAAATGGTGGTTAAACACGAGACTTTGATGTGTGTGAGGTCCTAAGACAACAACTATTGGAAAGGTTTTGGAGGATTAATTATGTCAAATCACAAAAAAATCATATTTGGATCCCTGATTCTACATCTATTCTTCAACATTATGTACAAATTTCCTAACATGCACCCGCATGCTTGAAGAGATGACATCTCAACTATAGCTTTAATCACAGAACATTATAGGATGCAACATAGATCTAGGATTGATGGTGAATTGTTTGTTTTGTTCAAGGTTTTCCAAAGGAAAATAAAATAGAGGGTTAGAAATCCTTAAAAAATAGTTGACAAATATGCAAACACTATGTGCCTTATGGGAGAGACAAATTGTACATGCATGGAGGTAGTTGAACCAAGGGTTCAATAGATCCCTTCCATGAAATATGAATTTGATCGATACATTGTAATGCAACATGTTGATGTACTTATAACATCTTCTAGAGATACACAGAGAGATGGGGTGCATATCAAGAAAAGTATAATCAGGTTAGGGAAGAGCTTTACAAAGCCTAAAGAAAAAGGAAAGTAGAGAAAATGGTTGATAAATTGTAGAGAAAGAAGGAATTTATAAAGAGCAGATGGTTGTGTTTGATGCAGAGCCACACCTTGGAAAACTCAGGAGGAATCAGTCAATCAACTGAGTTGCTTCAAGGGGCATCTACAATCTCCAGGATCACACACTAAAATCAGATTCAAAACAAAACTTTGAAAATAAAATCCCCCAAAATATCTTCTTGTTGCCTCCAGATAGACTTGCACTCAAACATGAATAACTTTCGAACCAGAACATATTTACTCAATCCAACCATTGAGATTTGGCAAAACTAGGTTTCAAACAACATATAAATTTTTTAGAGAAATCCAACGGTTCAAACTTGAGATATTGACCCCGCATAAGAGTACATTTTTTTGCAAAACATTGCTTCTTGCTGTCTCTAGATAGACCCGTGAACAGACATGTATAACTTTTGAACTAGACAATATTTTCTCAATCTAATCGTTGATAGTTTGCATAACTAGATTTCAAATAACATATAAAAATTTGAGAGAAATCCAACGGTTCATTTAGGAGATATTACCCATGCACTGAGACTAATTTTCTGCAAACATACCAAATTCAACCCAAAACTAAAACTTTTTTTAATCTTCTGCAAACTATCAACTTGTTTCCAGTGAGAAGATAAGAAAAATCCGTTCAAAACTCAGACCATCGAAAACTTGCACAAAGACAAAATGAAAAAAAAAACATTCCATTTCTCTCCAAATTCGATTCCTGTCTTACATAGCCGACTGGCTCACCCTTAAAACTGACTTTCTTTTTCCTATTAAAGGATGTGAAACGTTTTCTTCTTATTTTAGAAAAGAAGAATGTCTTCTATCCAAAAAAAGGATAAGAATCTGAAACTTTTTTTCTACCAATATTAGACAGTCGTTTTCTAAGTTAGGAATATTCCAAAAATTGCCTACTACCTATTATTGGATTCTAAAAATTATTAAACACTCCACCTACGAACTAAAAAAAAACTATTCTAATTTAAGATCCACACACCTAGTCCTAGGTGGCTATATCTGGAGAGCTTATCGAACTACTACTCTAGGTATGCCACCACATGTAGGACGTTATTACAAACTTCAAAAACTAAAAGCATTTAAAACATAACATTAAATTCCCTATTACATTTTCAACAATGTTGCCTCCTATAGCATTTCTCTTCTCTGCCACTGCAGCATACTCCCCTGTAGAATGAATCTCTAGTCCTCTTGAGATGATGTGTTGTAGAAATGAATCTCATTCTTCTTTCGAACTTTCCAATTTCTTTGAACTAGGATGAGCATATCTACAAGAAAAACAAAAATAATATCCAACTTCTCCACCTTGTAGCTTTGATTCTTTAATGCTGTAAATGTCACAGAAAATTCTCCAGCATGATTCACTATACATGAAATCTGCATCCCTACATAAACATTATTAGAAGAAAACATATCATCAGCATTAAGATTATTTGAGTTCTCTTTTTGAATATGAGCTTCCTTATACACCATGTAATGTGCATCATATCTATCTTCATCAATAGTACCCATAAACTTATCTGCTTCTTGACTATCAACCAGTTTCACATCTTGAATCTTAAGAATCGTATTTATCTCTTCTTCCTTTATTAAACATTTATCATCATCTTGATCTTCTGTAGTAATCTCACTTTCAAATATCTCTTTCTTATTACAACTTTGCTCAAGAATAATAACAGTATTGCACTCTTTCCTTTCTTCTTCAAGTTGAGTTTCCGTACTACAGCCATGCCTTTTCCATTCTCCCACAATGGCTGCAAATTTTTCCCATAAATCAGATTCTTCTTTAGAACTTGCTGTTACACATTCCTTAGCTTCATCTTCATGCCATTCCTCTTGACATTTTTCTTCATTATGCATATTTAAGGCTTCATCAGTTGCCTCCAAAATATTTTCCATAGGAGTACCTTCCAACATTGTACTCTTCTCTATTTTCAAAGGACATGTTACTGTTCCAACCACAAATTGTTCACACTCAAATCCCATAGGACTTTCCTCTTTATTCTTCTCATCAACATTTACTTGCTGCAATTTATCTTCTTTCTGCTCTTCATGTTCTTTCCCTTCCAAAGGACAACTTACATCTATCATTGTTGAGATTTCTATACCAACTTCACATACATCTGCACTCTTTATGGCTGCCTTCTTTGTAGTTTTAGTTGCCTCTACCAAAACTTCTTTCACTTCCTCTTTCACTTCATCATGCATTGGAAATTCTATCCTATCAATAAGACCTATACTTCTTGATTCCTTCCATGTTGTATCATCCTTCAATGGAAATAAAAGCATCTTCTTCCCATTTTTGTTGACGGTATATGCGTTTTCTCTACAATCATATACGGTTGACCTATCATATTGCCATGCTCTTCCCAAAATCAACTGACAATCTTTTAAAGGCATAATATCACATTCAATGGTATCAAAATATGGTCCAATGTTAAAAGAAACATATGACTTTTCGAAGACATCAATCCACTGTTCATCTCCTAACCCATAAGCTCTATAAGGTAAATCATGAGGTACTCTTGGAAGATTCAGTTTCTCAACCATTTCTACTGAGATTATATTTTCAAAGGAACCACTGTCAACTATAACTTTGCATACCTTATTCTTGCACTTGCACTTTGTTCGGAATATAGAATGTCTTTGGCTATAGCTTTGTCTTTTTGCTTCTTCTTCTTCCATTTCTTCTTTCATTTCTTTCTTCTCAACTACATTCTGCATATATTCCAACTTACTGGCTAGTTCTGCCACTATCTCCTTCAACTCTCTATTCTCTTTCTGGATAAGTTCTTCTTGCTCCTCAACTTTCTTCACTAACTCTGCATTGGTCACCATCTTGCTTGACCCTATTGAGGAATGTTGATCAGGGGCGTTCAACATATAACTTCACAATCTGCAACTCTCAAGCTCTGATACCAAAAATGATGCAGAGCCACACCTTGGAAAACTCAGGAGGAATCAGTCAATCAACTGAGTTGCTTCAAGGGGCATCTACAACCTCCAGGATCACACACTAGAATCAGATTCAAAACAAAACTTTGAAAATAAAATCCCCCAAAATATCTTCTTGTTGCCTCCGGATAGACCTGCACTCAGACATGAATAACTTTTGAACCAGAAAATATTTACTCAATCCAACCGTTGAGATTTGGCATAACTAGGTTTCAAACAACATATAAATTTTTTAGAGAAATCCAACGGTTCAAACTTGAGATATTGACCCCGTATTAGAGTACTTTTGTTGCATAGACCCGTGAACAGACATGTATAACTTTTGAACTAGACAATATTTTCTCAATCCAACCGTTGATAGTTTGCGTAACTAGATTTCAAATAACATATAAAAATTTGAGAGAAATCCAACGGTTCATTTAGGAGATATTACCCATGCACTGAGACTAATTTTCTGCAAACATACCGAATTCAACCCAAAACTAAAACTTTTTTTAATCTTCTGCAAACTATCAACTTTTTTCCAGTGAGAAGATAAGAAAAATCCGTTCAAAACTTAGACCATCGAAAACTTGCACAAAGACAAAATGAAAAAAAAAATATTCCATTTCTCTCCAAATTCGATTCCTGTCTTACATAGCCAACTGGCTCACCCTTAAAACTGACTTTCTTTTTCCTATTAAAGGATGTGAAACGTTTTCTTCTTATTTTAGAAAAGAAGAATGTCTTCTATCCAAAAAAAGGATAAGAATCTGAAACGTTTTTTCTACCAATATTAGACAGTCATTTTCTAAGTTAGGAATATTCCAAAAACTGCCTACTACCTATTATTGGATTCTAAAAATTATTAAACACTCCACCTACAAACTAAAAAAAAACTATTCTAATTTAAGATCCACACACCTAGTCCTAGGTGGCTATATCTGGAGAGCTTATCGAACTGCTACTCTAGGTATGCCACCACATGTAGGATGTTATTACAAACTTCAAAAACTAAAAGCATTTAAAACATAACATTAAATTCCCTATTACATTTTCAACAATGTTGCCTCCTATAGTGTTTCTCTTCTCTGCCACTGCAGCAGTGTTGGAAACTAAAGTCTACCAAGATAATTTGGGGGGGGTGGGTGTGAATCAATTATGCAATTAAAACAACTCTCAATATCCTTATTAATTTTGAAACATGTAAATAGTAGATGCAACAACCACATAAAGATAACCATACACAATAACACTAGATTTGTTAACTAGGGAAACCCTTGATAAGAGGGAAAACCCTGGTGGGAATCATACCCACAAGATGGTGTACTAATCTAAATGTTCCTTGTGAAAGGATGGACCATGTTAGGAGTCAACAAAATACAATCAGTGTATATGAGTCCATGTTAGGAGACTTTGAATACCTATTAGGAGTTTCCAAGATTGTTTGGAGTTGTCCCAACCCTTTTAGGAGTTGAAAGGAAGAAAAAAGGACCCATAGTCCAAATACCTTCAATACTATCCTCACTAAATAATATAAGTGTACATCAACAACTATCCAACAACAACTTCTTTGCCAAATACAGTTCCTTGTAAGCCTACTATGCCTCAAATGCACCAACCTCTTCTCTGATCCAAAAGATATTTTCACGTAAGTTCACATGATACAATATCACATATAATTATCTCAATGATGATTACAACCAACAAAAGCATATTTCCATTATACCAAGTCCTAGAATAGGTTATTGAGTTGGCCTTAAGGCTTTCCCAACTTACAATAATAATATAGAACCAACTTAAGATATTACATTACATGTTACATTACAAATCATTTCATAATTACAAGTAATTTGTCGACTCACAGTCTTCATAGCTCTTTACTCGTTGATCATCTAAATGTGCTTGATTAGTCGCAACATCCTCAAGATGTCTTCAACCCCTATCTAAGTTTTCTCAACCAGATTCCATCTTTGTTATGAGATACAATCCAAACATCAATGCTCGCTTTGTATAAACATTATCTAAATGATGACTCACTGAATTCATGATAACTCTATCAAGTCTTCATATTTCTATATGTGTTCTTAATTGTAGCATCTATACGTACTCTAAAACATAATCCGATGTGTGCATAAGATGAACTTCAATCCTTGAAACTATACAAAACCAAACTCTGCATGTTTCTCTACCAGTCTTTATAGAATATCGAGTATGTTGACATCAATGAAAAACCCTATCATGAATGCAACACATAACCTCTAAATAGTGTCTCTGACACTATTAGGATACTACCCTGTAGGAATACCATCAACATTCACACATAACCTCTGAATCATGTCTCCAAAACTACTAGGATACTACCCCATGGGAATACCATCAACATTCATGCTAACCATCTCCCCCTTTTGCATTGATGGCAACATAGATGAAAAAAATTTAAGTTGCATGAATACCAAATGTATTTGCTACAACCACTCCCCCATTCATGTTGTCCATGAATGTCATTTGTAATATAACCATCATGCACAAGGAAGGTGTTAATCTCCCCCATACATCAACATATTTTCAAATCTTCTTCGTCAATCAAATTTTAAATCAATCAACTCTTGAAATCATCTCCATCGATCAACGTGAATGTCTCAGGAACATCACTCCCCCAAAGGATAATCTCTTTTTAATCTACTTCATGTTGACATCAACTAATATACAAGGATTTTTTTTCATGTACTACTCTCTCCCAAACATACATATCAAAAAGATGTGTTTCATATGTTATTCTCTCCCCTGTTGACATCAATGACAAAGGTATTATTATGTCAATTCTCTACATAATATTTGCAATAAGCACAAGCGTCTAAAGACACTATTAGATACCAATTACCAAGAGTACTTCATGACTTGGCTCAAACATGGATACTCCCCCATGGTGGAAACATCAAGCATCCAATTTAGATAAAAGAAGTAGTGCTTTGTCACCACTAGACTGATGCAATATCTGCATCAACTACTCAAATTAGGTTGGGGCATAACCCCAAGCATACCTCTCAAGAACTGAAATGAGTCCTTCACTATATGTCTATTGTTAGCTCCTTTGTGCTAACATACTCCTATCTGATCTCTTTTCTGCAACTTTCTATCTGAAAAATTAATACTTGATAGATATATGTTTTGTCTTTGAATGTAAAACCCGATTCTTTGACACACTCATTGTACTTGCATTATTACAATGTATGATAACATGCTATGTAAACTCAATCCCAATGTCTTTCAACATTTTCTTCATCCATATAATCTAATTACAATTGTTTGTTGCTGCTACATACTCTATTTTTGTTGTACTCTCTGAAATGCAATCATGTTTCTTGCTTGGCCAAGAAACCAATCTTCTTCCCAAGAAAAATTCTCCACCACTAGTACTATTTCTGTCATCTACACTTCTTGCCTAATTCACATCAATGTATGCATATAAAGTAAAATCATTTGATCTGTCATACCATAATCCATAGTTGACCGTACCCTTCAAATATCTAAAAATTCTTTTTGTTGTTGCATAATGTGTCTCTTTAGGACCCACTAGAAATCTTGCCATAATTCTAACTACATTACCTATACCAGGTCTAGTGTGTCAAATATTACAATCCACCAATCATAGACCTGTACTTTTTCTACTCAATAGTAAGGGATTCATCTTTGCTAGATAATTTATGTCTAGTTACCATAGGTGTTCCACTAGGTTTACAACTTTCCAAACCAAATCTCTTCAATAATTATTTAAGATACTTAGCATGTGATATGAAAATACCATCATTATTCTAAACAATCTATAATCTCAAGAAATACTTCATCTCACCAATCATACTCATTTCAAATTCTTTCTTCATTTCTTATGAGAATACCTTACTCACTTCATCATTACCTCCAAAAATAATTCCATCCACAAATACCAAAACAATCAATAACCATTTATCATCTTTCCTCAAATACAAATTACTATCAACATTACCTTTCACAAATCCCAAATTTGTCAAGTGTTTTCCCAATCTCGCATACCAGGCTCTAGGTGCTTGTTTCAGTCCATACAATGCCTTCTTTAGTCTGCAAACCATATCATTTTCATCACTCAAAGGAAAACCATTAGGTTTCTCAATATATACCTCTTTTTTAAGTTCTTCATTTAGAAAAACTTTTTTTACATCAATCTGATAAACTTTAAAGTTCTTACTAGTTGCATGTGCCAAAAACATTTTTATTGCCTCTAATCTGGCAATAGGTACAAAAGTTTCTTCAAATTTAATTCCTTCTTGTTGTGAGCAACCTTTACATACCGATCTTACTTTGTTTCTTACAACTTCACCTTGTTCATTTATTTTGTTTCTAAATACTGATTTAATTCTAATAGCATTCTTATCTTTAGATCTAGGAACCAATTCCCATGTTTTGTTCTTCTCAATTTTGTCTAGTTCTTCTCTCATAACTTTAATCCAATAGTCATCCTTGCAAGCTCCAATAGAACTCTTAGGTTCAACTTGAGAAATTAAGCATACTTCTTCATGTACATTGTTTCTTGTCATCACTCCTTTGTTTCTACTTCCAATGATCTTTTCAGTGGGGTGGTTCTTTATCAAATTTGTGTTATGTGTCACCACTTTAACTCTAATTTCAGCTTTAGGTTCAAATCTAGGGTCGTCTCTTTGTTCTTCTCTCTAAATTTCATTTTCAAAATCAGTGTGAATCTTATAAAATAATTCCTACTCAAAATTTTCTTTGTTAGGCCTTGGATTAGTCTCTTCATTATAATTATAATCAAGTATCCTTCCCTAAATTCTAAATTTTTCATCAACTCTCACATTAGCTATAATGTCCCCTTTCTAGCATTCATAGCATGATGTTGTCGTTAGCCTATTTCCCCACAGTCCTGTAGGCTATCTAGGACATTAAAGGGGCTTAGAGGCCATTTGGCCTAGATAGTTTCAATTGCAGGTCTTTCTGAGGGGTTCTAGGGCAACTTTGGGCATACTTACTATTTATAGTAAGTCATCTTGCACATGGCCGGACATTCAGTCACAGTGGTATGTCGATGGTAATTGTTTAAAATCGACAGGAAAACTTATTTATCATTGATAAGATTTGTTATGCATTGATAAAGCCATTTTATAAAGTTAAATTTAAATATTTAACTTTATTAATGCATAGACTATAGTTTGTGGGAAATATTTAAAGTAAAAGAGTTCCCTTTATTTTTATAACACATTGGAGACATAAGGTACATAAAGGGAGTTATGTTTTATCCCACATTGAGAAAACGAAGGATTGAGCTCTTGTGAGAACACTATAAAAGAAATGGAAGAGCTTTTTTTTTGTATGCTTGGATGAAGATTAATGTTATGTTGCTGGATATCTGATTATCGGGCTTGGAGGACGGAATCCCTCTTTGCTAGCATTCTCTTCGCTGTTGGAAGACACAGTCAGGAGGATCAAGGGTGTTTTCACTTCAGGAAACACTCTGGATTTCATTTGGGGTGTTTGCATAAAGAAATTTACAAGGGTTTGAGGTGCAGATCTGAAGTTAGTTATTGCTATAGTGCCGCATGAACAGTATTTTGCTACAGTCGGCATGAACAATATTTTGCTACAGTACGGCGTGAACAGTGTTGGTATCAAGTTTACTTGTTTTTTTGGCTGATTAGAAGTTTGGAGGGCTGGCTGACTACATCTGCAAAATACTACGGTAACTAATTCCAGGTTTCTTCTGTCAAATTTTGATATTTTGCATAATAATTGTTGAATACAAGTCTGAATAGTTGTTGCAGCCTTTAAGGCAGCTGTAAGTGCACATCTACATTTAAAAATCACCCTTTTATCAGCAGATTGAAAGAGTTTCCAGATTTCTCATATACTATTGAATGTGTGTCAAGTGTTTGTGAAAATGTTATGATGTGTATTATGCATTTTAATGTCACTTCATAGTTGTTCGTAAATCTACTCATTGGAAAGCAATTTATTGAGGAAATCAACTTTATGAGTTTGCATACAAAGTGTTTGACAATATTCCTTAAGTTAAATTTCTGCAAGTCAAAGTTCAAATCAGGGGAGGATATTACAGTGGTATCAGAGCATAAAGTCCTGCCATCCTGTGGAGGTCTTATAGGAAATTTGGAACTAGCGGATAAAGGGGAAAGTGTTTGATGAAATGTCATAACACTAAAATCAGAGCATTTATGTTTGAGCATGCGACAGGGGCCTTATAATTTCCGCAATACCAGAGCAAGACAAAGTAGGAGTTCAGACCTGCAAAGCAAACAGTCTAGTTCATTCGTACAGGGGGGTATAGAATCCAGTCATACAGACACAACGGAGGTATTCTTTGATCAAGACAGCAATATGGGAGACCGAGATGACAGGAATACAAGATTAGGTGGAGGTGGGAATGTCGGTCCAGAGCCTGGAGAGGAAAGATTCTTACAGTTATTAGAGACCTTGGTACAGGGTCAGCGAGTAGCAAAACAAAGGGCACAGGAATAGAATCAGAGATTGGATCTTATGATGCAGATGATGGCTCGTCAAATGGGGTTGAATGCTAACATGGGTGGAGGAAATAATCAGAATGGTAATAATCAGAATGGAAATGATCAAGATGGGACACATAATGGAGATGAACAAGTTGGGAACAATTTCGACCATGCACCCCAGCGAGCTAGGACAATGAGTTCAAGGCCCATGATTCCTACATTTCCTCCTAGAGCTCCAGAGCAGCTCGTACCAGAGCCCCAGATTACTAATATACAAGACCAGTTGAGGAGAGATTGGGAAGTCAGAGGGCCAAATTTTACTGCTGCAATTACCTTTAGGGAGTATATGGATGTGCAGATGAAACATATGCCATGTGGACATGACAGGAACCAGAGCTATGAGCTACGGAAGAAAGTAGGGAGACTTGAGTTACCATATTATGATGGCTCAGGAAAGTCTACAGCAAGAGCTTGGGTTCAAAAGCTTGACACATACTTTCAATTGAACCCTATGCCTGAGGAAGAAGCTATTAAGTATGCAGCAATTCATCTGGATGGGTTAGCACACGAGTGGTGGCATCATGGTATGGTCACTATGGGACATGCACATATTACCTCATATGTGGAGTTTACAGAGAGGCTGATTGAACATTTTGATAGGAAGGATCTAGAACTCCATTTCAAGGAGTTAGCTCAGCTTAAACAGTGGGGATCATTGGAAACATACATTTCAGAGTTTCAGAAACTTGCAGTGTTAGTAACAGATGTATCTGAACGGAGGATACTAGTTTTATTTATGGATGGGTTAGCTGATCTGTTGAGAGGGTGGATTAAAGCTCTCAACCCTCCCACTTTGCAGGAAGCCATTAAGAAAGCTTGTGACATGGATTCCTCTTCATCTTCAAAAAATAAATTCCAGGCAAAGAGTTTCCCTTCAAGGAAAGATAAGGACAGGAAACCTTTTCATAAAGAGGTTCAGCCAACTAAGGAGGAAAGTAAGAGGTTGGACAATGAGACACTTAATGATCTCAGGAAGAAGAAGCTTTGTTTTCATTGCAGGGAGCCTTGGGATTTGTCACATAAGTGTCCATTGAAAGAAAAAGCTAAGCAAATGGAGTACTTTTCAGCCGAAGAGTCAGTAGATGGAGATTCAGAGCAGACATCCGAATCAGATGGAGATGATGATAGTTCTTCACAGGAGGAAGCACGTGGTGATAGCACGATAGCTCAGTTGTCAAGCATACAGGAGGCCATCACTTTCAGAGTTAGGGGAACCTTGGATGGACAGAGAGTTGTGGCACTCATTGATATAGGGGCGACACACAACTTCATTGATGAGAAGTTTGTGACACGCAAAGGGCTACATACAGAGGAGCATAGGGGATTTAAGGTGATGGTCGCCGATGGCTTCAAAATTGAATGTACCAAGAAAATCTCCAACTTACAGCTTCATTTGGGAGATTATGACATGACAGGAGATTTCTTTGTGGTCAACATTGGTGATCAGGATATGGTGCTTGGGATGAACTGGATGAAGTCTTTGGTAGAGTTTACATTTAACCTTGAGAAAATGGAAATGAGGTTTGAGGCAAATGGTAAGAAGATAGTGCTCAGAGGTTTGTCAGATGGGAGACTTCGAGTGGTGTCACTCAAGCGGATGCAGAGTTTCTTTAGACATGATCAGGTGCAGTGGGCAGTAGAGTTTAGAGTAATGCCTGAGATGACAGAGCATCATAAACTAGAGTATCCACCTGATGTACAAAAAATAATAACCAAACATACTAAGGTGTTTGGTGAGATACCTCCAGGGAGACCCCCGGATAGGGGAATCAAGCATGTTATTGAATTAGAGGAAGGGGCTAAGCCAGTTATCATCACACCTTACTGCCATCCAAAGAGATATAAGGATGAAATAGAAAAGGCAATTAAGGAGTTGATTGACATGGGGCACATACGGCCAAGAAAAAGTCCTTTCGCTTCTTCAGTAGTATTGGTGAAGAAGAAGGATGGTACAATGAGGATGTGCATTGATTATAGGAAGCTAAACAAGAAGACAATCAAGAACCGATACCCTATCCCGCGCATCGATGAGCTTATTGATGAATGGCATGGTGCATGCTACTTCTCCAAGATTGATTTGAGATCCGACTACCATCAGATACGGGTTAGAGAGGTGGATGTGGAGAAGACAGCTTTTAGATGCCACTATGGACATTTTGAGTTCTTAGTCATGCCCTTTGGGTTGACAAATGCCCCTGCCACTTTCCAGTCCTGTATGAATAAAGTGTTTAGAGATCAGTTGAGGAAGTTTGTGTTGATATTTTTTGATGATATACTGATATACAACCATACTTGGGAGGAACATTTGAAGCATATTGATACAATGCTCAGTATTCTAGAGAGGGAGTCATTATATGCCAAGATGAGTAAATGTGAGTTTGGGATGACAGATTTTCTCTATCTAGGGCATATTATTAGTGCAGGAAGTGTTCGGGTTGACCCAGACAAGATCAGGGCCATTCTGGATTGGCCACCATCGAGGAACACTTCACAACTCAAGGGATTTCTCGGGCTTTGTGGGTTCTACCGCAGATTTGTGAAGGGATTTTCACAGACAGCAGCACCACTTACAAATTTGACACGGAAAGATAGTTTCAAGTGGTTAGAGAGGGCTCAGGATTGTTTTGACAGGTTTAAGGAGCTAATGAGTACATGTCTTGTTTTAGCCATTCCAGATTTCACCAGGCCCTTTGAGCTGCAGTGTGATGCCTCAGGAGAGGGCATAGGAGCTGTTCTCATGCAAGACAAACATCCCATCGCATATGAGAGTAGAAAAGTATGAGGTGTGGAGAGAACCTACAACATCTACGACAAAGAGATGCTAGCAATCATGCACGCGCTAGCTAAGTTCAGGCAGTACTTAGTGGGAAGCCGGTTCACAGTAAAAACTTATCATAATAGCTTGAAACATTTCCTTGGACAGAAGGACCTTAATGACAGGCAACAAAAATGGGTGAGTAAATTACAGGCCTATGATTTCAACATAGCCTATGTCAAAGGGAAGAAAAATATTGTTGCAGATGCTTTATCTAGAAGGCCTCATTTGCTTATTGTTGAGATAGTCATGGATGATTGGAGAGAGATGATCTTGGTAGAATATGCTAAGGATAGTTGGGCATCTAGCATTATTGAGGGAGCTATTCAAGATAGTCGATACACTGTCATAAATGATCTGATCATCTACAAGGAAAGGATTTATTTAGCACCCGGGTCTGCTATGAAGCAGAAGATTTTGAGGGCATTTCATGATTCACCAATGGTAGGACATCCCGGATTCTTTAAGACATATCGGCAAGTTAGAGAGCGCTTCACTTGGAAAGGACTCAAATCAGAAGTGCTTCAGTTTGTAAGGGAATGCCCTATGTGTCAGCAGAACAAACAGGAACATTCTTTTCTGGGTGTTTTACTACAGCCCCTACCCATACCAGAGAAGAAATGGGATAGCATTTCCATGGATTTTATCACAGGCCTCCCCAAGGCATAGGGTCAGGATTGTATCTTTGTTGTGGTAGACAGATTGACGAAATTTGCACATTTCTTTGCAATTTCGTCTACATATTCAGCAGCACAAATAGCAAAACTATTTTTTCGAGAGGTATTCAGACTACATGGGATACCACGGAGCACAGTCAGTGACAGAGACATCAGATTTATGAGCCACTTTTGGCAGGAGTTGTTCAGGTTATGTGGAACAGAGCTCACTCCGAGTACCAGCTACCACCCCCAAACTGATGGGTAGACAGAGATAGTGAACAAATGGGTTGAGGGATACCTTTGAAACTACATTGCAGGAGAGCAGAAGGTTTGGGTGAAGTGGCTACATCTAGGGGAGTACTGCTATAATACCTCTTTCCATATGTCTATTCAAATGTCCCCTTTTATGGCACTGTACGGGTATGATGCTCCTAATTTTTTGGATTTGTTATTTGGGGGCAGCAGGGTGCCTAAGGCCAAGGATACTTTGTAGGAGTGTCAGGACATTATGCGATCCTTGAAGTAAAATTTGCAAAAGGCACAAAATCAGCAGAAGCAATATGCTAATCAGCACAGGGTTGAGAGGTCTTTTGAGGTGGGAGATATGGTGTACCTCATGTTACAACCGTATAGACAGTCCTCTCTCAAAAAGAGTGGAGTAGAGAAATTGAAACCACACTACTATGGACCGTTCAAAGTAATCAGGAGAGTGGGCGAAGTAGCTTATGAGTTGGAGTTGCCTGCAGACAGTAAAGTGCATAATGTGTTCCATGTGTCATGCCTTAAGAAGGCATTGGGTCACAATGTGGTGCTTTCAGTAGTATTGCCACCTCTTGATGATGAGGGAAAGCTTATCTTGGTTCCCGAGGCCATACTTGACTCCAGGGAGAGGGTGCTTCGCAGGAGGACTATCAGGGAGTATCGAGTGAAGTGGAGGAACCTACCCGTCGAGGATGCTACTTGGGAAAATGAGCAGATATTGCAGCATCCAGAGCTGAAATTGCTTGAGGACAAGCAATTTTGGGAAGGGTGGACTGTAATGTCCCCTTTCTAGAATTCATAGCATGATGTTGTCATTAGCCTATTTTCCCACAGTCCCGTAGGCTAACTAGGACATTAAAGGGGCTTAGAGGCCATTTGGCCTAGACAGTTTCAGTTGCAGGTCTTTCTGAGGGGTTTTGGGGCAACTTTGGGCATACTTACTATTTATAGTAAGTCATCTTGGACATGGCCGGACATTCAGTCACAGTGGTATGTCGATGGTAATTGTTTAAAATCGACAGGAAAACTTATTTATCATTGATAAGATTTGTTATGCATTGATAAAGCCATTTTATAAAGTTAAATTTAAATATTTAACTTTATTAATGCATAGACTATAGTTTGTGGGAAATATTTAAATTAAAAGAGTTCCCTTTATTTTTATAACACATTGGAGACATAAGGTACATAAAGGGAGTTATGTTTTATCCCACATTGAGAAAACGAAGGATTGAGCTCTTGTGAGAACACTATAAAAGAAATGGAAGAGCTTTTTTTTTGTATGCTTGGATGAAGATTAATGTTATGTTGCTGGATATTTGATTATCGGGCTTGGAGGACGGAATCCCTCTTTGCTAGCATTCTCTTCGCTGTTGGAAGACACAGTCAGGAGGATCAAGGGTGTTTTCACTTCAAGAAACACACTAGGTTTCATTTGGGGCGTTTGCATAAAGAAATTTACAAGGGTTTGAGGTGCAAATCTGAAGTTAGTTATTGCTATAGTGCCGCATGAACAGTATTTTGCTACAGTCGGCATGAACAGTATTTTGCTACAGTACGGCGTGAACAGTGGTGGTATCAAGTTTACTTATTTTTTCGGCTGATTAGAAGTTTGGAGGGCTGGCCGACTACATCTGCAAAATACTACGGCAACTAATTCCAGGTTTCTTCTGTCAAATTTTGATATTTTGCATAATAATTGTTGAATACAAGTCTGAATAGTTGTTGCAGCCTTTAAGGCAGTTGTAAGTGCACATCTACATTTAAAAATCACCCTTTATTAGCAGATTGAAAGAGTTTCCAAATTTCTCATATACTATTGAATGTGTGTCAAGTGTTTGTGAAAATGTTATGATGTGTATTATGCTTTTAATGTCACTTCATAGTTGTTCGTAAATCTACTCATTGGAAAGCAATTTATTGAGGAAATCAGCTTTATGAGTTTGCATACAAAGTGTTTGACAATATTCCTTAAGTTAAATTTCTGCAAGTCAAAGTTCAAATCAGGGGAGGATATTACATTAGCACTCTCAACAGTAGTCCTAGTTCTTTGATTAAAATATCTATATGCCTTACTTTTCAATGAATATCCAAAGAACATACCTTCATCACTTCTTGAATCAAACTTTCCCATATCATCATCTCTTTTAATGCAATACTCACTTCCAAAGATTCTAAAATACTTCAAAGAAGGTGTATGTCCAAACCAAAGTTCATAAGGTGTCTTATCAATACCTTGTCTAATTTGTACTTTGTCCATAGTGTAGATTGTTGTATTTACTACTTCTCTCCAAAATATCTTAGATGCATCATTTTCAAACAAAAGTACTCTTGATGCCTCTATTACTATTTTGTTCCCCCTTTTAGCTATCCCATATTGTTCAGGTGTCTTAGGTACTAAAAGTTGTCTCTTTATACCATTATCATCACGAAAATTGTTTAACTCATTTTAAGTAAACTCTCCTCCTTACTCAAAAATATAATCTTCAAACCAAATTCATTCTCAACACTACTCTTAAATATCTTGAATTTCTAAAAAACTTCACATTTTTCTCTAAGAAATGCTATCCATGTCATTATAGTGAAATAATCAACAAGAATCATAAAACAACTTTCGCCATAGAATGATCTTGTCTTTGTAGGACCACTCAAGTATGTGTGCACAATCTCCAAATTCACCGAGGTAGTAAATTTATTTGGAAATGATCTTTTCTTATGTTTTTCCATTACACACTCCTTACATGTAATGTTAGTATGTTTTACAATCTTAGGAAAATCTTTAATTGCAAATGTAGTAATGACCTTCACAATGTATCAAAGTTGATATGATAAAATCCCTTATGCCATAACCAACTATCATCCACCTTAGAAACTAAGCATGTCATCTTAGTAGGATTCAATTGAAATACATTAGCTCTTGTCCTTATACGAGTACCAATCAATGTACCATCTTTATCTTTGATAATGCAAGTCTTCTATGTAAACTGCAATTGATATCCCTTGTCCGCTAGTTGTCTAACACTCAAAGGATTATGTTTCAAACCATCCAAAAAGTAAACATTATCATTGTTAGTCTTTCCATCAAGTGTAATAGATCCTTTTCCTTTTATATGACAGGTTGCATTATTTCCAACTCTAACTACTCCTCCATCATAGCTATTGAATTCAAAAAACTTATTCATATCTCTAGTCATGTGATGGGAACAACCATTATCAATAATCCAATCAAATTTCTACTTTTCAACTTGTGATACGAGTGCTTTGTCTTCTCTAACTTATTTTTTTCAGGGCTTTCTTCCTTAATAGTGAAAAATCTTATTTCATCATTCTCATCATAACTTTTACTCTAGAATTCTTCTAGTCCAACATTGAATTCCTCTTCATTAGAAAAAAGTGAATCCTTACACATTCTTGATTTATAGGGCTTCTTAAACTTCTTTTCTCTCTTAGGTTATTTAGAATAATAATGACCAAGTTCATTACAAGTCCAAAACTTATAAATTTTGTTACTTTTAGGTTCTCTTTTCATAAGTAGGGTAAGTCCTTTCTCAATATTCTTGTCTTCATCCACTTTTGTTTTGTTTCTACTATTGGCATAATCTCCACTTGTACTACACTCCTTGTCAGCATAGGTTGAACACTTAATGCATTGAAAAAAAATTCAATTCTAGGTAATTCTCCACTCTGTCTCATCCACGTTTCTAAGAGTGTAATCTCCCAAGAAGAGTCTCTCTTGTAAAATTAGTTGTCAAGGGAACAAATTGTTTTATCATTTGTGTTGTCTATCTGTATGTAAGTGTCAAAGTCTTTAATATCTTCCATACAAATTCATCTTCAAATTTCTCTCCTCCACAAGTCTCAATTCCTATAACAATATCTGCTATTCTACCAAAATATCTTCTTACAGATTCATCTTCCTTGTGAAAGGATGGACCTTGTTAGGAGTCAATGAAATATAATCAATATACATTAGCCCTTGTTAGGAGACTTTGAATTCCTGTTACGAGATTCCAACCTCGTTAGGAGTTGAAAGGAAGACAAAAGGACCCACTGTCCAAAAAACTTCAGTACTATCCTCACTAAGTAATACAAGTGTACATAAATAATTGCCCAACAATAAATTCTTTTCCAAATGCAGTTCCTTGTAAGCTCACCATCTCTCAATTGCACCAACCTCTTCGCTGATCCAAAAGATATTCGTACCTAAGTTCTCACAATATAATATTGCATGAAACTAATGATTACAACCAAGGATAAACATCTATCCTTTATGCCAAGTCCTAGAATAAGTTATTGAGTTGTCCTTGAGGCTTTCCCAATTTACAATAATTATATAGGATCTACTTAAGCTATTACATTACATTTTACAATACAATATTACATCTTTTCATAATTACATGTAATTCGTCGACTCGTAGTCTTCATAACTCTTTAGTCGCTAATCATTTAAATGTGCATGATTGACCACAACATCCTCAAAATGTCTTCAACCTCTATCTAAGTTCACACCACCAAATTCCATCTTTGTTATGACATGCAATCCAAACATCAATACTCGCTTTATAGAAACATTTTCTCAAAGTCGCCTTCACTATTTCCATCATTACTTTGTCTAGTCTTCATATTTTTGCATGTGCTCTTAACTATAACATCTATAGATACTCTAGAACATAAGCCCATGTGCGCATAAGATGATCTTCAATCCTTGAACTGTGTACACCCAAAATCTATGTGTTGCTCTATTAGTCTTCACAGAATAACCAATATGTTGACATCAATAAGAAACTCTATCATGAATGCAAGACATAACCTCTGAATCATGTCTCCAACACTACTAAGATACTCCCCCATAGGAATACCACCAAAATTCATGTGAATAGGCCACCCTTGGAAAGGAGAATGAAGAAGTGGAAAACACATAAATTGGTGGGCCTAGCACATAATAGACTATAGAAGACATTCTTGATGATGTGAAACCACTTGAGGTACCATATGTGCCATTAAAAGTGGTCATTTAGGTTGAGGTAACACTTGTACCTAAGAAGGTTACAAGGAAGTCTAACAAGTTACCTCCAATTATTAATATTGAAAAATAGAGTAATATACAAGCAATAAAATCTTCTACAACTCCTAGACCTAAGGCCAAATCATAAGGGCCAAGTCCTAAGAAGCCAAAATTTACAAAGACCAAGGAAATTGAGAAAGAAAAAGAGAAACCTGAATCAAAGGAAAAGAAAGAGGATGACAAGAAATGGAAGCCAAAAATGAAGAAGATCACTAGTACAATTGAGAAGGGAGGAAAGACAAATCAGTTGGAGAAGTACTACAATAGGTATGAAGAGAATGACCAGAAAGTATTAGAAGATTCTACTATTAAATACTTGTTGAACTTGAAAAGGAATTTTCTAGAAATTAAGGGTAGTATTCCAAATGATTTATATTATAAATTGGATATAAGGAGATAGTTCACAATGCAACAAGATCATAAAATTAGAGAAAGGATATTACACAATCTTTGTACCTTAGTAACAATTGATGAAATAAAAGATATATTGAAAAAGACCAAGAGTAATATTAGAACCAAGATGATGGTAGTAAAGATTGCAATGAGATTATATGAGGAAATTGTAGAGGAAACAAAGAAAGATATTACAAAAGCATTGGATGAGATTAACTACAAGAGTGTACCTACACCAAGATCTAAAGGTATGCCTATTTTTTATCAAAATGTCACCATCAAAGGAAGCAAAAGATGTGAACAAATTCTTGAGCACAACACAACAACCTCATTTCTCTGTATGAAGTATCCTTATTCATTGAATCCCTCTCAAGAGAAAAATGAGAAAGAGAAATAAGACTTTTGGGAAGTTTCATCTCCACTAATGAAACTCATGAGTTTATGCTTGAAGCCCAAAATGAGGCTGAGGAAATAAGTGGGGATGAAAATCAAGAGAAGGAGATAGAAAAGAAGGAATACAAAGACAAAGTGATAGAGGAAGAAACTAGAAAAGTGAGCAATGAAGGTAAGCCTTTATTAATCACTATTGATTTAGTAGATCAAAGTGCATTCAAATCAGAATATCATTCTCCTTAGGTAGAAACTAGTAACATTGATCATATTGATAAGGATAATATTTCTATGGGATTTGAGATGATAGTGAGAAAGGTGAAAAGTCTCACTAAGAATCCCATTACATTAGGAGTAGCGACATTGTTGGAAAGTGATTTAAGAAAATAATTTGTTAGCATAGATAAGGAAGGAGACTATGAGTCCTATAAATGAGGAAGCATTGATGAAGATATCTATGATTGCCTTTATTAAGGGAAAGGAAAGATCCTAGAAGAAGACTAAAAAGAAGGAAATGATACTTAGTAGAGAGTTGGACAAACTAAACAAAGTACTCCCTATGTAAATGGCTTTTTTTAGAGCAATGATGTTGTGGAAAATATGGAATTGGTTCATAATGAATTTGATGTTGATTTTCAATCATTGAGAAAGTGGAAAAATATAGGAAAGAGAAGAACTAAATAGTAAAAAAAATCACAAAGGTATGTTGTTATATTGCAAATGATGTTAAATCAATATATGAACACATCAAGGATATCAAAGATTTTAGCTCCAAGGAAAAAGAAGTATATATTCACTTAATAAGATCAACTAAGCATGTAAATGATGTAGATAAGTATATAAAGGAAGAAGAAGACAATTTAAATAAGTTAGAAGTAGTTTATGAGAAGTCTGATAAGAGTTTAATAGATTTTAATAAGTTTGTTAGTAAACTGATTGACAAAATCAATATTCTTTAGAGAGAAAGGGACAAAGTCATTAAGATATTTGCATATAGGGGAGGCTTATTAACTCCTCATTTGGAGATTATGTAGAAAGAGACAAATTTGCTAGAGTCATCCAAGCAATTCTATCCACTATTTAGACGAAAAAATTTAGAGGTCGTGGAGATAGAAACATATGCCTTGTGTGGTGAGATTAAGGTACCTAAAAATCTAAAAAAGACACTAATTTTGGTGCTTTAAAAGTAATTTTTACGGATGCATTAAGGTTTGTGTAGTTTATCGTTGTCCTTGATGCAAAATTTTTAATTGTCCATAGCATTTTGTACCTCAGCTTTTCCATTGATGTCAAAGTGGCAATAGTGTAGTGAAAATTGAGGAAATATATATAATAATGTAAGGAGTACAAATAGAGTATAATATTTTGATAAGTTCCATTTTTGTATTGACACATAGTCATTTTCACTAAGTGTTGCCATCAATGCCAAAGGGGAAGATTATTGGCAAGTGGTTAGTAATGAAGGCACAAATATTTGCATTAATGGAAACATAATAAGTTGATAAGTCACTTGTTCAAATAATTAATTTTGGTAGAAAGCGTTCATAAAAAATGCTTTTAATATAATGCTAGAAAATAGTGTATAGTTAGATAGTTTTGAATAATGAGAACATGATATTGATTAGACATGGATATTGTTACTCGTAAATTATTTTTAGTGTTTTAATTAGAGTCACATTATGGTGAAGAGGAAGATTGGTGAATACAAGTCATAGAAGTCAATGAACCTAGATAAAGAGCAAATATAATGTTATTGAACAGAGGCAAATACTGAGTGAAGTATACGTCATCAAATAGAATGATCATTGAGCATAGTAATAATCAAGCAATACGGTAGCCAAGAAAATTGTAATTGAGCATGGATAATACCAAGAGATAACATGTCTAACCAAACATACAAGTTAGTGTTTATCGAGCAACACAGGATGAATATCCTAGTTTATAAATGCACTAAATTTCATGTAGTTGAATCCTACCGAGCTAGGAAATATTTTACAAAGATCGAGGAAATTTTTAGGTAATATTTATTGGGATTGATGCATGATTTTATGGATCCCAAGGCATAAGGGTAAACCAATGAAAATAAAGCACAAAATATTGGAAAGGAAGAATGAATGAAGGTCATTGATTCATTTGATCAAGCATTCTAGAACACTCCAAATCCTAATTAGGTCTGGTATGATGGAAGCCACAAGATTTCTTTACAACAATGGATCGAGATCATATTTGAAGTTGTTGAAGAGTTGGAGAAATGATAGTTTGAAGATCTGACTAAGATATAACTGAACATAGCTACTGAGCAATTGACAAGGACATATTGGGTGAAATCCATCATAATAAGGTGATATATCAATATAGAAAAGATTGGATCTGATTAGGCAAAGTAAATTGCATACTATCAAATCACTTTATTGTTACTTTCTTACCATTGTGGCAGAAAATCTCCTAATAGAGTGGACTTAACAATCTTATTGTAAAATCTCCTAACTAAATGCACACTTGAAGAAAATAGGTATTTTTATTACTCCTAACAGGGCCCAAGTCACCAGAAGTGACATTATTGTATACTTTAATTGAGAAATATTTATGTTGAAGTGGTGAATATTTTGTGGGTGTCATCCCCACTGCAATTTTCTCTCTAACTAAGAGTTTATACATGGCCAAATGATTGTGTCAAATGTATTGATGAACGTTTGTGATGTGAATACTAATATAGTTGTTAGATTTGATTAATTTCATTTTGGAATTTTTTTATCAAGCTTATGTACACAAAGCAAATGAGAATGTTCAAAGGGTGAATTTTTTTTAGGGTTTTAAAGTTTTAAAGGTATTGATTCACCCCCCCTCTCAACACCTTACCTTTCCTTAACATTCCAACAATTGGTACTAGAGTCAGAGTCCCTTCTTAAAAAGTTTAACCCCTTTAAGATAAAACATCTTAAGAGATAGAAAGGTATAGGCTTGATAAGTTGATTGAGAACCAAATATTGGATCTAAGGATTGCTTTAGGTTAGATCAATAAAATGAAAGAGAATATGAAGGAATCATTAAGTAAAAGGAAGTAATTAGCACACAATAGAATGACACATAATATTAGGAAGAAGAGTTTGAAGAACTATCTAAGAGAAGCATGTGCAATGAATCCAAAGCTTCTATATTAGATCTGACGGAAAAGAACTAAATCCTAACTATGCAGGTAAAATCAATGAAGAAATAACAAGAAGCTCAATCTATGAGAATATGCGAAGTCCTAGAATAAAAGCGGAAAGTTGAAGATGACAAGAGAATGGATGAAGAAGATAAGAGGAATATGACTACAAGAATGATGAGAATGATGTTGAAATACAATGGTTGATAGAGAACCAACATTACATGGTAAATCAACTCCTCAATATTAATCATGAGATTGGTAGAAAGATGGAATAAATGATTGGATTAAGGTCAAAGTATGAACAACTAAGAAATGAGATGAAGACTTAGAAAGAAACCAATGATCGACTAAGTATTAGAAAATTGGATGAATAACTAGGAAGTTAGAGAAGACCAAGAGATACCATTGGACTAGTCTATATTGAGCATTCAACAATCGAGCAAGGAGAATCATCAAAGAAAGATGAGGATAGGAATGTTTATGCAAACTAAAAACTAAAGAATCCAACATGTTATCATTGTGGAAAACCTGGTCACATAGCCAATGTTTATAGGAGCAAGGTTAGTAAGACTAATGTTATCCTTTTGAATCCCTCTCTTGAAAAGTTAATTGAAGACAAACTCCAAGGTTCTGGGTGGGTTTTTCAATTGACTAGGTAACTCAATTGAAGATAAATATGTATGCTTACGAGGAGGACTTTGCTGGTTCAAACCAATCTTGATAATATGTTGTTGTTTAAAATGTAAGCACAAAATAGATATTTTGTATTTTCCTATTTTACGATGAATGCGATCTACAAATGCAACTGTATGAATTCTTATATTGACCAAGTGTTAGAAAAGAAAATAACAAAGATAGAGTAATGAGAGATTTTTTTTAAATAACTAAAAGGGAAATTCCTAATGGACATAAACCAAGGTAACAAAACATCTGTGAATTAAATTATCAAAAGGATCGGGTAGGAATCCAATGAAATTAGGAGCATCACTTCCTCAACTCCATTAATGCAATCATCAATGGTAACTCAATAATAACCAAAAGATATTTCACATTTCATCAAATTGCAAGGCCACAAAAAATTTTCTCATGCAATACAAGGTGCTATGCAAGAACAAACATGATACTTTCTCCAATTCATCACAACAGAGGAATTTGTTAATACAAGGAAAACACCATAACTAAAAGATTGCACAATCAAAATAACACAATAAAACCACAAGCTCTGTTATTATTCATGAACATGCATTCACAAGAGTAACAGACTTCGACAAGAATAGCTACACTTAGAATGAGAGCACCAATGGCATATATTATTGCATCAAAATAATGGCTAGGAGTACATATTACATTGATGTATTTATAATAAATTATCTCCTCCCTTTGTGTTAGGAGTGAGAGTTCTTCAAATGTGTCATGCCCAAAATTTGGGACAAAAACACACCAACATTTTTTTAAAGGGCAACGACAACTATGTTAACACACATCCTGACATAAATGAATATCATCATCAAATACGTTGAGGGAGAGTGATAACAACATACAATTAATTTTGAGTTATAGGGTCTAGATACATAGTTGATTTTATATTATATTACATGAGGGATGCAAAGTCGGTATCCAATCATACTACACTAACTCAAAACCCATAAACCAAAGTGCTACAGGAGCCCCCTAGTTTGGTTTGATTATATTGATTTCTTGAACCATAGTTGAAGTATGACATCATGTTTGGGTAGCTTTTAGCATTTTCCAATATCTTAAGTTAAATTTGAGTTGGATAGGTTTAGTTTTCAGTAGAGTCAGAATCTCAAGTTTTCACCTTCTGTCATGAGCGTGGGAGCACACCTCAACATTGTCACATTCAGGGTTCCAACCCTATTTAATAGTTTGATAAACCTTACTTAACTATAGTATCCCACATCATGTGATTTGATTAGTAACATAAGTTGTATTAAATTTAATCCTCTACTAAACACTTATTACATTTCACTAGGTCAATCCACTAGAGGAAACTTATTCTACATTTAAAGGTTAACCTTCCATTATATACTAGTATTTAATTCTAGTTATCATCGTAACCTATTTAGAACTAAATAAAGTGTTAATCATTTATGATTAAAGTCACTCTATAATTTAATTTTTATCCTCCGACATAACCCTAAGGTAATTATCGAGTTACCTATTTACTCATTGAGGGTTTTTGTAAAAATAAGTCCATTGCTTCATCCTCGTCCATTGCCAAGCATAAGAGTCCTAATCCCATTATAGGAAAAATGGATGAGAGTGTTAAAAAGATAACAAAGGTTAAACTAAAACCCTCCAATTCTCCAAGACATATTGAGGAAGAGGACACTGAGGTGGAGAGCATTGATGGCTCTGATAAGGAGGCCCCTGAGGAAGAGGAGGGGACTGATGCTAGGGAGTTTAGCTCTAACCTGGATGGTTACCCGAACTTGAAAGACAATAATGAGGAGGGGAGAGAGGAAGATACTATGGAGGTGAATTCGGAACAAAGCAAGTCTGATAATGAGGACACTCATCTCGAGTCTGGGAAAGGTGACAAAGAGAAACAAAATAATGATTTAGCCATTTTGAGTGAGGAGGAAAACACAAGGAAAACTTCCATTCCTCTAAAGAAGACTAAGGGACATGATAAGATGGGACAGAGCCACCATACTCAAGAGGAGTCTGGTGAGATGGAACTGTTGGACGAGGGAATTTATATTGATAAAGATGGCCCTGCTCAACACACCATTGTTGATGATGTGGGTGACTCCCCGGAGAGGGAAACCAGTCTTTCCTTCCTCCATTCTGCTAAACAAAAAGTTGACTCTTTCCTTCAGGTCGACTCCCGGTTATATAATGAAATAATGGGGCTGAAGAAGAAAGTGGATACATTGCAACATAACCAGGAGGCTGATCGAGCTATTATTCAACACATGGAGGTGCAAATGGGAGATATCCCAAAAAAACTAAAGGACTACAAGCAGAATCTTAGACTGCTCATCAGGGAAAGTGGAACAAAAATGGAGCAAGTTACCTCAAGCATCTGTGTAGCTGCGGCAACTCTGGGTAAAAGAGTTAATGAAGGAACCATTTCTTCGGAGGGCCCAAGCAAGAGGACAAGACATAGTTCAAGGAAAAAAGCTTTGATTGATGCTGCTTCTTCAGCTGCTAACTCCATCCAAGATACGGCTAAGATTGGTAAGGAGGCTGTGAAGATTATTATAGAATTGCAATAGTTTCCTGGGTCTTCTTTTCTAGTCAGGTTCCTGTGTAGGTCCTATTTGTTGGCTGGTTCTTCTAGTTCCTATGTTTGGTCTTGGTTTCTGGATTTTAGTTTTTTTATATATACTGTCGATTCCAAGTCCTTGTAAAACCTAGGTTTATAATCTGGACTTTAATAGTGGTTTTAGATCCCTGTAAAACTTGATTTTGATGCTACTTTTTAGTAGGTTTATGGACTCTTTCCTTTTGGTTAGCATGCTTTTTCCTTTTTTGAGGATGTAAAAGGGTTTCGGGGTCCCTTCAAAACCTGTTTTTACCGTAATCTAAAACTATCGAGTTACCTATGCAATCCTTTTTATATCACTTTTGATCCTTAACATTAGAAACATCAAAACTATTAAAACCCATAATTAAATACATGTTATTGTGATGAAACATCACTAAGTATTTTTCCTTAATAAAATAATATGAATTCAAATAATACTCTATCATAAATGAATAAAAACTAAAGCATAACCTTTACTTCCTAAACATACACTTCTAATCCTTACACTTACCACTTATCGCCCACTCACTAACTATAAATCATCAATTGTGATTATTAACTTTAACATGTAAATCACTAACTTTGCTAAACCACTAACCCAAACAAACAACTAATTAGTAACTATTTATGAGTTAGAAATGAAACATACTTAATACTAACTCATAAATAATTACTAAACAAAAATTAATTACTACTAACTTGACCTAACCCTACCCAACACCTACTAACCCCTACCCCTTACTTCTTACTGTCATGAGCCCAAATTTAAGGATATATGAATATTCGAATAACGTATTATACAATGATAATAATTAAGAATAATAATATTATAATATATTATAGTAGTGATATATTTGACAATGTAAAACAATATATAAGATTATAGCATAATTGTAATATAAAATATTATATTAAATAACAAATAAATAATTTGATTATAAATGATATCGAACACTAATAATGATTTTATAATGTACCTACATTGGATAATATTATAATATAATTGAGAATTATATATTATTATAAATAATATATAAAGATAATATTACAATGTAATAGTATTAAAGAATAATGATATTACTAATATTATTAATATAATATATATTATGTTATAATTACATTATAGATCGATTAGATGATAATATATCTAACTATTATCACATTGGATATAAATATTATTAATAACTAAAAGTGATAGATTGATTAATTAATCAATATAATATTATATCGAATATGGTACAACCATTAATATGAAATGTTAGTACAATATAAATATACAAATATAAAAGTAAATAGTCTAATATTATGTAATATATATCATTAATATAATGATATGAAATAGAATTTTAATAATACAATAAATAAATAAATTGTAAAAATTGGAAATATAGTTTATTATATATATAATAATAATCTATTAGAAATATTAAATGATTTATAAACACAATCATCCTTAAGAAGAGTTATTAAAAGATAATAATTATACGACTATACATAGAACAAACCATTATATAATATTATGTAATTATTAAATATATATTATTATAATTGATATAATGTATATCATATATTATAATCTAAAATATAAATGAAATAAATATCGTTAAAAGTATATACTATATATGAACTAAATATAATGTTATCATGTGTAAACTAATTTAATGTATATGACCGGTGACTCTTACTAACTGTTGCAACCATATAATCTATAAGAATGGGAGATATAAGATCAACCTAATTTTGGATCAATATCGAGAACCAAAAAAAGAAAAAAGGTAGCATTAGTACCAAGAATGGGTATTCTAATAATTTGAGTAATAAACAAGGTGGAAGCAATGGCAACACCATGTAACAAACCCCAATACTCTTTGAGAATCTG
This sequence comes from Cupressus sempervirens, assembly GCA_028749045.1. Lineage (NCBI taxonomy): Eukaryota > Viridiplantae > Streptophyta > Pinopsida > Cupressales > Cupressaceae > Cupressus > Cupressus sempervirens. Next base: position 224,733,487 of record CM053787.1, on the reverse strand, counting down.
TACAAAGATACAATCAGTGAACTGGAATAAGAAATCAAGAAAAATATGGAAAGAGGGAAACAGAAAAAAGGAAAATCATAAATAAACAATGGACCCCCAAAAAAGGTTCATTACAAATGGTATCAGAGCTGTGATCTTGCCATCTTGTAGGATAAGGACAAAAATATATATATATATATATAAGTACTATTAAAAGTTACAACATAGACAAAATGATCCTACTTTAAGATGGTATATCAGAGTAGGTTGCTGATAATAATCTTGAGATAATTGTGATCTATTAATTCATGCCTAAGTTCTGTGTATACGAAAAGATTGAATATTTGTGGTAGAAGGTCTGAAGACCAATCCTTCTTCAAACAGATCAAATATCTTCCTTCATTAGGTCAAATATTGATACAAACTCTTAAGAAGGTGAAAGAAATAAAAAAAACACTCCTTTGAAGGCGTTGGGTCTTCCAGGACGAATCATTGTTATAAAAGGAAACTGGAAATAAAGTCCGAATCACCATGCAGACTAATTCTACAGTATGAAGATATGCAAAATCTTACTTCAAAACATACAACTCTATACTTGACCAGATCCATATCATGGTCAATCTATTTCATCATCCTAATCTAGATACATTATCTCTATGCCCAAATTATACAAAACTCACTGCCTTAGTTCTTTGACCATAGCTTGTTTACCTCGCAGTCAAATGATGACATTAGAAGTGCCACAGAATCTAATATTGCACCTTGGCATCCTGTTCATATTTATCATGGCCAATACAAGCACACAATACATCCAGATATCACCAACTATTTGACTTGTCAAACCAGTATCTGCTATGAATTCATTTGGCATGAGTGGTAATGGCAGAAAAAATAAAAAGTGACTGCAGGCAAGACACAAATAAAGAGAGATTGTTTTCACGTTCATGGAAGTTTCAAGGATAATCTAGTTTATTTGCAACGTCATAGGAAAGCAACATATTTAAAATAGTAAGATTCGATTGTAGTATCGTTTAACCAAAAATTTACGAACAATCACTTTATTTTACAAAGAATTGTGCTATATTCAATGGAAGCCATTAAAGCAAACAGAAAAGAAGTAGGAAGCTTCTAAAATGACCAATATAGGCCACAGACCCTTATAGTTGACTCCTGATGCATATTGAAGACTAGTAATAAAGTACCAAGTTAAGCGATATCCAACACTTGGAGATTCAAAGCCTTGGACGTATAATACTAGCAATTCAGATCATTAATTAAAGAGGAAACAAGCACATCGAAGGGATTCAAACCTGATTTCTGATGCCACTCAGCAGCGAGTTCATAGACATGCACTATAGTTTCCACATCATCACCATTCACATGGAAGATGGGAGCATTTTGAGCTTTTGCAACTTATGTACAGTTTTTTGAAGATCTCCCTGATATGTTACAGTGACACATAATCAAATTTTTAATTGAATTGGCAGTCCAAATATTCTACGCTGTCACAATGAATGGAACACAACCTGTGAGAGGAGAAGCAGGTTTTGATGCAAACTAATGCAACCAATTTCCTTCCAAAGATACAAAAAAGCTTGAAAATATTAGTAACAAATACAAATTATATTCCAAAGATTACATTCCTCTTACTTTTATATATTTTGTTTTCGGCACTATGCAAACATGATCGGAATTGCAATTCACGACAGGTTATACCTGCAAGTACTTAAAGTATCTCCCTTGGGAATGGGAAATTGGAAATGGAAAGTTGAAATGCAGCTATGAATGCATTTTAGCAACAATTTTCCCCCTGAACAACACCAGACGAAGAAATCAGTAGGTTCACAACAGTTTTGTGTAGGTAAAAGTTGCAAAAGTGGAACCATCTCTTGAAAATCACGTCACTGCAATCGGTCAGACCACTATAAATGCAAAAATGATAATATAAATTTATAAAAACTTTTTTCCAGTTCTATCCAAATATTACACATTAAAGACTGGGCAAGTTTATATATTTTGCAAAATACATAAATGGGTGAAATGATAAATATGTTCTCTTTTACTTTAGATCAAGGCCACAGATTAACTTACAAATAAGAAATCATATATTGATGAATCATAACACCTTGGTTATGAATCATTCAGAAAAGGTATTGAGTCTCGAATTTTCATATATGATATGTGATGATTAAATCATCCCTAGAATGGTTTTGTAAGCCAAGCTACATTTTTTCCCATGTCATTAATTTGGTGTGTAATTGTGTTAAATAAGATAAATTTATTGACGTCCAATAATAGATCATAAAGGGTCAAAGGGTCAAGAAATCCTAATAATTAATAAAGTGGACATGAAGTACGTGGGTAATTAAATATTACCTTGATGCAAAAGATATTGTTATAGTGGCAAGACTAGGACCCGATGATGTGGTTCCAATTGAGGTACCTTGAATAGAAAGGTAAGTATTTATTCATCTCATTATTACTAAACTCTCATGTTTATAATATTTAATATAGGGTGGAAATTTGTTAGAATGAATTGTATATAAATTAAATATTGGTAAAGATTTAGATTACTAAATATGAGTTACTCATTATTGATAAGGAAATAAAATGTTGGAAAGATATGTATTAAAGTATATATTTCAATTAGATTATTATATATATTGGAATTATTTATTGTGCAAAATTATTTATTCTTAAGTATGATATAAATCTTTCTCTTATTTCTTGTATTTCTCTACAAGCACTTGCTTTGATCTTTCTTTCGAGTATGTCTTGAAGAAAAGGTGATATTGATATCAGATTCAGAGGGAGTTTTAACACTTCCAAGGTAAAGGAGCCTAAAATTTCGTCAGAGGCAAGCTCATAAAGAAAGGGAAATACACAAAGGTAAATTATTAGTATTTTGGTACATCTCCGTGATTGACCTATTCTCCCAAAGCACTTAATTCACATAGAAGTAGGGAACTATTCAGCAAAAGTGGTTGAATCTATAAGGATCATTAAGGTAGTTAAGAGTAAATAATGGATCAATATCCTATAATCACCACTTCAACACATAAGGGTAATGAGGTAAGATATATATTTTGTGCATATATTGCTATGAAATAATTGATAGTGTCTTTCTTATTACTGAGACATTTGTTATTATATTGAACAGTCTGTCAGTGATTCTAGTTACAAAGAAATGAAATCGGAATATATAATAAAAATGAAATATAAATAAATGTCGATTTAAGGAAAACATAGTAATTAGAATACATTTCAATTATAGTACAAAGAGTCTGTCTCTTATCCAAAATTACGTAATCTTAGATAGGGAGTTGGTGGGGGGAAAGGCAGAGTAATTTCGAGCACTTGTCGAATACGCTTGGAGCTTGTTTCACGCGCCCTCTACACCATCATTCTACCATCAAGATGATCGTAACAAGGAGAGAGAAGGTTGTTTGTGTACTATAAGAAGAAATCTTTCAAATGAACTAAGTAAACTAAATTTAATACTCATCTTCTCATCCACATTATGAAATTCTAAGATAGGGAGTTGGTGGGGAGAAAGGCAGAGTAATTTCGAGCACTTGTCAGATACGCTTGGAGCTTGTTTCATGCACCCTCTGCACCGTCATTCTACCGTCTCAGAATGATCATAATTAGGATAAGAGAAGATGACCTGACACTATGAGGAGAAATCCTCCATGGAAACCAATAAATTAATGTTAATACTCAACTCCTTACGTAACTTAATAGCAGAAAGGATCATAGGTTGTTTAAATTTGATGATTTCCTAATTTATGCCTAAAATTGAATATTAGGTTAAAGATTAAAAATGGGTCATCACAATTGATTCCTTCCAAAGGATTATGTAAATGAGAAAAAGGAACACCACAAGACTCATCTTTCTTTAGAACTATTATATGCTAATAATTATTTGTGTTGCAGGTCCATGATCAAAAGGCGTATTAGGGAAGTATATTTTATAAATCATTTCCTTTACTCTACTTCATTATGAAAATTAAATTATAAAGAATCAACAAAGAATGTATGATGTGTCTGCATCGTGTATGCTTCGTGCCTTCATTGCATCATCTGTCTTCATTGTGTATGCTTTGTGTTTTCATGCACTTATGTGTGTCTACTTTGTGTTTGCCTCGTGTCTTCTTGCGTTAATGTATACATCGTGTCTACTTTGTGACTTTATGCATTAGTGGTTTATACATTGTATATATCTATATTTCATAATCTTGTTAGTATAATCATTATTTTAATAATCCAAATAAAAATGATCAAGGAATAGGCCATTGATCTTTAAGTTGAGGGGAAATTAGGAATTGCTTGAGGGCAAGCAATTTGTGGAAGGGCGGACTTGTCATGAGCCCAAATTTAAGGATATATGAATATTCGAATAACGTATTATACAATGATAATAATTAAGAATAATAATATTATAATATATTATAATAGTGATATATTTTACAATGTAAAACAATATATAAGATTATAGCATAATTGTAATATAAAATATTATATTAAATAACAAATAAATAATTTGATTATAAATGATATCGAACACTAATAATGATTTTATGATGTACCTACATTGGATAATATTATAATATAATTGAGAATTATATATTATTATAAATAATATATAAAGATAATATTACTACGTAATAGTATTAAAGAATAATGATAATACTAATATTATTAATATAATATATATTATGTTATAATTGCATTATAGATCGATTAGATGATAATATATCTAACTATTATCACATTGTATATAAATATTATTAATAACTAAAGGTGATAGATTGATTAATTAATCAATATAATATTATATCGAATATGGTACAACCATTAATATGAAATGTTAGTACAATATAAATATACAAATATAAAAGTAAATAGTCTAATATTATGTAATATATATCATTAATATAATGATATGACATAGAATTTTAATAATACAATAAATAAATAAATTGTAAACATTGGAAATATAGTTTATTATATATATAATAATAATCTATTAGAAATATTAAATGATTTATAAACACAATCATCCTTAAGAAGAGTTATTAAAAGATAATAATTATACGACTATACATAGAACAAACCATTATATAATATTATGTAATTATTAAATATATATTATTTTAATTGATATAATGTATATCATATCTTATAATCTAAAATATAAATGAAATACATATCGTTAAAAGTATATACTATATATGAACTAAATATAATGTTATCATGTGTAAACTAATTTAATGTATATGACCGGTGACTCTTACTAAGGGTTGCAACCATATAATCTATAAGGATGGGGGATATAAGATCAACCTAATTTTGGATCAATATCGAGAACCAAAAAAAGAAAAAAGGTAGCATTAGTACCAAGAATGGGTATTCTAATAATTTGAGTAATAAACAAGGTGGAAGCAATGACAATACCATGTAACAAACCCCAATACTCTTTGAGAATCTGTACAAAGGATACAATCAGTGAACTGGAATAAGAAATCAGGAAAAATATGGAAAAAGGGAAACAGAAAAAAGGAAAATCATAAATAAACAATGGACCCCCAAAAAGGGTTCATTACACTTACCCATTGATGTTAACCTTGGGCGACTTCCCAAGTGGGGTGCACTACCCTATGTAGTTGTCATGTTGCCCAAGCTATCAACGTTGGTCTCCCTTAAGGATGTACGCATGAGATGGGAGGCAAAAAGGTGGTTTTCCATAATACATTCGAACACATTCCCCCCTTATTCCATGTACCAACTAAGGATTATGTGTGGAGTTTTGTGAACAACCTTCAATGCATGGGGTAGAGAGGATGGGGGTGTATGGGGAAGCGTGAAGGTGGTGGGAAGAACAACCACATTGGAGATAAGGTAAAGTTTCAAATTTCATTCTTCATTTTGCATTTAGTGCATGTTAGACTTGTGATCCCTTAATCCAATTCCCCATGCATGTGTACTCTCCTTGCAGGGTGGGGTGATGTCACCAAGTGGAACCCATGTGGAGGTGAAAAAGGGGTATTCAACACACATGGAAGAAGGGTCTTGCAAGTGGAGTAAATTAGGTGGAGTGATAAGTAGAGGGATAGTTTAAGAGTTCAAAAATGTAGTTTAGATATTTTTCTTTCTTTCTTTCTTTCTTTTAAATTGAAATTTCAAAAGAATTTAAGGGAGTATATTTTCAATAATATTCCCTATTACTTTTTCTTTGGATGAATTAAATTTTACTATGTATATTTTCCAGAGAACATTTTTCTCTCTCAATAGGTGAATTTTCTTAAGTCTTTTTTTTCTTCTTCTTCTTGTAATTGAGTTTAACTTCTCATATTTAAATCAATTGTATTAATGCATGGGGTAAACAATTAGACTAGAGATGGTATCCTAAGTATAATATTCAAATGTTTTATATGGGTCTCATTAACTAATATTATATCCAATGAATCTATTAAATTAATTAAGATTGGATACTATGTAAAATATCAATTTCAAATGTGGATTGAACCATGAACTAACTTACCTCCTTATTTTTTGAATTTGATTCTACATTGTAATTTCATGAAAATGCTTAATAAAACAATCTTTCATTCTTTCATTATTGATACCAATTACAAGGGTTGGATTTTCAATATGATATAAATCAAATGTTTAAACAAACTATATCTTCTATTTCCTTAAAAGACAAAAATCACAATGGAAGAACTATTGGAACATTATAATAAATCAATTAATCTTTCCTTATATAAGGAGTGATCATTTTCTATTAATGAATATGCAAATACTACTTTTAGCCAATCTCATACATTACAATAAGCAAAACTCTATTTATTTTTTAAGATTGAAATCTAAGATTTCAAAAGGATGCATTTTGAAATGAACTAACTTTTGACACTATGTTATTCGAATGCACTTTGAAACAAGAATTTAATTGCAATCAATTTGAATCTTATCAAAATATTATACATCTGGTTCATGGAATAATCTCTTTCTTGTTTTTGAAAATAAACACCTACAATATTGAATACATTTCAATATATCATAATGAAGTTATGAATTCTTTCCTTCAACACTAAAATACATTTCCTTTTCCAATACAAGGATGCAAGATGTAATAAGAATTTAGCACTAGGAGAAGTCTCCAACAATAGGGTGACTCAAGATCTACACCAATAATCCATTCCAATATTGTTCCCCTATTCGAATCCATCTGATATCTACAAACACACACAAGGATAACCATGGAGATCTCACCTCCCAACCTAGGCCTCGATGTGAGGCCCCACCTTGGGCTTAGGGGAACTAGTAATTAACTGGGTGATAATCATAATAGACACAATGACTCACTCAACACATAGTTCCCATCCAAATTTTGCACAATAGGTTCCATATTGAAACAAGACTAGGGAGAAGGTGGATTTTTTCTAGGTAGGAGATGTCAATCACAAACACAAATCACATGCCTCTTCCAAGGCTAACAAATCACAATGAAATTTTATTCTTTCTCTCATTATTTACCAAAATAAAATCAGCTCGTATTGACAACAAGGGCCCATAACACCTTACTTTCTCCCTCACCTCATCATGAGAAGAGACTCTGCACTGACTTGGAGTCCAACTAAAGCCCTTCTCCCATTCTTCCCTATCCGAGGGTGAGTAATACCAACACATCCTTAACAATTTTCCAAACAAAACCAAAAGGAAAACATGAAAGGAAAGCAAATAGAAAACCCACAAATACCCATCCCTCACATGTTACAACATAAACAAAAAATACACACATGCAAGAGATCACATAAGCAAGCAATGAACAACGCATGAAGAACATAGCCATGAAGAATCCTACCTTTACAAAGGTTATGGCAATGGAGTTTTGAGATGAACAAAAGCCTTCTTCCTCTTCAATTCCAAGCACGTCTTTCTCTAAATGTAGAGAATGAGTGAACAACCTTCAACTCTCAAAATGGCCACTAAATAGGTTTCTAAACTCACCCACCTAAAATGGCAATAACTACATACTTGACGTAAGCCTTCTAGGGTCTTTCCACTTGTTCCTACCATAAAGAAAACCTTTTAGGAAAAGCATAAACTTGACAAATCTCATGGATACGACCAATTTTCACTCTAAATAGAAAATGAGATATTTAAGGGGTCATAAAAGTCAACAAAAGGGTGTAGAAGGGTGGAAAAGGATCCCAACCCATACAAATACCCCTTGGGCACTTGGATTACATTAAATTTGGCCTCTAGGATCATTTTAGGACCTAGATAAATGACTTGAAATATTTTCTCTTTTAAAACCCTAAGAATGAAACCTTTCCACTAAACCTTAATTAGGGTAACTAATCTAGGTTACCAACTAATTAGTCTTAGATTACTAACTTAATCAATCTTCAAGTAATAGGTTATATTTTCAATCCCAATCAACATGTTGATACACATACATGTATTATGAGTGTCAAGTGACACCATAAGATTCACTATTATGTAACATTGAACACCTTACAAAATATAGAATGATACACAGATTCAGATTATGATACAAATAAAATACTTGACAATGAGGTTTGAATCACTTTATTGGATTCAACCTTAGTCTTATAGTTTGCACATAGGGTCAATTACTAATTCTCTAATAAATTCCATGGTTAATTATCCTACAAACTCAATTCGAATATCAATAGTTCGATAACATTATATTCATATGTTTAAACCAAATTACATAATCACATTGAACAAAATATTAAAATTTTATTTAAATAACCTTTCTTATTTCCACACACATATATAATCATTATTATCTCATAATTTAATCATCAAAACATATTCATCAGTTCAAATTAAAATACCAAAATGATCATTGTAATGCATACGTATACCCAATCTTTATAACATAATAAATAAGGCAAATTGAACTATCTGAATGCATACAATCTAATCATTAAGATACCATAATTAACATCATCATCATATGGTGAAACACCTTATATCATCATTAGTGCAAATTAATGTTTAAATAGTCAAGATAATGTAGTAATTATTGAATCATGGAGTATTGAAATATGAATGTATCAATTGATCTCAATTTCCATTACAATACCTAAACCATAAAATGTTAATTCATATTCAACATCATAATCATTATACATGAGATAGTCATCATTTATCTTGATGTCCTCTACATGTCTTCTAGCAAGAACAACAATATTTCCCCATACCATTGCCTTGTCATGCTCCTTATATCCATTTAAATCTCCTATAAAGGATTTAACAGAGAAATTTCATATTTAAATAAGTACATAGGAGGAGCGGTCTTACAAAATGCAAACTCGTGCTAAAAACTAATAAGGAAAATCTAATTATATACAAATTGACTCTCTAAATGGTGTTAAGTAGGTCTCCACCCTTGCTTATATCAATTAATGGTTGCATGACCCTTTACACAACACAAAAGAATGAAAGAATAAGAATATAAGATGAAAGAAGTTGTGAGATGATCTAGAAGTCTCTAAGAACTCTAAAAATGGAAGCTTGGCCTTCTTTAGACACTTATGGGAGTTGAACTGCTATCAAAATGTGCTTCTAGTGTATGAAATGCTCTTAAAATAACAACTGGTAGTTAACTGTCAACACATTGCTTCTTCCTCAAAATTGTTGAGGCACCTCTATGAAAAATTTACATGCGCACCTTGGTGATAGGCTGCAAAATCTAAGAATCTTCTAAATTGCAAAATTAAATTTCCAGCATCTAGGTTTTTTTTCTCTCTTTACACGAAAATGATGTATGTATGTTTATTATTAAGTTTCTCTATCATCTTTGCTACTTCGGCTGCTTCTAGTAGATCTAAAGCCTCATACTTATTCTTCACTACTTGTCAGTAATTACTAACTTATATTCTTATCTTTGCAAAGTCTTCAAGCTTGGTGTCCAACTCCAATAATGCTTCCTCAGTTTTGAATGCTTGTCTTATATCATCATCTGATGAAGCATCTTCAAAAGCTCTTTTGAATTTTTGGACTATTGATAGTACGACCAAAATATTGGTCTTCGACTCATCCTAAAAAATCTCAAGGCTAGCAATGTTATGGTACCTTTTTGCTTCCAAAAATTGCTCTTAATATTTTTCCTTAATCCATTGGATTTCATAATGTAGTCCCTCCATTATTTTATTACCTATCGATATCTTTTTGATCTAGTCATCGAGCTTATCAAGCTCTTTTGTAACATATACCTCCATGAGAATCCCATACCTCTAACTGTTTATTGATCTAAGTGCTTGTACATCATTGGCCTAGGTACGTACTTCATCCATCGCCCAAAATCTTGGTTCACTATAGGAATCAACTTGATGGAATTTGATTAGATGTTGTGCAACAAGTTCAAATTGTCCTATATTATCTACACTCCTTTCTCCTCAAAATTGTCACACCGTTGCTAACATGCTTCCAAAAATGGATCCAACCATGGCCCTATTTGCTTCTTTTCCAATGTAGCCCTAGGAGTGTCCTCTAGATTCTCTAGGTCTACGGGTCCCACTACTTCATTCAGGTAACCTCTAAGTAGCTCATTTTTCTTTTGCAGTCTTATCAATTTTGATTTATTCCAATCCACATCTTGAAGCACCTCTTTCATGCCTGTAGTAATCATCACTTTGGTTGTATCCACCATAGTCTCTCCCAACATAACCTCCTTCATTTGATAATCTTTTGGAGTCAACTCCTCAGTGTCAGCATGAGGAGGAGGAGTGTTGATATGAGCCAGAAGGTCTCGATCTTGATTCTTCATAATGAAGGAAAGCATTCTAGCATCACCATTAGGTGGCTCAGGTTTATTTATTGCCTTGATCAATTCCTTAATTCCCTCCTCTTCAGTCAACTCCAACTACTTATTCTGTTGAAACATGACCTCCCTCTTCAACCATGAAGGTGTGGTCCCCATAGGTGACATGTAGTTGGTTGAAGACGTTGGTTGTGTTGTAGGCTTCTTTCCCTTATTACTCCTTTTTGGAGTCTTCTCATGTTGAGAAAGATCTTCCAAAGGAGTTTATGTGTCCTGATGGGCTAAGGAGCATGTGCGCACCTTCATAATGGTCCCTTGGTCTTTATTTTTTATTATTTATTTATTTTTTGTCCTTTTAGGATGTGCAAAGGCGTGAACATACACATCTCTAAGGGGTGTGCATATGCACACCTCCTAAGGTTTCTACCTTTATCATGTGTAGGGGAGGACCAGAGCAGAGCAGTGCAAGGCGTCAAGGTTGGAGGTGTGACATTGGGGAGAAAGTGAGAGCAAAGTGAGAGAGGGAGAGGGAGAGGGGTCTATTAATAGGCCTCGATGGTGTGCCAAGGGTGCACCCTCATAGGTGCACACCTTTGAGGGTGTGCACATGTGCATGTGTGCACCACAGAGTGGGGGTAAGGTGCGCAAGTTCTTTCTACCTTTCTTAAACTCAAGTATATTTTAAAATCTGTAGCTATAATTTAAATAGAATGTAATTATTTTAAATGCTTAAATGGAGATTTTATATCTTCTTAGATTTAATAATACCTATATTCTCTTGACAACTTGGAAATCTTAAGGTTTGTTACTAAAAACAAATAAAACAACAAGGATAGATTTACAAATGCAAGTTTTCAATCTTTTTTTTTTCGATAATGCAATATCTTATTAATAGTAGATAAAAATTACAAATCTAAATGGCCAGCATGACAACATTTGATAGATTTGCAATATTTTCCATTCAACAAAATTTTCCTTATATCCCAAACACTATAGAAATAACACTTAAACATTGACCCATACATTTCCAAAATTAGCCAAAACAACAAAACAAAAATAAGACACTAAACCATCACCACTGGAACCACTTCATAACCTCCTCTCTAGAAAATTTAGAAATTCCTTATCTGCCACTTGGCTCTACCATTGGCACAAAAGCACTAGAGCTAGCTATACCCGAACACTCATCCAATAATGATACATCCACACCCACAACTACACCATCCCAACTCATCACTTCAACCTTACTATTTGACACCATATCAACTAAACCACCACCAACCTTCCACATAGACACAAACACCTAATGCCTCACCATCAGCCTCCCATCCTCCCTAATTGGGGTTGTAGATTTATGGGGAGTAGCCTTTCTTTTCCTCCCTTGAGTTGACAAACCCTCTTCTTGATGCCACTCATGAGAATTCATAAAATAGAACAACAAATTCCATCCCTCTTTCACTTTTGACATATGCACATTTCTATGATTAGATAGGGACCACATTACCAGTGGTTGAAGCTCACCCTTGCCTGCACCAATCATTCTCCAAGGGCCATCTCCCATATTGAATTGGACACCTATCTCTACTTGCGCAACAATATCTTCCAACCCCAACACCCATTTTGGCTCTAGAAAAGCTCTTGCAACTCTCCATACTTCATCCCTACTCAAATCCACTAGGAATCCAAGGCCCAAAAATAGAGAATAAATGCCAATGTTTGATCGTGACCTCCAATATTTTTGCAGATATTCTTCCCAAAAAAATAAACACGACACGCTAGAATTCATCCTTATTGAATTTTAAAAATGTTCCCTATCCTTGTTGTTAGATAACAGAGAAGGGGGGGAAGGAGGAGGGTAAATCAGATATCCTACAATCTCTTCAAACAATTTCAATACCAAAAAAACCTCATAATCATCATAAGGATTCACTCGGTATACTTATTCAAATGATCAATTAATGCATTCAATCACTTAACTCCAAAAAATTCATTCAATGTTATGTTATAACTAAATGACAACAATATAACTTAGTTATTACCGACCATTAACTTAGTTGTTATCGAGTTGCAGTAAAATAAAAATAACATGAAAATTAACTTTCAATATAACAACATTTACATATTTGAAACTGAGATTTTTAACTTGGAAACCTATAAATGGAAAAAATACCTGGGACTAGCAACCCAAAATTTTCACTCTTTTGAAGTGAGCTTGCTAGGAGCCAACCTTGTTAAAGGTGTTAGTGTAAATAATTAATTATTATTACACTTTACTTAAGTTTACTTAGGTTAATGCATTAGTTTATTATTTATTAGGATAGAAACCTAAGAGTATGTGTACTCATATGAGTTGTCTTGTTGACAACACAAGAGTTAGCATCTTTTTTTAGCACATGGTGTCTACAACACAAGAGTTTGCATAATCAACTAAGTTGTCATGTAAACAACACAGTTGTTCACACTCTATTAAAGCACATGGTGTCTACAACATCTTTTTAATGACACACCTATGTAAGCATTATCCTCTCATCATCGCACTAACTTCTATGCTCAATGGAGGATAATCCACTATTAGTGGACATGTGCTTAGTTGTGAGATTTATCACTTTATTTACTCCTAGTCATTCTAGAGGCCTTTATATTTAGGCACTCCGAGTGTGTATGTAGATCAATTCATTTTCATATTGTTATCATGATCATACTTTATTGGTCTATATTGTGCTAGTGCTTGAGCTTCTTGATCTTGGGTGATTTTTCCCTCAGGCAAATTCTTACATAGTATTAGAGCTGAGGAAGCTTCTCTTCACATAGCCATTGGAGACCATTTTTGCTTCACCTCTCAGAGGACCCTGATTTAGATTTGGAGTATCAGTAGCTATTGGGAGTGTCTGGAGCCAAATTGGAACTCACCATTGTGTATGGAGCGTCGATTTGGTGAATTTTGACTATAAATTTTCCTACCCTAGGCCATAGTCAAAATTGAGGCTTTTTTTGCAAACTAGAACCCGAAGGCCCAATTTTTTGAATTGGTATGATCTCTTTAGATCTGTGCAATTGATTTTCAGATCTATATTTTATATTTGCATCTCTATAATTTTTTTCTTTTTTCAGATCTGCATTTTATTTCTAAAATTTTGCAAAAAAATTGGCCTTTTAGGCTAGCAAGAGAGATTTTTTCTGTAGGACAAGATTAGAGCTTGCTGGTGTAAATCAGATATTGGCATCATATTCAAAAGGTCAAAAAACCCCCCCAAATTAACTTTTGTTTCATCAAAATCGTACATCTGAGGTGAAATCTAGATTCAATTGATTTTTGGAGGTGCGACAGTGGTGATTCAAGAAAAATAATTGCAGAGGTGATTTTCAAACAATGATATCTCCCTCGTACGAACTCTTTTTTTTGAGTAATCTTTGTTGTTTTGGGGTAGAATTTCATGATCTACACATTGGTGTAGGATGTTTGAGATCTCTATTCCTGGATTTTTCTGCAAATCACAAATCCCAATTTTTGCAACTTCAAAGGCTTAGTTCAGGCTCATCTGGACACATTTTCAAGTTCCATTTTTTTTGAAAGTGCTTGTCTTTTGTTTACTTTCTAGATACAAAATCAGATTATAGGCTTGTGTGGACAGAAATATTACTTTCAAAATTAGGTCCTTTTTGCATTGTAATGCTTTGATCAAACTTCAAAATTGTTGTACATCTGAGCTACATTGCTAAGTACCAAATTTTAACTCCAAAAGGAGGTTGTAAACAAAAAAATCAGAAGTCAACTTTTGACAAGTGGCTTATTGTAAACACACTACATATAAAGTGCCAAAAGCATCACTTTTGGGGGGGTTCTTTGATTGAGTGAATAGGGGGTGTGTCTTGTCTTCTTGTGTCTCTCTTTCTCTTGTGCTCTTTTAATTCTTTGCACCATGGGTTCACCTAAAACTCTACTTCCAACTTCACACAATTATACTACATGGAAAGATATTGTATGGAGTAGACTAATGGAAAAAGGTTTAAATCTATATGTTGATGGTACAATTGTAAAACTCACTGATGTTGATGCACAAGTTTATTAGCAAGTTAAAAATAGCCAAGCTTTAGGAATTATTAGGAGTTGTGTTCATAGAGATCTCTTCTTCCACATTTCTAGCTTTAAGGATGCCAAGGGTGTGATGCAGAGCCACACCTTGGAAAGCTTAGGAGGAATACTCACTCAACTGAGTTACTTCAAGGGGCACGACATCAATCAGCCGGGATCGAACTCGAACCAAACTCAAGATTGGATTTATCAGAATATATAAATCTCCATAGTTTATCTTCACCCGCACACCAAGATCTTTAACCCGGAATGTCCTCAAAGAAAATATATTTGCACTTTGATAAGAGAGACCAAGATCGAATTGCTGCCAAACTCCATAGTCCATTATCTATATCCTTTCTAAGGCAAAAACTGAACTTTCTCTATTACCCAAATTCAAATGAATCTCTTACATAGCCAACTGGCTTATTTAAAACTAACTCTCCTTTTCTAATAAAAGGATGAGAAACATTTTTTTTTCGTCTTCTATCCAAGAAAAGGATAAGAATCCGAAAACCGCCTACTACCTATTATTGGAATCTGACAATCATGCAGTAGGCCACATGTTTTTTCATCTTCTATCCAAGAAAAGGATAAGAATCCGAAATTGCCTACTACCTATTATTGGAATCTGACAATCATGCAGTAGGCCACATGTTTTTCCGTCTTCCATCCAAGAAAAGGATAAGAATCCGAAACTGCCTACTACCTATTATTGGAATCTGACAATCATTAAAACTATTCTAATTTAAAGAAGCTACACCTGGTCCTAGGTGGCTATATCTGGAGAGCTCATCGAACTGCTACTCTAGGTATGCCACCACATGTAGGACATTTATTCAAAACATTAAATTTAAAATACACAAAACATAAACCTTTCTTATTCTATTTCCCGCTCTGCTACTGCAGCATACTCCCCTGTAGAAAGAATCTCAAGTTCGCTTGAGATGAGATTGTGAACTGATGAACCATGTTTGCTAATTTGTTGCTCATCCATCCAAATAGCCTCTGTCACTGGTTTGTTCTTCCATTTGACTAGATACTGAGTGTATTGTTGTCTGTGAGTTTTCTTTATTTTTGTATCTAGGATTTTCTCCAACTGAGGTGGTGTTGGTTTAGGTAGTTGTTGCAGATCTTCTGTTACTGAATCTTCATGTACGGCTTGTGTTTCAGAACCTCTGTATTGTGTGAGATCACAAACATTGAATATGGGTGAAATACCAATGTCTGTAGGTAACTGAATTTTGTAAGCATTATGTCCATATTTTTCTAGAATTTGACAAGGACCAACCTTCTTAGGTAGTAACTTTGTATTCTTCCTTTGAGGTAACCTCTCTTTCTTTAGATACGCCCATACTAAATCACCCACTTCGAATTGTACTTCTCTTCTTTTCTGATCAGCAACTTCTTTGTACTTTTGATTTGAATTCTGTAGCTGTAACTTGACTTGATCTTGGACCTCTTTAATAGCTTCAGCAAATTCTTCAGCATGTGAACTACTTGGAAAAGTATTTGGAAGTTCCCTCAGCTCGAGAATTCCTCTTGGATGTGTACCATACACAATCTAAAATGGAGATTTCCCTGTGCTTCTGTTCACTGTATCATTGTATGAGAATTCAGCTTGAGCAAGTATGGAATCCCACTTTTCTCCATGTTGTTTTGTAAGGCATCTCAATAGATTTCCCAAAGATCTGTTGACAACTTCTGTTTGGCCTCGGTCTGTGGATGATATGCAGATGAAAATGATAAATTTGTGCCCAGTTTCTTCCAAAGAGTCCTCCAAAAATGACCCACAAATCTGCCATCTCTGTCTGAAACAATATTTAGTGGTAGTCCATGAATTCGCACTATCTCCTTGAAAAATAAATCTACAATGTATGATGCATCTTTGGTGGATTTACATGGTAAGAAATGTGACATTTTATTGAACCTATCCACAACAACAAAAATGGTATCATACCCCTTCTGATTTCTTGGTAATCCCATAACAAAATCCATACTAATACTTTCCCATGGTCATGAAGGAATAGGTAAGGGATGATACAATCTTGCATTGGTACTTTTACCTTTACCTTTCTGACAAATGGTGCATTCTTCCACAAACTTTCGCACATCCTTTTGTAACTTTGGCCAAAAATAGTGTCTACGAACCAGCTCTAAAGTCTTATCCAGTCCAAAATGACCAGATAATGCCCCACTATGTTTCTCCTGTATGACATTATCTCTCATTGAACACTTTGGGATGCAAAGTTGTCCTCCTTTGAAAAATAATCCTTCTTGAACCAGAAAATCAGAATATTCTCTATTGTACCTTTCATCCAGATTAATACATGCCTGATAAATGTCTTTGAAATCAGCATCATCAACATACATACCTTTCAGATTTGAAATACCTGTAGTTTCCAACTGAATTTGTGGCGTAGTCAAAGTTCTTCTGCTTAATACATCAACAACCTTATTTGTTACTCCCTTCTTGTGCTTGATAGAAAATGTGAATGCTTGCAATGTCTCCACCCATTTCATGTGCCTATGATTCAATTTCTCTTGACTGTTTATGAAACTAAGTGCCTGGTTATCTATGTATACAATGAATTCCCTAGGTAGCAAATAGTGTCTCCATTTCTTTAGGGATTGAACAAGTGCATACATTTCCAAATCGTATGATGAATATCTCTGTTTGGCTTCATTGAGCTTCTCGCTAAAAAAGGCTACTGGTCTATCCTCTTGACTAAGAACACCTCCTATGGCTATGTTGCTTGCATCACATTCTATCTGAAAGACTTTGAAATCAGGAAATGCCAGGACTGGTTGTCGGGCCACTTTTTGCTTAAGAAGTTCAAAGGCTTTATTGGCTTCTTTTGTCCAAACAAATTTACACTTTTGGCCTCCTTTTATGGTGTTCAAAATAGGTGCAAAAATCAAGCTGAAATTTTTGATAAACTTTCTATAGAAAGTGGCTAAACCATGAAAACTTCTAACTGCTGCAATAGTTCTAGGAGTTGTCCAAGAAAGAATTGCACTTACCTTATCTTGATCCATCTTGAGTGTTCCCTTTGAGATCACAAAGCCAAGGTATGTCAGTTCCTCTCGCATAAAACTACACTTCTCAATATTGATCATTAGCTTTTCCTCTTGTAACCTTCTCAACACCAAATCTATGTGTTTCAGATGCTCCTCTTTTATTTCTCTGAAAACCAAAATGTCATCTAGATATACGATCACAAACTTCCCTGTAAAATCCTTCAAAACTTCATTCATAAGCCTCATAAACGTACTAGGAGCGTTAGACAATCCAAATGGCATTACCTTCCATTCATACAATCCCTCATTTGTCTTAAATGCTATTTTCCATTCATCTCCTGGCCTAATTCTTATCTGATGATACCCGCTTTTCAAATCAATCTTTGAAAAATATCTTGCTTTTCCTAAACAATCCAGTAAATCTTCTATTCTAGGCATTGGAAATCTATACCTTATAGTGATCTTGTTCAGGGCTCTTGAATCTGTGCATAATCTCCATGTTCCTTCTTTCTTTGGTGCTAGGACTGCAAGTACTGCGCATGGGCTTAGACTTTTACCAATCAAACCAGTCTCGAGCAATTCTCCAATTTGTCTTGCCATTTCTTCATTTTGTTGTGGTGTTAGTTTATATGTCATCTTGTTGGGTAATGTTGCTCCTGGTATGAGATCAATACAATGACTGATTTCTCGCACTGGTGGGAGACTTTTTGGTATTCCATCAGCTATAATTTCTTTGTACTTGTCCAAAATTGGTTCCACTTCGTCAGGTACCTTTTCCTTGTTCTTTTCTATCACTTCCACCTTCAAGTTTGAAGCCTCCAACTCTGAATTTTCTTCCTCAGTCTGATTTTCAGCATCATTGTGCAATTTGTCCTTGAGTACAGGAATCAGTGCAAAGAGTGGGCTCTTCTTTTCTTTCACTTCTTTCAAGAATTCTTTCTTACCCATCACCATAACTTTGGCTTCTGCGGCTTTTGCTTCTTCTTGACTTGGCTCAACTAAAGGTATCAGTTCAATGACCTTTCCATTCTTTGTAATGGTATATGTATTCTTCACTCCATCATGATGTGCCTTGAGATCATATTGCCAGGGTCTGTCGAAAAGTAAATGGCATGCATCCATGTTAACAATATCAAACAATAATCTGTCCTTATAGGCTCCAATCTGAAATTCCACCCAAGCTTGCTCTTGCACTATAGTTTGTTGCCCTTTATTCAACCAAGATATTTTGTAAGGATACGGGTGTTGTATTCTTGGTAGCTTCAACTTTTCCACCATTTCAAGAGACACAAAATTTTCTGTAGAACCAGAGTCCACTAGTACCTTACAAATTTTTCCTCCAGATTTACAGGTAGTTCTGAAAATGGACTTCCTTTGTGGTGGTTCTTCTCTGACAGGCCTTTTCAACAGTGTTCTTCTCATCATAAGTGCTTCCCCTTTTTCCGGATAACCATGGTTGTCTGAATCTTCTTATAAATCTGCTTCTTGTGCCAGATGTATTCTTCTTTCGCTATGAGTACTAGAGCTTGCTTTTGCTGGACATTTGTGTGCCATATGACCTTCCTGATTACAGTTGTAACATCTTATTGGTCCATTCGTCCTTCCTGGTGATCTTCCTCTGAAATTTGGCCTTCTACCTCTGAAACTTCCTCTGAAATTATCAAACTTATTAACTTCATTATGCATCTCCGGTTGTGGCTGAAAATTTGAACTCCTTCCTAGAAATGTACCTCTTCCTCTGAATGGTTGTCTTCCTCTGCCTCTATTATTATTTTCTTGTCTCCTTTTGTTTTCTCTTCCACCTTCAAAGCCAGCTGATAGCATTTAGCTACCATGTTAGGACTTAGCAACTGCAACTCTTCTTGTATGTTCATCCTCAAACCATTTAGGTATCTTGCTACCTTGATACTCTCAAGTTCTACAAATTTTGACCTTAGACTTAACTTCTAAAATTCTTCTGTATAAGTATAGACATCCATATCCCTTTGTCTGAGATTCTGCCTTTTCTGATGCAACTGTACCTCATAGTCTTCAGGGAGATACGTCTCTCTTATCATTGACACCATCTTCTTCCACGAACAAATTTTTCTTTTATCCTCCTTTACCCTTTCTTCTTGTACAAAATTCCACCATGTAAGGGCTGCTCCCTTCATTCTGGACTTGGCCAATTTAACTTGCTGCGACTCTGAAACTTTCTCACATTCAAAATGATTCTCTAAGGCTTCAATCCATTCCAACACTAATTTAGCGTCCATCTTTCCTGTAAACATAGGTAAATCAACGAGTTTTCCTCCCAAAGCCTTTAAAGCTTTAAAAAATGGCCTCTCGTTCTCAGCTATTCTATCTTCTTCATTGTCGGGTACGTCTTCTTCTTCTTCCATTCCTTCTTTCATGTCTTTCTTCTCAACTACCCTCTGCATATATTCCAACTTACTGGCTAGTTCTGCCACTATCCCCTTCAACTCTCTATTCTCGTTTTGGAGAAGTTCTTCTTGCTCCTCGACTTTCTTCGCTAACTCTACATTGGTCACCATCTTGCTTGACCCTATTGAGGAATCTTGATCAAGGGCGTTCAACATATAACTTCACAACCTGCAACTCTCAAGCTCTGATACCAAAAATGATGCAGAGCCACACCTTGAAAAGCTCAGGAGGAATACTCACTCAACTGAGTTACTTCAAGGGGCATGACATCAATCAGCCGGGATCGAACTCAAACCAAACTCAAGATTGGATTTATTAGAATATATAAATCTCCATAGTTTATCTTCACCCGCACACCAAGATCTTTAACCCGGAATGTCCTCAAAGAAAATATATTTGCACTTTGACAAGAGAGACCAAGATCAAATTGCTGCCAAACTCCATAGTCGATTATCTATATCCTTTCTAAGGCAAAAATTGAACTTTCTCTATTACCCAAATTCGAATGAATCTCTTACATAGCCAACTGGCTTATTTAAAACTAACTCTCCTTTTCTAATAAAAGGATGAGAAACATTTTTTTTCGTCTTCTATCCAAGAAAAGGATAAGAATTCGAAAATTGCCTACTACCTATTATTGGAATCTGACAATCATGCAGTAGGCCACATGTTTTTCCATCTTCTATCCAAGAAAAGGATAAGAATCCGAAACTTCCTACTACCTATTATTAGAATCTGACAATCATGCAGTAGGCCACATGTTTTTCCGTCTTCCATCCAAGAAAAGGATAAGAATCTGAAACTGCCTACTACCTATTATTGGAATCTGACAATCATTAAAACTATTCTAATTTAAAGAAGCTACACCTGGTCCTAGGTGGCTATATCTGGAGAGCTCATCGAACTGCTACTCTAGGTATGCCACCACATGTAGGACGTTTATTGAAAACATTAAATTTAAAATACACAAAACATAAACCTTTCTTATTCTATTTCCTGGTCTGCTACAGCAGCAGGGTTCTTGGGAGAAACTTGAAGGGTTCTATGGTAAGGTGGATGAGGAAAAGAAATTCCAAATTGAGGATGATCCACTTCTATTGGATCCTAAGAATTTTGACATAATTCAAGACTATGTCAACAAAGCTAATGAATTTATAGCACTACTTAAGGATTGTGCTAATCCCATGAAAGATGATAGATTGATTCATTACATCTTGAAGAGGCTACCTTCAAAGTGTGCATCTTTTGTTTTGAGTTACAACATTCATAGGTTGACCATGGGAAGTGCCTTCACTAAGCCTATATTTGATGCATTTATAGAAATCTTGATGTTGGAACAATCCAAGTTGATAGATATTGGAATTCTCAAGTCATCCATGTCCACAACATTGGTGGCTAGTAATGAGAACCAAAAAAATCAAAGTGGAAAAAGTTTTACTAATAACAAGAAAAAGTAGTGGAAGCCCAAATCACAATCAGAGACACGAAAATCTTCCTCCTTGCAACAAGGCAATTCTTCTTCCAACAAGAAGGGAAACAACAATAAGAAGGATAAAATATTTTGTACATATTGCAAGAAACTAAATCATGATGAGCATCAGTGCAAGAGAAAGAGAATAGATGAGTTGGAAAACTTACTTAGGAAGAACAAAATCAATGTGCCAAATGCTTCCAAAAATTCAAATCCATCCACTTCACAAGGAAAAGGGCAAGCATTTATGACAAGTTCAATTTATTTAGAGGAATGGATTCTTGACTCAGGTGCCTCATATCATATGGGTTCTTCACAAGGACACTTTTCTTCATTGAAGTAGTCTAAGGTACCTCACATATTTGTAGGAAATGATACACAAGTGGAAGTTGAAGGGAAAGGACAAGTTGAGATGGAAAATGGAGAGTTCAAAGATGTCCTCTACATTCCTAACCTTAGTACTAATCTCCTTTCAATTTACCAAATCACTCACTATGGAGGTGGCAATAAAGTTGAGTTCCTTCCTAATTTAGTAATGGCATGAAATCTTAAGGATGATTCATTAGCTGCAGTGGGTAAAGTTTATCATAACACAAGGCTTTATTCTTTCTCCCACTTTGTGCCTAAGTATCCTTCACATGCCTTGTTGACACATTCACAACCACAAATTAAATTATGGCATGAGTGCTATGGACATCTTTCCTTCCACTATCTTACTTAGCTCAAAAAATATGGTTAACGGTCTACCCACAATCAACTTTTCTAAGGGTGAATGTTCAACTTGTTCAATGGATATGCATCATGAAGAGAATTTTGACAAAGGGAAGTCTTCGAGAGCATCAAATATTCTTGAGTTAGTTCACACAGTTCTAGTAGGCCTCTTTTCAGTGACATCAGGTTAGCAAGGGTCACTATGTTCTCACTTTCAGTGATGATTTTTCACACTAAACATGGGTATACTTTCTTAATCACAAGAATGAAGTGTTTGATAAGTTTCTAGCCTTCAAGAGTCATGTTGAGAAGAAATCAAGGAAAGCCATCAAGGTTCTTTGTATGGACAATGAAAGTAGATATGTGAACTCAAGACTTAGAGACTTTTGTAAACTTGAGGGTATTGATCTTCAGAATCCTGTAGCATTTAGTCCACAAAAGACAAGTGTTGCAACAATGAGGATTAGAACTCTTAAGTCAATGGCAAGTCGTATGATTCAAGCTAAGTCTCTTGATCCATCACTTGAAGTCAAAGCTATAAGTAGTGCCAATCACATCCTTAATAGGTTTCCTCATAATGTCTTTAGATGGAATGCCTCCTTTTGAGGCACAGTGCAGAAGAAAACTAGTTGTGAAACACTTCAAAGTTTTTGGTTGTCAAACATCATTGGATATAACAAAAGTGTTAAGGCATATAGATTAATGGATCTTGAGACTCATGAGATAGTCATAGAGAGAAATGTTCACTTTGAGGAAAGTTCACCTATCTTATCCTCTAATCCTCTCCATACTTCATACATTGTAGAAACTAATAGTGACAATAGTGATAGTGTTTCAACAGGTTCAGATATGGGGGATCCTATTGACAGATGGAAAATGAGGTCACCACATCAAAAAATTCCACATGCACACATTTCTATAGTGATAGGTCCATGTAATTCAGTACAGTTGGGTACACCTCGTCTTCTAGTTCTAGCATCAGGGGATGACTACATAACAAATATTTTAGGCTTGTTTGTGGAGTCATACATAGAATATTTGGAAGACATTATTGATGATATACATCTTCTCTTTGATGAAGACGATCCTTCTTCAAATGTTGCAAGGGAACACTCTAACCCTCTTGTCCATTCTCTACATGATCAGTCTTACAAGGTTGATATGATTATGGATCCTTATGTACAACAATTGCAAGAGGTCTCTTTATCATTCGAGGAGATAGTTGGTTTTTTGGAATATGTTCTGCATTAATCCTTGCTAGATCTAAACATGTCCTTTTCAACAGTGTTGGAAGGGGCAACCATCAGTATCGAGATAGGGATAGTTGAGCAAGTTTCAAAGATACCATTCATCTTCGAGATTCTTTCTACACATTGGGAAAGCATCTCATATGTACCTATGACATTGTTTCTTCCTAAGGGGAGGAACATTATTCAATAATCATGGATCAACTTCTACATTCATCTTGGAGCAGCTATCACTGATCGACA
Source organism: Cupressus sempervirens (assembly GCA_028749045.1). Classification (NCBI taxonomy): domain Eukaryota; kingdom Viridiplantae; phylum Streptophyta; class Pinopsida; order Cupressales; family Cupressaceae; genus Cupressus; species Cupressus sempervirens. Next base: position 224,709,518 of record CM053787.1, on the reverse strand, counting down.
TTCCACATTTTGGGGGAGGGAGGGACTACCTTGTCTCCTTTCTTCTTCTTCTTATTCTTCTTCTCTCTTATGGGGGGGAGGGGGGGGGACATTTTCCTCTTCTGGGTTTTTTTACTTCTCATACTTCTCTATCGTATATACATGATATATGTTGTAATGGGGGGTCTTAATTACTCCATCCATCCATGCATCTTTTTTTTTCATCTCTCTTTTTGGGGGAGGGTTTTTCCCACGAGGTTTTCCCTCTTTCTCCATTTTCAAAGAGATTGCATTGCATTTGTACATGGGTAACTAACATGGCCTAGTAGCTAGGACCCATCATGCATTTTTATTATAGCGTCCATAAGGTTAAGTGCATTCCCCTAAGTTGCACTTAAAGGGGGTTTTGGTGTAAATAATTAATTATTATTACACTTTACTTAAGTTTACTTAGGTTAATGCATTATTTTATTATTGATTAGGATAGACACCTAGGATTATGTGTACTCATATGAGTGATCTTGTTGACTACAGAGGATTTAGCATCTTTTTTTAGCACATGGTGTCTACAATATAGGAGTTTGCATAATCAACTGAGTTGTCATGTAAACAACACAGTTGTTCGAACTCTAATTAAGCACATGGTGTCTACAACATCTTTTTATGTGACACACCTATGTAAGAATTATCCTTTCATCATCACACTAACTTCTATGCTTAATGGAGGATAATCCACTATTAGTGGACATGTGCTTAGTTCTAAGACTTATCACTTTATTGACTCCTAGTCATTCTAGAGGCCTTTGTATTTAGGCACTCCTAGTGTGTATGTACATAAATTCATTTTCATATCATTATTCTAGTCATACTTTATTGGTCCATATTGTGCTAGTGCTTGAGCTTCTTGATCTTAGGTGATTTTACCCTAAGGAAAATTCTTACAAAAGGTTTACACGCACATTGTTAATATGACATCTTTAGAGGATTTACACCAAAATATCATATAGACCTTATCACTCTTTGATCTTGTTTAAAGAGTGGCCTTCTCTAAAGGACTTATAAACACCACTAATTGATGTTACCACAAAGGATTTCATATACTTGTTAGGTCAATCTGATTAATACAATTTTCTACTAGAATATTTAGAATGTAATAGAACAAATGATCTATTAGGTATAACACTACCTTGCTTATTTAGATCTCCTTCCTGCTCAGTCTCTTTCAGATCTCTATCATCTCTAGTTCAATCCTCCATTCTCCTTGGCATTCATACTCTTAAGCTCTGATAGCTTGTTCACCCTTCAAGAATTCATCCCTTTAAGCCTTCTTGCCTTGTATGTCAACTGTAGCCTCTTTTGTTCAACCACTTGATGAAGCAACATCCTATACTTCTTGTCTTCCTTAGGTTCTCGCACATGGAAATATTTTCTTATGGCCTATTATCTCTATAAATAGAGAATTTAGATCTTTTGCCTCTTAACCACAATCGTCCATTTTAAGGTTAGGTAAGATTTAATGAATCTACCCACTTTTCCATTTTTGTTCCTCTAGAAACTTCCTCTACAATCTTTCTTGTATTCACCTCAAAATGGTTTACCTAGAATTTTGTGCCACCAACTCATCATAGTCATTTTCCACATGCTTCACATAATTCAAGAAATCAAAATAGTCAACTTAGATTCATCAAATGTTTGATTTAACACTGTTTTTGTCACTCGACATCTACACTAGTTTTCTCACTCAGCCAACATTAGTTCACTCGAAAAACACTAAAGTTTACTGATGCTCAACATCAACTAAAATTTACTCAACATATACTAACATTCACTCGGCTTCCATTGTTTGTCTTCTTTGTTTGACACCTATTGATTTTCACTCAGCTTCTACTATTTTCTGCTCGAGCTACACTGTTTTCTTGGCAAGGCTTGGTAGACACTTTTCTTTTCTTGATCTTCTTCTAGTCTTTGCTTGAGTAATTTTTCATTACAAACTTTAAGTAGATAAAAAATACACTATAGTATCAATCTCTTACTTGGTCTTAGTGCTTCTTTTATACACTAAATAACTTAATCTTTCTCTAGGTTATCTTGTTATCTTCTCTTTTCATATCCTCTTCATCAATCAACCAAATGATAACATTCAGACCAAAAAACAATTGTCTCACCAGCAAGTAGTAAGTTTGACATCATTGAAAAAATAATGATTGTTCCATTACAAATTCTACACTTCAAACAATCTCTTTTTAGCAATCTCCCTCTTTGGCATTGATGACAAACCAATACCAACAACAATACCAAAAAGAAAATTGATGTCCTTGAAATTTCTCCCTCTATCAGTATATGTCCTTCCTCTATATAGGGTAATGTAAGCTTTGTCAATTTTCTTTAATGTATCTATCTTTCTCTATATCTCCCTCTTTCTTATATCTCCAAAAATTTCTTTCTTATATCTCCCTCTTTGACAACAATGCCAAAAACTTGTCATCTTTCCATGCAGATATAATCAATTCAGGTTCTCCCTTTGTCACCTTGCATGTGACTATAGATCTTCTTATTCAGCTCCATTACTTTAGGTGGCTCCTAAAGTAAGATCCACTACATCAAGTTGTAAGATACAACATTTAGCTCAATTGATGCAGGACACTACTCATACTTCTTAAGTAGCTTTGTATAAGGGTATCACCCCTAGTTTACCTCTAAGATATTCATGTGCATCCTTAAGTAAAGATTTTGTGAATATATCAGCTATCTATTCTTTTGTATTCACATATTCCATTCTCACTTCTTTGTCTGAACCAACTCTCTCAAGTAATGATACTTGATTACAATGTGCTTTGTCTTTGTGTGCATTATAGGGTTTTTTGATATGTTTATAACACTTGTATTATCACAATAAAGTACCATAGGTTGAGTAATTTGTTCCTTCATGCCTTTGAGTAGTTGTTTGATCCATACCACATTTGCACAATTTATTGCAACAACCACATATTTAGCTTCAGTAGTAGATTAAGATATAGAATTTTGTTTCTTATTTGTCCAGGTGACCAATCTCTTTCGTAAGAAAAATGCTCCATCACTTGTACTCTTTATGTCATCAATGTTTCTAGCCCAATCAACATCTGAATAGGCTCTTAACTTGAATTTATCATTTTTCTTATAGTATAGACCATAATATTCTATTCCTTTCAGATATCTCATATTTCTCTTAACAACCATCAAATGATTCTCCTTAGGATTTGCATAAAAGCTTGCAACAATCCCAACAAATAATGCAATGTCAGGTCTACTGTGTACTACATATTGCAACTTGCCAATCATAGACTTGTATAATGTTTTATTCACTTCATCAAAATCATTAGTCTTTGATAGTTTGTGTCCTGTCACCATGTGAGTGCTAACTAGTTTTGAATCCTCCATACCTTAAGTTTTTAACATTTCCTTTACATACTTAGACTGAGTGACGCAAATACCATATTTCATTTGATATACTTGCAAACCAACAAAGAACTTGATCTCTCCAAACGAAGAAAACATGAAGACAATCTGAGTTGCCAAGACCAACATGCTAAAGTATGGTTCATTATTGGTATGTATATTATTCTACCTACATAATTTATTTCATGTTGTTGACAATGTAAATTGGGACACTACTAGAACATCATTTATCAAATTAATGATTACATAAATAGTCTCGGTGATAGCTTTGGAAAAAGTTATAACTAAATAAATTGGTCAATTCAAGACTAGAATGCACAAAATATTTAGGATATCCCCATAATTGGTTGAAAAACACAAGGACCCCATTTTATTTTTAGCTTGCACATATTTATGTATGATAAAAGTAGTAGAAACTAGGACAACCTAGTTATACCCATGAAGTATGAGTTAAATATTGACTGAGCCACTAGTGTCATATGAAACATTATTAAAAGAACCTATTAATAGGAAGGCCAACCCATTTGGTACATATGAACAAGCCAAGAAGATAATCAAAATGTTTATCTTGGTCCCTAAGATAGAGAAGAAACCAAAGAAAATGATAGATACCTTAGAAGGTAAGTTCAGTGAAGAAGAAAGTACAAATGAGTTAGTTGAAGTGGAAACCAAGGAAAATAAGGAAGGAGTTAGTGAAGAATATGAAGAGGAGGAAACCAAGGTAGAGGAGCTCAAGAAAAAGAAGAATAAAAGAGAACAAATTGCACAACCCTAAGTCGTAAGGCTACCTGAGCTATGACTAGAGATGTCACAACATCTACACCCCCTGCAAAGAAAAGTAAGACTAAAGACACTCAAATTGAGAAAATGCAAACCAAAACATAAAAAAGAAAGAAAGAATGCTCAATAGTTGATGACAAATACATTGAATAAACAAAAGAAAGATGATAGATATAATGATAATGAAAAGACATAATCAGATGGCATTAGTCAATTCAAAGTGGTGAGAAATATAGTTCCTAAGACTATAGATGAGATTGTAAAAGCAATAAGGAAAATGAGAGGAGTAGGCTCCATAAGAATTCTGAAGTATTGCACGGTGAATGATGATGATAAATTGAAAATTAAAGAAGCTATCATTTATTCAATGCACACACAAAATTTTGTTCCTATTAAAACTCCCAACTATTTTGTAGATGATATATATATAATAAAATCTATGCAAGATGGAAATATGCCTTAGCCACCAAGAAGAAAATAAGAGAAAGACTACTCGTTGTGACACTACTGAGTATCACTATACTCGAGATTGAAAAAGCTATAAAATAATATACTACACAATTCAAGGTAAAGGGAAGAGCATTAAACATAATGATAAGGAGGACACAAGAAGTGGAGGAAGAGAGCTTAAAAATTTAGAGAATAATATATGAACTTGATAAAGTTTAGGATGATGCACCAGTTATTGAGCCCCAAGAAGATATTTAGTTGGACAATCCAAATGTGAATGTAACAGACGCCACAAAAAAAGTGATTGGTAATATTCCAAAAATGGTGGAGGGAACTAAGGAAATAATCAAAATTGACGATATCACAGATAATGATCTAGATGAGTTTGTGAATAAAGATTAGGATAATATGGAGAAAAAGACACAACCAGCTAAAGAGAATCTAGTTACCAAGTTAACCACTTTATAATAATCAATAGAGGACCAATTTTGGAACAGTCTAAGAGTTTTCAGCCCCTCCTAGTACTAATGACTTTGTAAATATTTCATTTGATTCTATTGATTCTTTAGCTACTAATGATCCCATTGATATAGATGATACAAGTATGACCACCAATCGACCAAGTATTAAAAATAAGAACGAAGAGCCTAAGGCTATTGAGAAAACTTAGGGTGATGTTGCCACCAAACTGAGTAAACATGATGCTACTATAGGAACATCTACCAAGGGCATAGGCTCAACCACACATATTACTAAGAAAGACAATGGAAAACAGTATGAGAATGGAAAAGAGAAGGAGAAAGAAAAAAGAGAAACATACTACTGAAAAACCCATCGGAGAATAGCCCAAACAATAGGGAACTACTACTGAGCAAGTTACTAGCAGTAAGGCACTAGCACAACAAAAAGATAAGAGGAAGGAAGGTAAACCTTTTAATACGAAGTGAAAAATAAAAATGAGGAGTCACAGGCTCTAGTGAAACCAATAACATCACTGAGCACAAGCTCGATCACTTCACAAGACACAAAAAAGAAGAATAAGAAAGATCAAGTCACACTTGATGAATTCATGGAGATACCTCAATGTGACCCAACCAAGCTTGAACTTGATGAATTGGCCAAGTATGATGAATTATGTGGGAGGAAAGATGTACAAGACAAATTGAAATAGGAATTCAATAATAAATAGGTGTTGTCAGATGTCAAAGACATCCTACTTTAGATTGTTCCCGACATACCCCTTGATAAAAATGCCCAAATCATTGATCAATTTGCATCACTTGTTGAGAAAGTAAATACACTTGATGTAGATGATCAAGAGAGATTGATGGAAATAACAAAGAAGAAAATTGAGCACAAAATAATGGAGAAGGTGAATGATTTCATTATAGTTCAACAAGATGAACTTTATACTTGACCACTCAGTTCGAAAACATATTGAAATAATTTTTCCAACTATTCTAAAATTTTTGTGATGTGCATCACTTCACATAAGAAATTTTAGAGAAGTTGAAGAAACTTGATGAAGAATTGAAGGCTAATGTTGACAAGTTGACTAAGGATTAACCTTGGTCATTCCAAGTTCACCATCAAAAGGTCAAGCACTTCATGGGCTTATGGTTAGAGTTAAGGAGAGTAGAGGATAAATTGAGAGAAGAAATTCTTGAACTCTAGACACTCCTTGTACCATTGTTGGAAATAATGTAGAAGAACATTAAGAAGGATAGAGAGATAATGACAATGTAGGAAATGTATGTGATAGATCATATGTTAAAACTATAATCACAACTACAAGCACCATAATTGGCACTACAAGCACTAAAGTAAGCATGGAACTCCAACATGGAGAGTACACAAGGTGCACATAAATTTTGTTTGATAAGATGTAAGAAGATCTTGAACAAATACTTTCATTTTTGGCATGATCTTTTGGTATTATTGTCAAAAAAGGGGGATTAGTATGTGATATGGTTAATAGAATAAAAAAGGGGATAGTACAGTATGCATTACGAGATAGTGTAAAGAAATATTTTTGATATGGAGATCTAAGAAACCAATTTTGATATGCAGACATAAGGAAAAGAAGATATAAGGGACATATAAGTTTTGAAAATGATTTTGAAAAACTCAAGCAAACTGAGGAGTAAAAGTTTAGGGGGAGCACTCAAAATTTTTACTAAGCGCAATTTTGAGCATATGAACAAGTTTCTATTACTAATGCCAAAGGGGGAGAATGTTGTTCCTCAATTCATTTAAGCTTAGTCATTAGTGTCACATTATGGTGAAGAGGAAGGTCAGTGAATATAAGGCACACAGGTCGGTGAACCCAGATACCGAGCAGATAAAGTATTACTGAAGAGAGGTATATAACAAGTGAAGTATAAGTCATCAAATATAATTATCAGTGAGCATAGTAATAACCAACCAATATGGCAGCCAAGAACAATTATAACTAAGTAAGGATATTATCGATGGGAAATATATTTAATCGAACATATGAGTCAGTGTTTACCGAGCAACATATGATGAATGTCCTAGTTTGTAAATGCACAAAATTTTATGTAGTTGAATCCTAAAAAGCTAGGAAATGGTTTACAAAGATCGAGGAGATGTTTAGGTAATATTTATTAGGATTGATGCATGACTTTATGGATACCAAGGCATAAGGGTAAACCAATGAAGTTAAAGAAAGGAATATTGGAAAGTGAAAATGAATGAAGGTTATTGATTCATTTGATCACGCATTCTAGAAGATTGCAAACCCTAATTAGGTCATATATGATGGAAGCCACAAGATTTATTTATAAGGATGGATTGATATCAAATTTAAACTTGTTGAAGAGTTGGAGGAATGCCAATTTGAAGATCTAGCTAAGATATAATAGAACAAAGCTACCAAGAAGTGAATAAGGAAAAATTATGTGAAATCCATCACATGAAGGTGATATATTAGTATAGAGAAGATTGGATCTGACTAGGAAAAGTAAGTTTCAAATTCGCAGATCACTTTACTATTACTTTCTTACCATTGTAGTGGAAAATCTCCTAATAGAGTGGACTTAATAGTCTTATTATTAAATCTCCTGACTAAGTACACACTTGAAGAGTGTTGTAAAATCCTTTCATAAGGTAGAATTTAATAGGTCTTTTTTATTACTCCTAAGAGGATAAAATAGCTCCTAACAAGGTAAGTCCCTAGAAATGACATTATTGTATGTCTAACTGCGCAATTATTATGCTATAGTAGTGAATATTTTGTGGGTTTCATCCCCACCACATTTTTTATTGTAATCAAGGTTTTCTAATGACTAAATGATTGTTTCAAATGTGTTGATAAATTCTTGTGATGTGATTATAGTTATAGTTGTTGGATTTGATTAATTTCATTTCAGTGTTCAATTACTAAGCTTATGTATGCAAAGAAAATGACAATGTTCAAAGGGTGAAAATGTTTTGAGGGTTTAAAAGTTTTAAAGGTACTGATTCAGCCCCCCACCTCAACACCTTACCTTTCCTTAACATTCCAAAAATTTTGGATTTTGGTAATATAAAATGTATATGTACAACAGGTATGGTTTCCTATGTTAAGATGTTGATTAACAATTTTTTTTTGATAAAATGTAAAACTAGCATTATATTACAATAATCCATAATAGTTTTTAGAGATTGATAAAATTATCCTAATAAGCCAATTTAATTATTTAGCATTATAGGGATGATATCCTAGATGTTATCCCTTGGATAGAATCATTAAATATTTCATTTTGGAGTTTGTGCCAAACATTTTGTGAAGAGTTTTGCTAGCCAACTAAATGAGGATCAATGTAGAGTATAAAGTAAAGATGGATTTTGTATGTGAGCATATGTATTTTTATATTGTGATGATGCTATATTAGTTATACACAAGCCTTGATCTTGTATTAGATCATATGTAAACCTTATTGCAAACAAATTAGGCATTGTGATGTTTGTATGGCCTTTTTTAAAGTTGTAATTATTGTTTCTATAATTGGCCAATGAGACCTCATCAAGTAGTGTGCTTTTCTTTTTTAATGCAACTCCTAACAGGGTTGAGACCTCTAATAAGGTCAATTCCTCTAACAAGGACTAATGCACAAAATGAAATGTAATGATCCCTAATAAGGTCAAACCTCTTAACAGTTTTTTTAATAGATTAATACATAGTTGCAGGTACCATCCCCAATTGACTTTTCCCTTAGCCAGGGTTTCCTCGAAAATAAATTATGGTGTTATGAGTTCTTTATGGTTTTATGCTTTAATTTTCTACATATTTCTTTTCATGGATGTTCATGCTTAAGTTGAAAAGTTGTTAATTGGTTTGAAAGTTCTACAACAATAATTTATCCCTCAGTGTTGCTTAATCCTAGCAGAAACTTTATGATTAAGCATGCTTAGGTCGGAGTAGTATTAGGAAGGGTGGTCTCCCAAGAAGTCTTGGTGCTTCACCTCTATACACATCACCTAGGTACAATTATTTTTATGTATTCCATTTATTCTCATAAGTGATGGGTTCTTGTGAGCCATTGCTCATGAAACATGTAACAATGAGTTTGACTCATTAACTACACAGTTGAATCTTGATAGAAATATCACAAATTGGTTTTCTTTGGAACATATATACTTATAAACTTGAAATAATATATAATTTTCATTTAGGTGCACAATAATTAGTATATGACTATTAGGATTTGACTATATTTTTTTAATTCAAACTCACTACCCATGTTTTAGGAGTAGTGATTCACAAGAACCAATTACTCATTAAAATGAATGAGACACTTAACCCTTATTGTATTTAGGTGATGTTCACACCGGAAAAAAATCAAGGCTTCCTAGGAGGTCATCGATCATAGCATTGCTCCAACTCAAGTGCACTCAACAATGGAACTGACTTCAAGGAATTAGTTCACTTAGCTTGTTACCCCATTTGTGAAACCTTCAACAATTATTATGCCTTATGACTTACAAACTACATAATTGAATCCTAATTAAAATATCATAACTTGACTATGTGAGAATTTCGGATCAAACTTTCATATATATATATATATATATATATATATATATATAGAGAGAGAGAGAGAGAGAGAGAGAGAGAGAGAGAGAGAGAGAGAGAGAGAGAGAGAGAGAGAGAGAGAGAGAGAGAGAGAGAGAGAGAGAGAGAGAGAGATATTCTTAATTCATTGGACTCAATGTTAATGAATAATATGTAAAAGGCATATTGTTTAACAATGTAGATATACCTAAATTTATAGGAAAGGCATGATAAACAAGAGATATGTATGAGATAAGATATCAACCACAAGTGGAATCAATTGTCCACTAAAGGTAGATCATCCTTCATTGTAAATTGAAGTATGTGAAAACATGTGAAATAATGAGAGATGGTAATGTGATAAGATCAATAACGGTGGATCTCACACATGAGTTGGAATCAGATAAAAGTTAACTCCACCTCAAGTGGACTTCTCTCACATGATGTGCTAAAATGAAATACAAACTCCTTTGTATCTACATGACAACTAATATGAATAGTGTTATCGTAAGTAAAATTAAGTAAAATTTAATAATTATTAATGAATTACACTAACACCCCCTCCACATTTAAGTAAAACTTAAGGGAATACACTTAATCCTAAAATGCTAGATGACAATGTTTGATAGGTCTCACCTACTAGGCCATGTTAGGTACTCATGTACAATATAAAAGTGCAAAAATAAAGTAATGTATTTTAAAGAGAAGAAAGATAAATCCATATAGGAAATAGTTTTTCAAAAAAAAAGACGAGAAAAGAAACAAGATGGATGGATGGATGAAGTACTCTAGAACCCTCCTTGATGCAAAACATCCAACATAAACTCAAACTCAAAGGGTTCTATTGATCCAAACTTAGTTTAAGATCCCAAATATTATAATTGAGGTGCAGAACAATATTATTTATTCTCTTCAATTTAAAAATCACTACTAGGAACTACACTTTATCTCAAGGTTCAACAACATATTTAATTCTTGACCAAAGATTTACAAATGCACTTTGACATGTCTTCTTTACACTTCGTAATATTTTAGAAATCAGGAGCTTCCAACTATCAAAACTGATCCAAAAATAAAACCTAAGACCTTTAAGCCTCCATCATCCAATGTTTGATCACAACTAATAAAAAAAATCCAATCCAAAGAGGCATTAAAATCATTGTGCTTTACCTTGTGAAATAGATATTCACTAGCCTTCATAGATCCTTCAAACATGATTATCAACATGTCACTTTCTGTTTGACCTAGTATGATAGAGATTTAAAAAATCACATTCTTTGAAGATATTTTTGGGAAAGGGATACTTTACCACACCTTTCCAACATTTTCAATATACTATTGCATAAGAAAACTTAATAGCAAGCAAGGGACTTAGTCACTATGTTGTGATAATTGTCATGACAATATTCTTCCAAGGGACATTTAAAAGTTATCATTGTTCATCATAATTAAACATGTTTCTTAAGAAAAATACACATACAAGGAAGAAGTATATGTAAGACCACAAACACAAACTTTCAAGGTGAATATGAAAGGAGATACAATTGCACTTAATAAAGGAAAACTTATCCAACAATGTATGTCGTTATTTTAGGATAGTTTGATAGTGATCTTCAAAATAAAAATTTAAAATGACATAAGATATTTTTCATACAATTTGAATGGAATATTACATTTGTTACAACCACTTACAACTCCATGTAACATTTGGGACCTCCATATGATCCACAATTCTTAAAATAAACTTTTTGTTGTTGTCACAGTCTAAGAAAATCATGTAAATATCATGCTAGGCCTTTCTTGAAATCTTAATAAACTATATTAATTTAACCTATCACCTTGGATTATGTAAGTATACATGGAAGCACTTTAGTTCAAAAAATAATAGAATTTTCTAATATACAAAGTCAGAGATGCATAACTCAAGCTCACTAATTACCCTAGTTTGTCATAGACCCACTTTTAGAAAATCTATCATATCTTCCTCCTAACTTAATGAATCAGCATCCAAACACTTCCAAAATATTGTAGCACACAATATTAAAATATTCAATCATTTACATTGAGTTTAATCTATAGCAACAAGAAATAAGTGGCCATTACAAAGAAAAAAATAGTTAAACATGTGGAACAATCCTCATTTCCATACATTGATCTTCATTAAAAGTACACATTTTCCATATGCCTAATGGAATCGACTTAGATAGACTCACATATACTTGTATTGTTGGTTAAGACTGACCCAAACTACCCAAAACCATTAATCCACCTTTTGACAACATTTTTTGCAATTTTGCAATTTTAACTAAAATAACTCAAGACGTCATCAAATTATTCTAGGACATAATAAACACATCAAAATAGACTTAGTAAGATCTATTGCATCAATATCAACCCTTATTGGTAATTTTACATGCTTTACCATAGTTGACTTACTCAAGATCTTATAGGCCTTTTCTAAAAAAACTGGCCTTTAATGGCTCACAATTTTGCATCAAATGAACTTTATACACTTATTTAACCTCAAAAAGAAAAGGAATTGCCTCATTGGCCTTATTAAAATAATTTGACTAGAATGGTCATTGTGGCCTTAGAGTTTCCTTGATGCTCCTATGTAATATGTCCCCCAAAAAGAATTCAAAGTCCCTTGGGAATGGAGGTGTGACTATTTGCATGGCTCATTATCTCTTAGGTCCTCAAATGGTTCTCCCTTACATTTAGTTAGGTACTTGAAGTATGTACCCCTTTTCTAAGCTTTCAATGCCTCTAGTCTTCATCTTAAATCTTAACCTTCCTACCCTCTTACTCAATCATATGAACTTATGAAGAAATTTTGTATGCCTTTTTGAACTTTTTCTCCCCGATTCTTATATAATAGTAAACATTAAAATTAATAAACGAACAAATATCAATAGATTACTATCAAAATAATGCATAGAAATAGTATTCTTATCCTCAAGCCTTTTTGATAACCCTCTCTATATACCATCAACATCTTCAAACATCTGATTACTCTATATATTTTGTTTTTCATTAACATTGATGCCACCAACACGATCATCACACACGCCAGCACACGTGCACGCGTGCCCACTCACACACACACACACACACAACTCTTCTTATTCTATGACCATCTCTACTTGTTCAAATCCACCCTTTCTTTTTTATTATTCCTCAAGGGTTGTATATACCATCCATAAATCAGGCTCCTTATCTTTGATTATTACCTCTACACTCTCTTATTTGCCTTGTTTAGCTTTCTAACTATCATTTTCTATAAAGGTTTCTTTTCCCTTCACTTCTACTTCCACAAAATTAATTTGTCTTCTTCTTTTGAGTAGCCTTAGTAGTCCACGCCATCTTCTCTATGATAGTCAAGTGTGAAATTTATACTCTTTTTCCAATATCTCAATATCTTATTTTCCTTGTTCCATAGACTCTATTGACTTCCTTTCCCTTGCTACATTTTCCTCCATGGCTTGCCCCAGCTCCCTTATCTCATTTTTCTTCATTTCTTCCTCTCTCCTCCCATATTCTTTCCTCTTATTTATTGAACCCTTACTCTAGAAATAGCCCCTCATCTCTCTCTCTCTCTCTCTCTCTCTCTCTCTCTCTCTCTCTCTCTCTCTCTCTCTCTCTCTCTCTCTCTCTCTCTCTCTCTCCCTCTCTCTCTCTCTCTCTCTCAAAGTTTCCTTTGAACTACTAAAAATTCATGCGGGCTTGGTCTTTATGGAGTAATAAATATGGATTTTGAGAATGGCTTAGAGTACTTTAGCCATGTATGCTTGGTATAATTTAGGGGTTATCCCCCTTGCTCTCTCTCTCTCTCTCTCTCTACTTAGTCTTTTGGTGCAACTACTCACTAGGTTATCCTCCCAACTTGAATCAACCACCAAACACTAAAGAACCAATACAAACTAATACCAATATGATGCAAAACATCTAATACAAACTCAAACTCCAAGGGTTCTATTGACTAAAAATTAGTTCAAGATCCTAAATATGACAAATGAGACATCTAACAAAATAATTTACTATCTTAAACTTGATCATCACTACTAGTGACTACACTTGATCTCAAGGTTCAATGAAAATTGTCATTCTTGACCAAAGGCTCTCAAATGCACTTTGATGTGCCTTCTTTACACTTTTACATCTTTTATACAATCAAAACCCATCCAAAAATCATACCTAAGAACATCAAGCCTCTACCATGCAATGTTTGATAAAAAAATTATGAGCAACCATCCAATCCAAAGGGGCATCATAATTATATTCCTTTACCTTGTGAAAAATCAAGTGATATGGATATTCACCAACCTTCATAGATCCTTTAAATAAGATTGTCAACCTTCCACTTATTATCTTACCATAATATCACAAAGATTGGAACAAATCACATTAGTTGAAGATACATTTCACAAAAGGGGACTTAAATAAACCCTTCCAACACTCTCAACATACTACTTCATGGGATAACTAACAACAAGAAAGAGACTTAGTCATTATGTTTTGATTACTATCACAATAATTGTCATGTAAAGGACATTCAAAAGTTGTCACTACTCATTATTATTAAATACACTTCTTGAGAAGAATCCACACACAAGGTAATAGTGTATTTAATACCAAAAACATGGAATTTCAAAGTGAATACAAAAGGAGATACAATTGCACTTAATAAAGGAAAACTTGTCCCATAATGTTTGTCATTGTTTTAGAGTAGTTTGATAGTGATCTTCGAAATAGAAATTTGAGACAACATAAAATATTTGTCATGCAATTTGAAAGGAACATTTAGATTTTTTACAACTCCTTGCAAATCTATGAAACATTTGGGGCCTTCATGTGATCCACAATCCTCAAAATAAATGTGTTTTATTGTTACAGTCCAAGACAATCATGTAACAGTTATGTTAGGGCTTTCTTGAAATCATACTAAACCATATTCATTCAACAAGCCACTTTAGATTATTCAAGTATACATGGAAAAACTTCATTTCACAAAATAATATAATTTTTTATTGCACAAACTCAAAGATACATAATTTCAAATGCTTACCAGTCATCCTAGGCTATTACAGACCCAATTTTTTAAAAATGTCATATCTTCCTCCTACCTTAATGAATTAGTGTCCAACCACTTTCAAAAGATTGTAGACACATAATATTATAAAATCCAATCAATTTATAATTGAGTCCAATTTGTATCAATGAGAAATAAGTGATTTTTATAGGCAAAAAAGTAGTTTAAAATGTGGAATAATCATCCTTTCCCTTTATTGATCTTCTTTAACAGTACACATTTGACATATAAACAATGGAATCAACTTAAATAGACCCACATAGACTTGGATAGTTGGTTGAAACCAACCCAAACTACACCAAACCATTAACCTACCTTTTGATAACATTTTATTGAAATTTTGCAACTTTTACAATTTTAATCAAACCAATTCAAGAATCCATCAAACTATTCTAGGAAATTCTACATATATAAAAATAGACCAAGTAAAATATATTGCACCAATACCAACTATAATTGGTATTTTTTACATGTTTGACCATAGTTGACTTAATGAAGACCTTCTAAGTCTTCTTTGAACAAATGACATATAATACCTCAACATTTTGCTTCAAGTCAACACAATACCCTTATTTAACCTAAAAAGGAAATGAAATGGGCTCACATTGAACTTATTACAATAATTTGTCCAAAATGGTCATGGTGGCCTCAAAGTATCCTTGATGTTCCTATATTGCCCATCCTCCTTACAACATACATCTTGTATATCCAATCAAGTATTCCCCCATAGGAATTGTTGATTGGGGAGGGAAAATATTTAATTTTAAAATTAAATGCTTATTTATTTATTTTTATTCTTATATATATATATATATATATATATATATATATATATATATATATATATATATATATATATATATATATATATATAGCATGGTTGTTGAAAATACAACAAATAACCAAATATAATATGTATATCACCAAAATAGTATATTTGCTAAAAGAAAGGTTAATTTATTAAAATCTCTCTCTCTCTCTCTCTCTCTCTCTCTCTCTCTCTCTCTCTCTCTCTCTCTCTCTCTCTACACACACACACACATCAAATTAAATGTATCATTATGATAGTTTTAAAGTTATTAACTATGTTAAACATATATATCTCCTTTCTTAAACTCGCATATATTTTGAAATCTACAACTATAATTTACATAGAATGTATTTATTTAAATGCTTAAATGGAGATTCTATAGCTTCTTAGATTTAACAATGCCTATATTCTCCTACAACTTGAAAATCTTAAAGTCTATCACTAAAAATGAAGATAATAACAAAGATATATTTACAAATACACATTTCTTATCTTTCTTGATGACAACATGAAACTTTTTAAAAATCAACCTGTTGAAAGGAAAGTCAACCAAATTTTTATCATTGCAAGGGTTTGCATTACAACACGTAAGGATAATAGTAAATCATTCCTTTCTTTATTTACATAATTAAACTTTAATAGGCTTTCCATATATCTTTGTTTGAAAACTTAACACTTATACCAATCTTTCCTTTTACATCTATAAAGAAAACTACATGCATTTTAAAACAAAATACATATTGTGGTTTTACTTGTTGGAAATTTGTTCAGTGCTCCCCTCGAGATTCATGACAATGGCTTAACCACTTCCTATGTACTATAAGTTGAGTGGTTGTATTGGGCATTGACAAATCGATCTTTTGGTGCAATGACAACCCCACTCTAACAAGTGGTATCAAAGCTTGGTCACAGGTTCAAATTCTCAAACCCTTGGGTAACACAAAGGGAGAGATTATTGGAAATTTTTTCAGTGCTCCCCTCGAGACCGCCTCCTGTGTACTATAAGTTGAGTGGTTGTATCAGGCATTGACAGATTGGTCTATTGGTGCAATGCCAACCCCACTCTAACATTACTTTAACAGATGAACAAAATAAATCTGCATTCTTCAAAGTTTTGTTTCCTCAACTTATATATGTATATATGTGAAATGTATAGTTATGATACTTTCAGAGCTATTAACTATGTTAAAGATATGTTTGTCCAAGTCTAACGGTCATTTATATTAACAACACAAGTAAATCAAATTCTATTTTATTTTAAAAGAATATAGTACCTACTTTTGAAGTTCTTTCTACCTTTCTTAAACTCAGGTAAATTTTAAAATCTGCAACTATAATTTAAATAGAATGCGTTTATTTTAAATGTTTAAATGGAGATGTTATAACTTCTTAGATTTAATAATACCTATAGTCTCTTGACAACTTTAAAATATTAAAGTCCATCACCAAAAATAAAGAAAATGACAAGGATAGATTTATAAATGCATGTTTCCAACTTTTTTTATTATCAGTAATGCAGTATCTTATTAATAGTAGATAAAAATTAAATATCTAAATTGCCAACAATGATAGATTTACAATAATTTCATTCATAAAAAATTTCCTTATATCCCTAAACACTATAGAAATAACACTTAAACATTGACCCATACATTTCCAAACTTAGCCAAAACAACAAAACAAAAATAAGACACCGAACCATCACCACTAGAACCACTTCATAGTCTCCTCTCTAGAAAATTTGGAAATGCCTTTCCCACCACTTGGCTCTACCATTGGTACAAAAGTGTTAGAGCTAGCTCCACTTGAACACTCATCCAACAATGATACATCCACATCCACAACTACACCATCCTGACTCATCGCTTCAACCCCACTATTTGACACCATACCAGCTAAAACACCACCAACCTTCCTCATAGACACAAACATTTGATGCCTCACCATCAACCTCCCATCCTCTCCAATTGGGGTTGTAGATTTATAGGGAGTAGCCTTTCTTTTCCTCCCTCTATTTGATGAACCCTCTTCTCAATGCCACTCATGAGAAGTCATAAAATCCAACAAAAAATTCTACCCCTCTTTCACTTTTGATAGATGCACATTTCTAGGATTAGACAGGGACCACATTACCATTAGTTGAAGCTCACCCTTGTCTGCATCAATCATTCTTCAAGGACCATCTCCTATTTTAAATTTGACACCTATCTCTACTTGCGCAATAATATCTTCCAAACCCAATGCCCATTTTGGCTCTAGATAAGCCCTTGCAACCCTCCACACTTCATCCTACTCAAATTCACTAGAAATCCAAGGCCCAAAAATAGAGAATAAACGCCAATGTTTGATCGTGACCTCCAGTCTTTTTGCAGATATTCTTCCCAAAAAAACATAAACACAACACACTAGAATTCATCCTTATTGAATTTTAAAAATGTTTCCTATCCTTGTTGTTGGATAACCAAGAAGGGGGGGAGGAGGGTAAATTAGTTATCCTACAATCCCTTCAAACAATTTTAGTACCAAAAAAACTTCATAATCATCATAATGATTCACTCGGTATACTTATTCAAATGATAAATTAAAGCATTCAATCACTTAACTCCAAACAATTCATTCATTATTCTGTTATAACTGAATGACAACAATATAACTTAGTTATTACTGACCATTAAATTAGTTGTTATTTAATTGCAATAAAATAAAAATAACATGAAAATTAACTTTCAACATAACAACATTCACATATTTGACACCAAGATTTTTAACATGGAAACCCTATAGAGGTAAAAAAACACCTGGGACTAGCAACCCAAAATTTTCACTCTTCTGAAGTGAGCTTTACTAAGAGCCAACCTTGTTAAAGGTTTACATACACATTGTTAATGTGACATTGTTATAGGATTTATAGCAAAAGATCATCTAGACCTTATCACTCCTTGATCTTGTCTAAAGAGTGGCCTTCTCTAAAGGACTTATAAACACCACTAATTGATGTTACCCTATAGGATTTCACAGACTTGTTAGGTCCATTCAGTTAATAAATTTTTTTGCTACAATAATTAGAAAATAATAGTACAAATGATCTATTAGGTATAACACTACCTTGCTTGTTCAAATCTCCTTTCTGCTCATTATTTTTCTGATCTCTATCATCTGATCTTCTTTACTTTGTTCGCTTAACTGGCTAATTCACTCCTTCCTTTCATCTCTGCTTGATTCACTTGGCTCAACTTTCCTCTTTTAGCTTTCAAAAAATTCACACAATCACCAACTTAAAAATAACAATCAACATCAACCAACAACCAAAAAATGTCTTGATCATCCCCTTAAATAGTAGTTTTTGTGCTTCCAAATTCTTCCAAATATTGTTGCTTAATCATGATCGTTGATCTCAGATCAATACCAAATACAACAACTATAGACACTCAGAAAGTAGAACTTTTAGATAACTTTGTGTCCATCCTTATCCTTCTTCAATCTCCATCACTGAATCTTCCTTGCATTTTCTCATTCGTTGATCCTATAAGAAACTTTGACTTGAATTTAATAAAAAGTTGGCCTTTGATTCCATCTTTTCAAATTTTTTCTTGTTACTAGTGTTACTTAGTGAGCACAATATTTCACTTGGATAATATAATACTTTGTAAATATTTAAATTTCTTAGGCAATACTAAACTTCCTCTTTACTTTGCCAATTGCTTGGTGAACATTGTAGTCACTTGACAAATATTGTCTTCCTTCTTTAACCTTGTCACTCAATTTAGCTTGTATATCTCAATACATTACAATATTTTATGATTGTAAAATAATCAAACCAAAATTACATTATTACTGTCCAACTCATTCAAGTGCTCATTGAATACCATACTTATCAACTTCGTCTTTGATATACTTTCTTCAAATTATCTTCATTAACTAACTTGATATAGCTATTGGAATTCTTTAGAATAACTGAGAGGGGGGTGAATTAGTTATCTAAGGTCTAGATGTAAAAATAAAACTTTCCAGTGCTTAATAGATCCATATCCATAAAATAATAACATGCATGCATCCATTAGATCATACAATATCTTAACTTAGTAGGTTACTGTCCTAGGTTAAAATAACTTTGTAGAAATGTAAATATGAAATACCATAAGCACATTCACACAATTTAACATAAGGATTTTATGTGGAAATCCAATTTGAGAAAAACCACCAGTAACATGGTATCCAATTTCACTCTTCTAAAGTGATGTCATGTGAAAGGCCAACCCTATTAAAGGTTATAATACACATTGTTAAATGTGACCTGGTTAAAGGATATCAATCACCCTATTAGGAGTGAGCCTTGTTAGAGGACTTTAGAATATTTCATAAGAATGTCACCTAGTTAAAGGATTTACAAATTACTATTAGGTCAACCTTAATCCAAAGGATTTTATCCACACTAGTACAGTTGTTAGAAAGCAACAATCGAAATTGATCTGATAAAAACTTACAAATCACTTGTAGATTATAGATCTATGGTTTAGTCCTCCATTCTACTTGGCATTCATACTCTTCAACTCTGATAGTGTGTTCACCTTCAAGCATTCATCCCCTTAAGTTGTCTTACTTTGTATGCCAACTATAGTCTCTTCTGTTCAACCACTTGATGAAGCAACACCCTATACTTCTTGTCTTCCTTAGGTTCTCGCACATGGAAATATTTTCTTATGGCCTATTCTCTTTACAAATAGAGAATTTAGGTCTTTTTTTGCTTAACGAAAATCATCCATTTTAGGGTTAGGTGAGATTCAATGAATCTGCACACATTTCCATTTTTGTTCCTCTAGAAACTTCCTCTACAATCTTCCTTGAATTCACCTCAAAATGGTTTACCTCAAATTTTGTGCCACCAACTCATCATAGTCATCTTCCACACGCTTCACATAATTCAAGAAATTAAAATAATCAACTAAGATTCATCAAATCTTTGATTTAACACTGTTTGTTGTCACTCGAAATCTACAGTAGTTCTGTCACTCGACCAACACTAGTTCACTTGGAAAACACTAAACTTTATCAATGCTCAATATCAACTAAATTTTACTTAGCATATGCTAACTTTCACTCAACTTCCACTATTTGTCTACTTTTCTCGACACCTATTGATTTTCACTTGACTTATATTATTTTCTGCTCAGCTTGCACTGTTTTCTTGGCAAGGCTTGGTGGACACTTTTTTTTACTTGATCTTCTTCCAGTATTTTCTTGAGTAATCTTTCATTACACATTTTAAGTAGATAAACAATAAACTATAGTATCAATGTCTTACTTGGTCTTAGTGCTCCTTTTATACACCAAATAACTCAACCTTTCTCTAGGTTCTCTTGTTATCTTCTCTTTTCAAATCATCTTCATCAATCAACCAAATGATAGCATTCAGACCAAAAATAAATTGTCTCACCAACAAGTAGCAATTTTAACATTATTGACAAAATAATGATTGTTCCATTACAAATTCTACACTTCAAACAATCTCTTTTAAACAATAACACTCTAAATGAGTTAGCATAATGCCTAGCCAACTAGGACTTTGACATCAATGACAACATAACAATTGATATGACTCTTTTACATACATTCATAGAATCATCGATTACATTATCATTTAGGGCTAACAATCTCCCCCTTTGGCATTGATGGAAACACATAACATAAAATTTTACTTTACAGAATATACATAAGATAATCAAATGTATGCATTGAAAATAATGTAACTTTTCAGCTATTTGACTCCATCAACAGGTTCTCTACGACTTGGTTTTTACATACAACAACAATATTCATCAACATTTCTCTTCCTTTGGATATGATCTTCTTTAGTTTAGCTTCACTTTGATGTCTACTCTTCTTTACATATTCTCTCCCCTTTCTTGGGATACATCTATTCCTTGGGCAATCTTCTCTTTTCTTAGTTCTCCTCCCCTTTGACAACAATGCCAAAGGTCATTATAAATTCCAACATGAAAATCATAAAACCTTATGTTATCCTTGTACCTTGTATGTACAGTATACATTAGTTTCATCATAGTCTTTTTTACAACTTCAAAAATGTTCCTAAAGTGTGAACTCTTGCATCAAGTCCACAAAGATATTCTCATTCATCCATGAATTGATGCAACATGCATCTTCACTTAGTGAATTTTGGATAGGGGAAGGACCCCTAGTTTACCTCTTAGATACTCAAAATCATCCTTAGGCAATGACTTAGTAAATATGTCTACAATTTTCTCTTTAGATTTCACATATTCAAGCCTTGTTTCTCTTGTACTTGTTCCCTCAAATAATGATACTTGATTGATATGTGCTTTTTTTTTTTTTGCATGCATCTTCAGATTCTTTGATATATTTATTACACTAATGTTATCAAAATAAATAGTACCAAGCTTGGTTATCTCTTCTTACACACCTACCAATAGTTTCTTTGTCCATACAATATTTGAACAATTGGTTACAACAACAACATATTCAACTTCAACAATAGATTGTGAAATATGACTTTGTTTCTTGCTTATCCATGTAATCAATCTTTCTCTTAAAAGGAAAGCCCCACCACTTGTGCTTTTTCTATCATCCACATTACCAGGCCAATCAATATATATTTAGACTTTAAGATTAAAATCATCATCTTGTCTGAATATCCTCTTCACAAAAGTCATGTGTGTCTCCTTTGGATTAGATGAAAAACCTTCTAACTATACCAACAAAATGTGCAATATCTAGTCTATACTATGCATAACATGTTGTAGTTCATCAATCATGGATCTATATTGCATTTCATTTACCTCTCCAACAGTGTCTTCCTTTGATAGTTTAACTCCAGTCAATATAGGTGTACTAACTGGCTTAGAATCATCCATCCCAAAAGTATTCAAGATTTCTTTTACATACTTAGATTGAGTAACATATATACCTCTCTCTGTTTGATGAACTTATAATCTAATGAAAATTTTGATGTCACCAAATATTGACATCTCAAATTTGTACTCATTTGATTGATAATTGTCTTACATAAAATGTCATTTCCTCCAAATAAAAGTATCATCAAAAGATATCTCAGGAATCAATACCATATTTTTAGATGTAAATTTTAAATACATATTACTGTTCTTACTTGTTCTAGCAAAATGAATCTTTATCAAATATGAATGTAACCTTTCATATGAGCTCTCAATTCTTGTTTTAGTCCATGCAGTGCATTTTTTAGTTTGCAAACCATGTTCCTTTGATTAGGTTCAATAAATCCTTCAGGTTGTTCAATATAGACTTCCTCTTCAAGTATTTCATTCATAAATGCAAATTTGGAATCCATTTGATAAACTTTGAACTTCTTGTATGTAGCATAGGCTAACAATGTTCTTACAGCTTCCAATCTTGTCACTTGTACAAAAGTCTCACAGTAATCTATTCCTTCTTCTTGTGCATAACCTATACAAACTAGTCTTTCCTTGTTTCTTACCACTTCTCTATTTCCATTTAGCTTGTTTCTAATAATCCATTTGGTTCTAATCACATTCTTGTTTGCAAGTCTCAATACTAACATCCATGTATTGTTCTTCTCTATCTGATCAATCTCTTAATTCACTGCATTTATCCAATGTAGTCTTAATTGTTCTAAGTTCAAAATTAGAAATCAAACAGGTGTTGTCTCTCAATTTACTTCTTGCCTATACTCTAGTGATTATGTCTCCAATAATTTTTCCAAGGGAATGATTCTTTCTCTCATGATTTTCCAACACATGTTTTAGATTATAGTAAAAGAAATTTTTGAAGGGACCCGAAACCCTTTAGAAAAAGCTAAAGATAAACATTAAAACACTACCAGGTTTTACAAGGACCTGAAACCTAGAGCTTCAAACATCAAAACCAGGTTTTACAAGGACCTAGAACCAAAAGTTTAAACCATGAAACACGACTAGGTTTTACAAGGACCTAGAACCTAGAGTTTAAACAAGCTGGAAAGAAAAAAAGAAAAAACCAAAAACCATCACACCTGCTCCATAGCCAACACCTATAGTAGCTCTTTGATAATGTTTTCCAATTCTTGACCTACTTCAGTAGTAATCTGGATAATGTCACCTAGAGAGAGAATAGAAGCCTCAAGAGCCTCAACAACCTTTTCCTTGTGCTCTTCCTGGTGCTCTTACTAGAACCACCTAGACTCCCCATCCCTACATTAACAAGAGACATTATCTCCTCATTACTCTTCTTACCTAGACTGGTCGTCGCAACACACAAGATGGAAGTGACTTGTTCCATCTTTTGACCACTTTCCTTTATAAGGTAATGAAGCTCCTGTTGATATTCTTTAAGCTTATCAGGGATGTTACCAATTTGCACTTCCATTTGGGTTCTCCTAGCACGCTCAACATCCAATTCTTTTTGCATAACCCCCATTTTCTTCTTAAGAACCATTATTTCATTATACAACCAAGAATCACTCTAAAGAGAAGTCTCTACTTTAAGCTTAGCAGTATGAAGAAAGGAAAGTTTAGCATCCTAAGAGTCATCCCTCCTGTCAACCACATTCCTAGGCTCAGAACTAACCCCAGTGTTCATAGTATTGATTTGGGTATCGGTATTAATGTCCAGATTCTTTGTCCTTTCCTCATTTTCTTTTTTACTTTGGCTATTGTCCTTACCCATAGGAGCTTTATCTTCAATCTCCTTACCTATATCCTCCTCCATTTTCTCCTCACTGGCATTATGAGAAAGGTGATCACTCTATTTATCATCATCCTCCCTGAGGGCTTTTGACCCATCATTTGAGTTAATATTTATATCCTTACTTCCCTCTACATTCTCCAACACATGTTCATTTCTTTGATTTTAAACATTTTCTCCACCATCATTAATTTCTTCAAAATTATCAAACTTACTTAGATCACAAATCATGTGATGTGAGTACCCACTATCTATAATCCATGAACCTTTCTTGCTAACATGTAAAATAAGGACAATTTCACTTTCATACCTTTCACACTTGGGATCTTCCTTGATTGCAACATAAACCATCTCAACTACTTCCTTTTCTTCATTAATGCTAGATTCGATGTGCTCTTCTTTATAAATTTAACATGATTTATTCCCCTTGCCTTTGTAATCCATGTTCTTTTTGTACTTTTAATTTTTCTTGTCATTTATGTCACTCTCACTTTTGTTAGGACACTTAGCAACTAAATGACCAACTTGATCACACTTGAAACAAATTAGGGGCATTTTATTTTTGTATTTACCTTTACATCTTAACAACCTTCTTGCAAGCATTGCTTCAAGCTCATCTAGATCATCCTCAAATTCTAATTCACTTTCTTCCTTACTTTTATTTTCTTTCTTGGAACTTCCAATGGTGAATATTTTAAAGCATTTTCAATTGTAACTATACTACTGTCAGAATTGCTCAATTCAAATGTAATTAACCAACCAAACTATCAAGTGTAAAAAAATTACCAAGTATGGATCTCACTTCTTGAATAGCAAAATATTTGATAGCCTAAATAGGCATAAGAGTTTTAAGAACTTTACTTATAATTTCATAGTCACTGATAATTCCACCAACAACTTTTATTTTACTTACAACTTCTTTGTTTCGGCGTACATACTGTGTAACATTCTCACCTTCTTTCATTCTCATGTTGTCATACTTACCTCTCAAACTTTCATCTTTAGCCCTTAGTACATTTGGATCTCTGTTGTGTACGAGTGCCAATTTGTCCCACATTTGTTTAGCATTGGTGTAGTTCTTGATATCATCAAACATGACATTATTAAGAGTATATGCAATCTCAATCATCAAACTATTATGGTTCCTCTTTTTAGTGATTTGTTCCACTATCATAGAGCAGGAAATGCAACATATTTATGATCCAACCAATGAGTGATTTTATCTCCAATTCTAGATAAATGTAACCTCATTCTATCTTTTTATGATGATAAATTATCCTTGTTCATCTTTTGTACCTCTCTCTTATACATTTTGTGATCTTTTCCCCAAGTTCCTTTAAACTTCTTTCTCCAAGAATTGTGCTCTGATACCAATTATTAGATAATTGGGGGAGGGGGGGAGGGTGGTGAATCAGCTATGTTCAGCTATCCTATAGTCCCTTCAAACAATTTCAATACCAAACAAACTTCATAATCATCATAAGCATTCACTCGATTTACTCATTCAACTTATCAATTAACAAGATCTAAACTTGTGCTCGCAAGCCACCAAGCAATCTCCGTGTTTCCCAAGCTACAACTACTAGCTTTGCTGAAAAAATTGCAATCCTAGATTGTGACTCGAATCTCTACTCCTCCATATTTGATTGAATTCCTTCCTCAATCATAATGCCTACAACACTACACAACCCCTCCTTAAATACTCACATGACCACTAGTCGTCTTGTTGCAAATAGAACACTCTCAAAAACAAATTAAATACAAAATGCCTTAAGTAATCTTACAAAAAATATTAAATGCACCTAGGATAAAGATCCACAACCCAAATAGGTCCACACATGTCCCTCTAAATGGACCATGTCATGATCAGACTCCACATGCATTAAATGCACCAAGTCGACCGATCCAATCCACAAAACTCCCTCTGGTAAGCCAGCTACTAAGCGTCAACAAAATCACCCAAGCATTGTCAAGTGACAACACATGCTAAGCAACCAATATATACCAAGCAACATGGTATAAGTTGAGTAACCCAGTATAAATTGAGAATACACATGATGAGCAATGCATAATACATTGAGCAATATAGTGTACACTGAGCTCCTTGACCAATACTACAACTCAATAATGACCTAGCACACATCATCTTCAATTGAGTCTTCCAACTCCAAGATCAAAAAACTCTAACATGAAGGATTGCTAACTACCCCAGGATGCTTATACAATACAATATAATAACAATCACACATTTGACACCAATATTTTTAACACGGAAATCATGTAAAGGGAAAAACCACTTAGGACCAACAACCCAATTTTTTCACTCTTTTGAAATGAGTTCTACTAGGAGCCAACATTGTTAAAGGTTTAAATAAACATCGTTAATGTGACCTTATTAGAGGGTTTTCACCAAAAGATCATTTAGACCTTATCACTCCTTAATGTTTTTTAAAGAGCAGCCTTTTCTAAAGGACTTATAAACACCACTAATTGACGTTACTATATAGGATTTCATAGACTTGTTAGGTCTATTCAGTTAATAGATTTTTTGCTACAATATTTATAAAGTAACAATACAAATGAACTGTTAGGTATAGCACTACTTAGATTGTTCAGATATCCTTTTTGCTCAATCTCTTTCTAATTTCTATCATCTGATCTTCGTTACTTTGTTCTCTTGTCTGGCTAATTCACTCCTTCCTTTAACTCTACTCGACTCACCTAGCTCAACTTTCCTCTTTTAGCTTTCAACAACTTCACACCATCACCAGCTTAACAATAACAATCAAAATCAACTAGCAACCAAAATTTGTCTTGATCGTCTCTTTAAATAGTAGTCTATGTGCTTATAGATTCTTCCAAATATTGTCGCTTAATCATGATTGTCAATTTTACCAAATACAATGAATATAGACACTCGTAATATAGAACTTCCATAGAATTTTTTGTCCATCCTTATCCTTCTACAATCTCCATCATCATATCTTCCTTGCATTTTCCTAGTTGTTGATCTTGTAACAAACTTTGACTCATGCCTTTGAACTTCTTGAAAATTATTGAATTCCATCAAAAGTTAGCTTTTGATTCCATCTTTTCAAATTTTTTCTTCTTATTATTACTCAGTGAAAATATTATTTCACTCAGGTAGTATAGTACTCGTTCAATATTGAACTTGCTCAAAGGAAATAATTAACTTCTTATCTACTTTTTCAACTACTTAGTGAACATTGTAGCCACTCAACGAATATTGTCTTCCTTCATTAACCTTGTCGCTCATTTTAGCTTGTGTGTCTCAATACATTACAATATTCCACAATTATAAAACAATCAAACTAGCATTATATTATCACTGTCCAACTCATTCAAGTGCTCATTGAATACCATACTTATCAACTCTATCTTCAACATACTTTATTCAAATCCTCTTCATCAATCAACTTGATATAGCACTCTACTAAGTTAGCATAATGTCTATCCTATTAAAAATATAAGGTAGGCAAGGTTACTGAGAGGGGAGGGGTGAATCAGTAACCAATAAAACATTATCTTACTTCACCAATTAATCCTTTATATAATATTCTAATCTAATTGTATGCATGAAAGAATGAAAGCAAATAAACATTCATAACACTTTGACACAATATATGGTGACTTGGAAACCTTCCAATTAGAAAGTAAAACTGGGGTGGGGATGATACCCATGAGCTTTAGTACTACAATATAAAGTTAACCTGTTAAGGCTTACAGTTGACCACTTCTAGTGATTTACCCTGTTAGGAGCAATAAGGACTGTGAGATCCACCTTGTTAAAGGATTTACAAACTATAATGAAGTATGCACTCGGTTGGGAGATCTAGAAAAAGATTGTTGATTCTAACCTATTAAAGGATTTGGCTGATGCACCTGTTAGTATAACCTAGTGGTTGATCTCTAATCTGTAACTCTAATTTGTTGGTTAAGATTCCTTGTATTGCAATGACCACTTGACTGTGATAGATAAATCTTTGTTTTCCCTTATATTGCTTGTAGCCTTCTTCAATTCACACTTCTTCTCATCATACACTCTTCACATATCTTCTTTGGGTATGATATTATGTATTACATATACCAATCCAAATTACAATTTACTAGAGTCGGCTACAATACCAATTTCATCATAATTCACAAAGTCGGCCCAACTGCTATGACTCAGGTTCTAAAGACAAACTCAGTGATGTTCAAATACATGAAAAACACTATCAATGTTCGGTAATCTTTGGCACTTAGTTGAAATTTAAGCTTGGTCCATACTAATCACTTCCAAGTAGCTTGAACTCGGTTGACACTATGTGACTCAATGAACTCTAAGAAACTCGGTAGCAACTGGATCACTCGGTTGACACTACATGACTCATTCAACACTAGATCCTCTTTGTTAACCTTGTGAGCTTAGTAGGCACTATTGGACTTGGTTAACTATGGAGCTTGGTTAACATTAAAATCTTCTACACTTCCATTTACTGGCTCAGTAGCCTTTTCTATGCTCAGTTTGTGCTAAACGTTGTCTCTAAAGCTCGATAAACACTATGTAGCTCGGTAAACACTATAAATTGACTTAGGTGCTCGGTAGACATTTTATTTTGACTAATTAGCTTAAGAACAACTGAATCACTTGGTTAACACTACAAACTGAATGATAAGCTCAGTAGTAACTATAGACCTCAATAGCAATGTAACCAATTGACTAAGTGTTGAGTAACTAATAGATAAATTGACCTTTATGTAACAATATCCCCCTTTGACATTAGTGACAAAAACACTTATCAAAGAAAAAATTTGATCATTCAAAACTGTAAGTCAAAATTTCCTTTGTCATCATTCTATGTCTTCAACTCAGTTTTGACTTTCATTTGTTATGGCTTGGTACATACTTTGTTTTTCTGATTTTTCAAAATTTCTTTTGTGAATGTATTTCTTATTCATACTACACTATATTGCTCCCCCATACATATGTTTCACTTATATACATACACAATATAGTATACTTCTCCTCCTTTACATACTATATACACTACTCCCCCTATTTGACATAAATGCCAAAGGTTTATAATAACCATATGTTAATACCAAAATGTGACAAGAATTCAAAATGTACCTTCAAAATAAGTACCATTGTCTTGTCCCAATTTTCCTGTAGTACCTTGCTTGCATGTAATGCAATCTGCACTTCTATTGATAATTCCATCATGTGATTAGCTATAGAGAAGTTGTTATCATGGATGAGTGTCTCTGCATGTGCAATATATTTTTGTAATGCTTTCATGTTTAGAATAATCATACCTTGGATTTCTGCAAGTGTGGCTTTGATCCTAGCTTCTTCCTTCAATAGTTCTGCCTACAGATTGGTCATATATTTAATCTTTGCATAATGTGTAGAGCTATGGCTTGGGTCAAGTGACAACTGATGTGTACTTGCCTTCATGTCTTCATCTATCTTGGATAATTTCTCCTTGATTTCCTTGGTGGAGATAAATGTGCCACTTGACAAATAGTAATACAACATTATTAACAAATATTTCTAGTGTACCAAGAATAGTAGCTAACTCTACTTGGTCTATTGCTATCCTTTGTGCAACTTGTTACAACACTCTATTCTCAAACTTCCTTTATAATCTCTGAAGTAGATTCTCCTATCCATTCAAGTCTTTATTGAGTTTGTGGACAATATCTACTAATTGATCCAAAATAGGTTGAGTGCCATCAACCTCAATAATTAGAGCATCAACAAATATGCTCTTTATGTCTTCAAAGACTTGGTTTTCTTTCTTCTTTTCTTCTCTAAGCTTTTGTTTCTTAGCAATTTTCTTTAGTAATTCACCCATGGTGTTCATTTTATCAGGAGTGAGGGTAGAGATATCCCAATTTGGAATAACTATATCCTCATTGAGATCAACAATTTCTTTTTCTTTGCCCTTTTCTTTCAAAATGGTGGAAATAATTTGTTTCCCCTTCTCTAGGACTTCAATACTCGATTGAGACTCTTTCTCAATTGTCATTGTACTTACTATAGATACATTTGGAATAGAAGTAATAGTTAAAAATGATGGACTAGCAAAAAAAGTTGAAATGACACCAACAATGTGAATACCTTGTCATTGTCTAGTCAAGCTTGATGATGAAGGACCTTACTACTCAACAGATGAAGTGTTGGGCAAATTTGTCATTATAACTTTCAACTGAAAAAATTCAAATCTTGGTTGGATGCTTTGTGTAGTAGTATTATCCACAACCAACTCGATAAAAACTATCTCTAAGCCAAATTGCACTAAGGTTGTGCTCGAAGAGTGAGGAAATGAGGCCATGAATATTGCTACAATTTTCTCTGCATCAGTCTCCTTAGTACCTTGTATATTTGGAAGATTTCCTCCAGTAGCTTCATGTTCTTCCTCTTTATCATCTAGATTGACATCATCAAGTTCATCATCTATTATTTATATCTCCTCTTGCTCATCTTCTTCATCTTTGTCTTCAACATGAACAATAAAGTCACTAGGTTGATGTAAGTGATAGATATTTTTCCATGTAGTTGTTGCTACCTTCACTACATATTCAATGTCTTTTAACAATATCATACATGTGATCATCTTGAGAGTGAACTTTTTCTCATTTTTCTTCAATGATTCTTTCATTTCTTTATTACTAAGATTTGACATCAATTGCCTCAAGGTCTATTCATAGATATCCTTAACAATATTTTATGCATTTTCCCATCTTGGCTTTGTTACCTGCATAAGTTCATTAAGCATCTATTGTACAAGCTCATCTGGAGAGTACTTCCATTTTCCTAGCTTGGTCATAACAACATCCTCAATCTTCCTTTTCTCATCCTCATTCCTTGTCTCATACTTGAGGAATTTAAAATTTTCCATGTCAGCTCCTTCCTCCATTTTCTTTAATCTTTCTTGAAGCATAGGTGTAAATCTTTTGAAGATTATCTTCTTGGATTCATATTCACCTAACTTCAATTTCTTTCTTGACTTGGCTTGCCTTCTTGTGAATACAACAGGGGATGACTTAATAGGTCTATTTATGATAACCTTTCCTTTCCTCCTAAGAGGCTCTTCTTCCTTGAAGAAGATTTTGCTTCTTCTTCTTCATCCTCTGCATCATCTTCTTCAATATCATCACCTTTTCCCTTTGTAAGCATTGGAGGGGAACCTTCTTTCTTAGTGCCTTTTAATATGTTTTCTACTCTTTTTCTTCCTTTACTGACTGCTTGAGGTACCTTAATCTCAACCTCTATTCTTTTCTTAGCTTCATAATTTGTGTTGAAGTATGTAACTTTGGGATCCATAGGATCATTTAGCAAAGCCTTTATGATATCCTTGGTGTCATCAATGTTAACCTCATACTCTAGAGGCTTAACCCAAGCCACTCTAGGTCTAACTACTTAAATGTATACTTTTTCACAGTCCACCATGAAACATATATCATCCTTGTAATCTTCAACAAGATTCTTGGGGATCCTATATCTATGATTCATCTTCTCCTTGAATTTTTCAAAGTAGTTATCCATGATACTTTCAGAGTTTTCACCCATTTCTACTATATACTCATTAATCTGACACAAAACATGAACATCTTTCCTCCATACTATTGTACTTTTGGAAGGGAAAAATTTCTAAGTAAAGAGGAATAAATATGTTAGAGGAGATCTAAACTTACATGGATTATTCTTTGATCCTCTAATTCTCTCCATATTCTTGTTGAATTGATTCAATAGCAACTCGACAAGGTCAAAGGATAGGTTATTCTTCACAACCTTGTAAGCGAGATTGATAGCTTCACATGATACATTGTTTAATCTGCTTAAACTGTAAATCTTATGTGCAATGATATGAATTCCAAATTTCAATTCCATGTCATTTACACTTTAATCTTCATTCCTCTTCCATTCCACTTGGCAAGAGTTCTCTTTTTCAGTTCTACCCAACCTAGGGTTTTGGTTGTCTTTACTTTATTAAGCATTGGAAGTCTAGTGATTCTATGAATCATTTTATTGGTTATTTGAATAAGTTGCTCCAACCATAACTACCCATTATTTACACTACTTAGAATATGTCTTATCCATTTGACTTTGAAGTCTCTTGGCATATGAGAGATATGAGTCAAGCCCTTGGTTTTCAAATGCTAACGTTCGGGTTTCAGAGCACCATCTACACATAATTCCCTGAATGCTTCATTCATTTCTAGGGTTCCAAGTTCTTGGATTGAGAAATTATTAAAAGAATGGATATCATGCATGAGTAATACCTTAGGTGGAATTTGTGATTGTGCACCAACTGGGTCAGGTGCCTCTGCAATCACTAGACTCAACTTGAAGTTTGGTGCCTTTCAATCAACTCCACAACCAAAATTTTGAACCCTTTCTTTGCTTTTCTATTTGAGGATGCCATGCTTGGTAGAGTTTTTGAAAACTTCAAAAAATTTTCAACAAAAAATGCTCAATTTTCTTGGGGGCTCTAAAATCACTCTGCACTAATAGCTTTGGAAATTCTCGGTGAAACAATGTCTTTGATTTCTTGCTTTTAACAAATTTCCCTTGATCGATTGCCATTAATGCTTTGTACTTCACACTCACTTGGTGACAAACTGTCCTCCACTTAGTTTAATCTTTAATGATCAGAAGGCATCTACAGCTTGATAGAGTCACCATCATTCGATAGAAACTATCAACTTGAATCTGTAATAATATGTAACCCGACCTTGCTTGGTAAGGTCATTGTTTTATATTATTCTTGGTGATCCTTGTGCATCTCGAATGCTAATTGGATCATTCTTTCTACTGGATGGAACTAATGTTAGATTACTTCCTTTGTATCATAGTTCTAGTGATCTTCATAGGAAACTAAGTTGAAATGTTTGGACCATCCAACTCATTGACTTGGGTGTCATTCACTTCATTATCTTGGTTTGCATTCTTTGGAGATTTCGGTACCCATTGCTACCTCATTTTTTTTATGATATTGTTAGCTTTGACTTTCTTTTCATCTTTAATTCTACCTATGTTCATATAGTTCTTAGCAAGATGTCCAAGTTTTGTACAAATAAAACATCTCTTGGCAATGTCTCTTTTTCTCATATAATGTTTCACACAATTTGCTCCAATGTGTCCAAACTCACCATAGTAGTGACATCTACACCATGTATTGTAATCCCATCTAAGTATTTCTTTCATAATTTGTTTTTCTTGGTTTTGTATTTGGAAGATATGTGTCCTTGTTTCTTGCAATTGTGACATTTATCTTCAAACTTAGATTTCTCTTTACATTCACTTGCTCTATGACCATGCTTATTACAACTATAACACTTTCCATTGAATTTTTCTTTACCATTACTCCAACATTTATTTGATGTATGACCTATCTTACCATAATGATTGCAAGTAGGTCTTTGATTCTTTTGAGCTCCTTGAAGAGATGATTCACCTTCTTTTGTGTATCCTATTCTAGTTTTGCCTTTGTGTCTATGCTGACTTTGTTCATTCAATTGATTCATGCTTTCTTGAGATTTTATTATTCTTTCATAGGTTTTCTTTTCAATATTGAGATCATTTTGTAGTCTTTCAATTTCTGATCTTAGATTCATAAGTGAACTGATCAATGAAGTCTGCTCATTGAAGGGATAGATGTTGAATTTCATTGTTCTTTTCTTCTATCTCTTCTTTGGCTTTGTCTTTTTCTTCCATGACGTCACATAATCTCACCAATTGGATTTCTTGTTCTTTTTTTAGTTTTCTAATTTCTTCTTGAAGATTGGAATTCTTTTCTAATAGGGCTTTGATTGCTTCATCAACTTCATCTGAATTTCTTTCTAGATAGATATCTTTAATTCTTTCTTCAGTGTAGATATTTTCATTCATTTGTACTGCAAGATCTTTCCTTCTTTTCAATGATTAAGAGAGTTTCTCCTTTTCTTTCTTCAGTTGCCCAATGGCCAATTCAAGATCCAAATTTTCATTTTCAATAGCCTTATCTAGCCTAATATACCTCCATTGCCTCTGATCTTTTCTCAAGATGTTAAACTTCTGATGTGAGAACCTTTAAATCTCTTATAAATTTTTTTGGAAATATAAGGTAGGCAAGGTTACTAAGAGGGGAGGGGTGAATCAGGAACCAATAAAACTTTATCTTACTTCACCAATTAATCCTTTATATAATATTTTGATCTAATTGTATGCATGAAAGAATGAAAGCAAATAAACATTCACAACACTTTGACACAAGATATGGTGACCCAAAAACCTTTCAATTAGAAAGTAAAACTGGGGTGGGGATGATACCCACAAGCTTTAGTACTACAGTATAAAGTTAACCTGTTAAGGCTTGTAATTGACCAATTCTAGTGATCTACCCTAGTAAGAGCAATAAGGACTATGAGGTCCACCTTGTTAAAGGATATACAAACATACAATGAAGTATGCACTCGATTAGGAGATTTAGCAAAAGACTGTTAAGTCTGCCCTATTAAAGGATTTGGCTGATGTACCTATTGGGATGGACCAGTGGCTAATCTTTGATCTACAACTCTAATTTTCTGGTTGAGATTCCTTGTATTGCAATGACCACCTGCCTGTAATAGATAAATATTTGTTGTCCCTTATACTACTTGTAGCCTTCTTCAATTCACACTTATGCTTATCATACACTCTTCACATATCTTCTTTGGATATGATATAATGTATTAAATATATACCAATCCAAATTATAACTTATTGGAGTCAGCTACAATAACAATTTCATCATAATTCACCAAGTTGACCTTACTATTGTAACTTAGGTTCTAAAGACAAACTCGATGATTTTCTAATACATGGAAAATACTATCAATGCTCAATCTTTGGCACTTAGTTGAAATTTAAGCTTGGTTCACACTAATCATTTCTAACTAGCTTGATCTCGATCAACACTATGTGACTCAGTGAACTCTATGAAACTTAGTAGCAACTAGATCACTCGGTTCACACTACATGACTCGGTCAACCCTAGATCCTCTTTGTTAACCTTGTAAGCTTGGTAGACACTGTTGGACTTGGTTAACACTATGGAGATAGGTTAACACTACGATCTTCTACACTTCCATAGACTGTCTTGATAGCCTTTTCTATGCTCAGTTTGCACTAAACATTATCTCTGAAGCTCGGTAATTATTGTGTAGCTCGACAAACATTGCAAACTAACTCAGGTGCTTGATAGACATTGTATTCTGACTACTTAGCTCGGGAACAACTAAATCACTTGGTTAACACTACAAACTAAATGATAACTCGGTATCAACTATAGAGCTCAGTAGCAATATAACCAATTGACTATGTGTTGAGTAACTAATAGACAAATTGACCTTTATGTCAACATATCCAACTAAGACTTTGAAATCAATGACAACATAACAACTTATATGACTCTTTTACATAAATTCATATAATAATCAATTACATTATCAAGGGCTAAAACTCATTAAATAGATCTCCCCTATAAAAGATAGAATTTGGCCCTCTATTTTTAATGGGTTTTTTTCCTCCATCACATAAGCACCCTACTTCAAAAAATCTCAATAGAAGGATAGCTCTAGAATGAAACAAACCCTACCTTAAAAAGAGCCTACAAACTCTCCATAAATGTTCCACAATCTAGACAAGATCACTCATCATGAGTTTGCAAGGAAAAAAAATAAGGCACACATTTCAATTCATGTGGACAGTACAATCTCTGCCTCTAGTGGGATCACTCCGTCCTCATTAAAGAACACATCTAAATACTTCATCATGACACCCTATTGAGTAATTTAAATGGTTAAGACTAAGTCTACATTATTTAAAGATCTAAAATCTTCCAAAAACACATATTTGTCTTGAATTGATCCTATCACCCCAACTTTGGACAATTTGTCAGCCAACTCATTGGCCTCCCTAAAGATGTGGGTAATCCAGAATTCTTCAACTTACTCTAGTAAATTCCCCAATTTTTTTGATGTACTTATTCAAACACCACACATTTGATTCTCCCTTCACAATGCCATTGACCACTATCTGTGAGTCTCCATCCAGATGGATCTTCCAACAACCCAATTAAATCCCCATCACTATAGCCTTAATTATCGCTTAACACTCTACCAAGTTATTAGTACCATTCTCCAGATGCTTTTCCCCTATAAAAAAAATGTTCCCCACCTCATCTCTTGCTACCATACCAATACTCAATGGCCCCAAATTCCCTCTTGACACCCCATCGAAGTTTATCTTCACCCATCCTAGCTCAAGTGGACACCATTTGATATTTTCCCTATTTGAAAACAAATGATTAACCCTTTGAATCCCATTAACAAGCCAGGTTTCCAACCTTTCTTATTGAAAACATAATCTTTTTTTTTTAATTAACATATTAAAAGGAAAATCAACTAGATTTATAGTATTGCAAGGGTTTGTATCACAACACATAAGGATACTAGTAAATCCTTCATTTATTTGTTTATATAATAAAATTCCAATAGGCTTTCATTTTTTTTTGAAATGAAAACTTACAATACTTCTACCGATCTTTTGTTTTACATCTATAAAGATAACTACATGCATTTTCAATCAAAATGCATATTTTGTTTTTACTTTAACACAAGAATAAAAGAGATTTGCATTCTTCAAAACTTTATTTCCTCAACTTTTTCCCAAGTGTGGAACCTTCAAGAACATGGATCTTGACCATGGAAGCTCACCTCCCATTCTAGGCATTTACAAGAGTACCCCCACACTAGGAGAACTAGGTTCCGAATGGAGTTACAACAACACTAAAAAAAACATCAAATAACCTAGTTTTGTTCAAATAATACATGAACAATGAAACCCACATCCCAATGATTGCACACAAGTCATTAGTTTTGACTAAAACAAGGGGTGAAGGTGGACCAAGTACCCAAGAAGAGAATGTTGTTTAAAAAATAAAAAATACCTTTACAAGGCATGTAACTCCACATTATAATACATCTTACATGAAACCAAAACCACAATCCTTATTACATTTGGTCACAAGCCAAAACTTCTCTTATGACTCCCATTGTATAAAAACATAGCAGCAACAAGGATCCCATAATCCTTTCCATTTTTTCCTCTCTTTCAAGAAGAGAGACTCTAAACTCAATGGGTTATTACAAAATATGCTTCACCCCAAGGCTTCTCTTCCCTTCAAGGGTGAGTTGCCTTGCACTTCCATAAACAAAACAATGATTCAAATGATAACAACAACAAAACTCAAGGATAGCTAGCTCCAAATAAGATAAACATGAATCACAAACATACAAGTTTCCAAATCCTTCTACACATTAAATAAAAGCATAAAGGAATGAATACAACCAAATTTAACTCCTCAAATGGAAAAATGGAAGTTCTAGAAGAGATTCCTTAAGTCCAATAATCCTTTAAATTGTCTAACTCCTAGTTGTCTCCAAAATTGGAGATTGGGTGAACAACCACTAAACTTTGGAGATCCCTCTAAAAAGGCTCTACACTTCACATGACTATCTTGGGAGAAAAAGAGTTTATATTAGTTTCTCTTCCCAACCTCTTAAATATTACTAAGAATGGAACGAAGTAAATGTGACTCCAATAAGGAAGAGGGTACCCTAACCAAATGGGAATGAAGGCTGACCTCTCAAACTAATCCCTCAAAAGTTGATTTTTTTCCATCTTGGAAAATCAACTTTTGAGCTAATCGTACACTCATATGAAAGTGGTCAGATGCCTTAAAATTTTCATACCCATAGACATATCACATGGGCCTTCAAATATGATCTAAACTTGACCCTAGGAGTTTGTTTAACCCTCCAAAAATCCATTTAAAGTTTACATACAAGTTTCCTATGATTTGACCTTACCTAAGGCTCTCTAACCAAGTGGTTCTCGTGGATATCCAAAATGGTACTATCCTACATCAAGTTAGCATATACTCATTCACAAATGGATATGTCATTTCCACATGTACAAAATACAATTTTTAAGTGACATACAAAAATACACTTCATTTACACACATGACATGTCCACTTAGGAATAACACAATTTGCAACATGCATTTAACTAAACATACAAGCATTTATATTTGCAAATCAAATACATTACATATGAAGTTTTGTCTCTTCATTAGATGCAACCTTAGCCTCACTATATCACAAAAGCTTGGTCTTAGTTCTCTAAATTATTCATTGGTCACTTTCCTGCACAACTTAATTCAAATATCAAATGTTCAAGAAATCATATGCATACAAAATATACGAAAGTAACTATAATCAAATATTTGACATTTAATTCACATTTCTACATAATCAATCAAAGATCATCACAATATAGCAATTTAAATCTTTACAATGCAATGTCCTCATTAAATTACTTGTCCAAATAATTCACATTTAACATCTAACATTAAGTTATCATATGAGCACTTCTCATCATAATACAATTTCCGAATTTCCAATATAATTTTTTTTTCTAATGAAGGTAAATATCAAATTACATTATCATAATAACCATCCAAATAAATTATCCATAAATTAGGCATGGAATGTCATAATTCCATCAAAATAGGCTCTAAAATCATATTAACTAGAGCAGGAGCACCTAGGTAAGGCTACTTGGTAACCTAGAGTTCCTAATCTAGTTTTGGCTTGTAGTGGCCTTAGCCAAGCCACTAGTGTAATAAAGGGGATAATGAGTCCTAGAGTATGACTTATCCATTAGGAGGTCTAATTAGGTCCTCAATGCTACTTATTTTTCCAAAGTTGTTAAGTGGTGTGCAATTTGATGTCATCATTGTTAAAGGTGGAAATTGCGCATTTAAGGGGAAAGATTGGACAAATAAGGGGTGGACTAATGATTTCATGTCCTAAGAAACCTATTCAAGAATTTGATAGAGTTTCATGAGGCCTTGAAAAATTTTGGTCTAACTAGGCAAAAATTTGTCAAGTTGCATGACAACTTTTCAAAATTGCAAAAGTTGTCATGACAACTTTTATTGCAAAAGGTACATTTTTTAGCACTATAGATTGGACAAATAAGGGGTGGAATGATGGTTTCATTTCCTAAGAAACCTATTCAATAATTTGATAGAGTTTCATGAGGCCTTGATAAAGTCTAGTCTAGCTAGACAAAAAGTTGTCAAGTTGCACGACAACTTTGCAAAATTGCAAAAGTTGTCATACATTTTTTATTGCAAAAAGTGCATTTTCGAGCACTAGGTGGAATAACCACCTCAAAGTGGTTGAAACAGGTGTGTTGGACCTATATAAGGCCTCCCTTGACCTATGGTAGGGGTTGGATGACACTTTGATGAAATTTTGGTTAATAAACAAGTAGTTTTGTCGAGTTGTTTTACCACAGTCAGAGTCTTTTGCTTCATCAGGGTACTTAATTGATTGAATTCTATAATGTAACTTATTTCTAAGTTGGTATATGTAAGAAATTAATTCTATGTGTGATTAGATAGGTTATTCTTTAGATAGGTTGTTATTTGCATTTCATTGCACTTTTGTAAATATTTTGGTTTTTGCACTATCGTTGGCCTAAACCAAGCAGTTTTGGAAGCTTGAGTCATAACTCATCTTTCCACTATGGAATTTGTACAATCTCTTGGAATGTGTGAGATGAATCCTTGAACTATAGGTGTGCAAGTGCATAGCCCTTGGAAAGCAAGTGTAGCCTTTTTACAGTGATGCCCTATGCAAGCCAAGTGAGCATGGTTAGGGATCACAGTGGTTGGAACAACATTTGATGGGATTGAGTGCATTGGTTGCTTCAATCAAAGTGGATGGAGAGAAGAAAATGAGGGTGGAGAAGCCATGATGACATGTTTTGTTAGGGATTTAAAAAACCCTTGTAAATTATGTCAGCATATTGGAAAACCATTAAGTTTAGGCTTAAAATGAACAACCCACTATACAGACAGTTTGGGAAGTGATACCAGGTGAATCTCAAAGGTCTTCCAAAAGGTTATTAGGATATGAAGTTTTTTTGACACCTTGTTGAACTTTTTTCCAAGTTATGTTCCAAAAGGTTTGGAGGCCTAATTCCTTGTAGCCCTATTAGGCCTAATTTGGAGCAATTTTTTGAAATCAATAGGGATTTCTTTTCATTGTAGGTTGTTGAGCATTACGAGGGATCCAATGCCCTAGAACCAAACCTTCCTCTCCATTGATGATAGGTTTTGGTCATATTTGAACACATGATGTGGGTGAAGCAAGAAAGCATCCATCAAGCATGTTAAGGTTGAGTAGATTTCATCATTGGTGTGGACATGTTGAAGAGGTGGAGGATTGAGAATAGAATCCTCTGCAGTTGGAGTTAGTTAAAGACCCTAAAAGGCTGGACAAGTGGCCTAGTGAAGATACTATAAGAAGGTATGATTGGATAGAAACACTTGTCTTTACATTAGAGTGGTATTAGAGCACTAAAAGATTTGGGATTGTGGATACATGTTTCAGACTACAGAAGAATTAGTAGGTGAAACCATAATGATGACTAATGCAGAGTTGGCCAAAGAAATGGGTGAGGAAAAGGAGAAAAATAGAATCCTTGAAGAAGTCCTAAAGGAAATAAAGACAAAACTAGAAGAAGTTGTTGAAGCAGCCAAGAAAAAAGACAAAGCAGGTAAAAGTAGTGATAGTGGCAAAGAAAAGATTGATTAGGAAGACATCATACCTAAACTAGACCCTCCACTAAATGAAGAACCAT
This sequence comes from Cupressus sempervirens, assembly GCA_028749045.1. NCBI lineage: Eukaryota > Viridiplantae > Streptophyta > Pinopsida > Cupressales > Cupressaceae > Cupressus > Cupressus sempervirens. The sequence continues at coordinate 224,668,475 of CM053787.1, read as the reverse complement.
TTTTGAAGGCCAACAAAGCACTAGGAGGAAAAGCCCTAGAAGGAATCCTATTGTTTAGTGGGAAGATGGACACTGATTCAGAGATGGAATGGATTGAGGGCATGGAAAACCACTTTGAGTGTGAAGGTGTCACAGAGGCACAAAAGGTAAAGGTTGCAAAATCAAGACTTAGAGGTTCAACATTGACATGGTGGAAATAGATGCAAGATGAAAGGATTGGTATGGACAAAAAACCTATAGCTAATTGCAATGTCATGGTGACTAAAGTCAAAGAGAATTATCTACCTAAAGACTATGAGGTACAATTACATAGGAAGAGGCAAGGTTTGAGGTAGAAAGAGTTAGATGTGGCCTCTTATAAAGAGGAATTTAAAAAACTATGCCTAAGGTCCAAGATTCAAGAAGTGGAACCTGTTAGAGTTGAAAGGTATTTGAGTGGTATAAAGTGGAACATCCAAGAAGAATTAAGCCTATGGACCTGTATCATTGTTCAGAAGTGCCATCAGTTGGATTTTAAGGCAAAAGAAAAGAATAGAAAGAAGGGGACTCTAATTTTAGAGGTAGAGGCAAAGGAAGAGACCAAAAAGGGTATAGAGGTGGATACCAAGGCAGAAGTAATGATCAAAGAAACCAAGGAGATTCTAAACTTGTTGAGTAGGGTAGTGTAACTACTTCAAGGGGGGGTTATACAAAATGAAGAGACAATCAAGGAGGCTCAAATGGAGGAGGAGGTGCAAGAAGGAGTAACTCATACTGTGCAAGTATGAAGTGTCACACTTGTGGTCAGTTGGGTCACCCTGCCTATAGATGTTCTAACAAGCCTACTTCTTCAAATAGTGATAAGAGAGTTGCATATGCTCATGAGGACACAATGAGTTCTAAGGTATCTGAGGTAGATCATATTGAGTTAGAGATAGGAGAGAACTTGATGTTCAAGAGAGTATTGATTACACAACCAACCAAGGATGAACCCAAGCATAGAAGGGCTTTGTTCTGAATTAGGTGCAAGATTTTGGGCAAGGTGTGTAAAGTTATTGTGGATTCAGACTCCATAGATAATATTATATAAAAGGAAGTAGTGGACAAGCTCAAGTTGGTAAAGGCACCTCATGTTAACCCATACAAGGTGACATGGTTGAACAAAGGAAAAAGTGTGTTGGTGAATGAGCAAACTTGGGTTGAGTTTTCAAATATAGGCTATAAAGACATATTAATTTGTGATATATTGCCTATAGATGCATGTCATAAGCTATTGAGAAAACATTGGCAATATGATAGAGAAGTTGTCTATGATGGAAAGGAGAATTCCATTTATTTCAAGAAAGATGGGAGAACTTTCAAATTTTAGTCCTTATTGGAGGAAGATGAATCACGGTCCAAGACTCCTAGTTATTGTTGAGAAGTGTTAAGGAGTTCATTAATTCCCTTAAGCATGACGAAAATGAAGGGTATGCTATCCTTCTTAAGTGTAAGGAAGAAGAGAAATCTAAGAAGGAGCCCTTAGCCACTGAAATCTAAGAGATGCTTGTGAAGTATAAGGATATTGTCAGTGACGAGACACCTACAATTTTACCTCCTAGGAGAGTGATAACTCAATAGATTGACTTTGTACCCGGTGCATCATTGCCAAATAAAGCGACCTATAAACTTACTCCAAAGTAGAATAGAGAGGTAGCTAGTCAAGTGCAAGAGCTTCTAAATTAGGGTATGATAAAGAAGAGCATCAAACCTTGTGCAATGCCAATAGTTTTGGCATCTAAGAAAGGAAGAAAATGGAGGATTTGTTTAGATTCAAGGTCCATAAACAAGATCACTATAAGATATAGGTTTCCCATACCTATAATTAAAGACTTGGTAGAATGGCTTGGAGGAGCTCAATATTTCACAAAATTGGTTCTCAAAAGTGATTATCATCAGATAAGGATAAAGGAAGGTGATGAGTGGAAGACAAATTTTAAGACCATAGATGGATTGTATGATGGCTTGTGATGCCATTTGGGCTCTCAAATGTTCCTAACACATTCATGAGATTCATGAATGAAGTGTTGAAAGATTATATAAGGAGATTAGTGGTGGTACATCCTGATGATTTACTTATCAATAGTAAGACAAGAGTAGAACACCTTGAACATGTGGAGATGGTGCTATGGAAGTTGCATGAAGAGAAGTTGGCAATCAATTTGGAGAAATGTGAATTCATGAAGCAAGAGCTTGTATACCTAGGATTTGTATTATCCAAGGGGTCTTTGAAGATGGACCAAGACAAAGTTCTACCTATCTTAAATTGGCCACCACCTACCATAGCAATAGAGGTAAGGAGCTTCCATGGGTTAGCTCAATTTTATAGGAAATTCATTAGGAACTTCAATGGTATTAGTGCACCATTACTAGACACCATCAAGGGATGAATGAAGACCAAGTTTAGGTGGACTTCTAAAGTAGGAAATGCATTTGAAAAATTGAAAGAACAAGTAGCCACACAACCTATACTTAAACTGCCTAGTTTTGACAAACTATTTACCCTAGAGTGTGATGCAAGTGCGATGGCAGTAGGGGGGGGTGTTAAGCCAAGAAGGTAGGCCAGTAGCCTTCTTTAGTGAGAAGATAAATGAAGCAAAGAAGAAATATTCTTCTTATGACTTGGAATTGTATGCTTTGGTTTAGTCTCTTAGGAAGTTGAGGCATTACCTTCTACCTAAGGATTTTGTGGTATTTATTGACAACCAAGCCCTTAGCTACATCAATACCCAAGAAAAGTTAAGCAATAGACATTTGAAGTGGATGGAATGTTTTCAAGCATTCAGATTCACCATCAAGCACAAGAAGAGGCATTCAAATGAGGTTGCAAATGCACTAAGTAGGAGGATGTTGACCATTCAAGAAGTTCAAAAACATATAATTGGCATAGAGAGTTTCAAGGACCTCTACAAGGATGATGAAGACTTTGTTGAAGCCTATAAGGTATGTTATATATTTTAAAATCATTTTCATAGTTCTTTTAATGATTATACCTTGTAAAGTGGGCTATTGTTAAAAGGGAACTAGCTATGTGTTCCTAAGGGTTCCATGAGAGAGAACCTTATCCAAGAAAAACATAATGGAAGCATAAGTGGTCATTTTGGCATCAACAAGACCCTAGAGTTATTTCAAAGGTTCTACTATTGGCCAAAATTGTCAATAGATGTGACAAGATATGTGGAACAATGTGTAGTGTGCATGAAGGGAAAATGAGGAGTTAGAAATGCAGGTTTGTACCAACCTTTACTAGTCCCTAATAGGCCAAGGGGTGTGTGTGAACTTAAAGACCTTAGAGCTATGGAGTATAGGAGTGGTCAGGTAGAAGACTTCACACAAACCATGAAGGAGATACAAGAATAGGTGAAGAAGACTCTACAAGAGACTACACAAAGATTGAAGGCTAAAGTGGATGAGAAGAGGAAGGATATTAAGTTTCAAGCAGGTGACTATGTCATGGTACACTTGAATAAGTCTAGGTTCCAAAAAGGAGTACCCACCAAACTACAGATGAAGAAAGTGGGGCTCTGTAAGATCATAGCTAAATATGGAGCTAATGCATATAAGGTGGATTTGCCTAGTGAGTTGAACATCTCACCTATCTTCAAGGTGGTAGACCTAACCAAATTTAAGTGACCTCTAATAGAAGTAGATGCAAACAAATCATAGGTTAGTAAGGATGTAAAACCTAATTTTTTACCCCCTAAGTTGGAACTAGAGGCTGAGAAAGTACTAGATTCAAGGATCAAGAAAACTACTGGACACAAGGTGCATATGGAACACCTCATCAAGTGGAAAGTTAAACCAAAGTCAGAGGTAACATGGGTTGTAGCCACAAACTTCAAGAATTTGAGAATTTCTGATGACATCTTGTCTACAAAAGTAACATGATTTACTTTTGCGGGGAGCATGGTACATGAGCACCTAGGTAAGGCTACTTGGTAATCTAGGGTTCCTAATCTAGTTTTGGCTTGCAGTGGCCTTAGCCAAGCCACTCATGTAATAAAGGGGCTAATGAGTCATGGAGTATGAATCAACCATCAAGAGGTCTAATTAGGTCCTCAATGCTACTTATTTGTCCAAAGTTGCTAGGTGGTGTGCAATTTGATGTCATCATTGTTAAAGGTGGCAATTGTGCATTTAGGGGGCTATATTAGACAAATGAGGGGTGGAATGATGATTTCATGTCCTAAGAAACCTATTCAAGAATTTTATAGTTTCATGAGGTCTTAACCAAGTCTAGTCTAACCACGCAAAAAGTTGTCAAGTTGCATGACAACTTTTATTGCAAAAAATGCATTTTCAAGCACTAGGTGGAATAACCACCTCAAAGTAGTTGGAATAGGTGTTTTCTACCTATATAAGGCCTCCCTTGACTTGTGATAGGGGTTGGATGGCACTTTGATGAAATTTTGGTTAATAAACAAGCATATTTGTTGAGTTGTTTTACCATAGTCAGAGTCTTTTGCTTCATTAGGGTACATAATGGATTGAATTTTGTATTGGGACTTGTTTCTATGTTGATAGATGTAAGTATTGAATTATGTGTGTGATTAGATAGGTTGTTGTTTAGATACGTTTTTGTTTCCATTTTGTTGCACTTCTGTAAATATTTTGGTTTTTGCACTATCGCTGACTTGAACAAGATAGTTTTGGAAGATGGAGTCATAACTCACCTTTCCACTATGGAATTTGTATGGTCTCTTTGAATGTGTGATATGAATCCTTGTACTATAGGTGTGAAGGTGTGTGGGCCCTAGAAAGAAAGTTTGGCCTTTTTGCAGTGATGCCCTAGGCAAGCCAAGTGAGTCTGGTTAGGGATCACGGTGGTTGGAACATCATTTGATAGGATTGAGTGCATTGGTTGCTTCAATCCAAGTGGATGGAGAGAAGAAAAAGGGGTGGAGAAGTCCTATGTCGAAGGGGAAGTCTGGATGACATGTTTTGTTAGGGATTTAAACAAACCCTTGTGAATTTTGTTAGCATATTGGAAAACCATTAAGTTTAGGCTTAAAATCAGCAACCCATTGTACAAATAGGTTGGGAAGTGAGACCAAGTGAATCTCAAAGGTCTTCCAAAAGGGTATTAGGATATGAAGTTTGTTTTCCACCTTGTTAAACCTTTTTTCCAAGTTGTGTTCCAAAAAGTGAGTTTGGAGGCCTAATTCCTTATAGCCCTATTAAGCCTAGTTTGGAGCAATTTTTTAAAATTGATAGGGATTTATTTTTATTTTAGGTTTTTGTGTGTTGGGAGGGATCCAATGCCCTAGAACCAAACCTTCATCTTCATTGATGATAGGTTTTGTTCATATTTGAACACATGATTTGGGTGAAGCAAGAAAGCATCCATCAAGCATGTTAAGGTTGAGTGGATTTCATCATTAGTGTGGACAAGTTGAAGAGGTGAGGGATTGGGAATAGAATCCTCTAGAGTTGGGGTTAGTGAAAGACCCTAAGAGGTTTGAGAAGTGGCCTAGTGAAGACCCTAGAAGAAGGCAAGGTTGGAGAGAAAGACTTGTCTTTACATAAATAACATAAAATGCATCATAATCTAGTGATATCAAATCCCTGTCAAATAAGGTCTAAATCCATAATGTATCGACATAAAGTATCAAATAGCTAGTATGAGATGAAAATAAATGAGATGTTGTGACAAGTTTGAAGTGGGGCCTCACAAACATATTATGCTCTTAAAGAGGTCTATATGCCTCTCTCACTTTCTTTATTATTTGTATCCTCCCTAAACCTAATACCTCAAATCAAAATGTTTTACCCCCTTTCATTGCATCAAATACAAAAATAATTACACCCTTATTACTGATAATGATGATATCCTTGCATACCTCAATAACACTTGGTCCTTAGAAATTTATCCTTCCTTATGGTATAATGTCTTCATTGGTCTGTGGTGAAGATTAGTAAAGCCCAAGAAAAAGTGTTTTCTATGGAAATCGCTCCTCTTCAAACTCCTTCTATCAAAACTTGACGGTGGATTGAATTATTTGTTCATATTGTAGACTTCCTAAAATAGTGAAAAATATATTTTTGGAATACATAATTTCTAAAGTGACTTGGTATGTGTTGTTACAAGCTAGAATTGTCATTGCACCAAAAGATCATCATGTTAATGCCCGATACAACAACTGGACTTATTGAACTCAGTAGGAAATTAAGCCATGTTACGAATCCTGAAGAGGAACAAGTCCAATATTCTTATTATCTAGTGCTTTCAACCTGATTACAATTTGCAATCCCTAGCAACCAATATTCTTATTATCTAGTGCTTTCAACCTGATTACAATTTGCAATCCCTTGCAACTCAATATCATCAAAAGAAGCTACTTAGTCATCATACATCATAAAATCCCTAACTCTAAGCCATTTGATACAAGATTTTTTCCGCTTACAAACTTAGGGCTACAATAAGTCGTCCAATAAGAAAAAATTAACTCTCGATGCCTTTTACAATAGTAAATTTATTTTTCTCCTAAAGCATTTTACAATAGTAATAGAATAGTATAATTCTCTGAAGATGCATTCAAAATCTCATGCAATATATATGTCATTGGATTGATAAACATGTTAATGATTTAGATCCTGATAGTAATATGTATTAGCTTTATCTTTCATTTTGTTTGAAGTTCTCAAGTTACAAGAAACACATTTGGCAAGAAATATTCTCTTGACTATCCTATAACCCTCACATTGTTAGGATTAGAAGGACATAAGGAACAATTAAATGCAAATATAACCAATATCATAAGATAGTTAAGCACATAGAAGAAAATTCAAGACACAAAGATTTAATGTGGTTCACCTAATCTCTAGGCCGTGTCCACCAAACAACGAGTCTAATATTCTTATTATCTAGTGATTACAACCATATTACAATTTGCAATCCCTTGTGACTCAATATTGTTGCAAGAAGCTACTATCCCATCATACATCATAAAATCCCTAACTCTAAGCCATTTTATACAAAAAAAAATTCTTCTTACAAAATTAGGGCTACAATAATTTGTCCAATAAGAAAAAATTAACTCTCGATGCCTTTTACAATAGGAGATTCATTTTACTCTTGATGCATTTTACAATAGTAATAGAATAGTAAAATTCTCTAAAAATACATGCAAAATCCTAGGCAATATATATGTCATTTGATTGATAAACATGTTAATGCTTTAGATACTAGTAGTAATATGTATTAGCTTTATCTTTCATTTTGTTTGAAGTTCTCAAGTTTCTATAAATACATTTGGCAAGAAATATTCTCTTCGCTATCCTGTAACCATCACATTGTTAGGGTTAGAGGGACGTAAACAAAAATTAAATGCAAACATAACCAATATCATAAAATATTTAAGCACACAAAAGAAAACACAAGACATAAAGATTTAATGTAGTTCACCTAATCTCTAGGCTACATCCACCAAACAATGAGTCCAATATTCTTATTATCCAGTGATCACAACTAGATTACAATCTGCAATCCCTTGTGACTCAATATTGCTGGAAGAAGCTACTATCTCATCATACATCATAAAATCCCTAAACCTAGGCCATTTTATACAAGCTTTTTTGTCGCTTACAAAATTAAGGATAGTTATTGTGACCAATAGAAAATCAACTCCTAACGCCTTTTGTCGTTTACCCTAGGACCCCGCAAGGGTGTTGCCCCTTGACCCCTAGCATGAGGGCACTACCCCCAAACCTCCATAGAAAACAATGGGGGGAAATCACACTGCATAAAGTGGGAAAAACTAATCTCCGAGTCTAATTAGTTTCTACATAAAAAAACATTTGTTGTATATAGGTTTCTAATTTTGGTTCTTGATGATAGTCATAGTGTTATATGATATACTTGGTCAAAGAATAAAATAACGTTGTTTCAACTAATTTGTAATACTAAAAAGTATTGATATTTTTCTACATTATACTTTATATACATATAAATATACATATACATACATACATATATTCTCTCTCTCTCTCTCTCTCTCTCTCTCTCTCTCTCTCTCACACACACACACACACACACACAGAGTAGATTTAATAATAAATTAGGGTTCAAATCTCTCATATTTTATTTTCTAATGTTACTATTCTAGATCCTATTCCTAATATTATTCATAAGTTTCTATTGCAATATAGTTTGTAATTTTATTTATTACTTGGCCATCAATAAAAGTTCTAATGAGTATAATCATCTTCAGCTTTGTACTTGCCACAAGTCAAGATTTAATCTTACATCATCTAGAAAATACAATCTCCCAACAAATTTGACTCAAACTATTGTCTAACTATCATCTATTTTATCTTTGAACTACTATCTCATTACTCTAAAGAAAAACTACTACTGTGATGCTACAAAGGCAATCATTGGCCACTATGTGGCATTTTCTTATTATAATTGATGAAGGGTACTCCCCTTATTAACACAAACACGCACAATAGAATAGAGAAACAACAAAAAATTACAAGAACGTGAAAGTGGCTTCTTATTATCTCCAAATAGATGAAATTACAATATTCAAAAATATGACATGCAAAGCTACATGGGAATTTTCCTTACAATATTCTACAAGGCCTAGCCACCATCTACATCTTCAAAACTATCCTAGACAGCCCTATGAGGCTTCAGTATATAGACAATTTTCCACTACCCAAAAAGGTTCTAGAAATTTTAACCCTAAACTTTGAGGTCAAATGATCTTAGGATATTCTCATTTGTATTTTATTATATTGTAGTAGGCCCAAAAACTTTCAAACTCATAATAAATTTTGATTCAGTTTCATCCATTTCAAGTAGCGCAACTTCTAGATATCATAACTCATTACTAGTTGCTTTGATTGGCTATTATGACCCTATTTCATAAATGCCACAAACTTATCTTCAATGCTTGATTGGCACAAGCTATAATCAATTGAGGCTTGAACCCTTTTTGAAGCCTCTAAAGCCTTCAAAATTGAGTTAAAAGTTTATGTACATTGTTGCCAATACTAATTTTGTTTAATATCTTCAAAACTAGACTTGATCTTGCAATGAAACTTTATTGGCAGATGAATACATCTAAAATGAACCTCTAGCGAAGAAATTACCACATTCTATGCTTAAGGGACCAAATGACTAAAATAAGAGATCTTCCATAAATAACAACTCTGTATCGATAAAGCCCTTATTAACAAGACAAACTAGAAATATTTTTGAGTGATGCAAGATTGGCCTTACACCTAGGGTGTTTCTTCATCAATAATATTTCAAAAATATGGAGAATTTCAATTGCTTAAATTTTTTTAGGTGAGATATACAATCTAGCATTTGTAACTCAAGTGGGAGATAAATGAATTAGCATATTTACATTTAAAAAATACTATGTAAAATATTTAGAGAGATTTTGAGGTAATATATAATCTGACATTTGTGTGCTAGGTGAGAGGTGTGTAAATTAATATATTTATGTTTTCGTCAAAAAAAGATGTAAAATACTAATGCTATTAGGTTTCCACAACCTATGTTAAAATTTGTTGACTTTCTTCTAGAATAGAATATGAGCAAAATCTTGTTTGGCCCAGATCCACAACATACTTTCTCACTTCTCCTTTGATCTCTTGTCATCCTATTATAGTTCACAAAGTTTTATTTGAAACATTGATGAATACAAAATTTACACATAATATAATCCATAAGAAAGTCAACAAATATGTGAAAATGTTGAAAGACATCAAAATAGCTATCATTCATAAATAGAGATAAACCATAGATTTATTTTATTTTATTTTTTAAATATTATAAATAAGATTGCTTAAAATTATCCAACTCCCCAAGTTTATGTATATCTCTTATATATACATGAAATCTATATGATCCAATAGTTGTCATTGCTCTCTAAGAGCTTTATTGCATTAATTAGGTGAGTTAACTCAGACATATCCAATGATTTTATTTGAAATGTTTGAAAACTTTTTTAGCAAGAAAGATGTATGTAGAAGAAAATGAAAGTGATAAAACTTAGAGCTTAACAATTGAGCCTAAACAAACTTTGATTTCAAATGCAAAGCCAATTTTTTATATTCTTATAACAATAGATTTAACCTTTTGTTCATCATTAAAGTCTCTTCTTTGACTTGAAAATTAAAATATGTATTATTGACAAGGACTTTTCATATAATATCTTTAAGCTTTACATCGTCATGCTCTACATACTTTATCGTTTTCAATTTATTTGATGTAGCAACCATTATTTATTCTCCTATTTCTTTTGTATCATCATAATAAGTAAGTACCTTTATTAGGTGCTCATTTTAGCCTAGTTTTAGTGAATATGGTTTCTAACATTGATTTTACGTTCTTCTAGCACTTATTGGACCTTTAAATTAACATTATACATCCTATATTGACTCTTTTTTTTTCAAAATTTGATGCTAGCCCCTTTTTTAGGAATGCTTCTTTGTTTGTCCTCCAACCAAATAATTCATTTAGTCTCATTGGACCTTATATTAATTTAAATTAGTTTAATTTAGCACTAAAATGGGTTGGACCTTTGGTAATTTAAATTAATATCTAAATTAATTGGGCCCTCTCTTAATTTATTTATCATCTAAAGCAGGTTTGACCTTTATTAATCTAAATTAATATTATGTCTTTCCTCTTATTTTCTAAATTCGGTTAGACCTGTGTTAAGTTAAATTAATATTTTGTGTCCTCTTTTAGTTTATTCTTACAAGAAACCTTATTATGGTCAAATAATTTGAATTTCTCACTTTAAGATGGGTTTCACCTCACTTTAAAGTTTGAGACATATTTTTCACATCTATTATGTAGACCTAAAAGTAATTTCACTTTGAGATCTCTATATAAAGGCCTTTCGCTAATTCAACACAATTACACAAGCAATCAAGCAAATCTACTAATCTTCAATAAATTGTTCTTTCTCTTCATCAAGCATTTCAATAAACTATAGTATTCATCATCCAAGGCTTTGGTTTCATGATTTCTACTCAATTTTTGTGTAGTTCAAGCTATTGCATCAACTCTTATGATCCCTTCCAAAGATGAATTGCATCATCAAGGTATAAGGTGATTTACATTTCAGATATAGCTTCCATTTCATCTTTTCTATATGATTTCAATTCAATTTCAAGGTTGATTCCTAAGAAAAGGTTGGTCTAAGGCAAACCACTTCCCAAAATATTTTTGTCTTTTTTTTTTGTGTGCAGGATCAGGTTGTAGGCTTTTGGTTTTAGATCTTAGAAATGTGTAGCTGTAATATCCAAAAAAGTTTCATTAGTTTTTCCATTATCAAGAACAAGTCGACTAGTTAACTTATCCCTCTATAACTAACTTTTTTTTTTTTTGAAAAAAGAGGGGTAAAAACTTTATTGAATTTCAGAACAACTCAATATAAAGCAGCAAATGGCCAAAGCCCCAAGAACCACCAGAGACCACAAAAAAGACAAGAACTAGATCATCCCTCCCCAATACCACTTACATGTTTTGCAAGAGTCTTGTCTAGGTCCTGACATAACTTGTAGGGCATCTACTCCCACTCATCAATCTTCCAGCCATCTATATTTTCTAATGCCCGTTTTGCCAAACAATCGGCCGCCCTATTCCATTCCCTTAGAATATGGGCATAAGACACTAAATCCATCAAAGAGCTAAGTTCTAATATCTGTTGCACTATCATAGACAATTGTCACTAACATTAGAAATCTTCCTCTCAAGGAGCAGATTGACCAAAACCTGAGAGTCAACCTTACAATCACCTTATGCCACCCTAGAGCATAAGCCTACTTCAAAGCATATAGGATAGCCAAGCCTTTCATCCTATTAACAGTTTGCATCCCTTTATTAGCTGAGAAAATAAAAACCACCGATCTAGAAGAATCCCTACCAATCCCACCAATCCCAGCCAAACTTGGATTGCCCTTGGAAGAGCCATTCATATTAATTTTCAAAAAACTAGCAGGAAGGGGCAGCCATCTCCCCATACTTTGAACTTTTTGCTTCACGCGTCTACCTCTCCTAATGCAAGCTGAGGCCAGAGATATCCCTTGTATACCAAACCTATCAACCATCTCAACATCACCTTTCTCAAGTGGCAACACAATCTCACTCTTAGCTTCAACAATATCTTCGATCATTCTCATAATTCTAATCCAAACCTATTGAATCCCCAATTTTTCACCTCGAAAGATTCTTTGATTCCTTTCCAACTAGACTTGCCATAGCAGAAAGATAGGTCCAACATACCAAACATCCTGCAAGAAGGGAGCTAAGGAGGGGAGCCTTCCCAATCTCATCCAAAACTTTGCCAAGGAGGAGGCATGAATGCATGGGCATTTCCAAACACCCCAACAGAAATGCCAGAGTTGTAGGGTGGAGTAGTGGAAGAATAAGTGTGAAGAGTCTTCCTCCTCACCACTACAAAGAACACACTCAAAGGGCCAAAAAAACCCCTCTTCCGAATATTGTCCCAAGTCAAGCATCTATTCCAGACCAAAGTCCAAATACAACAATTACACTTTGGCCAAGAAAACTTATTCCAAACTTTCTTCCACCAATGAACCTCCCCTCCCCACCCCCGCAAATTGTTGGGAGAGCAACTCCTGATACCCAGAAGAAATAGTGTAAGCACCCTTTGGATTAGGGGCCTAGGCCAACACATCATTATCCATAAGGGTGCTACAGTTATAACAAGAAAGAATGTAATGAAGCTTAGCACACTCCACCTCCAAACTGAAAATAGGGCATTCCTTTGGGTTCTTCCATCTTGCCTCCACTAACTGCCCCTAAAGGGAAAATGACTTAAAGTTGCACACCCTTGACCATCTAGCTTCACAAAATCTCTTTGACAATATATGCAAATGAGGATATCGAATGACCATGGGAGGGTGGCTATCCCAAGAATCATGCTAGAAATGTGCCTCTGTCCCACTCTTGCAGATCCAGAATAGGCCACCCTTAATGAGTGCAGCCCCTTTCTTGAGAGTATTCCAAATCACCGAACCTTTCCCTATCAATCTATACTGAGGGATATCTTTCTAGGGGATCCCTAGAAAGTACTTTTGGGACAAAATTTTGGCCCACACCTAGTCCTGTTCCACACACCAATGCCAATATAATTTGGATGCCAGAGTAGTACCAAATGGCAATGATTATCATAATCCAAGACCATCAAACTATTTTGGGATACAAACAACCTCCCATTTAACAAGGCTCCACTTGGCTGATGATAAATTACTAGCCCATAAAAATTGTCTTGCTAAGGAATCAAGGCCGCTAACAAAGCTCATTGACGCCACCTGAATCATACACCTATAGAGAGGAAGAGCCTGAACCATAGATTGGAGCAGGTGGACCCGACCAGCAAAGGATAGCCAGCGATGGGTCCAATTATTAACTTTGACACGGAGCTTATCCAGAATAACCTACCAAGAATCCCTAGACTGCCTGCTAGCTGAGATAGGAATCCCCAAGGTATGGCAATGAAAGACTCCAAATTTGGAATTTGAGAATATTAGCAACTCTGCGCTGAATGGATGGTGGAGTGTTGAAGAAAAAAATGGAAGACTAGCCCTCGTTAATTAACTGGCCTCAAGCAACAAGATAAACATCCAACACCTTGCGCATATTAGAAGCCTCCCTAATGGTAGCCATGCCCATCAAAGCCGTATCATCCACAAACTGTAGGTGAGATTGTACAGGAAGGTCCCCTCCCCATTTCCAGCCCTGAATGAAGCCCCCTTCTACATTCCTTTTTATCAACCATCCCAAACCTTCCACCAAAAGCAAAAATAAGTAAGGAGAGAGGGGGTCACCTTGTCGTAAACCTCGAGAGGCACCAAAGAGATTAGAATGCTCCCCATTAATCAAAACTAAGAAGTCGAATTCACACAACTCTTAACCCAACGAATCCATTCCTCCTCAAAACCAATGGCTCCCAACACCTTATGGAGGAAGGACCAATGAACTCTGTCATAAGCCTTGGCCATTGTCTAGCTTGATGAACATAGCCTTGTCTTTAGAATTGGCCTTGGAATGAATAGTCTCAGTAGCCACAACCACCCCCATCAAAATCTGGCGGCCCGCCACAAAGCCACTTTGTTCTTTAGAGATTAGCAGCGTAAGCCACTTTTTTAACCTATCAGCAATCAACTTAGATAAAAATTTATAAGTAACATTGCAAAGATAAATAGGGTGAAATTGACTTAACCGATTAGCCCCCTCCCCCTTGGGGATGAGAGCAAGGAAGGTAGAGTTCAGGGCCCAAAGCATTTGCTTATTCTTCTAGAATTCTTGAACAAATGCCAATAAATCTAATTTAATAATGTCCCAAAATTCATGGAAGAACTCAATCGGGAAGCCATCTGGACTGGGAGATTTTCCTTCTTTCATCTGGAAAACAATCTTCTCTAACTCCTCCAAAGATATGGCACTCATAAGATGATCTTTCATTTCCAAATAAACCAAAGAAGGAATACAAGAGAGGACCTAGGCCTCTTCAACTGAGTCCCCCTACAATTCCTCCCTAAATAAAAAAGCAAAATATTGCACAGCTTCATTTGAGATATCCTAAGTAGAAGAGAGAACCTCCCCCCTATCAGTCACCAAAGTTGATATAGAATTACCATGTCATCTGGCTTTCACTGAATTGAAGAAGAAGGCAATATTCTTCTCACCCTTTTGAAGCCACTCAATCCGAGCTTTTTGCTTCCAAAAGATTTCCTCTCTAAGCTCCCATTCCTCCAAGGATTTTAAAGCCCTAGCTTCCTCCCGCAAAAAATACTTAGACACCTCATCCTCCCTAATCAACCTAGTAATATCATTCAACTTCGCTTGAGCTACATTTTTTGCATGGTAAATGTTTCTAAAGCATTGTTGGTTCCACCATTTGAGCTGATACTTAACATATTGGAGGAGCTTAGCAAAAATATACATTGTTGTACCAAAAGTAGGCCTACCATCCTTCCACCAATCAACAATACATCCATAAAGGTCCGAGTCCCTTAAACACATGAGCCATAATTTGAAAGGTGGCTTCTGAGGCAACCGAGCTAAAGAAATAACTAGCTTTATGGGCCAGTGATTTGAAACTCTCCAATCTAATATCTCAAAACTGGAAGACCATAATCTGCCCACCCAAAAACAAGAAACCATGAAGCAATCTAATCGTTCAACAATGCACCTATCACCCACCCTTCTATTATTCCAAGTGAATTGATCATTGCTAGGCTTGATATCCACAGAATTGAGTGCCAATATATTATCTTGGAATAATACAGAAGAGGGCTCAAGTCTTGCATTACCTCCCTGTTTTTCAAGTAAATCAAGAATAGCATTAAAGTCTCCAGCAATAATCCATGGCAAGTAAGGAAATAGGCTATGAACAAAATGAATATTATTCCATACAAGAAGTTTACCTTGGAACTCAATAGGAGCATGTACATTGGAAAAAAGAACAGATTCTCTTGACTCAAGGCACAAAGAAACCATGGATAAGGAGGACTTAAAGGAAATCCACGACAAAGGTTGGATCTTTCATGTGTTCCAGAGACATGCCACACCCCTTGAAGATCCTTGAGCTGCAATGCACTAACATTAACCATTCTTCCACAATTTAGGTGCTATACTCATCATACATTCAACATAAACCTTGGTCTCCTGAAGAAAAAGAACATCAGGAGAATGACTTCTAACTAATTCCTGAACAGCTTTTTTTCTAGAGTCGTTGTTCAAGCCCCTTACATTCCAAGAAATAATGATCATTTTGGAGGAGTCAAAAAATGGGAATCCAAGGTCTTGATAGATCCTAACTCCACCAAAGTCTCCCCTATCATCTCAATCTTCTCCAAATCCTTCTTTCATCCAATTTTGATGCTTTTCTCTGAAAACCCCTTCTTGTCATCCTTTTAAAGAATGCCCAGATGAGGAGAAGACTTACCTCGCTTATCCATATCTAAAACAACAGTCTGTGCAGGAAGAGCAGTGCCCTCTTCTCCCTATCCCAAATCAACATTTGGCCCTAATATCATCTGAGCCCCTGTCTACCCATCTATGACCATAGGCATGGCTAATTCTACATGAGGAGCAAGAGGAGGAATGAAAGAGGTATTCTCTAGTCTAGAATCTACCACAAATTGATCTACATTGATCAATCCTAGATTAACTTCTTGCTAACCCAATTCATCCAAGACCTCAAACCTGTTGAAAGTATCCTAATCTCGTCTCTCCATTAGATTCCTCTTCTGACCTCTATTTCGATTTCGAGCCTTAACTTGAACAAAACCCTCAACCTCCTTACCCTCGAAATAGGCTTCTTCCCTTTATCAACACCAAGAGTGTTACGAGGAGGAGGCAAAGGTTGTTGCTCCATTGTCTTGGCCTTCGAGGCCATATTCATGACAAAGGCGGCATCAGAAAGGAAAGGTCTCATAATCCATTTGTTGCACCCAAGAATGTGAGCCCACCCACATTTCCACCACATCTGGCAATGGTCTACTCAAATCAAGTTTCACACAAATTTGAGCAGAAGTCATTACTTTCTTACCCAAGGTTTGTGTTGAAGACCCCACTAGCTTTTCGAGCATTGATGCAAGCATATGAAGAACATCCTCAGGACAACATTCTATTGGAAATCTGGGTAACTGAACCCACACCGAAACATGATTTGGAAGCTCCTCGGAGAGATTAAATCTTGCATGCCATGGCTTGACGAATAGTCCAACCTAGTTGTGAAAATAAGGCCCACCCTCAAAACCCCTATTGCAATTAGCTAGGCAGATAAATGTGACCATGAAAAAGTTGTTTGCAAGCAACGTGACCTCCATTTCACCCTCTGGTTCCCAAATTCTCCGAGCCCAATTTTTCAGAAATTGAAGAGAAACTCTTAATCCCAAGAATTTGCAATACATCGAGTGCTTAGAATAGTATTCAACATCCTTAGCAATCATTTCAAAAGTGATTACCAGTTTGCGTCTTTCTTTGCAGCGCTTGAGGCAGCCATTAATCTTCGTGATCCGAGATTCCCCAAGCGATCTCGATTCCATAGCTCCTATAATCTGAGAAAAGAGGGCATTTTAAAAAAACCCTTGCCCCTTGTCTCGATGGACTCAAGTCCACCACAGCATGAAAGTCCATATTAGGCGCAGCCCTAGAAGGCTCACCCATAGCCATAGTCACGCACGTCCTTGGACAATCCACAGCAAGGGAATCCATCCAGGCACCTCCATAAGGCCGAGCAACCTACCCGTAGAAAGGCGCCAAAAAAGTGCAAACCAGTGCCTTCACCAATGATTGCAACAGCTCCCCACCTCCAGACAACTGAACAACCACCCCCCACCTTCACACGCACAGTAAGAACATAAACAAGCAAGAAGATTTAGGTTTTAATTACCCAAATCTTAAATCACAACTAATTTTGACATTTTGATAGTCTAAAAATTCAGATCCAAAGTCTTATTTTCTCATCTTATTTCAAGGTACATTCATTCACTTTCCTTTTCCCTTGCACTTACTTTATCGGAACAGATTTATCAATAAACAAAAAATATCTATTAAGAATAAAAAAACCACAAAGCATAGATCATGCATTAGGTTGTACTAATCAGATTCACTTCATGGGAGGCTTTTGCATTCCAATGTATGTATGAATTAGTGAGTAATCTACAATATAAAATTGCTTACCATTTCCTATTATACATTTTCAAAAAAAGTAACCTAGTGAATGTAATACAACCTTACAGTTACTTACACACACACACACACACACATATATATATACATATATACACATATGTATGTATAGAGATATATATGTATGTATGTATATATATTTATATATGCATACATACATATACATATATAGATATCTACATATATATGTATATATCTATATACATACATACATACATATGTGTGTGTGTGTGTGTGTGTGTGTGTGTGTGTGTGTGTACACACACACACACATATATATGTATGTATATATGTATACATACATATATATTTATACATATATATATGTATGTATGCATGTATGTATACATATATATTTATGTATGTATGTATGTATGTATATATGTATGTATGTATGTACACACACACACACATATGTGTACATACATATATATGTATGTATGTATGTACATGCACACACACACACACACACACACACACACACACACACATCTTATCACATCTTTCACAATACCAATTACCATTCCCATTATTATTCACCTCCTTGTTGCATTGTTTACTTTGCCTCTCAAATGGAAACCTATATAATACAAATTATTAACCTTTATGAAAGATAAGGCAGTTTTTATTACAATTCAATAAGGCTTATTAGATCCATCAAGTTATTCACTCTTAATTTTTGTAGTAGATTTTATCATTCTAACTTGTCTGGTAGATGAGAATTCCTTCCTAATATGGTGTGAGAAAACTCAAGCAAAAAATTCAATAATACCACCCAAAAAATATTTCTTATTTATTTTGGTTTGGTTTTCAAATTTAGTTTTAATTAAGTTCTCTAATTAATCTTTAGAGTTTTAGTATCTCCATGATTTTGCCAAGCTCTAAACCTCTTCATGAAAATGATAGAAACAAGACATTTGCATGAAAAAATGTGAAAGCATAGACACAAAACATGAACCTTTTGACTAAATGCCTCAAATAGGTCTCATAGATTTTCTTTTTTTCTTTTTCTAAAATGCCTTAAAGATATTCCTTGGATATAATGATCACATGATAGCACCAGATTCTCAAAAATATTAACTACACTTTAAATATCATAGTAAATATTAATAATCTCATTAAAATTTACTTTGATATCTTTCATCATTTGCTTCATCCATACCACTTGTGTACAATTGATTGTAGTAGACACATATTATGCCTTCAAGGTAGATTGTGAAGCACAATTCTTCTAATTTCTCAACCATGAAACCACGAATTAGAGATTGTGGCCAAAGTAATTAAATCCTTACCTCCTTTTTAAAAACATAAGGTTGTTGCTATTGAAGAGACTAGGTATTCGATAAATGTGACAAGAGACATGTTAGTAGGTAAGTTAACTACTTTTGAGATGATTGAATTTGGTGATGCCCTTCCTAAAGTTGAATCTACATTCAAGGCTACTATTTCTAAAGATAGGAAAATATATGATCTAGAAGAAAGCTCTCCAGGAGGTGTGTCAAAATATACAAAGCAAATGCAATAGATTAAGGAGAAATACAACTAGAAGAGATTGAATCCCCTATTGCCAAGAGATTACCTAAAGGAGTTGGTAATTATGAAGGAAAGTTTTAAGTCTTGCATGCTTTTCTTGCAATAAAATCGGTCATTTTGCAAAAGGTGTCTAGAAATAGTCAATTTAAATATCGAAATAAGTGTTATTGTGTTGTTGATGAAGGTGTGGCAAATGATGAATCTGATAAAGGTTTTAAAAGTGATGCTAGATGGGTGTTCATTGCTATCAAAGAAGAAGAACCAACTCCTAATGAGAATACTAATTGTATAAATGTGAAAGAGATTTGGATGCAACATGTTGAAGAGAAAGATGAAGGGATAATTGATAATGGATGCTCTCATCATATTATTGGTGTTAAGAGCAAGTTTGGTGGAGATGATACTCCTTCTCTAATCCATGGTAGAGGATCCACTACTCTTGATGGTAAGAACAATATAGTTGATGTCTTATATATGTTGAAGGCCAAACACAATCTTTTGAGTGTTGAAAGGGTTATGATATGTTATTCAAGATTAGAAAGTGCAAAATTTTGGAAAGCTCTGATATCGTTATTGGCAATGCACTAATGCACATGATTTATGACATGGTTTAACTACCTCATGTGGATTCTAGAAGTCTAATTGTCGTATCAAGCATTGATAGGTCAATCTTTTGGTGCAAGGACAGCCATTCTTCTAACGGGTGGTAGTAGAGCTTGATCACAGCTTCAAATCTCCTTCACAAGTGACATTAGAGGAATTGTTGATAGTGCACCAATGCACCTTGCCTGATTCATGACATGGTTTAAATTCCTCTTGTGGATTCTATAAGTTTAGTAGTTGTATGAAGCATTTGGCACGAGTTGATCTTCTAGTGTAATAGAAACTACCCTTGTAATAATCTTTTATTAGTTCTTTTCTACCAACACTTTTTGAACCATGTCTATAATTACTTATATATCAATAAAATAGTTTTGCTATGACCTTTTACCAATTTTTTAAAAAAAAACTAGAATGCTAAAATGATACTCAATTATCATGGCAAAGATAGTGATGAAGATTATGCAAGTTAAATATATTGAAGTCCATGATTATTAAATGATAATGGATATTAAATTAAGATAATTAACTATATGCTAAACCATTGAGCCAAAGGTACACACGATTGTTAAAATGTTACCTGAACAGTCTAATTCTAAAAAAAATACAAGCTTTCTAATTTTTCCAATCAATCCAAAATAAAGAAATAACGAATCCTTTTATAAGATTTGTTCACATTGACCCCATGTGGTGTAATCCAAGGGTTGAGATTAAATCTTGGAAGAATAAAGGGTTCAACTTGACTTAGTTGAGAAGGTAGATATGAATTAGGGATTAATTAGATTGTAAGAGAGAAAGTAGGGGAGATGTTCCTCCTATAATGGAAAGATGAAGTGTTATGTTGGGGGAAGAGATAGTTGTGAAATGTCTCCACATCACCAAAGAGAGGAGGGTGGAAGAAAATTTAATTTTGTACGACTCTTAAGATCTTTTGAATCATATTTGACCAAATGAGGTCGAGGAGAATAGGCTAAAGGATAGGAAAGGCGGCAATAACTTGGTCTCATGAGGACACATAGTCATGTGACTTAGTCCTATGAGGCCACATAGCCTTTAACTTCCTTTTAGAGGAAGGACACTGTGTTGAAGATAAATAACTAATTTATTACTTATATTTAATTTCATTATCCATGAATGGGGTGGATAATAAGTTGTAAACCTAGCCATACAATGACAAGGTAACTAAATGATTTTACAAAGCCATCTAATGGTGAATATGGAAGACTTCAACTTAGAAGAATAATACAAAAGGAATTAAATAAATATATTATTTGACAATAAAAAAAAGGACTATTAATTAGAAAATTAATATTTGATTAATTATCTAAAGTCATTTTTAAGTGTATACAATAATAACTAACAAGAAAACAAAGCTACGATTAAAAGAAAACAAAAAATAAAAATAATGAAACAAAAAGCACAAAAGGATACAACACAAGCAATAAAATCAAACTCATAAATTAGAAGTTAAAAAAAAAAAAAAAAAACTATATTAAAAAATACCAAAATAAAAAGTATAATGTAAAATTAAATCTATAAAAGAATGAAAAACATGAAATAAAATAAAATGAAAAATGATACTACAAAGAACTAAACCTAACAAATAATAATAATAGCTAGAAGAAAAATAAAGAACAAAGTGACACCAAGAAAATACCAAAACACTAAAAAAAAGTCAAAATATTAATAATAAGCAAAATTCAAAGAAAAAGAATTGAACTAACAAAATTAGAAAAAATTTAAAAAGGAAACAAGAGTGGAAGGTGAAAAAATAAGAGACTAAAATAATGAACAATATAAAAATCTAAACTCTCAAGTAAAAATGCAAGAAATACTAGAAAATTAATTTAAAATTTTGAAGTAAACCTTAGGGAAAAAAATTAACAAGAGAAACCAAAGAGAAGGAAGACAAATGAGAGAAGGGAAACTAAAACAGAGGGACAAATTTATAGGAAAAAGTAATAGGGAGAGCTAGCGTCAACCACCTCCAAGGGTTGGTAAAGTGAGGCACAATATTGAGACGAAGACAATAAATGGGGAGAAAGAAAGGTGCCAAGGTAAATAGAAAAGAACACATAGGAGGATTAAAAAAGGGTCAAGGGTGAGGTGGTTGATTTACAAAGGAAGATAACAAGGGTTTCCAAAGGGCTTATGGCTCCACCTTTCATTGCCATTGAGGTTGAACCCGTGGCAGTGGATTTCAAAGGCTTCTTTAAGTTATTGCTTGAAATAGTTATCTTGCTTAGACAAGTTGCATGTGCTATCTAAACAAATGTGATTAGTGCTTGGTTAACAAAGATTGTTTGACAAAAACATATTGAAGACCCTAATACAATTTAGGTCGACACCATGCTCTTTGATTCTAGTTTTAGATGATCTAGATGTTTCATTTATGTAAGGTATACCACAAAAGACCTTGCAAAACCACACATTAAAATAAAGAGGTGAACATCTTCTATAAGCATTATAGAATGCTTTTCGAACATAAAATGAATTGTACATCAAAACAAAATTGCAACACAAAGACTCAATTATAAATGAAATCATATACTAAAACATTGAAAACTCAATCCCAATTCATTTCTAACTTCAAACCCAATCCTTAACCCATATTTTTAAGACATAAATCATCACAACATTCAAAAGTCACGTATTCAAATCTAAATCCATCTTAATTTTGTTTGCTAATTATATTTATCTAGCATTATTTATTTAATTCTCAACTCCTTCAATATTTACAATGATCTCAATTATTCATTTCTACTATTATTTAAACCTTGGATAACAATATAACATATTGTTTCCACTACATTTTGGTGATCATAGTTTCCACACTTGTCCTCCATGAGAGAAACTATTATTTTTTATGAATTTCAATTCATTAGGGTGTTGATTTTTAAATTTGATTGCTACATATGTCATGCCACACATTAGCTTATACATTTATAATTTAAAGTCATCTTTTTTCCAAACTTATAGTCTACTTGAAACCATTGTAGCTAAATTAAATATAGGTTACAACTCTTACTAACGTGAGTGTGTCCTCTATGAAAAAATACCTTATCATTACTCCTTATTCTAAAGATTAAGATGATAATATTTCTTAGATTGTAGAGAAAGGTGAAAGAAAGATCTTTCTATACATATACCCCAATTTTCATCATAGAGTGAAGGATTTAAGATATTTTTAAAACTGTCTATATCAGTTCTTGGAAACCTTTCTTGTCTCTATTTTTTGTGCTACTTGTCTATAGTTACATATATATATATATATATATATATATATATATATATATATATATATATATATATATATATATCCCTCCTACATTTCAATAGTTTGCTTGGTTTGTCACTATATCATAGCACTTGTTTCACTTTTACTATTTTTTACAAAGGTCAAAATCTTATTAAGCTCATTTTTATCAAATTTTAAAAATAAGATGCAGTATTGAATAATGTAGTAAAATATTTTGAAAACAAATAATGTGAAAAGATACTTAAACAAAAACAAACATTATATTTAAAATTTAACAATATCAATAGAATTAAATTGCATGATAGTAAGAGAGATGATCCAATAGTGGTGATGGACAACATTTGTTAATTTACAATTCTATATTTTGTTAGTTAGCAATAGAATTTACAAATTCAAAATTATATTAAAATTAATAATAAATACATATACTTGAATAAAATGTATTCTTTATATTTATTAAACAACAAATCATGGGATATCATATCACACAATAATTAAAGGTACTTAACTATAAATCTAAATGTTCTACATTGTCATATTAAACACCTCAACAAAAGAGCACGCTAGTACGTTATTATACCTAAAACCTAAAGTAAAAACAAGGGCCTTGTCAAGAAGCAAACATATTAATATTTTTATATAGTATAGGTAGTTGTAACTTTAAAATTGTGTGTCGAGTCAATCATGAGTACTCATAATTGAACCAAAATGTGTTCTTTAAAATTATAAAGCAACAAATTATGTAAAACCATATTACACATCAACAAAATAAAATTTAATGCATAACTACTCATTTAAACTTAAAAGAATGTCTTTAGACACCTCAAACAAAAACATGTTAATGTGTCTTCCTATTTGATGGCATAAACCTAAAACCTTAGGTATAAACAAGGGCCTTGTCAAACAAGTTGAAATTGTCATATATAATTTTGAGAGGCACGAAATTAGACTATTCAACTACAAAATCCTTTTCCTTAATTCATAGAGGTTTTCAACTCAATAATGAAAATCACACAAAGACTATTGGACTAACGTCAACAATCCCCTTTAACTGCACCTCTTCTATTCTGTAAGTCTAGTCATTATATAAGACATTAATAAATCAATCTTTTGGTATAACTACAAACCTAACTTGTAACTCATTTAAGGTCAACTAAACATAGAATTCCCAATTAAAGAAGAGTGAAGCAATTCAAAACCCTTGCTTTTAAATTTAATAATTTCATAATGAGTTTATGAAAAGATTAATAATTAAGAATAAAGACACTTGACACATTTGTATCATATATTATAAACGTATTCCTCTCACAAATATGGTACATTGTACAATAGTGACAAATGCAACTTAGAGTATTATGGAATAGATGTGCTTCAAGCATAAGTGAAATTGGAACACCAGAGTTAGGATATCATAGTAACTGTAATTGTTTCGTTCAGAGATGAGAATTACAAGGATTCGTAATTACTTCCATCCCTGGTCACTGAAGGAATATAGTAAATAACAAACGATAAGATTGGAAAATAAAACAATATGAAGTATTGACCGAAAGGACACAAAATCAAAGACTCGATGAATATGAGCACATCATAATTATACTATAATACTACAATGTCACACAACATTTAAATAGTTCTTTTTAATCAAACCAAGAAGTGCTTACTATATTATGATTCTAGGTGAAAAGCACTAAAGCACAGGCAGTCAAATATTAGCTACTGACTCGTTCCAATTTAACACCACATTGACACCCAGTATATGCGTGAAGTAGTCTGAGGAGCAAGCCACTGGCAAGAAATTTAATGACTGACAAATATAAACTATAATCTTGCTCATTTGCACCTGATAATTTATTACGGGTAAGCTAGAGGGATTATATGATTAGATATTATCAAGTATACATGTTTCTAATAGTATTCTGTGGCCACAAACTAAAGGGATTTACTCATTTTCAGGTGCAAACTTAATTGAAACACTGTTGACACAATGCCTTTCATCTGTTGGTGTTGGAAAGCGCTCTCCCTTGAACACATGACCCAGGTGGCCACCACAAGCAGCACATGTTATTTCAATGCGACGCCCATCTGGATCAGGCTGTTAACAGTTTCGAAGTAAGCAAGATGAATGGAATAAATGGACTAACTTGGGCCTATCTATACTTTAAAACATAACTGAAATCATTTAAAGACGAGAAATCTATCGAATGATCATGGGTGGAGGTAATACATACGTTGCGCTTGATGGCTCCGGGAAGACCTTCAAAGAAAGCTGGCCAACCACAGCCTGAATCAAATTTAGTAGTAGATTTGTATAATGGTGTGCCACAACCAGCACATTTGTATGTTCCCTCCCCCTTAAATTTGTTGTACTCTCCAGTACCTGGGAACCTAGGGTATACATTCCAAGAGAAATAGATTCAACTTCTTTCTTCAATTCTATTTTCGGTAATGCAATTCTTTTGAAAAATATATTAAAACCTATTAAGCAATTAAGTAACCCCGAAACATCTCCAATTAGAACACCAAAACCGTATTCATTCTGCAAATTCTCAGTCTTATGTTCTCCAATTTGTCTTGCATCAATATCTGCTTCATTAAAATGACCTATTGCAAATCACAATTTTTGATTTTTAATCTTTGTCTTTCTTCAATGAATTGTCAATTGCATATCTAACATGCAACATGCAAAAGAATGATATATATATCTTGGAAATAACCGACACTGCACCAAAGTCTGAATTGTGCGGTGCTGCCTGAATAATCTGCTTAGGATTTGCATGGGCTTGTCACCTAAGAAAAATTTTAATTAAATGCAATTTTTGGTAATAATGTGCTTTAATTTGCAGGGTAATTTTTTTAACTTTATTTCCAGAATTATTTATAGATTTTGAGTATTGTAATATATTATTAGAGATTACTTTCCTGGGAGACATGCACTGGAATTTCAATTCTCTCGCTGGTTATTTGAGGTATTAAGGGAATTGTCATATAGTTGGAACTAGAAAACAATCTAGCAGATTAGCACCAGATTTATCAAGCTCTCAGCTGGAACTTCTCATAGCTAGTAAGGATTCAAAAAACAGATCAAATATCTGCAAACCAAAGATTAGAACAAAAACTTTTGTGAAAACATTTTACATATGCATTACCATTTCAAGATGATACCAAGAACATACGTAACTGTAAAAACACTTCATATATTCGTTAGTACTTACTACTTTATAATGCTACCAAGAACTTCAACTTATACGAAGCAAAGTCGTGCAAACAATAAATATATGAATAGTAGAGACACGGGACAAGTACTTAGTGAATTATACAAAATGTACCAGATTAAGTTTTTGGAAGAACAGTGAAATATCTGATTACAATTGCTCACTTTGGATCTTAGCTTCGATAGGATTCTTGAGAAGCTCCTGCAGTTCCTTCCAGCATATGCAATTAGTCCAGGTATATGGGTCAAGAATATGAACTTCTGGATGATAAACTCGAATATCCAGTATGCTGAATGTGCCTGGTTGTCATTGAGCTGCTTGCAGGTTGCATCTTCCTTTTGATAATAGCAAGAGCTTACATAAAGCAAAGTCTTACAAAATATGAACACTAAGTATCTGTATATAAGAGTCATAGAGACAGAAGGTCTTGTCATATTACCTCGGCAGTCCTGTTATAAGTGGATGGTTACTGCCTAGGGGGTTGATCATATCGCAGAAGTCCAAAGACAAAAGGGCAAATGATTGATCTACAAATTAGCCTTTGAGAAAAGAGATAATTTCCTTAGTTTCATATTATAAAAATCATTATGGCAATTTCTAACCCATTTAAGAGCATCAATGAATATTTATGGACAATAATGTCCTAATCTCATAATCTTAACCATTAGTGATTAAGTAGGGAAACGTCTTCCTAAAAGGTCTTGGTGAAATTTTTCGAGAATTGAATCTTTTTTTCTACACATCTCAATAGCATTCTGTCAAAGTTCTTCTTGAAAAGGATACAATAAATCAATCTCTAATGCATTCACTTCAACCGACATGATCTTATTTGCCAAATTCAAGACTTGCATGTAATCCACTATTTGAAGCTATGTAATCCTATCTAATCCTTTTTGCAGCTTAGTCTAATTGTTGATGTTCCTTATTACAAGAAAAATAATTATTTCCTTAGTTCACATTATAAAAATCATTATGGCATTTTCCAACTCATTTATGAGCATCAATGAATATTTGTGACCAACGATATCCTAGTCTCATAATCTTAAGTTTTAATCATTAGTGATTAAGTGGGGGAATGTCTGCCTAAAAGGCCTTGGTGAAATTTATTGAGGAGAACTCAACTTTTTTATCTACACATCTCTATAAAGTTTCTCTTGAACAGGATACCATAAATCAATCTCAGGCATTGACTACAACCAAAATGATCTTATTTTGCCGAATTCAAGCCTTGCATGTAATCTGCTATCTAATCCTTTTTGCAACCTAGTCTAATTGTTGGTGTTTCTTATCTTGCTCTTCCTTTTAACTTTCTTTTGTGTCATGGCCCTTGGGTGTCAAAATGCCTTCTATTGAAGATGGGGTTCTCCTTTTAACTACTTTAGTGGGTTTGAAGCAATGTTAGAAGACTAAGACTTCCTCATGACCCAGCAAACTGATTTTTTACCCAAACTCAAACTTGAGCACGGCTTAAGAAACAGAAAAAAAAACATGAAAATAGAAATTTGTAAGGACTTAAAACTTGCTTCATGCACCCTTGAGCAAATAAAAATTAAAGACACGATAAATTGGCCAAATAGAAGATACTATTATCACATACTCATATACACATTGAAGACGGGTACAAAACTGTATTTTTAGCAAAAATTAAAATATATAATTATTGTCAAGTCTTTCACATTTTCAGAAGTCATGAATTATTTGCCCATGGCACAAACATTGAATATAACAATGCGGAACCATGAGTTATGGTAGAAAGGAACTTGTATCCCTCAAACCAACATTACTAGCTCTGTGAAGTCATGTGCTTGTACCTCAAACAAGTCTGCAAATGTTGCTAATTTGATGCAGCCTGAGGAGTATTACTTAGGATAGGGAATGAACTAGCATAGAAAACTAATTGTGATTTGATTAGTAGGAATTTGATCGGGAACATGTAAAAAAATATTGCTCTTCCATCCAACACAGACCGAAAAGATTTTCATTTTTTTCTCTTTTAAAATTAGAGCTAGGATTTGGTGTAGTGTCCCTGGTGGGCTCGGGGCGATTCCCCTTGTCAAGGTCTAGATGCAACGCCCCTTCTTGGTGTCTAGAGACAATGCCCTCAATAGGATCAAGAGATAGTACCACAGAGCCCAAATTAAAGCCTTTGAGATGACACAAATCTATGCCGGCTTTCATGAGTTTATCACTTCTAACCATCCTCTGGAATTGATCCAAATCCTTCATAAAATATGAATTTAATGCTTTCACATTTAGACATTTCAAAATTTTATCCTTTCCCCCCCCCCCAATTTTTGTAAACCTGGTCCAATCAACCTAATGGGACTAAATGGGTGAAACAAGCTTGGTAGACTGATAAGTTTACCCAAACTTGCCACATTTTACCCAAACTTGCCACATACCCAGGACCTATTTTGCTCCACTACCTCAGGATTCACCAAGTCTTAATGATCCCAAATAAGTCAGGCAACTATGGGTTGATGTCAATGTCATACTCCAGGATCTTGGTGATCCAACCCGCTCATTTCCACTGATTTCTCTACATAAAATGTATTCCCTTATGCTTGAGTGCATAATGATAACATTAATTTGTTGAAGATGACAAAAGCTTTATTTGTTTTAGACATTTCACCCTCTCGATAAGCATAAGATTGCATTTCCACAAAATTCTACCTGTCTTCAGCAGCCTTCGATATCTAGCTAAAAAATGCAATAAGGTGTTTATCTACTTCCTCTAGTCCATCCTTATGTGTTGAAATTGCAGTCACATTGGCCTCTACTCCATTGAAATATAGTATGAAATTCTTGAAGAAGTCACAGTTAGTGAGCATTAGTACCTTTTCAACAGCTTGTTTGATTTACTCGAAGGCCTACTTGCCTTCTTTATCCCTTTTGAAGTTTTAATCTTTTTTAGCATTAAGCTGATTTGGCAGGTTGATGCCTACAAAGTTAAATACAACTTTCCTTACAAAACTTATCTTTTCCATGAAAGCTTGTAGATTCCTCTTATTTTGAGGGAGTGAAAGAATGAAGACAGACAAGACTCTTCAAGGTCAAAGACAATGCTATTATTGGAGACCGATTTCCAAGCAATTGCAGACTGCGCATGCATTTGCGGATTGAAAAATATTCCAAATTGTTGCAAAACCTTGGGAAACATTTTTCAAATTATCAAAATGAAATTTGTCTATTTTTGGATAATATTGGGAGATAATCGATGTATCTTATTATAATTTAACTGATTAGATACTCTTAGCGTAATATTAATTGCTTATTTAATTGTTTCTTTAGCATTAGATAGCTCCAAAAAGACATTTTTTTGGTAGGAACAGATGCCCCGTTTTGCAGTGAATGTCATTTGGTACTAGACTTCTTTAACCATAATCCAATTGATCCTTGAGAAGCCATCTAACATGGAAAACTAGTAAGAACCAAAACCATTTGTAAGCTTTGAGTGGTTAACAAATAGTCTACAAGTGTATGTTTCATGAAGATTTTACCCAGTTTCACTAACATATCTAACATATCTGATCCATTTAAACAATTGTGTATCAAACTAATCCATTTTGAGCCACTGAGTATCAAACATCAATGATCGATGCACATGTCATTGCCAGTAGTTTTTGAAGTTCATTCGTTCAAATGATTCTAGTATTGTAGTTGCAGACAGTTTGTCAAGATGGTTCAATTCATTGAAAGACTAATGATGCTATCCAACTGGTAGAGATGTATCCTTTAATCAGGATTTGTTTTGAATGGTGTTCCATAGAACATCAAAACTGATATAGCTACTAAAATCTACAGCCATTTCTGAAAAAAGGCCAATGCAAAAATTTAACAACAGACTTTGGCATCACTGTACCAGACACTCACAAATCTATGGCAAACAGAGAAGGTGAATACGAGTATTGGAGATCTGATAGAAAGGTGTACTTGGCAATTCCCTTAGCTGAATATCCTTATAATTCTAGTGTGTAGAACTTTATAAGATGATCTTGCTTCCACTTTTTATAAAAGAAATCTAGATTTCATTCTAGATTTCAATTCCCAACAGGTACACATGTTCACAGCGACGCCTTAGCATTTGCAGAGCCCAGCCGCTGAGTGCAAGCGTGAGCAGAATAAAAGTTGCAGGAGAAAACTAAAAGCTACAAATGGTATCCAGATGACCACAGCAGGGAAAAATATTTTCTGATTCCAAATTATTTCAATAAGAAATCTAGATGACCATCTAGATTTAGTAAAATTCCCAACAGGTACCCAGGTTCTTAGAGATGCATTAGCATTTGCAGAGCATAGCCAGCAAGTGAAAGCATGGGTAGAGTAAAAGTTGCAGGAGAAAACTAAAAGCTACAAGTGGTGTCCAAATCTTCACAGCAGGAAAAAAAAATTTCAAGAAAGGCATTCCAGTGATACTGTATCTTTCAATCGATTAATTTCCTGAGGGTAAGTACAACAAGCTAAACCAGGAAAATAATGAATGTATTAAACTATAATGCAAAACAGCAATAACAACTATGCTGTTGACACGTCGATAGATTTTAATGTTGTTCCAATATCCATGCATATCAAGCAGGAACAAATGGAGATCCAGCTTAGAATGTGGAAAAGTGACAAAATCAGTTGCCAAACAAAATGAGAGCGGGAATTGGATGCATTGCAGAAGCAATTGTTAATCACTACTAGCACCCGCAGCAGTGAGCTACATTCAGTGACGTGATGAGGATATGGCTGTTTGAAAAAACATTCATAAAACATAGATAGGCCCGTTCTTTTACCATTCTGTATTCTTAATCCCAACCAAGAAGAGCAAATTTCCTTCAAATATGGAAAGAATACTACAAAGATTGATTACCCAGGATATAATATCATCGATAAAAAATTTGGAAAGATTGATGTGATATGTTCCTGCCCCCATGATATCTAGCTTCTCATGCAAGCACAGGTATACGTATTAACGTGCTATTGGGGAGGGAGACTGACAGTTTCCCCAACAGCTTGGAGAAATCTGTAGCTATGAAACAACTCCCAGGACATTTCTTTCTAACTTATTATGTTTGAAAAAAAAAAGGATTTGCAGTTTGCATACATGGTTTATATAATTTCTCATATAAATTTTGAAATTCCTGATATACTATAAATAGTTTGCATACATGGTTTATATAATTTCTCATATAAATTTTGAAATTCCTGATATACTATAAATCTTAATTTCGTTTTTAATATGTACCGTCTATTTGCATATAGTACCTACAATTTCTCATATTAAATTTGTTGCCTGCATTAAAATTTTGTTCACAAATCCATGCGCCACTGAAATTAACCTCCCCCACAAAATCTTTATAAAACCATGAGAACACTTGGTTGTAAGAGTCTACTAATTTTTGTATGCCGCATTCCCTGAAATAACTTAGATAGCCACCTTCATAGGACCGTACCCTAGCCTTACAAGCAAAAATCTATGTTTTTTCTAAAATAACTTGCTATAATTAGAGTATTCTCCATCTTTCTAGTAGCCCGTAAAATAGAAAGCAAACAAAAAATATTCTGTGTTAATACAATTTTCTGGGCATCATGTGTAATGATTTGACCCATTTTCTCATGTGGTTGTTTATGCATTTAAGCTTTGAAAAAGAGGGTTGAAATAGGCAGTTGCCGTTGTACCAAAAGATCGACCTATGCTTGATACAACCACTAGACTTATAAAACACAAGAGGCAGTTAAACCATGCCACAAATCTCGAAGGGGAATGTTGGCAATTAGTCCAACAAAACCCCCCTCAACATTACCTCAAGAGATTTGAACCTGTGACCAAGCTCTAAAACCACTTGTTACAAATAGAACACAGGAAGCGGTTAAGCCATGTCACAAATCCCGAAAGAAAACGTTGACAGTTAGTCCAACACATTATTCATCTCCTTGCCTTAAATTTTGCTTCCAAATTTTACTTGCAACAAATTTGTTTGAGTTTTCAATCAAATGACGTGCTTCCAAATTTTGCTATGCTATAATGTTGACCAGCGGTTGCTACCCAAAATAAGATTAATAGGAACCTATCTAAAAGTTTTTAAAACGGCAAGAGAAATGCCTGCTAAGCTCTCTGGGTCCAAGAAAGATAATAAGAGCTAATGTCCTCACGACAACAAGAACAATTTGCACAGGAATTTTTTGGGTATCTTATCTTATGGTTTGTGGTGCATGGAACTTTTCACAACGGCAAGAGAATTGCCTGTGAAGCTCCACGGGTTGAAAAATGAACACAATCCAACAAGAAAATTTGCACAGAAAATCGCACTTACTGCATATGTCTCTGGCCAATTCTGTAGAGATTCTCACAGAAAAGCATACAAATAGAAAACAAAAGAACCCATTGTGTCATTTAACGCGAATACGAACTTCAACAAAACGGAAATCATTGGAGAGAAGTACATGAAATTCAACAAACTGAAAATAGTTGGGAAGAATCGTCTGAATTTCAACAAAATGAAAGGCATTAGGAAAAACTAGTTGGGAGAAAACAAATGAAGTAGAACCTACTCAGTGCCCTTTTGTCTCAAAATGCGAAATTGCTCTGGTGAGAGAACCGCACGCCACTCCTCCTCTGACTTCTGAACAGCCATTGAATCGGAACCAGTTGAGGCAGACGCCAATCCACTTTTGCTGTTTCCTGATCTCGCAGCGCCAAATCCAGCTAAGAATTTAAGCATGGGCTGAATTGGGAATTTTTTAATACGAATATGCGTGGAAATGGGAGTTTTATATGCAGCAATGCCGGTTGAATTGGGGGCATTAGCTGTCCTACAGCTAACTCCGAGGGATTTTAGCGGGTACGGAAATGCAGATGCCATCATATTGGTATTATCTACTATCGACTGATTCCGATAAACTTAGGTGGATGGATAAAAACATAGTTGAAGAGGACTTTAGAAGATTGAAGACGTGTAAACTACATCTACACATTCTTTTTTAATCAGAGAATGTCTTTGTGTGCCTTTTACCTTGGGAAATTTAAGAAAACAATTTTGATTAAATTTTTTTAAAATGGTAATCATAAAGTTAGAATGGGTGAAGAAATGGATTGGGGATTTCATTTCTAAATTAAATTGTTTAATGATTATATTTAAAAATAACAATTGTGTATATAATTATCATATTGTAAGAATATCAACAATAATTTGATGATTTTTAACAAATTTAACAATTTGATGATATTTTTACAAATTTAACAATTTTATGTTTTTAATATATTTATTTAATAAGTAGTGTTTTTTTAATTGAGTGTGGGACAAATTTTTTATTGTGATTTGTTTGGACTTCACAATAATCATAATAGGAGTTTGAGATTGGTTGAGACAATAACATCAGGGCATTACCAACCACATACTAAGTGGTTAATCTCTTAATATGTAAAATTATAATTTTATTTATAAGGGGTTGATCAGTTAGTGTGTAAGTGTTGGTGTTGTTGTTGCTATCTAATGGATTGGCGACAACACAATCTATTGGCTAGCAACAACACCACCAACATATTAAGGGCCCGTTTGGCTGCGGGAATAGGAATAGGGGAATAGGAATACGTATTTTGGAATAGAAAATGGGGCTATGTATTCCTGTTCTCTATTTGGTTCAGCCAATATATGATGGGAAATTTGCAGACCCTGAAATTTATGTTTTCTAAAATAAATAAAAGTGAAATAAGAATACGTATTCCAATAACACCTATTTGCGTGGAATTGCAAAACCTCATTTTTGGGCCAAAATTGGAATACGTATTCCTATTTTACTTCATATTCCAATTCTGATTTGGTGCATCCAAACGAAGAATTCAAAATTTTAAGAATTTACATATGCCTATTCTACTTGTATTCCCGTTGCCAAACGGACTGTGGTGAACCTCTTAATAAATAAAGTTATAATCACAATAATTTTAAATATATTTATTTATGTTCAATTTGTTTAGTACAACTGATGAAAATATATATAAGATGGTGGTTTAATACATAAGATGTCATCCATCAAAAGTAAATTTGGATGATGAAGATATTATATAACATTTACTAAGATTCAAATCCATAAAAAAAAAATTAAGAAAAAATTATAGTTTCCATATACTTATTTATATTATTATAATTTATATATTAAAAAATAAAAAAATAATTTATTTTTTTATTTTTTATGAATATACATTTTAATATTTTTAAATTAAATAGATTACTAAAATATTATTAATTATAATATTTATATAAATAATTATATATATATAATATTTGTACACAATAATTAAGTCAATAGGCTTATCGATTTTATCAAATTTTTATATTTTCCCGTACAAAAAATCTTTCTTTCATTACTCACTTTCTAATTATTTCTATATATCTTCTATATTTCTAATTCAATTTTATCTATTCTCTTATTTCTATTTCTATATCCACATCTAAATGATTGTTTTTAAAATTTATTTATTAAAAAAATTCCTTTATAACAGTGCATGCCAAACTTATTTTTTATAATAAGATTTTCAACAAAAGGACTCATCTTGGGAGAATGTGTTTGTATAAAAATAAAGTCAATTTTTTGTTTCTATAATGTTAAATTTCTTATTTCATTGGATTTTTTTTCTTTTTGTATTTATCAAACAACCGAAATACCTTGAGTTTAATATAGTAGATTTACATAAAAATAAAGCTTTTCAGTTAAATTATCAAATAAATAAATAATCATGACAAATATCATAATCATGTAAAGCTCATTAATATTAAATATTTTTTAATATGGTTTTTATACATTTTATTTAGATCATGAAGTTTCTTAACACATTATTCTAGTAAACATAAAATATTTAGTGATGTAAATTTGGATATTAATTTATATAGTTCTTTGGAGGAGAAGAGTTCAATGATTGATGAATTGTGTTTAGCTTTAAATTGGAGGTTTTTGAAATATTTTTGAATGTTGCTTATATTCAAAATCTATAATGAAAATTTAGAATCAATATTGATAGATCGATTTTGTTTTCACTTCTATAGAGTAATCTACTTTATTAGTTATATGTGTACCATGTAACAGATGTATTAATTCCAAATTGTACTTACTTATATAGTAGCAACTAGTAACAATTTTTCCTTTTCCACTTTTGTGTATGTGGAATTATTTTTGAAATATGTATTTTCATTCATTTGTTTGGTGACTAAGTATTTTGAGAAATTTAAGATTGTTGTAATTAAGTTTATAAATTTATTTTATTTTCTTAGAATTTGATTCAATCTACAATCTTATAGTATTTTATATTTATTATTAATTTAAAATTTTTAATTAAAAAATTTAAAATAATAATATTATTCTGTTTATAATTATATATTATATATTTTATTATTTTTATTATTTGATATTAAAAGATTATTATTATATTTTCAATTTATCAAAAAAATCAAAGCATTTAAAATAGCAAGTAGATAATAAAGCGAAAAAAAATCTAAATGATTTATTTTTAAGTTATAGAGAGTAAAATTAATATTTAATATAAATGAGGTTTTTTTAAAAAACTTATGCACAGTATATTAAAAAGAAAATTTTAAAATAATCTGAATAAAATCTAATATAGAAATTAAATGGAAACATGTATGACTCCAAAAATATCCAATTTAAATAAAATCAACTAATGATTAACTAAACCATCACCTTACTACCTAAAATTACTATTAAAAATATCATATAAGAGAAGATCTCGAAAATTGAAAATTAAAAATAAGAACTTGACATTACTAACCATGTCTAGAAGATGTCTAGAATCACTCCAAAATGTAAAACCAATTTACAATTAAGAAAGAAGAGATGAAACAAAAATCCTTTGAAAAAACATTTTTTAATGAATTAAAAATTACAATTTTAAGTCAATCATATCCTCTTGCTATTTGTTTTGATTACGTAAAAACATGTTTTAAAGGACCCAAAAATTTTAACAAAGTATCCAAGAGTAACTAACTAAAGAGTTCAGAAAATAAAAGGCCCCAATAAATAGAAAAAATAATACAAAAACATGAGGCCAAGTACAACTATGCATAAAAAGATAGCAAAAAGAAAGCAAAAGGACAACACCCAGATAGCTACAGAGTTTTCAACAGATTCGCAGCTTGATCTTTTAGAATGTTCATATTTTCTATAGTGGCTTTCATTTCCTCTGGCTTTTTCGCTCCCCCACATACATTCTTCTTGGAGTTGGCCCTGGTGCACTTGCTCGGCCCCTGATCCTCATTCACAATAGAGGAGTTAAGTCCTTTAGGCTAATACATCTTATTAAGCAACGTATTGAAATTATCAACCATAGTTTTTAGCATGTTACAATTTTTATTACCTAAATTCTTGATTGGTTTTTTCATATTGCTCACCTTGGCTTCCAGGCTCTCCATCCCTTTTTAGATATCTTTATTAACCTGTTTCAATTAAAGGCACCCTTTTCATTAAGTTTTTAACCCCCTTTCCATTACCAATGACTTCTAAAAGCCTATCAATATGCTAGCCCAGCGTGTGCTCCCCCCTTGTCGTCTTATTGAGCTACTCAAAATCCTTTGAGATCACTTGCATTTGTTGTTTAAGGGTCCCAATCTCCTTCAAAATTAACCCTGGATTACCCATGATTCCCTTTAGGAATCCCTTCTCAACCTCCTCCTTGTTATAGTGTTCTTGCTCCCCTTGTCTGTTGATGCCTAAATCCATCTCTTTTGGGACATTGTCCTCACCCTCATGCTGAGTCAACACCAGTTTTCTTTTTCTTTCCATCCTTTGAATTAATGGTTCATCATCAAAGGGAATTGAGACCCTATCCACATTCAAACCCTTATCACCTGAGCCCTTCCCTATAATTCCTTTCTTCTAAGAACCCTTTCTTAGTTCCTCCTCATAGTCACTGTCCTGATCCAACTCACTCCCCTTTCGTTTCTTTTTCTTCTTGGAATTGTTTCCAAAATCCCCTTTCATACTCTACTTAACATCCACCTCATCTTCTTCATCCCTAGTATCCTTATCCAAGTCCTCCTCTGAATCACTTCCCTTTGTCTCATAATCAATCGCTTTATTACTTTGCCTGGGCCTATCCACCTTTTTGGACTTCAGAAGGTTCATAATAAGAACCATTAACCCCTCATGACAAACATGATCACCATCTAGGTCATTTTGAAAAGCCATAATGGAATTACCCAGAGATTGTCTAAGATAAAAAGGCAGATTTATCCTAATCCCATACCTAAAATGATTGACTAACATGAAATGGTAGCCATAAATTTTTGTGAACCAACCATCCAGAGTGAGATATTCAATAATCATAGACACCACAAATCGCCATGAGCCTGAAATGCAAGTTGGGTTAAAGTAGGAATTACCTATTTTAATCAATATGTTGCGTTCTTTGGTTGAATCTGTAAACTCATCAACCACCCTATCAGAAAACTTTCTCTCCTGATAAAAATTGATGCCCTCCATCTCCAGACCTGTAGCTTCGGCTATGATTTCTTCAATCACCTCCATTCTTTGATTACCCACTAAAACCGTCCCATCTCTCCAAGTCTTAATGAACTGTTGAGTTATTGCAGGGTTGTTTCCTTTTAATTTCTCCATATAACCAGTAAAGTTTCCTTGCTTAAGAATTTCCCAGATATCCTTCGTATTCCTCCATTCTTTACAGCTAGCTGGTTCAATTCTTTTGTGTTTTCCTCCCATCTTCCTATTTTGAAGATGAAAATCTTGTCTTCTCCAAAAAAACCTCTACAACCGAATGTGGAAATCAATATCATAGCCAAAACACATGGTGGAAAATTAGACCCACAATCTATGTGGAATTAAGTGAAAGAACTCTGTCTTTCTCATAAAAGCTCACCGCATCCCAAATCTATCAAAAAAATAATTATATTTTTATGTCATGGTAATCATTAATGGACCACTTTTGCTTACTTCAAACTTTGTCATGTTCAATCAGTAAGCACCCCTCTATGGGTATTGTATCATTATTGTTCCATATTACCTTTCCCTCACACTTAGAAGCCACATTGGTAGCCCAATCAGCAACTTGATTAGTTTCTCTAAAATTATGAGTAATAATACAATTTTCAAATGAGTTGATAAGATCTTTGGCTTGACAAATAATATTATTAATAGTCCAGGTTGACTTGGTAATTCCATTAAGGCAATTGATAATATTGAGGGAGTCCCCCTCAAGCCATATATTATTCAAATTCAAGCTCTTTGCATAGATGAGACCATAGAGGGCCACATTAGCCTCAGCCACATGATTAGTTTGAATACCAATAGGGATGGCCATACCCCCCATTCTATCTCCATTCTCATTCTTAATAATGACTCTGCAACCCGCAATTCCTAGGTTGCCCTTCGAGGCCCCATCAAAATTTATCTTATACTAATCCATCGGGGGACAATCCCATCTAGCTAGATCCCTAAGGTTAGGACCAATTTGTTTCAAGTTGATATCCTTAAGATTCCAATTCTGAATCGCAAAAATCTTCCCATTCATTTCGAGATTGTTGACCTTTTCCACTGGATTTGACATTCTCAATCACCAAATTCTTAATCTTACAAAAAACTTGATCAGGATTTGATTTGATTCCCCTAAACACCCTATCATTTTGTTCCTTCCAAACACCCCAGCAAAGGAACGGGAGAATAAAATCTCATAATCGCAAAACTAAGGCATTATTAGAAGGTGGCTTCCAACCATTGAAAAAGTGTTGAATGGTGTCAGGGAAAACCCAAGCAATATTTAGTAGACCACAGACCCTATCCTGCACCATTTTAGTATAGGAGCAGTGCAAGGTCATATGGTTGACCGACTCAGCATCATTTTTACAAAGGTAACATCTATTAATAATATTGAACCCTCTCTTCAATAAGTTATCCAAAGTCAAAACTTTATCCTACAAAAGTATCCAAAAAAATATGTTAACTTTGGGAGTCATACCTTTAAACCACGCTTCTACCCAACAAGGCTTTGGATGTTGTTCAAAATTATTAGCATACGTCGAAGACATAGAGAAGAGACCATTAGGATTGAATTTCTAGATCAGTGCATCCTCCTCATGGCTTAAGAATACTGCATTTAGAATCTTATTGAGAACATTCAAGTTTGTGTCCACCCTTTTGAGGTCCAACCACTTATTCCCCTCCCAATAATCCTCAACAAAAGTCCTAAAGAGATGCTTACATTGCTCCATATAAGCATTCCACCTTTGATCAGCACTAAGACAATGATCAAGAATCCAGATATCATCCCAGAAAAGAATAGTCCTCCCATTTCCCACCTTCCACCTAACCCCTTTCTTAATAATATGTTTATGTTTTTGGGCATTTTTCCAAATCATAGAACCTCCTTGCACCGATTCATTATTGAGAAAGTCATTAAGATCTTGGTTCTCCCTATTATACTTATCATTCCAAATTTCACACTACCCTCCTTCTTCTTTGTGTCACCTCCATAACAATTTGGCAAGCAAAGCATCATTCATTGTAGTAACTCTTCTCAAACCAAGGCCACCTTTATTATAAGGCATGCAAACTTTCTCCCAAGCAATCAGAGGTAGTCTTATCTTTTTTTCTGTACCCATCCATAAAAAAAGCTTCTAAATTTTTTCAATAGCCACCGCAAACTTTCTAGAGATCTTAAAAACACTCAGAGCATATAGTGAAACATTCTGTAAAATCAATTTCAGAACAATAATCTTACTAGCCTAACTAAGGAGGGAGCCTTTCCAACCTGCTAACTTCGAGCAAATTTTTTCAATTAGTGAACTCCAAAAGGTCTCAAGTGGGTCCAAACAAAGAGGTAACCTTAGATAAGAACTCAATAAGGAACCTATCTCGCATCCAATAATCCTTTTAATTTTATTCTATCTCTTCTCATTCACATTGACAAAATAAATCACACTTTTGCTACAATTAATAATTTGACCCAAAGCTTGCCCATAATCCTCCAACGCCCTCTTTAAATTTCTAGCATTTCTAACTAAGGCTTCTCCTCTCGCTATTTGTTAATATACATTTACACTATGAAAATTAAATATGAAAATCTGTAATCCCAATTATTTAGCGTTAGTTGATATATTAAAAATATGTGAAAGTATATGTTTCTTATCGACATAATTATTGTGTAGCTTCTTATGGTGCAAATAGTAGTATTTATATAAATCAATTTAGATTAAAAATAATAATGTTTATATCAATATATTAAAAAATAAAATGTTAAATTATGAAATTAAATTATTATTTTTATTGTAATTTAAAATTATAATTATTTATATATTATAAATTTGATTTTTCTCATGATAAAAGTAAACTAAATTTCATAAATATTAACACATATAGGATCACATTTTATAAAATGTGTACTCAACTCAATGCAAAAACATAAGGGTTGAGGTGGCCAAGTTTCCAATTTAAATATTGTCAAGCTGATAGTCTAGCTTAAAGGTATAGTTTTAAGTTCATGGCCATAAAAACTATTTTAGGAGGATAGATATTTCGATAGTATAAGGATAAGTCGAGCCTAAAATTCATACAATTTATTTTTGAAAGGATGCTTTTGATTAATTTTCTTTGTGTCAAATTTTTTTTTTTATCAGTTTATGTTGCATGTACAAAAATAGGTAACTGCTAGTTAATATCATTTTAGTTATTAGATACACATAGAAATGTTAATAATCTAAATAACAACATTACTTATTTTAACTTTTATTTAAGTTTCAAAAATAAATAAGTTATTATTTTATTTGAAGAACATCTTTATTTTGAATGGTTGCATTTTGTTTATATATTGATTGTTTTATATATAAGAAGACATCATTGGTAGTATTAGTTTCTATTTTATGTTTATACTTGATTAAGAGTATTAATTAGTTGACATGTAGATGAGTACTAAATCTAAGTATTTTTTTAATACACTAATAATTCACTCTTTTTTTTAACACACTTATAATTCACTCCTTTTTATCACTGTAATTAGGTCCTTCAACATTTAATAATTATATTTTATTATAGACTCTAGCATTATATGCTTATCTATTAATTAATCTATTTAATTTGAGTCATCTAAAATTCATTCCTTTTAAAGTAATATTATATTTAAATATTTCATTAAGTAAAATAGAAGATTTTAACAAAATTATGCATGATTTTTCTAATGTTTATAATTTGAAATATGCAAGAATTCATTTTTAAGAAGTAGTCTTCCCATGACAACACTTATGAATGAGGGGGGCTAACAAATAATGTAATTCCCAAACATCGAAATGGGGTTTCAGACAAAACCATCAAGGTTGGTCTCAGGCGTGAAAAAAAATTTGTTGGTAAAGCATTAAACGATGCAAAAAAAAATGAAGAAATTTACCATAGAAGCATGACAAAACTAGATTAAGAATGTAGCATGGTGTATCATATACAACAAAACCAAAGCCAAGGATACTAAACTCGAGCCTAGCTACCAAAGCAAATTACATTTCTCTAGGTTGAAGGAAAAAATTAGTAGCCTTTCGGAAGATCAAAGCAAAAAAGGAACACCCTAACAGAGATTGGAATTTAAGAACTAAAGCCCATGTGATCAAAACCAACACCATGTAACCTACCTAGAAGAATTTTTTAAAATTAGGAATTTTGGTGGTTTAGAGAAGGCACAATCAAGTGATCTAAAACATCATGAAATGGTGGGAAACCAAATTTTCTAACCAAGTAAGTTTATCTCCCTAGAGAATAATTTCTTGTTTATAATTACAAAAATAAAGAAGTTAAGGAGGAAATATTACATGACAATATCAAATTATTTAAAGGCTATTGCTTCAATTGTATAAAATGCATCCTAAATCTCAACCCTAATTTATACCAACCACATAAATTTCTAGAATGGGTGAAACTTGGGATGCTCCTAGCGAAATGTCATTTTCCTTCAATTTTGTAAGAATTTGCCTAAGCCAAAGAATGAAAATCCAAGATCTAAGAGCTCGCTTGATAGCACAAGAGAGACAAATGATATGATCCTCAAATAACTTGATTCATTAATGACTAAAATAATAATAGGATAATGAGATATAATACATGTAGATGTGCATCAATGTATAGGCA
Source organism: Cupressus sempervirens (assembly GCA_028749045.1). Taxonomy (NCBI): domain Eukaryota; kingdom Viridiplantae; phylum Streptophyta; class Pinopsida; order Cupressales; family Cupressaceae; genus Cupressus; species Cupressus sempervirens. Next base: position 224,626,048 of record CM053787.1, on the reverse strand, counting down.
ATAGAAGATGATTAGGAATCATGTACATGATAAGGATGCAACTACGCACATGTCCACCAAAAGTGGATTTTCCTCCAATGTGCATGAAAGTATGTGCAACAATGAGAGGATAAGAACATAAAGGTGTGTCACACAAAGAGAGGTGTGAGACAACATGTGCTCAAATAGAGTGCTAACTCCTAGGTGTCTACATGAAAACTAATTTGAAAATGCATTATCCTAAGTAAACTTACGTAAAGTGTAATTTGTAATATTAAATTATACCAACCCACCCCCCCCCCCCCCCCCCCAAGTGCAACTTAGGGGAATGCACTTAAGCTTACAAAAGATAGATGATAATGCAAGATGGGTCCTACTTACTAGGCCATGTCAGGTACCCATGTACAATATGCAAGGGAAAAAGATATGCAATACAATCTCTTATAAAAAGGAGAAAGAGGGAAAATCTCTTGGGAAAAACCTTCCCCAAAAAAGAGAGATGAAAATAAAAAGTAAGATGCATGGATGGATGGAGTAATCAAGACCCTCTATTATGATAAACATCATGCATATACAATATGCAATCCCTCCATAAGAAGGAAACAAGGAGAAATGAAATCCCTCCCATACTAAATGATGTCCTACAAGTATGGTGAGTGCTTGAAGACAAAAGATGGTCCAATGCCTATAAACAAAATTTCTTCCCTTTGGAAGAAGATACACCAAGTATAGATGTAAGAAAGCTTCCCATTATGGATAGGAAGATGGAAGGGGAATTCATATGAAGTAGGAACTCTTTGAAGTTTGTTGATGTGTCGTCATGTCCTTGACCCATGAAGATGCCACAAACTAATCAAGAATAAGCCCAAAAGAAGAAGGTGATGAACAAGGAACCAATGTTGATCAATGTGGGAATATGGTTCAAACTCTAAAGATAAAGATGACTCCTTCAAAGATGAAGTAGGAAGACAAATAAAGTATTCCACACTCAATTTAGAATCTACACCCATCATGAATGCTCTTGAATCAATGTAGAAATTGCACCATGAAAACTGAATGATGCTTCTCCCTTTAGGAAGAAATGATGTCATAGTTGTATGAAATAATCCTCTCTAATTAGTAGGAAGAACCCTTGGAATGTAGATGTCTCTAGAAAATAAATAGGAATCTCCAACATGCGAGTATGATCAACGATACAATATGACATCTCAAGTGAAGTTCGAGGCTCATGAATACCAATCTCCAAAGACTGAAATGTCTTCTCCAAAGTGAAAGAGACCTCCTACAACTATTGTAACAAAGGATCCAGAATCATGTCAAAATTGAAAGAATAATTAAGTGGAGAATGATGAGGGTCGAAGTGTTCCCTTAGAACAATTAAAGAAGGATCATATTCAACAAAGAGAAGATATATATCATCAAGTATGTCACTCAAATCCTCAATGTAGTTCTCCTTTAAAAACTTGCAATATTTGTCAAGAAGTCATCCCAATGAGCTATAACTGGAAGACAAGGAATATCTTATTGTACTGAATCACCAAAATCCATGGTTGTGTGAATACAAGCATCATCAAGAGCAACAATATACGTGATTGCAACTAGAGGAGTAGGAGATGGAACTCGAGGCTTTGGATCATCAAGATATTCTATTTTTACAAGATATGTAACGAAATATAAAGTTTCATCATCATAGGGAACATTATCTGCATCATCAAGTGGAATGAGATGATCTACAATAGGATCATCTAGTACCAAAGGAATATCTAGATCTCCAAAATGCTCCCAAATAAGATTCCAAACTCGATGAGGGGAATAACTATCCATGACCATACGGTAGATTATATGATATCTCCAAGAAGAGAGACTCATATAAATGATAGCACAAATATGTTGATTTTTACTCCACCAATATTGTTTCTTCCAATATATATTTTTCTCAAGTATTAGTCCATAAATATTGGGCAAGATATTAAATGATCTACAATGTGCAATGATGCCTTTTGCCCATGATGCATAATTATCTCTTTGAGGCCTATTTCATACCTGTGTTAGTTTTAGGGATATTTGATTTATAGTTATATGATATTATTTCATGACTTGGATTACATATATATTAGTATTGATTACTTGGTTATATTTTAAGATTATGATTACTTGTATAGTAATGATGATTTAATTATTCCTGGTTAGTAAACATTTCTCTTATGATGATGGCATATGATTGGTCTCTAAATGATGATTATTTTATATTTATGGGGATGAGTTGTTATGTTTGAATATGCAATGATTTGTGCTCAAGATGTGTTATAGTACTTACCCCATACTTGCATATGTATGGTGTTTGTGTGTCTATTTTACTTTTCAATCTAATGTATCTGATATGGTTGAGGGAGGGAGTCGTAGTCACTTGCTAGTTAGGATCTATACGATGTACCACTCCCCACCATTTCCTATTTATCTTAGATATATATGCATATGTACATGTTCTTCTTTTATGCAAGCTGTAGGTATCAGGCATCAACTTCCCTGAATTGTTAGGATGAGCATGCCCTATCGCAATAACTCTGTGGTAAGAATGGGAAGTTAATGATCAAATCCAATCCCAGTCATAGCCTAAATACTTGTTCTACAAGGAGGAATTGTATTTGATCATCTACCCTTTTAAACCTACGAGTCTTTCTATGCATATGTTGTTTGACTTTCGCTTTGGTTAGTTTTCCTTATGCATTTCATGTGTTTTGACTTTGTAATTTACTTGGTAGAATGCTTATTTATTATTCTTAGATTAATTATTGATATTTGGGTTATTAAAAATTATTTGATTTAAAAAGAATAAAAAATATTATAAAAGGATGATATTTAATTCTTTGGAACTATTTGAATATGTGCTTAGTTTAAAAGATCTAATTTAAAGAAGAGTTTAAATATTAAATATTAAATTTTGACTTAGTGTAAATATTTAATTAATATTGATTTAATTAGAATTACAATTTGATCATGCACTCAAAAAAAAATCATTGGTAAACGGTGGAAGCCTTATATACTATATTAATAAAGTACAAATGTCTTCGTTCAAACAGGTGCACTGGTAGGAAAGAACAGAGAAGAAAACCTCTAGACTTGCCTGGGACCTTAGTCCTTTACAAAGTACATAAATAAAAGGGTCATTCCCCAATTTCAGAGTTTGATTATCATGTTACAACCTTTCTATGCTAACTTACTCCTTTATCTATGATTCAATAACTAATTCTCTAATACAATTATATTTTGGAAGAGCATTCTTCCTTTTAATCTTTTGTGGAATTATTATTTTTAAATCTCCAAGCATATCTAATCAAGGACATGATCATCCTCTTAAATCTCTATTATACGTTATGTGATTAAGTATTTCTTACTGATTCTCTGCAACCACAAACCACTCAACACTTATTTTTTACATGTTAGTACTTTTTGTCAATAAATAATATGTTTCTCATTTTTTTTAAATAAATAAATCTAGATCTAATGCAAGACTAGTTTTAAACTTAATGTTTAAGAGCCTAGCCCATACTAAGTTAATTTAAGATTCCATTACTTAAAGGTTGATATTTATAAACTAAGCTCTAACTAGTCTTCTACATTTTCAAAAATCAAAGGGTCTAATTGATTTGAATTAATTATTTTATCCTTATATTATTTCTATACTTCTTACTAAATTATATGATTTCAGATATTATTCCTCACCACTTATAATCTAAAGACCTTCTATTGAATTCGATAAGAAAGTATACTTAAATTTGCACTTTAAAATTAATGACTAAATGTTTAGGTCTACTGATTGATTTTTAAAGTTTATATTGATGGTGTGCCAAGGAGAAAAGATGCAAGGATGGATAATACGACATGTTATCCACCCGCAACATGCAGGGTTGACTCAAGGAGACCATGAGATAACTAGGGCCAAAGGCACACCGATCTATCCAAGCTTCCTACGAGAGTAAACACATTGGAAAACAACACAAAATAACAACAACCAAAGGATATAGAAGAGAAAATCACTTTAAAGATTCATTAAACCATCGAATACATGCCTAGTTGTAAAGCCTTTTGGGTTATGGCCAACATTACAATTCAAATTCGATCCACAATGATAAACTTCACATTCCAACTTTAATTTTTCTCTTCCTACTCTGTTATCCCCTCCTAAGACTCTACCTAAGACCCTTTTAAATACATGCATGGCCACAAGTTGGCCTACTGCAAATACCAACTAATTAAACCCTTACATTAAATGCCAAACAAGCCACAAGTTGGCTCGCAACAAATATTAAGTACCAAACACGAATTAACCTGCAAGGGTAGCCCAAATTAGAACCAAACACAAACAAATCAGTTAACAAAAGACCAAACATAATGTTGTCACACAGTGAATTCAAAAACCAAAGGAACTCAGCAAACATAGAGAACTCAATAATGCAAGGCATTGCAACTTGATAGCAACTAAGAAACTCGGCAAACATGTAGGATAGCAATGCAACCTAGGATTCTCTTGCATCAGATAACCGAGGCTGAAAGAAATAATTCTCCTGAATCATTGAGATGTCACAACCTGAGCTGAATCCAAATCAGATTGGGAAATCCATGTAGCATCTTCAACTAGTCTATTCTTCCACTTTACCAAATAATCATAGTAATATTTTCCTCTTGTACTCTTACCAAACTTTTGATCCAATATATGTTCAACCTCTTCAATCTACTTAGGATAATTATATGATACAACAACTTCAACATCTGACTCATGATATTTGTACAAATTAGCATTGTTGAATATAGGAGATATATCCATGTCATTAGGTAACTCAACTTCATAAGCATTGCCACTGTCAAACTTTCTTAAAATCATATAAAGTCCAAACTCCTTCATCTTCAAGTTATTGTATGTTCCAATAGGAAATTTCCTTTTTTCAAATGAACCATCACCACATCACCAACTTCAAAAACATGATTTCTTCTAGACTTATCAATATTCTCCTTATACTTTAGATTACTTTATTCCAGTCTTAACTTTACATCCTCATGCAAAGACTTCATAAAATCAACAAACTCTTCCCCTGCAACACTTCTTTTCTCTTCACCAGCAATATCCCTTCTGATATCCCTTTAGGCTATATTCCAATAACAATCACAAAATGTGTTTTCCTTGTACTCCTATTCACAAAACTGTTATATACAAACTCAACTTGTGCTAATACCAGCTCCCAATTATTTGGCCTATCTCCAACTAAACATCTCAACAAATTACCCAAGCTTCTATTCACAAACTATGTCTACCCATCTAACTGTGGATGGATTGTAGAACTAAGTTTCAACTTATTACCCATCTTCTTCCATAAAGTCTTCTGAAAGTAACCAACAAACTTATTATCTCTATTAGAAATAATACTTCTTGGTAATCTATGAAATCTAATAAGCTCTTTGAAGAAAATCTCAGCAACATGCTCGACATCTGATGTCTTCTTACAAGGTATGAAATGTCCCATCTTAGAAAATCTATCCACAACAACAAATGTAGAATCATACCCTTTCATTGTCTTAGGTAATCCAAGAACAAAATCCATACTGATGTCACTCTAAGGTTTCTCTGGGACATAAATAGGTGTATACAAACCAGTGTTTTGACTTACTCCTTTTGCAACTTGACAAACTCCACAACTCTTTATAGACTCTTGAACATCCTTATACATTTATGGCCAATAATACTTATCCTTTAATAGAGTCAATGTCTTATCAATTCCAAAATGTCTAGCCAATCCACCATTATTTTTTCCCTTTATCAAATTCAACATCATAGAACTCTTAGGAATACACAACTGAATTCCCTTAAACAACATTTTTTCTTGAATAAAATATTCATCATAATTTCTTGGTTGTTCTGTCAAACTAGGTGCTCTACACTCTCTCCACTTCTCAGAAAAATTAGGATCAATATCATACAACTCCTTCATCTAATCAAAACCAAGAACTTCAACCTTCATCCCAGTCAGCAAAGAACATCTGCTACTCAATGCATTGGCAACTCGATTAGTGACTCCACTTTTATGCTTAATCACAAAGGTGAAACTCTACATGCAGTGTCTACCCCTAGTTTACATTTTTGCTATTATTGTTGAACTCTTTTAGGCCAGTTTTATACTTTATGATTAGTAGCATTGTTTGGAGACTATTAGATATTGTTCCAGATTCAATTGATTTATAATGAGATTACTTGGTACTCTATACTTCATGTATGCATGATGATTATTATAGTAATGTCAGTTATTGATGATAATTAGTTAGATGGATTATCTTATGTGTTTTCTTATGGATACTTACCCCATACTGCATGTGTATGGTGTGCGTGTATGATTTCTTTATATATGATGTTTCTGATGTGGTTAAGGAAGGGAGTCATAGTCACTTGCTAGTCAGGATCTACACGATACACCACTTCCTGCCATTGTTTGTTTAGCTTAGTATACATGTGTTTGTACATGCATGGATTTTATGTAGATTGCAAGGACTGGGTATCGACTTCCCTGAATTGCCAAGATGAGCATACCCTATCGCATTATCTCAATGGTAAGAGAGGGGAGATAAATTCTTGAGTCCAAATCCTAAACCTTTAAGCCATTTGTCTTAGAAAATTAGAACAAGTATTTGACTTGTTTACCTTCTAAATGCATCGTATGACGTTAATTCGTGATTATAACCCGTTAGTTTGATCTTGTATGTGTTTTTCTATGATGGGTTTTCGTATTTTATTTTATAAGTCTTTGGTGATTTTTCTTTTAATTAAGTCAAATTAAATGATTTAATTTAATGGAAAATTGTTATGATATTTTAATATTTAATTATATTTAATTAATTTGGAAAATTAATTAAATAAAAAGAATTAAATTTAAAGGTAAAAGTTATAAGTATAATTTTAGAACGTGATAATATTTATTTAATTTAATAATAATATATTTAGAGTTTTTTTTAATAAATGCTACATACTATTATTATTTAAGTTAATAAATATTTTATCAATTAACGTTTTGAAAGTAAATTAAAAAGTGAAAAAAATATTAATTTATTAAATGTTTTAAGATTGCATAAAGTGTGTATGAGATTAAAATTTAATAAATTAATTAAAAAGAGAAGTCAAGTGAAATTAAATAAAGTTATTTTATAATTCATTAAACATGCATGAAAAAGATAATAAAGAAACCCTAAAGGGAGTTAGAACTCTATATTAGAGGTTTTCAGTTCATTATTTCACACACAGGTTTTGGGGAGCAAAATTTTGAGTTGGAGCAAAAGAATTGTTGAAAGTTTCAGAGGGTTTGGATTTGCATGCATTTATAGATTGTCTCAGATTTCAGATGTTGTTTTGAGGTAGGGTTTGAAAATTCATTGTAGAATTTTATTGAAAGATCTATCTATTTCATGTCTTCTTGTGCACTTGCATAATGCTTTTTAATTTATTGTATTGATTTTTTGATAAAATATTATGTTGTAGATTTTAAAAAGAAAAACTTATTGATCAAGAAAACTTGACTAAGGAAAACTATAGAAAAATCTAGAAAATTATTATAATTGTATTCTTTTAAAACCCTTTCTAATATAGGAAAAATTCAATTATAGAAAATTAGAAGAAATAATAAATTGAACAACTAGGGTTTCAACTTTAAATTTGTCATTAGAACCATGTGATTATCATAAATATTATAAATAAAGATAAATATTCTTCTTATATCTACAATGATTTAATTGTAAAATTTATTGTAAAAATAAAAGATTAATTAAGAGGAAAGCATGTTGAAACTAAACTTATACATGCATGTGAAAACAAATATACTAAAAATAGAAAACTAAGTATATTATGCTTACATGATTTGAAAGATCAAAGACGTGGGAGGCCACCAGGATCCAAAAATAATTTTGCTAACAAAAAATCTGGGGATATTCCCAACAATACCATAATGTCTGTTGAAGATGCATACAAAACCCCTTTCAATGTGTCCCAATGAACTACTTATCTTGGAATGTTAGGGGGCTTGAGTCTCTGGATAGAAAATATGTTGTTAAGCATGTTTTAAACTATTTTAATTCTATTGATTTGTTTATGATGGAAGAAACTAAGGCTACTGGTTTCGTGCTTGATACCAACCTTAATTTTATTTGGAAAGATGTTATTAAGTTTTACTCTAATCACATCAGGGGTAAAGGTGGAATTGATGTCCTTGTCAATCCCAAGTGGGGGGACACTCATATCTAATAATGGTGTTTCTCCCTGTCAAAGGGTTGTCTGGTTTACTATGAATATTAATAATAAACCTATTAGTTTTTGCTCTATTTACGCTCCTAATAACACTAAAGATAGAATTTCCCTTTGGAATTGGTTATCTACTCTCCCTGATATTCCTTGGTTTTTTGGAGGAGACTTCAACATGGTTGATTCCCAAAAGGATAAAATTGACGGCAACCCTTTCAGATGGAAGGATTATGAAAATCTACATTGGTCTAAATTTATTAACTAAAAAAAATTGTTTGATCCTCTAGATAACAATAAAGACTCTCATCCTAGAATTCGGCACACATGGTGCAATTTTCAGCAAGGTCAATCTAGGATCTATTCCAGATTAGATCACTTTTATGGTAATAAGGACTTCTTTTCTTTTCTTCCTGATAGTAAAGCTAATATTGTCTTGGTTTCTGCTACCACCCTGTCTGATCATCATCCTATTTTCACTCGTATTAGTATCTACTCAGAGCCTGTTTGACAAAAACCTACTTGTACCAAATTCTTGTTGAATACTAAACTTTTGCAGGATGAAGATGTTCTTTGTGCCTTGCAAATCATTAGAAATATCAACTTCTATAATATGAAGGAGTCTTCCATGATTGACAAGTGGAAGGCTAATCTCCCAGCTTGGAAAGCTTTTCTTCAAACCATAGGCCAAAAGTGTGCCAAAGACTATAGATTCACTGAAAAACTTCTTTGTTCTAAACTTCAAATGGCTAAGTATAATGTTCAAGCTAACCCATCTAATACGGATCTCTTGAACCAGGTGATTTCCACCAAAGATGCCCTCAACAAACACCAATAGACCAAAATTGAAGGAGCTAAAATTTGATCTAGGATTAACTGGCTCCAGCATGGTGATCATGGGTCTAAATTTTTCTTTAATCTTCTTAAGCAGAAACAAACTAAAGAGTCTATTGACAAGCTTGTTATTAATAATCAAGAAGTCTCTAATCTTAATTGTATTTCTTTGGCCTTTGCTGATTACTATAGTAAGCTTTTCTCTTCTGAAGATTCCATGGAGGCTGATGATATTAGATTCAAGTACAGGCCTCTTTTTCCTATTAAATTGGATGCCGAAGATGTCATGTTTCTCTCGACTCCTATATCTATTGATGAGATCAAAGGGGCTATTAAATTTGTCATTAGAACCATGTGATTATCATAAATATTATAAATAAAGATAAATATTCTTTTTATATCTACAATGATTTAATTGTAAAATTTATTGTAAAAATAAGAGATTAATTAAGAGGAAAGCATGTTGAAACTAAACTTATACATGCATGTGAAAACAAATATACTAAAGATAGAAAACTAAGTATATTATGCTTGCATGATTTGAGAGATCAAAAGCATGTGAAAATACTAATTACATGTTTATTTTTATTTTTAAAAATATAATTTAATTTTTTGATATATATCTTTAAAAAAACTTATTATTATTATTTATTTATTATAAAAATTCAAATAAAAAATTATTATTATTTATTAATTCTAAAAATTTAAATAAAAAATTATAAATTTTTGTTTGAATTATTTATTTAATTTTAAAATTAAATAAATATTACTAATTTGTTTGTAAAATGGATGTTAATATTAATGATTTCTTAAGTCTAGTTAAAGTATTAGTTGCATATTAGTGATTTTATATTTATTAATGTAAGTGAGAAATTAATAAACAAATATTTATAATTTTGTTATATTCAAAGAGAAGTTATGGTGGTGTTCACTATGTAATCATCTAGTTAAAAATATTTATTATTATGAGAGAAATTATAAATAATTTAATTATAATTATAATTTCAAAATAGAGTTATTTGTAGTTGCATTATGAATTAAAAGAAAGTAAATATTAATATTGGACTTCAATTGAAGTCAAATGAATAATTTATAAATGAAATTGATATTAATATTAGTCTAAGTCATTTATGATTTAAGATTATTTAAATTAATAACATGATAGTATTGCATGACATTTATATGCACACGGAGATTTGACATTTAAATACTTATTCATTTAAATAAGCATATTAACTTAACAATTTATGTAAACATATATATTCCTACTTTATTGCTAAACACATCCTTGTGGCTCAATCTAAACATAGCAAATGATGAAGTAAACCATATGACTGAAAACTATGTGTTTCTTATGTTTTGTTTAACGTCTCATGATATTTATTTTGTGATGATTTTATGTGACTTTTATAGTTGGCCAAATTAGGATGTGCACCAGAGGCTTTTTGTGATTTCTTCTATAAGATTATTTGTTCTAGATGTTATCATGAACTTTGTGATTTAAATTGAAAGTTGCATTTATGAGATTTGTTTTATGGTGCATTTATGTATATTTGGGCTGGGAGAACTAACTTATTTTCAGGTTTCTTGTTAAGGACCCAAAATTGATCATTATGGGTGTTGTGGTATGCGACACAACTATGGATTATGTGCTTAGAGGAGGTTGTCTAGGTGCATATCTTTGGGAGTGGATTGCAATAGGGGTCCGGGACCCAAACTAATCAGCACCAGGGTAACCTATTGCTCATCCATGTCTTGAGTGCTTGTATAGGCTAAGGATGGGAATGAGATAATATCTAGTGAGAGGTATAACTAGTTTTTCTCATCTTCATGAGAGGGTATTTTGGTTTTGTATGTGTCACATTGAGGGTCCAGCGTCTAGCATGACTAGTCCAGGGTAACTCAACACTTGAGGATCTGGGGTCTAATGAGAGACCAATCCAAGGTAACTCAAGTAGTTTGACCATGTGATGACACTTCCTAGTATGTAGCCTGAGTCTCCTCCATAGATTTTTATTTGCCTCTGGTGGTGATTTATTTGTCGGATGTATTTATTGTTGATGATTCACTTTCATTAATGATAGTTGGTGTTATGTTGGTTGTTGTACTTTTGACATGTGGATTTTGACTTAAAGTGGATATCTTTCATTGATTTTGTCTCTTGAATAATGATACTTGATTTATACTTGGTATCTATTTTATTGAGTTGACATGAGGTGTTGGTTTGGTTGAACATCTTTTCAATTTTTTTTTATCTTTCTTCTGCAGTAGTTTGTGTACCCTTGAGGTAGAATTGGGCATCAAAATTCCTTGCCTAGGATTGTTTTATGGTTTGATTATCCATATGTAGATCATTCATTATCTTCCTTGCATGGTGGGAGTGGATGTTTGACTAGGTAACCACGCAATCGAGAGGTAGTGTTTTCTTACCATTTGGGTCCCCTTCATATTGCCAAATGTTGGATCTTCATGGATGCAGAGATACCATTATTATTCATATTCTTATCTTGGAAACTTCTATCCAGTGGATGCATATATGGTTACATGTTTCTTATATTTGGATATACTTGTGTCTATTCTTGCATACCGTGTGACATGTGCAGTGGGTGTTATTCATTGGAGATATTTCATTGTATCAATTGTATTCATGTACTTGCTTATGAGGTTATGTATCTGTTGTTCACTCTTGATTATGGACTTCAACTTAAGATTTAAACTAACTAATATAAACTTTTGAAATGTGACTCAATGTGAAGGAACCCTTGAGGAATGAAATTTATATTGTTGATAAAGGGAGCTCCCCTTAATACCATAAACTCATAATAGAAACAAAGAAACAATAGAAAATGTGAGAACAAAATATGGACTTCTTATTATCATTGCAAATGTAGAATTACAAAATTCTAACCCACATGGGCACCTTTATTACAATAATCTGCAAGACAAAATGCAAACTATCACCTAGAGTTGTTCTAGACAATGTCTGGGCCTTTTCTTAAATAGGCAATTTTAAGTCACCCGGGAAGGTTCTAGACATTGAAACTTAATACCTAGGGCCAATAGACCCTAACAATACATATAGAGTTGGCCAAATACATCTTTGACAATTATTTTAGATATTTCGGGTAGCCCAACTTCAGAAAGCCATAACTCTCAAAACGTTGCTCTAACTGGCTATTATAACCACTTTTCGAAAATGCTAGCTCGTGATCTATAGGTTCATAATGACATAAGCACCCTTTCCTTCAAGTTTTTAGACCTCATACAAGCACTCTAAGGCATCCAATGGTGAGCTTGAAAATTTTTCTACAACATTTTCCACCAAAAATCCTCAAAAACTTCTCTGATACTTAAGCTGGAGCAATGAGATTTTTATAGTAGGGTTATAACCCTAAAATGAACCTTCATGTAGAAAATGAGAACATTCCGAGCTTGTATGACAATCTTACTAAAAATAGAAAGTTCCCATAAATAGTAACCACCTTGTCTACTAATCCTTGTTAAAATAGAAATGAGTGAAAATAAAATATTTTTCGGTGATGCAGATTTCTCTTACACCCAAGATGCTCCTGCATCAGACACTCGAGGTAATTAAGAAGTGACTTCATCATGTCTCAAGTGTTCAAAGGAAAACCAAGATTATTAGCCTCCTCCCTTGCTAACCATGATGTATCCTCTACTAGCCTCCTTTTCTATTTGATTGGGTATTCCTCATAAGTTTTGTTCCTTGTACTTTTGCTAATACAACGTCTAGTATGTTCTTAATCTCCTTTCTAGTCGAATTAGCTGCTGGAATACTCCACTGCACTTATGCAACTTCATCTCCATCACCTCTTTCATAATAATCTATCGAATATGAAATATTAAATACTGGTGAAATATTCAATTCAACAAGCAAATCCACTTCATAAGCATTTCTAGAATCATGCCTTTTCACTGGCTTGCACAGTCCAAACTTCTTCATCTTCAGCTTATTATATGTACCCACTGGAAAATGCTCCTTTCTCAAATGAATGATGACTTCATCTCCAATCTAAAAAAATTTATACCTCCTTTTCACATTTTCCTTAGCCTTGTACTATATATTCATCTTTATAATGTGCTTCCTCACCTCCTCATGGATGTTCTTCAAATGTTCAACAAATTCTTCTACTTTAGTACTACTTATCTCTCCTTTATCCAACTATCACAATTCAGAAGCATTTTTGGAACTACTCCCATATATAATCTGGAATGGTGATTTACCATTACTCCTGTTGACATAATTATTATATGAAAATTTCACCTGTGGCAAAATCATATCTCATCCTTTTAGCTTGTCTCCAACCAAACATCTCAACAAATTTTTCAAACTCCTATTCACCACTTCTGTTTGTCCATCAGCCTATGGATGATGCGATGAATTGAACTTCAAATTTGTCTTCAACTTCTTCCACAATGTACACCAGAAATATCGAACAAATTTGGTATCTCGGTCTAAAACTATACTCTTTGGTAGACCATGTAGTCTCACCACTTCTTTGAAGAACAACTCTGCTACATGAACAACATCACTAGTCTTCTTGCAAAACTTGTCAACTACCATAAAAATAGAATCATGTCTGCATTGTGTTCATAGTAATCCAATAACAAAATCCATGCTGACATCCTCCCATGGCTTCTCTAGTACAGGTAATGGTTGATACAACCCTATATTTTGCTTCACTCCTTTCACCATTTGACATAATCTGCAACTTTGTACAAACTTCTTCACATCTTGCTTCAACTGTGGCCAATAATAATTCTTAGCAACTAAAGAAACGGTTTTATCTCTGCCAAAATGTCCAGCCAATCCTCCACTATGCTTCTCCTTGATGAGATTCTCTCTCATTGAACTTCTAAGAATGCACAAGTGGCTTCCTTTGAACAACATACTATCCTAGATCTTGAAATCCAACCACTTTGTCCTGTTAAGTGTAATAGGTTCTATACAAGCCTTCCATGCTTCACCAAAATCAGGCTCATCTAGATACAAAGTATTGAATTTCTTGAAACCAACCACCTCTATCTGCATTTCTATTAGCAAAATTTGTCTCCTACTAAGAGCATCTAAAACACTATTAGACTTCCCACTCCTATATTTCAAAACAATTGTATAACTCTGCAAAAACTCAACCCACTTCAAATGCCTTTGGTTCAATTTTTCTTGACTATTTAAATATTGCAAAGCTTGATGATCAGTATACATAACAAACTCCTTAGGAAGAAGATAGTGTCTCCCCTTCTTCAATGCTTTAACTATAGCGTAAAATTCCTAATCATAAACATAATATTTTATTTTTGCATCATTCAACTTCTCACTACAATAAGCAATAGGTCTACATTGTTGGCTCATAACAACTCCTATTGCAATACCACTAGCATCACGGTCTACTTGAAACACCTTGTTAAAATCAAGAAGTGTTAAAATAGGTTGTTCGGTAACTTTCTATTTCAACAGATTAAAACTCTTATCTGCTCCTATAGTCCACTTAAAAAAAATTCTATCCCCTCTCAATATTTTAGTCAAGGGTCCACATATACTGCTAAAACCTCTTATAAATTTTCTGTAAAAACTAGTCAGTCCATGAAAAGATCTTACCTATGTCGCACTCCTTAGAGTAGGCCATTCAAGGATAGCCTTCACTTTCTTTGGGTCCATTTTTAGACCTTTTTTTGAGATTACAAATCCCAGGTACACCAACTCCTTCTTTACAAAATTGCACTTCTTTAGGTTTATCAACAACTTTTCTTCCCTCAACTTATCAAACACCTTGCAAATATGAACCAAATGCTCCTCTAATGTCTTACTAAAGATCAAAATATCGTCTAGGTAAACAATGACAAACTTACCTAGTAACTCCTTTAGTACCTCATTCATGAGCCTCATGAAAGTGCTTGGTGTATTGGTTAGCCCAAAAGGCATGACTAACCACTCGTATATTCCTTCTTTTGTCTTGAAAGCAGTCTTCCACTCATCACCTTCTCTGATACGAATCTGATGGTACCCACTCTTTAGATCAATCTTTGTGAAACACTCGGCCCCACTCAAATAGTCCATAATATCATCTATCCTCAACAATGGAAATTTGTACTTGATTGTGATCTTGTTGATAGCACAAGAATCTATGCACATCCTTCATTCTCCATTTTTCTTTGGTGCTAATACTACTGGTATAGCACATGGACTCAAACTCTCTCGAATCAACCCCTTCTACAACAACTCGTGAACTTTTTTGTTCAACTCTTCACTTTTTGATGGTATCATTCTGTGCAATGCCTTGTTTGGAAAATTGGCTCCTAGAACCAAATTCATCTAGTGATTTTTCTTCCTTATTGGAGGCAATCCATCAGGTACATTATCTAATATAATATATTAGAAAACTCTCCCAACATATCTGCAACTTCTGCAGGTACCTCCTCTACTTCTTCTTTGCTATCTTTAGGAATTATAGCAAAACACATGTGCTCACACTTCATACCTTTGAGAAACTATTTTCCATCAACAAATCATATTATGGAAACACTGCATACCTTTTCTTATTTCTCCTTCAATGGCTTCAACTTATGTTTCACTCCATCCTTTGTTAGAGTGTAGGTCATATGATATATGTCCATAGGTATGATATCATAAAGTACCTCATCCTGGTAGCTTCCAATCTTAAACTTCACTGAGCACTACTCATTGACCATGACCTTGTAGTCATCTTCCACCGAAGCAATACGGTATGGATACAAGTGTTTTTGTCTCTTCAGCTACAACTTTGTGACCATTGTTTCTGACACCAAATTTTTAGTACTTCCACCATCAATAATCACATCAAAACACTTATCTTCACATTTCCATCTTGTGTGAAACAAGATCCTTCTTTGATTAGGTTCATTCTCACCACTCAGTAGGACTCTTCTGTTAACTAGGACTTCTCTTTCAACATCTTTAGAATGTGATGATCTGGCATCTTCATCAACATGTGTAACTCTGGCTTGGCCTTCTATTATTCAATTTGTCCTTCCTTGGTGCTAGGAACATTCAAATGCTATATGCCCTTCTTCTCCATAGTGAAAACATTTCCTACGGAAGCCTCCTCTTCTAGATCCTTGTCCTCTGCCTCTGCC
The DNA here is from genome assembly GCA_028749045.1 of Cupressus sempervirens. Classification (NCBI taxonomy): domain Eukaryota; kingdom Viridiplantae; phylum Streptophyta; class Pinopsida; order Cupressales; family Cupressaceae; genus Cupressus; species Cupressus sempervirens. The sequence continues at coordinate 224,609,829 of CM053787.1, read as the reverse complement.
TCTCTGATCTCTATTGTTCCAATCATGGAATTGATTTGAATTGTTTCCCCTCTAGTTCTGAGTACTACTTCTAGCCTCATCATTATTTATCTGGTCATCATTACAGCCTCCATAAGATCATCCACCAGATCTTCCACCATGACCTCTTCCACTATTCTTGTTGTCAAACTTCTTGTTCATTTTTTCTTCAACTCTTAAGGCAAATTGGTATGCCTCCTTAATACTATTCATTCAAACCAAACTTAGCTCATCCTGAATACTTGGCCTTAACCCATTAAGATAATAGACCACTTTCTCTTTATCAATTTCTGCATGGCCAGTTCTAATGAGAACTTAGTAAAACTCCTCAGTACACTCTTGAATAAATTTTCCTACTTGCTTCAACCCTTGCATTTTCTTCAACAGGTCAAGCTCATAATCCATGGGAATGAATTATCACTTTAGTTTAGCTATCATCCATTCCCATTTGGTGATTTTGTCCTTTCCCTTTCTATTTCACTCTAACTGAACCTCTTGCCACCAGATCTTCACATGTCCTTTCAATTTTTCCTTCACAAACTTGACCCTATCAAGATCCTCAATATCTTCATATGCAAAGTACTCCAATTCATTGATCCAATCGATCAACTCCTCTAGGTTAAAGTTTCCCAAAAAGGTGGGAACCTCAAACTTAGGTCTTTTCCAAACTTGGAGATGGCCCTAAAAAGCCTCTCTTCCTCTAGGTTTAAAATTGCCTCTGCTTCAACATTTTCTTCTACTTTGTCCTCATCCTCGCTTTCATCTCTTACAGGAAGATTTATTCCTCTATGCATTTGTTCTTTCAATGCTTGCATTTGTCTTTGGAGGGCTCAAAGACCCTCAGGTGTAACACCTACAACTCTTTCACCACACTCTCTTTGTGGAGACATTTTTGTGCTTCTGTTGAAACGCTAGTGCAAACTGCCTTGCAATCGATAGTCTGTCTACATGCTCAACCTAAACCATGGTCCTGGTGTGAACTGCCTCACAGTCAGCAATCTGTCCACACACTCAAGAACTCTAGCTCTTATACCATTTGATAAGGGAGCTCCCCTTAATACCATAAAGTCATAATAGAAACAAAGAAACAACAAAAAATGGGAGAATAAAATATGGACTTCTTATTATCACTGCAAATGAGAAATTATAGAATTCACAATTACAAAATGCTAACCCACATGGGTGCCTTCATTACAATAATCTATAAGAGAAGCTGTGAACTATCACCTAGAATTGTTCTAGACAATGTTCAGGTCTTTCTTAAATAGGCAATTTTATGCCACCCGGTAAGGTTCTAGACATTGAAACTTAATACCTAGGGCTAATAAACCCTAACAATACATATAGAGTCAACCAAATACATCTTTGACAATTATTTTAGATATTTCAAGTAGCCCAACTTTGGAAGGCCATAACTCTCAAACCGTTACTCTGATTGGTTATTATAACCACTTTTTGGAAATGCTAGCTCCTGATCTATAGGCTTGGAATAGCAAAAGTGCCCTTCTGTTGAGTTTGTGGACCTCATCCAGGCACTCTAAGGCCTCCAACAGTGAGCCCTAAGATTTTTCTACAATTTTTTCCACCAAAAATCCTTAATAACTTCTCTGATACTTAAGTTGGAGCAATGAGATTTTTATGGTATGCTTATAACCCTAAAATGAATCTTTATGTAGAAAATGAGAACATTTTGAGCTCATATGACAAAATTACTAAAAATAGCAAATTCCCATAAATAGTAACCACCTTGTCTACTAGTCCTTATTAAAATAGAAAAGACTAAAAAGAAAATATTTTTGGGTGATGCAAGATTGCTCTTACACCCAGGATGCTCCTACATCAATTCTATTTGTATATGTGTGATTGATGTGTATGAGTGTATTGCTTCCACATTGTTACTTTGATGTTGTTTAAACTTTAATAATAAAATAGTATTTCAGTAAACATTGTAGCATGTTACGTTTATTTATCTTGGATCCCCAAGCTAGGCATTACAAGTTTTATGATAGAAAGATGTAGTTCCCCCATGATTATATCAATAATGTACCTCCCAAAATGCAATAAAATAATGAACCCAAAAAAAGGATGCTTTGGACTTTATACTTAGTATATGTACAATTGTCACTTGTCAAAATGATCGAATATTGAAAGTACTATGTCCACTCAAAATTACTCCAAACTGATATCATATTTGGAAAGTAGACAAAAAATCATGCACTTTTTTTTTTAAATGACACTTGAAAATGTGTTTTTATGAGCTCGAACGAAGCCTTTGAAGTTGCAAAAACAAGAATTTTTGATAGGTATAGTCTTTAAAGTCTACGCATTATACAAAATATTCTCACCAAAACTAGAAAATAATAGCACCACTAAAAAATTTAGAAAATAATGCCCAAAAAAATGTGCTCAATTTGGAGCTAAAATGAGCAAATTATGAGCATTTGAAAATGGCCTCCAAAACTAAAAATATGATCTATGAGGGGGTAGAATTTGCAAAATGTGATGACATCAACAAACTCGTAAAGTTGACGGTTTGGATCCTATCAAAAGAAAAAAGAAAAAATCACCCGTGATGTCTAAATGAATGTAAACTTTAATGCAAAAACATTTTAAAAGGAAAATGCACCAATTACTTGTGTGGGATACTGAATGGGCAATCCTTCAAATCAAGGCTCAGATTTTTTAGTGCAAAAGTATGTTTCAAATCAAATTGGTGTGAGATCAGGATGATCACTGTAGAGAAAAGTTAGATCTTTTGGATCTGCAATGTTGGTACTTCTTGCTTTGACTCAAGGTCAATGAAAGATCAAGTAGTTTGATGAATGTCTCTGATGGGAAAATATAAGGAATTTCATGCCTTGATCAGGAGTAAATGTCAGCTGGTGGCTAGGCATGCCAGTGTCAAAAAGAAAATTGGTCCAATGGTGCACTCGGATTGAATGTCATACCTCGTTGGATTGTTGCAGTTCCAAATGAAGATGAAACTCGTGAATGTCTGAGTCTTGTGCTTGAGCTAATGGAAGGGATTAATAGAGAGATCTAATCATCTGTAGAGACCTTGATGATGAGTGATGGTAGATCACATGTTTAAATATTGTTGGCTCAATAGTGATGCAAATGTCAGTGATGCCTGTGTAGAGATAAAATTTTGAGATTTGAAAAACCTAAAATATGGAAAAACTTATCAATTTGGCAAAAAAAATTGCTTCAATTTTTACTATCACCTAATCTAGGTAGATTTATAGTCAAACTTCATGGAAACAACCACTCGAACGCAATAGTGAGGTTAGATCTTGCTCTAGATTCTCCCAATAAATGTTGTTCTTTGGATCTAAATCGTGACCCTCAAAACATGAGACAAACAATGCTCTCCAATGGCTAACCAATGAACAATCCTTCAATTCTAATACCATGTAAGAATTTTCCTAATTTAAAGAATGAAAATGCCAAGATCTAGAAGCTCAATTAATAGGGCAAGAGAGGAAAAATTATATGATCCTCAAATGACTTGATTCATTGATGATCAAAATAATAATGGGATAATGAGATATAATGCATGTAGATGTGCCTCAATATAGACAATGCAAGATGACTTAGAGTCGTCCAAGTGACAAGGATAACAAATAGGAACATGTTCACCAAAAGTGGATTATCCTCCATTGTGCATGAAAGTATGTGCAACAATGATAGGATAAGAACATAAAGGTGTATCACACAAAGAGAGGTGTGAGACAACATGCACTCAAATAGAGTGCTACCTCCTAGGTGTCTACATGAAAACTAATATGAATATGCATTATCCTATGTAAACTTAAGTAAACTTTAATTAGTAGTATTTAATTAAACCAAAAAAAATTAGAAGTAATAGAAAATAATATGGGATCCTTCCTAAGTTGTGAGGACATAAATGGGAAGGATCAAACAAAAGAAGTCAAAATACTATTAAACATCAATTCTAGGGTAAATTATTTAGAACCTATAGAACTAACAATGGAAAAAGGGAGTTTTTTCATAAGCCATCCTTTTATAATCATATAATTGAGGAAAATAAAATCATTTTTAAGACAATGCATAAGCCTAAAAGGACATACTCCAACTTTGGAAGTATCTGTAAAATTCAAATGGAAGGGAATTCTCTATGAAAAAAACAAAATATTAAATTTGAAGAGATTAATCAAAAAAATCAAAATCAACCAAGATTTGAAGAAAGGAAAAAAAACAAAAAACTATAAGATATAGAAAAGGAATTCTACAACAACTTCTATAGGATACATATTGCTCTTTTGGATCAAGAGGGTGGAGGATTGAAAAAAATAACAATCAACTAATGAACGTGTAAAAGAATCTACGAAAATTATTGGAGATGAACTAGAAGACACAAAAAAATCCTACTCTAGATAATAATAGCATAAATGACGTCCCATTAGATTTAGAAGCATTTTATGGTTTGATGGGTTTAACTCAAGGAAAGGAGGAAGAAAGTGGGGAAGAAACTTTAAAGAAATTAAAAAAATATTGAAATGATGAATTCAGAAGAATTAGATAATGAGGAAGAGGATGAAAATATTGCTCCTTTATTAGAAGTTGTAAGAGAACCTAAGGATGAAAATTTGGGAAAGATACAAACATACCAAGGGAAAGAAACCTTAGATTGTGCCAAATTTGCAAAGAGAAGAGGAACAAAAATAAGACTAAGAGACCAAAACAACAAATGTTTGAACAAGGATCACTAGTCTACTTAATGTTGGGAAGGAGAAGTTCATTCCCAAAGACACATAAAACTCCCCTAATAAATATAATATAATAAAATGTTATAGTTTTTCAAAAAAAGAAGAAAATATAAGGTTGCAAGAAAAAAAATGAACAAACAATCGATAGAAGAGTTCAACAAAAGGATAGGAGTGTGACATTTAGAAAGGGTGGAAGTTGAAGGAGCATTAAGAGGGTTGGGAGTACTATGGGATACAAGAAGGGTAAAATGTAATAAAGTAGATGGTCATAGATACTACAAAAGTGGCTTCATTAGAAGCCTAAACAACATATTGAGCTTTAGTTAATGTATACGGAGCTCTACAAAACAAAAACAAAAAAGAGAGGTGTGGGAAGAAATAGAAGCAATCTTAAGAAATTATCCCAACCAATCTTGCATAATAGGAGATTTCAATACAATATTATATGTATCCAAACAAAAAGTGGAGGCATCATTGAAGAATAGAAATCTTTATTAAATTTTAGAAATTGGATAAATCACAATAATTTACTTAAAATAAAGATAGATAATGGGATTTATACATGGAATAATAAAAGATTATTTTATAATAATATTGCAAAAAAAACATGAAAAAATCTTCTTCAAAGGTAATTTAGTCAATTTTCCCTACAGCTTCAAATCCTCAATTCTCCCAACATCTGGACAAGATTACTTCCTATAGTAGTTAGTATCAATGAAGAGAAGGACCCCAAAAAATACCTATTCAAATTTATAAAAATGTGGTTGAAAGATGAGAAGTTTATTTAGATTTAATAGAAAATGGTGGAAGGAAGAAAAATTTTAGGGATCAAAGACTTTTTGCTTCATATCAAAGCTTAAAGCCATAAATAAAACAATCCTACTATTGAACACATGACAATTCGGGACTAACAACAAATTCATCAGTCAATTTTGGCAAGAGTTATTGAAACTAGCAAGAACTAATTTAACCCCCAACGTGAGTTACCACCCCAAAATAGAAAAGCAACCCAAAATAGGAAACAAATGGTTAGAAGGATACTTAAGGAACTACGTAATCAGGCAGTAGAAAGCATGGTTCAAATGGTTATATTTAGGTGAATTTTTTTATAATACCACCCATCATATGTCTCTTAGGATGACCCCTTTCAAAGCTTTATATAGCTTTGAGGCATTGACATTAATGATCTTGATACCACAAGAGAGTCGAGTACTGAGTGCACAAGATTTTATTCAGTAGAGTGCAGATATTTTAAAAACTCTAAAAGAGAACTCACAACAAGCTCATAATCAATAAATGATCTATGTTGATAGGAAGATCATCAGAAGGACATTTGTTGTTGGAGATTTAGTATGCCTAATATTAAAACCATATAAGAATGTAGTAGAAAAACTCAAACCACGATTCTATGGACCATATTAGGTATTAAGGAAAATTGGAGACGTCGCACATGAGCTACAACATTCTAAAGGCAGTAGGATCCACAATATCTTCCACCTCTCAAGGCTTAAGAAGGTTTTGGTAAAACAAATAGAACATTGCACATAATTACCCCCACTTGACAATGAGGGTCAGCTTGTCATGGAGCTCAAGGTTATCCTAGATGCCTAGGAAAGGAAACTAAGGAATATAACTATTATAGAATATCTATTCCAATGGGAAAAAAAAATCCTAAGTAAGAAACCACATGGGAAAAGGAATAAACTATGAAATCACTTGAGGACAAGCAAAATCAAGCGAGAGGGATTGTAATGACCCTTGAGAAATAGGGTAAAATGATTTTTTCAATAAAATTAATTAAAATTGTCAAGAATCAATATAATTCATATAATGACTATTATTTGTTTATCTAAGTGTTAATTATCAATTACAATAATTTATTAATTTAAGGCCTTAAGAATTGTAATTTATTTTGATCATAATTAAATTTTAATTAAATTTATTAATTCAAATAATAATGGATTAATGATAGCTTCTTTATTAATAATTATTTTCTATCAAAGATAATATTAAATATCTAAATAATCATAATTAACTAATTAATCCAAATTATTATTATTTCCCTTTCACTTAATAATAATAATTAAATAAAACTTTACAAGCATAAGAGACTGGTCACAACTTCCTACCTCCAAGACTAACATATATAAGCTAGACAAATATGAACATTAAGGAATATTGGGCATCGATCAAGGTAGAGACTAGCAACACAATCATCCTAGATGACAAGATAAGTGACAATAAGGATATTCCTTTCTAAGAAAACATTCATAAGACATCAAATCTTAGAATCTCCACATCAACAGAGGAAAGGAGAATGGTCAGCAAACACTAGCCAATTGTGTAAGGAGTAAATAACTATAAGAGATTCCAACACAAACAAGGATCAAGACTCAACATCTAGAGTAAAGAAGGAAAATCTCTAACAAATAGAACCACTAAATGATAAAAGTACAATCAAATTTAGTAATCCTCATGGAGGTTTGCAGACAAGGAAAAAATAATAGTGATTAACTTAATACTGGGATGTCATATTCACCAAAGAAGACCTACTAGCAATCAAAATAGAATGGCAACAAAAGAGAAAAGGGAAGCCTGTCAGAAGCATAAGACACCCATTCACATACTCTAATATGGAGTGATCATCAAACCATCATTAGGAGGTCAAGATAAATAGTGATAAGTATTGTCATCCACCAAGGCACGAAGAATGACTAAAATAAGCCAACATATAGACTCCAACATTGTGGGTAGAAAAACATTCATTAGTGGGGAAAGTAAAGAGAAGGGAACCCAATTCAATACATATCTAATCTAGCAATCACATCACAATCATGGTAACACATAAATAAGGAAGACATAAAGATTATTTGATACTATATTAATTAGAAACACCATCCATTCTATTCATATCCATATCCAATGAAAAGTACATAAGGGACTCTAGATACAAATAATCTATTATAGAATAAATCATTCATAATTATTATTTTCAAACAAAGATTAAGTTTCCTAAAATAACTTCAAAGAAAATAATAAATGACTTTGAATTCTTGTCAAAGATAAAGGCAGGGGTATGAGTATATTTGAAAGGGCTTCAATACTGCTATTCCTTTGAGGAAGCATCAATTTCAAGCCAAGTAGGGATAAAAAAATCTCTAAGTTCACTATATTGAAAGGCTTAAAATTAGATGCATATGAAAGGACAAATATAATCAAAAAGTTATCCATAAGGCATAGAATGAGGGGAATCTTTGTTGAAATTAAGGTCAATTTGTATATTAGTGACTTAACACTTAGTTAGTTGGTTTCATTGCTACGAAGCTCTACAGTTGATATCGAGCTTATCATTCATCCAATAGTGATAACCAAGTATTTTAGTTGCTATCGAGCTAAACAGTCAGATTGCAGTGCTTGCCAAGTTGTACAGTCTACTGAGCTTTAGAGGAAAAACACAACATTACTTGAGCGTAGCAGAGTCTACCAAGATTTATAGTAGAAGTGATGAAGATCTTAGTGTTAATTGAGCTCTATCGTGTTAACCAAGTATATCAGTGTCTACTAGGCTCATAGTATTAACAAAGAGAATCCAATGTTGACCGAGCCATGCAATGTCAACCAAGTGATTCAGTATCTGCCAAGTTTCTCAATTTTCATTGAGTCGTACAGAATTGACCAAGCTCTAGCTACTCAAAGTGATCAGTATGGACCGAGCATCAACTTCAATCGAGTGCTAGATTTTTTCAAGTTTTGACAGTGTTTGTCAAGTATCAGAACATCTCGAGTTTGTCTTCAGAACCTAAGTTACAACAACAGGCTAACTTTGTGAATTATGACGAATTTAGTATTGTAGTCGACTCCATAAGATAATTAATTGGATTGATATATATGTAATGTATTGTATCATATCCAAAGAAAGTAATCAATGAGATTGTGAAGAAGTAAGAAGGAGATGAGTGCAAATTGAACAATGCTACAAATAGTATATGGTATAGTAGAGACTTATTAATCATAGTAAGGTGATTATTGCAATTCAAGAAATCTCAATTAGCAAATCAAAGTTGCAAATCAGAGATTAGCCATTGATTCATCCTAGCATGCGCATCAGTCAAATCCTTTAACTCGATGGACTTAACAATCTTTTGATAAATCTCCTAAAAGAGTGCATACTTCACTGTATGTTTGTAAATCCTTTAACAAGGTGGATCTAATATTCCTAATAGGGAAGATCAACAGAAGTGGTCAATTGTAAGCCTTAATAGGCCAACTTTATACTATAGTACTAAAACTTGTGGGTATCATCCCCACCCTAGTTTTACGTTCTATTTGGAAGGTTTTTGGGTCACCACATCTTGTGTCAAAGTGTTATGAATGTTATTGATTTCATTATTTTATGAATTTAATTACATCAGAATAATATATGAAGGATTAATTAGTGAAGTAAGTTAAAAAAATTATTGGTTCCTAATTCACCCCTCCCCTCTCAACAACCTAGCCTACCTTATATTTCCAACAATCTCTTATAGGAAGGATGGGTAGATCAATGTTGGTTACCCATGAGTACTTGAAGAGAGGAAATACAGTAAGGTGATGGTGCTTAGTGGAGGGTTGTTCTAAATATTTAGAACCCTATGAAGCACTCCCCTAGGAATTAAACACTTGATCACAACATCTTCTCAAGAAGAAAATTAAGTAGAAGTTAGGATCTTATATTCTTGCATTTAAATTTCACTAACTATATCTAACATTATCAATTTATATCTATCTTCATTGGAGTACTAACACATGTTGTGGATTCATTGTCCAAGAGATCATGAAAGCTCAAACAAGTAGTACAAGGGACATTACAGTGGTAGCAAAGCATAATCCTATCATTCTATGAACAACAACTCATGTAAACTTACAAGACAAGAACCAAGAAGACCACCCTGAACTAAATGGCCAACAAGCCAAGGACTTCCACGAAGCAAAAAAACCAAATCCTCTTGAGTGAAAATGAAATATTAGATAAATTTAATCAGGCCCTTCTAAAAGCTATGGAAAATATGGGGAATTTTATTAATAACCTGGAGAATAACCCTTCCCATAGGAGAGATATAAGTTTTAATTAACCATCTATTAATGAATCATCATCTTCTTGGATTTTGGGACCACCTTTCTTAAATAGGAAAGAAATACTAATGGAAGAGGAAGGAATAGAACAACCCATCAATAGTACGATAGATGCCTCAAGAGCCTATGCAAGCCTTGAACTTAGAATTAGGGAAATCATACTATTTGCAAAATTTTGTGAGCGTAAAAATGTGAGACTCCTAAAATAACAAGGAAGTAGATAAAAAAATATTGGACACAAGATGAACAAAGTAATACTACCAAATTTTGATGGGTCAACAAAAATAACAACCCATGCATGGCTCCAAAAACTAAATACCTATTTTACTCTTAGCCCAATGATTGAAGAAGATGCACTCCAATTTTCCATTCTCCACTTGGAAGGAACAACACATGAATGATGGCACAATGGGATTCTCTTCCTAGGCCATCACAACATAAATTATTAATAATAATTCTCTCAAAAGCTTATCAAACAATTTGATCAAGTTGAACCTGAATGATACTTCAAAGAACTAACTCATTTATAATAATATGGGGTAGTGCAAGAATTTGCAAATGAATTCCAAAAAATATTAGTCATCGTTCTTGAATTATGCCAAAGAAGGCTTACATACTTATTTTTTGAAGGCCTAAAGGATTCCATTGAAACACAGCCAAACCTTTAGAACCTCAAATGGTGGAAGAAGCCATCTAAAAGCCCAAAAAGGTGGAATCTAATATATCCAAGGAAATATTTAGAATGTACCCTCCTAAAACTCCAAATACACATGAAGGATCAGAAAGGGAAAATAAAGATAAAACATGTTATTTTTGTAAAGAACAATGGAGTTGAAGGCATCAATGTCAAGGGAAAGAAGAAATTAATAATAGGGATGAATTATCTAAGAAATGGATTTTGTTTTAAATGCAAGGGACCTTGGGGATGGGACCACCAATGTAGAAGAGGAAAACTACATCAAATGGAAGAAACAAATGAGAATGAAACATCGAATAAAAAAATAAAGGTGGACAAGAAATAATTTGGAACGCTAGAAATAGTTACTTAAGAAAGTGGAAAGAGACCATTTCATGTCAAAGGAACATTAAAAGGTCAAAGAGTGATTGCATTGGTAGATTCAGGTGCCTCCCACAACTTCGTTATCAATGATCTAGTGACAAAGAATAGATTAAAGATTGATAATTTCAAATGCTTCAAAGTGATAATGGGAAATGGTACCATCGATCAATGCATGGAGATCACCCCCCACCCCCAATTAGAAATTGATTTAAGTAAGCATATTATTAAAGCATATTTTTATTTTGTAAACTAAAAAATGACATCATCCTAGGAATGCCTTGGATTGACTCTTTCAAGAATTCCACTATAGATAGCCCCAACTTGGAAATATGTTTCAAATATAAAGGAAAATATATAACATTAAATGGATTACCTAATGGATCCCCCAAAGTAGTGTCTTGTAACACAATATAATTTATCCTTAGACATGATCAAGGAGAATTTATGGCATAATATATGGATAAATCACCTAATAATGAACCTATAACACATGAATATTTTCATCCCATCCTAAAGAAACACAAAAATATCTTTGAAGATATCCCTCTAGGCTACCACCAAAAAGTGGCTTTGAGCATTCGATAGAATTGGAAGAAGGATCCAAACCAAACATGAGAAGCCCTTATAGACATCCACATAAGTAAAAAGAAGAATTTGAAAATACTATTAAAGAATAATTGGAAATGGGGCACATTCAACTCAACAATGACCATTTGCCTTTTCAATAGTGCTTGTCAAAAAAAAAGATGGAACTATGGGAAGTGTATTGATCACAAAGCCTTAAACAAGAAAAGTATCAAGGATAGGTATCCAATCCCAATGATAGATGAGTTTATGGATGAATTACATGGTGCTTAGTATTTTACAAAAATTGATCTAAGATCTAGGTATCACCAAATTAGAATGAGGAAGGAAGATGTCCCAAAAATGACAATCAGATGCCATTACAAATATTTCAAATTCCTAACTAGCACTCCCATTTTGTCTCACGAATGCCCTGACCACTTTTCAATCATGAATGAACTAGATTTTTAGGGAATAATTAAGAAATTTTCTCCCCATATTCTTTGATGGCATACTCATTTATAGTAAAAGTTGAGAAGATCATTTGCGGCATGTTGAAGAAGTCCTAAATATGTTAGAAAAAGAATCATTATATGCCAAAATTTCAAAATGTGAGTTCGGGTTAAATGAGATTCTTTATTTGGGACATTAGATTAGTATAGGAGGGGTAAGCATAGATGAAGAGAAGATCAAAGCTATTAAATAATGGCATGAACCAAAGACCCTAACTCAGCTCTGAGGATTTGTTGGGTTCTGCAGTTATTATAGACATATTGTAAAAGGATACTCTAAGTTTTTTGCTCCTTTTATAGACTTAACTAAGAAAAGGATAATTCACATAGAATAAGAAGGCATGACAAGAATTCAAACAATTAATCAAACTATGAGCTCATGCCCTATTTTAGACATACCTAATTTTATGTTGCCCTTTGAATTACAATGTGATGCATTAGGGAATGAATTAGAGTAGTACTCAAGAAAGAGAAACATCCTATAGAATTTGAGAGTTGCAAACTCATAGAATCATAAGAACATTACTCTATATATGATAAATAAATGTTGGAGATAATGCATGCCTTAGCCAAATTTTGATAGTACCTAGTTTGTGGAAAGCTCATTGTTAAGAGACATCATAATAGTCTACATTTCTTCTTGAGGCAAAAAAATCTTAATGATCAGCAAAAAAAAGGGTAAGAAGGATTTAGGCATATGATTTTGACATATAATTGGTAAAAGGGGTAAATAAAAAGTTGGATATGCTCTATCTAGACACCCCCACCTCAATACGGTTACAAATATTTAAGGAGATTGGAAGATAGATATCATTGTTGAGTATGCAAAGGACCCTGAAGCTAGTGAAATATTAGAAGGAAAAATTCCAAATGAAGGGTTCAAAATATGGGAACAATGGAAAAAAATTTCTAACCCCCCAATAATAATCGAGAACATAATCTTAAAGGAGTATCATGATAATCCTCTTTCTAACCATCAAGGGTATTTCAAAGCATTAAAACATATAAGAGAGAATCTTCATGGAAATATTTGAAGAAAGATGTCCAACATTATATAGAAGAATGCATGATATGTTAACAAAATAAAGTAGAACAAACTCATCCCACATGAATACTACAACAATTACCCATTCCTAATCAGAAATGAGAAAACATTTTGATGGATTTCATAACTAGTTTACCCAAATTACAAGAGAAGAACAACATCTATGTAGTAGTGAATAGACTCAACAAATATTCCCATTTCTTCCCAATTGCTATTGAATCGTCAACATATTAGATAAATGAACTATTTTTCAAAGAAGTATTTAGACTCCATGGACTTCCATAAAATATAATCAGTAATAGACAACAAATTCATTAGTAATTTTTTGCAAGAATTATTCAATCTAGTGGGAACCAATTTAACCCTCAACGCAAGTTACAACCCCCAAATAGATAGGAAAACTAAAATAGTAAACAAGTGGTTAGAAGGATACTTAGAACTACATAACCAGAAAACATAAAGCATGGATCAAATGGTTACAATTGTTAGCCCCAATTGATGATGTTATTGAGAATGTTATTAATATATGCAAGAGAGTCATATCAGTTCTTATATTGTCATTGATCTCAAGTCTTAGTTGGCTAGACATTATGCTAATTCAATAGAGTGTCATATCATTTGATTGATGAAGAGGATTTAGTTGATGAAGATAATTTGATTGATGAAGAGAATTTGAAGAAAAGTATGATGATGATAGAGTTGATAAGTTGGTATTCAATGGGCACTTGAATGAGTTGGACAATGATGATGTAATGTTGGTTTGATTGTTTTGCAATCATGTAATTATGTAATGTAAAGATGAAATATACATTTTCACCGAGCTACACAAGCTACACCAAGTGACAAGATGAAAGGAGTACAATATTAACCGAGCATTTGGAAAAGAGAAGTTAAAATTTAGTGTTACCTAATCTCAAATCTAGTTTACCCAAAGTACAAGAGAAGAAATAAATTTATGTAGTAGTGGATAGACTCAACAAATATGCTCATTTCTTCCCATTCCATTGAATCATCAACAGATCAAATAAATGAACTATTTTTCAAAGAAGTATTCAGACTCCATGGACTTCCATGAAATATAATCAATAATAGAGAAAAAAAAATCATTAGTCAATTTTAGAAAGACTTATTCAAACTAGTAAGAACCAATTTAACCCCCAACACAAGTTACAACCCCCAAACAGACATGAAAACCAAAATAGTAAACAGGTGGTTAGAAGGATACTTAAGGAGCATAATAACCAAGCAATAGAAAGCATAGATCAAATGGTTACATTTTTTAGCCCAAACTGATGATGTAATTGAGAATGCTATGAATATATGTGAAAGAGTCATATCAATTTTTATGTTGTAATTGATGTCAAGTCTTAATTGGCTAGACATTATGCTAATTCAGGAGAGTGCAATATCATTTGATTGATGAAGATGATTTGATTGATGTAGAGGATTTCAAGAAAATATTGATGAAGGGTACTCCCCTGACTCAGGCAAAAAGGGGAAATAACTAGGGCCAAAGGCTCACCCAGCTATCCAAACCACCCTGTAAGAGTTAACACAACGGAAGCAAACACAAGGAACAACCAAAGGAGGAAGAAGAGAGAAATACTTTTATTGATTCATCAAAACATCTTCATACATGCCCAGTCATAAGGCCTTTTGGGTTACGACCAATTACAAATACATTCACATTTAATGATCCAACTACAAATTCGCACTTTCAATTCTGCTCTCTAATCCTCTTCTCCAAAAATTCCCTTGCTCTAAGCCTAAACACACACACACACACAATATATATATATATATATATATATATATATATATATATATACACACACACACACATACATATATATACATACATATATACATACATACATATATATATACATACATATAGATATATATACATATGTATACACATAGATATATATGTATATATATACTTGCCAAAATGACTTATAGATTATTCTAGAACATTACATAAGAGGAGGGCCAACCCAACAATGGTCTAGACATGTCCCAAGAAAATATCTTAACATAAATGTTGTGATCGAAAATAAATCCCGCAAATTAGCTCAAAGAAATCATGTCCAAATGCTGAGCATTTGCTAGGTAACTTGGCACATGAAGAGTCACTTGGCATACATTGGGTAACTCGGTACACACTAACAACTCGACATCAAATGGAAATTGGAAACTTGGCATCAATTGGAAACTGGCAACTCAACATCAACTGGAAACTGGTAGCTCGGCATCAAATGGAAACTAGCAACTCAGCATCAACTAGAAACTGGCAACTTGACATCAACTAGAAACTGGGAACTCGGCAACAACTAGCAGAATGAACTAAAGTGTAGGATTACAAGGAAACCCAGGATGTTCTTGCATCAAACAACCAAGGTTGGAGAAATGATTCTCCTGAATCATGCAAGTGTCACAACTTGAGCTGAATCCAACTCAGATTGAGAAATCCATGTAGCATCTTCAACTAGTCTATTTTTCCACTTCACCAAATATTCATAGTAATCTTTTCCTCTTGTACTTTTACCAACTCTTTGATCCAATATCTATTCAACCTCTTCAATTTGCTTCTTAGGATAATCATTAGGTACAACAACTTCATCATCTGACTCATGATACTTATATAGATCAACAACATCGAATATAGGAGATATATCCATGTCATCAGGTAACTCAACTTCATAAGCGTTTCCACTGTCAAACTTCTTCAAGATCTTATAAGGTCCAAACTTCTTCATCTTCATCTCACTATATGTTCCAATAGAAAATCTTCCTTTCTTCAAATGAACCATTACCTCATCACCAACTTCAAAAACATGATGTCTCCTGGATTTATCAACATTCTTCTTATACTTCTTATTACTTTGTTCCAACCTCAACTTCACTTCCTTATGCAAAGACTCCATAAAATCAGCAAATTCTTCTCCTGCAATGCTTCTCTTTTCTTCACCAGCAACATCTCTCAAATCTAATATACCTCTAAGATGCATTCCAGTAACAATCTCAAAAGGTGTCTTCCCTGTACTCCTATTCACATAATTGTTATATGCAAATTCAGCTTGTGCCAATACCATCTCCCAATTACTTGGCTTATTCCCAACTAAATATTTTAGCAAATTTCCCATGCTTCTATTCACAACCTCTATTTGTCCATCTATTTGTGGATGGAATGTAGAACTAAACTTCAGCTCAATACCCATCTTCTTCCACAAAGTCTTCCAAAAATAACGAACAAACTTACTGTCTCTGTCTGAAATAATACTTCTTAGTAATCCATGCAATCTCACAATCTCTTTAAAGAAAAGTTCAGCAACATGCTTAGCATCTAATGTCTTCTTACATGGTATAAAATGAGTCATCTTAGAAAATTTGTCCACTACAACAAATATGGAATCATACCCTTTCATTGTCTTAGGCAATCCAAGAACAAAATCCATACTGATGTCAGTCCAAGGTTTCTCGGGAACTATAATAGGTGTATACAAACCAGTATTTTGACTCACTCCCTTTGCAACTTGAAAAAATCCACGATTCTTTACAAATTTTTGAACATCCTTATACATTTGTGGCCAATAATACTTCTCTTTCAGCAAACTCAATGTCTTATCAATTCCAAAATGTCCAACTAATCCACCACTATGTTTTTCCTTAATCAAATTCAACATCATAGAACTTCTAGGAATACATAATTGAATACCTTTGAACAACATATCTTCTTGAATGAAATACTCATCATACTTATTTATGTGATCTGTCAGATTTGGTGCTCTGTACTCTCTCCACGCCTCAAAAAATTAGGATCATCGTCATACAACCCTTTCATTTCATCAAAACCAAGAACTTCAACCTTCATTTTAGTCAATAAAGAACATCTTCTACTCAATGCATCAACAACTCTGTTAGTAACTCCACTCTTATGCTTGATCACAAATGTAAAACTCTGCAAGTACTCAACCCACTTCATATGTTTTTATTTTAATTTATGTTGACTTCCCAAGTATTGTAAAGCTTTATGATCAATATACAACACAAATTCCTTAGGAATCAAATAATGTCTCCACTTCTTCAATGCTTGAACAATGGCATAAATTTTTTGATCATACACAGAATACTTCCTTTTAGCATCATTCAACTTTTCACTAAAGAAAGCAACAGGCTTACCTTCTTGACTTAATACAGCTCCTATTGCATTACCACTTGCATCACATTCAACTTGAAACACTTTGTTTAAATCAGGTAAAGCTAATATGAGTAATTCAACAAGCTTTTGTTTCAAAGTCTCAAAACTCTTATTAGCTCCATGTGTCCACTTAAATTCCCTTTTCTCTCCCCTCATTGTCTCAGTCATATCATTAAAAACAACACTGAAATTCTTTATAAACTTTCTATAAAAACTAACCAAACCATGAAATGAGCTTACCTCACCCACATTCTTAGGTGCAGGCCATTCCAAATTTGCTTTAACTTTCTTAGGATCCATCTTCAATTAATCAGCTGAAATCACAAATCCCAAATACACAATCTCCTCTTGCATAAAAGAACACTTTTTTAGATTAATTAGGAACTTTTCCTCTTTCAACCTTTGCAATACTTGTCTAATATTCTCAAGATGTTCTTCCTTAGTCCTACTAAATATCAAAATATCGTCCAAACAAACAATCACAAACTTACCCAAAAATCTTTTCAGAACTTCATTCATCAACCTAATGAAAGTACTAGGTGCATTAGTCAAACCAAAAGGCATAACCAACCATTCATACAAACTATCCTTTATCTTGAAAGCAGTCATCCATTCATCACCTTCTTTGATTCTAATCTGATGATAGCCACTCTTCAAATCAATCTTGGTAAAATACTTTGCTTCACTCAAACAATCCATTATGCCATCCATCCTCAGCATAGGAAACCTATATTTCACTGTGATCTTGTTAATAGCTCTAGAATCAGTACACATCTCCATTCTCCATTCTTTTTAGGTGCTAAGACAATAGTTACAGTACATGGACTCAAGTTTTCTCTAATCAAACCTTTTTGCAACAACTCATGCACTTGTCTGTTAAGTTCTTCATTCTCTGTAGGTGTCAATCTATATGGTGCTTTGTTTAGCAAACTAGCTCCAGGGATCAGATCCATACAATGACTTATACATCTTACTGGAGGTAAACCATTAGGAATATCATCAGTAATAATGTCTTTATACTCATTTAGAAATTCTATAATTTCTACTAGTACTCAGCTATCACTATCTATTATCACTCGATCATTACTAGTTTTTGTTGCTCGATCATTACTATCAACATTTGGTCCTCTACAAACTATGGTAAAATAGACTTGATTCTTTTTCATTTCCTTTTCAAATTGTTTCCCACTAACCATGCAAATTTTTACAATAGTACAATTAACCTCATCTGGACTTTCAATTAAAGGCAGCAATATTTGTTTCTTTCCATTTACCCAAAGAATATATTGATTCGATCTTCAATCATGTACAACATATCTATCATATTGCCAAGGTCTACCTAACAAAATATGACAACAATCCATGGGCATAATCACACAAAACTTCATCAAAGTAATGTCCAATTTTGAACTTCACAAGGCATTGCTCACTTACCAATATCTTATGCTCATCTTTGATCCATGAAACATGATAGGGTTTGGGATGTTTCAGCCTCTGCAACTACAACTTGGTAACCATCTCTTCTAATGCTAGATTTTTAGAACTTCCACTATCAATGATCACTTTGTAGTATTTTCTAGCCATCTTACATCTTGTCTTGAAAAGACTTCTCCTTAAAACAGGTTCCTCATCACTTCCCTTATTACATAAGGTTCTTCTCACCATCAAATTTTCTCTAGCCTTAGGTCCACTTGGTGAACCCTCATCATCTTCTTGAATCACAGCATTTCTGTTACCTTGCTTACTTTCAGAGGATCTACATTCAAAAGATCTATGTCCCTCTTTACCACATCTAAAACAATCATCATGAAATCTACCTCTAGAATAGGAATCACCTCTTCCTCGGTAAGAATTACCACTTTGCCATTCGGTCTTGCCTTTGTCATCATCTTTCCATTCAGATTTTCCTTTATCTTGTACAAAAATTTTAGATCTGCCACCTTCACCATAAGATCTACTTCTACCTCTCTGAAATCTACCACCTCTACCTCTTTGTCTTTGTTCATGCTTCTTTGTCAAGATCTCCTCAGCTTTCAAGGCATATTGGTATGCTTCTTTCACACTTTCCAACTTCTTAAAACTTATTTCATCTTGAATTCTAGATCTCAATCCATTAATGTACCTCACAATTTTCTCAACATCATCATCGACATGTCTAGATATGATGTCCAATCTATAGAATTCCTTGGTATATTCTTTCATAGTCATGTCCTTTTGTTTCAAATTTTGCATCTTTCTCAACAAGCTAACTTGCTAATTAGCAGGGATGTATTTTTTCTTTATCTTATTCACCATCTTAGGCCAAGTTCTAATAGTCTCCTTTCCTCTCCTTTGTCTATCAGTTTGCAAGTGCTCCCACCATAGTGATGCATGACCTTTCAACCTAGTAACTACAATCTTCACCTTTCTATTATCAGGAGTGTTTTCATACTCAAAGAACTTCTCCATATCAGAGATCTAATCCAACATAACATTGGTATCCAATTTTCCATCATAAAGAACAACTTCTACAACAGGCTTTGAATTTTTTCTAGACAACACTCACAACAATCTTTCCTCATCTTGATCTTCTTTAGGTTTTGGATTATGGTTTGGTGTTGTTGCTTCATCATCACGTACATCATCAAGATGTGTTCCTCTCCTCTGGGCCATCTCTATAGCATCTAATTTGGCTGCAATTTGTCTCAACTAATCCAATATAGCATCATTGACATTTCTTCTACCACGAACCATCTTTACAAATTAGTTCCTGCAAGATCGTAAGCCTCTACAAGTTATAGGTCAAATTCGCAGATATGCCACCCTACAACCAAATTCAAATCAGGGTTCTACATGATCCAATCTCCACAAAGACAAACCTCAAGCTCTAATACCAATTGACGCAGGCAAAAAGGGGAAATAACTAGGGCCAAAGGCTCACCCAACTATCCAAACCACCCTGCAAGAGTTAACACAACAGAAGCAAACACAAGGAATAACAACCAAAGGAGGAGGAAGAGAGAAATACTTTTATTGATTCATCAAAACATCTTCATACATGCCCAAGTGTAAGGCCTTCTAGGTTATGGCCAATTACAAATACATTCACATTTAATGATCCAATTGCAAATTCACACTTTCAGTTTTGCTCTCTAATCCTCTTCTCCAAAAACTACCTCTCTATAAGCCTAAACACACACACACACACACACACACTATATATATATATATATATATATATATATATATATATATATATATATATATATATATATATATATATATATATATATATATATATATATATATATATATATATATATATATATATATATATATATATATACTTTCCAAAATAGCTTATAGATTATTCTAAAACATTACATAAGAGGAGGACTGACCCGACAATGATCTGGACACATCCCAAGAAAAGATCTTAACATAAATGTCACAATCAAAAATAAATCCTGCAAGTTGGCTCGAAGAAATCACGTCCAAATGCTGACACTTGACATTCATTGGGTAACTTGGCACATGAAGAGTCACTCGGCATACACTGGTTAACTTGGCACACACTGGCAACTCGGCATCAACTGGAAACTAGCAACTCGATAGCAACTAGCAGAATGAACTAAAGTGCAGGATTACAAAGAAACCCAGGATGCTCCTGCATCATCCCCTTAATACCATAAACACATAACAGAAATAAAGAAACAATAATAATTGCAGGAACAAAATATGGGCTTCTTATTATCATCACAAATGTAGAATTATAGAATTCACAATTACAATATAATAACCCACATGAGCACCTTCATTACAATAATTTGGAAGACAAAGTTGTGAATTATCACCCAAATCTGTCCTAGACAATGTTTGGTTGTTTCTTAAATAGGCAATTTAATGCCATTTAAGAAGGTTCTAGACACTCAAACTTAATACCTAAGGCTAACAAATTGAAACAATACATATAAAATCAGCCAAATACATTTTCGACATTTATTTTGGATGTTTGGGTTGGCCCAACTTTGGAAGACCATAACTCTCAAATCATTGCTCTAAATGGCTATTATAACCACTTTTCTGAAACCTTAGCTCCTGATCTATAGCCTTGGATCCACACAAGTGCCCATTTGTCGAGTTTTTGGGCCTCAACCTTGAGAACTTTTAGGCCTCCAATGGTGAGCCTAAAATTTATATACCAAAATTGCAAACCAAAGATCCGCAATAAATTTATGAATACACATGATATGACATCGAGCCTCGACTAGTAGGATGATATATCTAAGATGAATATTGACCTCTGAAATTAGGACATTTCGAGCTCGTATGACTGACTTACTAAGTAGCAAGCCTCCATAGACATCAACTCTGCATTAAGGAACCTTCTTAAAACAAATGAAATGAAATATTTTTGGTTGATGCAAGATTGCTCTTACACCCAAGATGCTCCTACATCAAGTATCATGATGATGGAGTTGATAAGTATGGTATTCAATGGGTACTTAAATGAGTTGGACAATGATGATGTAATCTTGGTTTGATTGTTTTACAATCATGTAATTCTACAATGTAAAGATGAAATATGTTATGATGATTTAGAATAACTCATAGGGGAAGTGGGGTGAATCAATTATCCTAAAGTCTAGATGCACGAATTCAATTTTTAACAACTTGAAACAATCTCATTAAACAACTCAATTCATTTAGCACATCATCAGCAAATTAACTTTTCATGCAATTACTTAACTTTGTGTTCCTGTATGTGCTGACTGCCAGTAAAATAAATAATTGAAAAAAAATAGCATCCATAAAGAAATATCCACACATGTAAATAACACTTTGACACCAAGATTTAACGTGAAACCCAATTTGGTTAAAACCACTAAGTAACATGCTACCAATTTTTCACTCTTCTAAAGGGAGCTCGGTTAAGAGCCAACACTATTAAAGGTTATACAACACATTATTAAATGTGACCCTATTAAAGGATTTCATCACCCTATTAGGAGTAGCCTTGTTAGAGTACTTTGGTTCATTCCATTAGAATGTCACCTTGATTAAAGGATTTTAAAAATGACTATTAGGTCAACCTTTAGTAAAGCATTTTGATTTCCATAATGGTTAGAATGTAACAACAAGTTTGATCTGTAAAACATACAACTCACTTTGAAAATTCAGACCTCCATTCACTCATCTGATAGTTCATTGACTAGCCTACATTATCATCTCCATCATTGATCTGCTTGGCATCTCTTCAATAAATCATAACTCGTCAATCTCTTCACACTTCTCCTCATTTTCTTTGCTCCTCACAACTTCTCCTTAAGATCACCAATAAACAATAACCCAACCTTAGAAAACATCTCTTATGCCTCCTTAAATAGGTTATTTTTATCTTTTTCTAATTAAACATCACCGTAGATCTTAGGGTTAGGTTATATTCATCGAATGCTTCCATCATTTTGTTCTCCTTCTCCTTATTGATACTTTTAGAAACTTCTAATCAAATACTTTCCTTTGATAACTTAAAACACTCTCATCATGAATTAAATACTCCAGCTCATCAATCCTCATCATCTATGCACTTTGACTAATCCAAAATCCCAACTGTGTCAGCCTCAAATTCAATTCTTTTACAAACTATAACTTTTGTTTTTACTTGACAATCAATATGTTCTTCTGGTTGGTCAATATTATATAGATCAACATACACTATTCTATCTCACTTAGCATTCACTGACTCACTTGGCCATTACTATGCTCGGTCTCTACTAACCTTACTTCATCAACTTTCTTGACAATAACTATGACTTAGTTTGAACTATTTTGTTTGGCTTCTACTTAAGTTCCTTAGTCTCCTATTCCATCTCCTTCATTGACTGACCAACACTGATACTACGTCAAGCTTAGAGTTTAACTCAACTCTTGTCATTTCACTTATACATCAATTTCATTTGTCTTCTTCACTCCATATAATGATTAAACAACACAGTATCTTGTCAAGGACTAACTTATCAAGTGTCCATTGTAATTCCATGATACTTAACTTCACATCACTCATCAACATCACTAGCTCACCTTGATATATCTTGTTTTCAAATTCTCTTCATCAATCAATAGATATGTCACTCTACACTATTAGTAAATGTCTCTCCAATGGTTAGATAATAGCTTACTAGTAGATTTGACATTAATGACAAAACTAAAATTGTTCCAATTGTAGTTTCAAATAGAAATCTATGTATTCACCAAGCTACACCATGTTGGTTCCCAAAATCGCGGAATGGAAATCCAAGAGCTTGCCAACTTTCTAGTAGAGTTCTGCAATTAGTTCTAGCCAACGAACGAGAGTCACCTTTATTCCCCTACACTTTAGGTTCCACTACAACCAAGTGAGTAGACCTTCACTTCAAACACTGACTACCTAGCTCAAGGCTTTTCTATAGAAAATTTAAGATTTGCGAGTTCTCTAGCTAGCAAGGTCTTTGAACTTAATTAATATGGAGTTATGTAATAGTTTGAAATAGATATTTTGTATAGGTTTTTAACAATGGATTTGAGGTTTGTAAGAAGAAAGTTATAGATTTCCTGACTTCAAATATAGATCCAATACTTCAATGATAAAAAGACTAGTGCCTTAGCTTATTCGGGCAAAAAAGTCAACTACAATGAAGATTATAACATACAACTTTATAATGTTCTATGCACATAAACTATAAAAAAATTAATAATAAAGATGTGGTGGATCAAATATATATACACAATTCTTAAATAGTCTGTATTGCATTTTAACTCCTAAGGTTGGGGAGACAAACTAGACACAAAATTAGAAATAATTAAATATTTCACAATATCTGCGATCATCAAGTTTAAAATGCCATAGATGACCTTGTCCACTTATCTGACATAGATTGCTTACATAATTTTAATAAAAATATTATAAAGGATGAATCAATTGCAGTTTAAATCTTTGTGCCTTTAATAAATATAAACAAAGGATCATTTATTTTATTATTAAAATAAAATAAATGGATTCATATTATAGAGTCATATTTGAGCTCATTATTTCTCCTTACAAGTGAATGAATCAATGTCCAATAACATCTTTAAATGTGTCCCATTCTCAAATAAAATAGTTCATATTTATATCCTATTTGTTTGAGGATGTGAATTTTCACCTTAAAGGATTATGTCTCTTCAAAAATAAATCACACCTCTTCAAAAGTTAATAATCTTCTTTAACTTTATTACTTATCAAACAAGAGTTGTGATACAACTTGAGTCCCGCCTAATGTAAAAAAAGAAAAATGAAATGTGCTTATAACTTTGAGAAATTGTGGTATAACTTTAAGAAAATATGTAGTATATACAATTTTTACCAATAATTTAATAGATATACAATAGTCATATAACTTGGTTTATCAATGGTTTTTTTGGGGCAGCCATATAATGTAAAAAATAATAAAGAATATAAGATTTTTTTTTTCATTTTTTCAATCTTAGTTTTTTATTATTGACTTTAGATACAAATAATGTGCTAGTGTTTCTAGGTTTATGGAGTTATATTAATGTAAAAAAACTAAAATATGTATAAGAATTTTTTTAGAATTGTAAAAATATTTATTTTGGAATTTTTTAAAGAAATGTAAAAAATATTTCATTTCCTTATTTTTTATTGGTGGCATAAGAAACATTTTGAAATTTTTAAAAGAAATACTGGAGAAAAAAAATGAGGAATCAATTAGGAAAAATAAATAGATCTTAAAAAATAAAAATAAAAATAAGATACCCGTGAAACATTACAAATGTAATTAACATTTCTAAAATGGAGGCAAATCAATAGTAGAAAATAAGTAGCACAAGAAATCTTTTGAATTTTTGAAAAAGAAAATTAAAAACCACTAGCAAAAATAGGACGAACCAATGAGAAAAAAGTAATAGCCTTCAAAAAAAATATATATATATATATATATATATAAATACAAGAAATGTAAAACATTACAATGTAATTTAATATTTTACAATAGAGGCAAACTAATAGTACAAAATGAGGCAAAAACATATGTCTCGACCTATATAGGCGGGACTAATAAAAGTCGTACTTCCTCAAAATAATAATCGCTCCTTTTAATATCTAATTTGTAAATGTCATTAACCTTAATTCAAGCTTATTGAACTTTATATCTCTGTCTATTCTCGGCCTGCGTGTCTTTGATGCTACACATCCTCGATATTGTTTGCGCTCATTTTTATGAAAAATGGCAATTATATGTTGTCACAAATTCTATCGCTAAACACACCCAATCCAGGTCGACTCTAGGTGGTGATTTTTGTTTAATAGTTTGGAGCTTTATCTTCAAATATCTATATTTGAAGGCTATTATTGGTGTGTATCATTCCAGCTTGCCAC
Source organism: Cupressus sempervirens (assembly GCA_028749045.1). Lineage (NCBI taxonomy): Eukaryota > Viridiplantae > Streptophyta > Pinopsida > Cupressales > Cupressaceae > Cupressus > Cupressus sempervirens. Next base: position 224,584,195 of record CM053787.1, on the reverse strand, counting down.
AGTTATCGCTACTTGATAATTTCTCCTACATCAAACTACTTGGATCACTTTACCATCCATTTAGGATGAATTGAAAAATCAACTTTTGGTGAACATTCTTCCACACAATGACTAGGAAATCATATCTTGTTCTTGATGGACTCCACTTGATATTTGCATTGGTTTTGTGCACCCATCTTATGGTTTTATACACATCTATGTGCTTGTAGAATACATTCTCTTTTGGAATTGCATGTCTTCATGATGATAACTTTGGATGCATTATTTACTTTGAATGACTACTTGTCAAGCTTTAGCACCTTTCATAAAACATATGCCTAGGTTTGAGATTTGTCTAGTTCTCTACTATTGTGACTTTCCTATTAAAAGGTGCAAGGGGATCTTATCAAACATAGTTTAGAGGTTGATGATGTTCTATTCCAATAATTTGTGTTGATAATGATTTCCAATGATACAAAGATGAATATGGGATGAAATAGTAAAATTTCATAGCTTATCTAACTCAGCCACATTCATTGGTGTTGGTATTAACCTGGGGTTGAGACAAAGAATGAGTAATGATGGATGAGCTACACATATTAGAAGAACATTGGCAAGTATTCTATTTTTAAAATTCATCTCTTCAATCAGAGCAAAAGCATGCTACCCATTTCTGCCATCAGAGATGCAAGTTCACCAATTTCCAATAATTAATCTTTCAAATGATCACAATCTAGGTAGAAATTCATCTATAATCAAAATGGTTTGTTTAAGAAACTGATAATATATTTTTATATTAGTGCACATATTGATTTTTTATATAGGGAGCAATTGGTAATATGTATGATCTATCCAAGATTTGTTACTATAATAACACCAATTTGTTTTTCATCATCTATCGCACATATTCACCATGTTATTCTTTCAATTTTCTATTTGTTCAACTTATGACCTTTCATTCATTATCTGAAAATATAACCTTAAAACAAGCCTCTTCCTTTAACTTGTAATATGCACGTAACCTACCATACCTAGTGTCTTTGCTATGTGAAACAGTAGGAAAAATAATAATATCTTATTCCAAAATTATTTATTAATTGATAAGTTTTTAGAGGTTTTTCTCTCATAAGAAATTGGTTGTCTTCTTAGCAATATGTAAGCTTGAATCCATCTTATTATTCTCATATTTCCATCACTCTTATAGGTGACAAGACTTTATCAAGATTCTAACAATACTTCACAAATGGAGGCCTTAAATTTTGCAAAAGTTTGGGCTCCATCATGCTGAGTGAAAAGGTGAAAGGAGTACAATATTAATCGAGCGTTCAGAAAATAGAAGTTAAGTTCAATGGTAATTGAGTAATTCATACGTTAAAACCTAGTTATATATTGTCCAAGTGAAATATTATATTCATTGAGTATGAGCTGGAAGAACAAGTTAGAAAGATGAGATCTAAGGTTGACTTATGGTAAAAATAAAGAATGTTCGAGAAGTTTGAAGGCAAAAGTCAAATTTTGTTGCAAGATCTATGACTAGAAAAATGCAATGAAGATTTAATGATGGATATTGAAACAAGATAAGGATGAACACAAATTCCAATAAAAGTTATATTCTCTAAGTGACTAAATATATTGAATCATAGATCTACAGATGTGATTAAGCGATAAAACTTAGAAGAATTTGGAAGCAGAGAGTTTACTATTTAAGGAGATGTTTGAGAAATTTTTTGGTTCCTAGTTGGTATTGTTAAGTTGGTGATTTTTGCGAAGTAAAGAGAAAGAACAATAAATGTTAAAATAGAAAGATATAATGATCCAAGTATAATCTTGGTGGACCACATTCACTTTGAATGTTAGTATATGAACCAAGCATGGCTTGGTGGAGGGTATTCATGATGAATATCATGATGTGATTCAAGTGAACTTGGTGGAGAGCATTCACTACAAATGTCATAGTACGATCCAAGTATAACTTGGTGGAGGACATTCACTATGAATGTCATTGTATGATCAAATAACTTGGTGGGGACACTCATTACTAATGATTTTAATTTCGACATCTTATTAAAGATATGAAATATTCTATTAGATTTTTTATGAACTTACCCACTTCTTTTTAGTAATCATGGTCACAAACTAACCCTAATAGTGGGGACATTATGGTGGTATCAGACCATAATCTTGCCATCATGTGGAATTTTGATTAGTAACAATGTCCAAACAACTATCCTAAAAACTAAGGACCTTTATGGAATAAAATAATGAGAGAATTGAAAGCTCCAATAAAATGCTACTTGAAGCTATACAAAAACTAAACAATAATAACAATCAAAGTGAAAGACCTAACCCACAAAGTGATTGTCACTCTACTTATGAGGAAAATGAGCCATCGTCACAAAGTTCATTCCCATGAGATACCTTTCCTTTGATTATTCCAAGAGGAGAACCTATTGTAGAAGAAGAAATAACCACAGACAGTGTGGAAGAAATTGTGCAAATGTATGCAAACTCGGATCCTACACTTTGACAATTTATTTCCTTTGAAGAATACTACAAAACCAAAATCATAGAAAATAAATAGAAAAATCTTGGAGATAAATACCTTCAGGAGAAGGTAAATAAAGTTAAACTACCATGCTTTGATGGGTCAAGAGAGGAAGCCACTCAATCATGGGTGCAAAAGATAGATACGTATCTATCATACAATCCCATGAAAAAAAATGTGCTATTAAGTTTGACATACTTCATTTAAGGGGATCAACACACAAATAGTGGCACTATGGCCAAAATTCCTAATGACTCAAAAGAGTTACCACCTAAAGAGATTTCACTCAAAAATTGATGAGAAAGTTTGATCAAAGAGATTTTGAATGGTACCTCCAAGAATTAACTCACCTCAACCAATCATAAAGAATGTAAGAATTCACTAATCAATTTCAAGACCTATCACTAATGGTTCCAAATCTCTCTCAAAGTCAACTCACCCATCTATTTATAGATGGACTTAAAGATGCCATAAAAATCTATTTAAAGCCTCTTGAGCCCCATAACTTAGAGGAAACCATCCAGAAAGAAAAAAAGGTTGAAACTAATAAGATAGATGAGAGACCTAAGAATCTCAAAACAACTTTCAACCATAAAGAGTTAAGGATGAAAGAGCAAGGAAAGAATTTTTGCATGTGCCATGTTCCATGGAATGTTGGTCATAAGTTCCCAGAGAGATATGATCTATTAAAGAAAGGTTTATGTTTCAAATGTAAAGAGCCTTGGGAGGGTAATCATTGATGTAAGAGAGGACAAATGAATAATGTAATGTATAACAAAGAAAGCCCCAAAAAAATATTAAAATTTGATGAGCAAGAACATGGGATGCTAGCAATCGTTACTCAAGAGGATGGGGATAATCCCTTTTGAATCAAGAGTTCGTTCTAATGTTATTAGATCTATATTAGAAGAACTAGTATTGCTTGAGGACAAGCAAAAATTAAGAGGGGCAAACTATCACAAACCCATAATGGTATATAGATAATGTAAATATAGATATTATTTTAAGTATAAATATATTCAATTCATTCTAAATAAATGATTGACCCATTCTTACTTATAATGTCAACCACTTACACATATGAAATCATATTGATTTACTATCAATACTTTAGAATAGAAAACATATTTTAATCATATTAAATATAATAATTATTATAGTGTGAAGTATAGAAATGTTATTTTATTGTTAAAATATGTTTATTATATGATCCTCCTTTGATATATAGGATTTATGATTAAATCTAATAAATACTTATTTTTCAATATAAGTTGTATTATGAAATAAAGGTTAAAATAGAAAGATGTAATGATCCAAGTATAATCTTGGTGGAGGAAATTCGTTTTGAATGTCATGATATAATCCAAGCATGGCTTGGTGGAGGACATTCATTATGAATGACATGATGTGATCCAAGTGCACTTGGTGGAGAATGATCCAAGTATAACTTGGTGGAGCGCATTTGCTCCAAATGTCATAATATGATCCAAGTATAACTTGGTGGAAGGGCATTCACTATGAATGTCACATTGCAATCCAAGTATAAATTGGTGGAGGACATTCACTATAAATGTTATAATATGATAAAACAACTTGGTGGTGACGCTCATTACTAATACTTTCAATTTAGACATCTTATTAAAGATATGAAATATTCTATTAGATTTGATATGAACTTACCCACTTCTTTGTAGTTATTATAGTAACAAACTAATCCTGATAGTGGGTACATTACAATGTTATGAAAGCATAATCCTACCATCAGTGAAATTTTGATTAGGAATAATGACAAAACAACTAGCCCAAGAATTAAGAACCTTTATGGAACAAACTAATGAGAGAATTGAAAGCTCCAACAAAATGCTACTTGAAGCTATACAAAATTTAAACAACAATGACAATCAAAGTGAAAGACCTAACCCATAGAGATATTATCACACTAATCATATGGAAAATGATCCATCATCACAAAGTTCAGTCTCAAGAGATAGCTTTCATTTATTGATTTCAAGAGGAGAACATGTTGTAGAAGAAGAAACAACCACAAATAGTGTGGAAGAAATTGTGCAAATGTATGCAAACTTGGATCTTACTTTTGACAACTTATTTCTTTGAAGAATACTACAAAACTAAAGTCATGTAAAATACAAAGAAAAATCATATAGATGAAGACCTTTAAGAGAGAGTAAATAAAGTTAAAGTATAATATTTTGATGGGTTAGGAGAGGAATTTCTCAATTATGGGTGCAAAAGTTAGATACATATCTATCATATAGTCCCATGATAGAAAAAAGTGCTATTAAGTTTGTCATACTGCATTTAAGGGGATCAGTACACAAATGTTGGAACTATGGCCAAAATTCCTTTAGATTCAAAAGAATTACCACCTATAGTGAATTCACTCAAAAATTGATGTGCATGCTTGATCAGAGAGATTCTAAATGGTACTTCCAAGAATTAATTCACCTCAAACAATAAAAAACAATGGAAGAATTCACTAATCAGTTTCAAGGACTACTAGTAATGATTCCAAATATCTCTCAAAGTCAACTCACCCATTTGTTTATAAAGGGACTTAAAGATGCAATCAAAAGACATGTAAAACCTCTTAAACCCCAGAACTTAGAGGAAGCCACCCAGAAAGGTAAAAGGTTGAAACTAATAAGATGGATTAGAGACCTAAGAATTTCAAAACAACTTTCAACCATAAAGAGATAAGGGCAAAAGAGCAAGAAAAGGCTTGTCGCCTGTGCCATGATCTATGGAATGTTGGTCATAAGTGCCTAAAGAGAGATGATTAATTAAAGAAAGCATTATGTTTCAAATGTAAAGAGCCTTGAGAGTGTAATCATTGATGTAAGAGAGGACAAATGAATAAAGTAACATATAATGAAGAAAGTCTTAATAAAAGAGGAGGATTTGATGAACAAGAATCTGGGACACTAGCAATCATTACTCAATAGGATGGGAATAATCCCTTTAGAATCAAGAGTTCATTTTAAGGTTATAGATTTATATTAGAAGAATTGGTATTGGTTGAGGACAAGCAAAATTTAAGAGGGGTAGACTATCACGAACTCATAATGGTATATGGATAATGTAAATACATATACTATTTCAAGTATAAACATATTCAATTTAGGCAAGAACCTACAACACAATGGTCAATTGTGAGCCTCTTATTGAACAGGTCTTGGGTTTGAATCTACTTGCGCTCATGCTTAATAAATAATAATAATTAATCACAACACATAATAATTAATCTTGGCTTTGACCTCTTACCAATTAAAAAAAAGTATAAACATATTCAATTAATTCTAAATAAATGATTGATACATTAGTAATTATAATGTCAACCACTTGCACAATATTGATATCGTATTGATTTACTATCAATACATTATAATAGAAAAATACTAATAATAATAATTATATTTTAATCATATTAAATATAATAATAATCATAGAAATCATACCCCATAACCTACCAGAAACCCTTTTAAATGCGAAAAAATATGGTTTTTAGACAAAAAATTTATTGATCTCATTAGAGAATGGTGGAATCAAGGCATTTTTAAAGGTTCCAAAATGTATATTTGTGTATCTAAGATTAAAATGCTTTAAAAAAAAATACTAAAGTGGAATAAAGAAAATTTCATCAATATATTTAAAGAAAAACTAGACATAGAAGAAAGTTTAAAGAAATTAAACACAAAAGTAGTTAAAGAAGGTATGAACAATGAAAACTTCTTTCTATAAAAAGAATTCCTTGCTAAACAGGAAAACATTCTAGCAAAGAAAGAAGTCTTTTGGAGGCAAGAATCAAGAGAGAAATGGTTAGAAGAGGGAGATCGTAACACAAAAAAATTTCATAGTAACACGCTAATCAACAGAGTTAAAAGTAAAATTAGTAAAATAAAAAATGCTTCAGGCACTATCACTGAGAATCCTGATAGTATAATAAAGATTTTAGTAGATCATTTTAAGAATTTATTAAATAATTTTACAAGTTTGAACATGATAACTCAAGCGAAAATGTTGGAAACTATACCAAAAGTGATCTCTATAGAAGATAATAAAGTATTAAATTCACCCATATCTTTGGAAGAAGTCAGATTAGTGTTATTCAACATGAATCCAGATAGCTCTCCAGTACAAGATAGTTTCTAGGCCTTCTTCTATCAAAAGTGTTGGGATATTATTAGAACTGATCTTTGTAAACCCATTGAGGCATCAAGAAATGGTGGATCATTATTATTAGAAATTAATTATACCTCTTACATTTATCTCGAAAACCCAAGGAATTTTAGACATATAGCTCTTTGCAACACCATCTATAAAATCCTATCCACAATTTTAGCTAATCGAATGAAAGCATTTCTTCTTAAGCTTATATCAAAAGAAAAAATGGGTTTTGTACTAGGAAGATGAATACTAGATGGGATACTCATTATTCATGAAACATTACACTCGACCAATAAAAATAAAAAGGTAAGCATGTTCATGAAACTAGATATTTAGAAAGCATATAATATGGTTGACTGGAGGTTTTTATGTAAAATCTTAGAAGCTTTCAGATTCTCTCACCAATGGATAAATCTTATCTATCAATACATATCTTCATCTAAACCATAAATTCTCATTAATGGGACCCCTGAAGGCTTTTTTGACACATCTAGAGGTTTAAGACAAGGAGATCCACTATCCCCTTTCCTATACATTATCATGGCAGAAGCCTTTAGTAGAGCTATTACAAAAGCGTACTATGATGGCAAAATGAGGAGAATTACTGTTACTGAGAATGTTGCTAATATAACCCATCAACAATATGCAAATGATACCATTTTACTAGGAGAAAGCACAATAAATGAGGCCTTAATCATTAAGATGATTATTCAACAATATATGGAAGCTTCAGATCAAAAAGTGAATGTGGAAAAATCAAAAATATTTTTTATGAACACCAAACCTGAAATGGAAAAATAGATTTGTAATATTATGGGGTATAAAAGAGGTACATTCCCATGTAAATACTTAGGAATAGAGATAGAAAAAGGCAGTAAAACTAAAAAAAGATGGCATAATATTATTGATAGAATGGATAAAAGGATAGGAGGGTGGAAAGATAAATGGCTCACTAAAGTGGGTAAAGTTACTAAGATCAAAGCAGTTTTATCCACTCTCCCAACATATCCCCTTTCCTGCTTACCATTATCAACTTATATCAATAAGAAGCTTGAGGCAAAACTCAGAAGTTTTCTTTGGAATGACACTGATGAATAGAAAAAACTGACACTTTTTAAATGGAAAAATTTATGTAAGCCAAAGGAATTAAGAGGCTTAGGTATCAAAAATTTAAGCTGGCAAAGTGAAGCATTAGGGACTAAACTTACTTAGCATCTCTTTGTAGAAAGGGATCATAAATGGGCTAAAATTATGTATAACAAATACCTTAATGCAGATGATCCCTATTCCATGTTTAGAATGAGGACCCTCCCTAAAGGATCTGAAAGTCAGAATTTTATAGCAAAAAGCAGAGCCCTTATTAGTAAATATCTCACATGGGATGTTGGGAATGGTGATGAAGCTCTCTTCTAGGAGGATTCATGGGATGGTTACCCCTCAGTAGATAGCATGGGGATCCCAGCTAGCATCAAAGAGAAATTAATTAAACTCTAGGGAAGTAAGGTCAGCAATTATAAAACTAAAAAATTTATTAATGGGTTTATAAGATGGGAATGGAAATCTATGGAGAATATTGACGTGGAACCAGCAATAAAAAAGGCATACGAAAAAATCATTCAGAAAAGAAAAATAAAGCAGTCAAAAAGAAATGACAAATTCATTTGGGCAACATCAAAAGATGGTAGGTATAGTGTTAAAAATGGATATAGAGTTATTACACATTCCCAAAGATGGAAAGAAGTGAAAATCCCACTTAAACTATGTTGGGATTCGTCTTGTCTGCCAAAGGCAAGATTCTTTTGTGGATGGCATCTTAGAATAGGATCTTAACTATTGATAGACTCAGTAAGATGAGTATTGAGGAACCAACAAGATGTGTGCTATGTAAGCATGACAGTGAAAATATTGATCATATCTTATATAGATGTCCATATACTCAATATTGTTGGGATTGGCTTAGACAGATGTTGGGATGGACCACCCCTATGCCAAGATCCCTAGATGATTTTCTTAAGAGTTGGCCAACAAATAATAGTAATTGTATATATAGCAAATTATGAAATATGTGTCCATCTATCCTTATATGGGAAATATGAAAAGAAAGGAACAAAAGAATATTTCATGACAAGGACATGACAGAAGATGAGATTATTAAAAAAATTGAGGCATGTATAGTTGAAACTTTAAATGCTCACCTGAAGAAAACTCAAAAAGAGGAAGGATCATTTTCATTATGGGATGGATTAATGAAAAAGAATTTGAAAAACCTAATTAATCCTCTGCTTATTTATAAAAAGAAGAATGAAGAGGCGAGGGACAAATGTAGATCGATCCCACCATTGATTGGGTGGACCAAATTAAATTTTGATGGAGCATCAAGAGGCAATCCTGGTACTGTTGGAATAGGATGTATAATTAATAATAATTATGGCAGGTGGATTGCTAAAAGAGCTAAATCCATAGGATCAACCACTAACAACCTTGCTAAACTAGAAGCTTTGCAAGAAGGTCTTCAAATTTGCCTAAATCTAAACATATCAAAACTTATTATTGAATGAGATTCACAGATTATATTAAATACCATTAGGAAAAGGAAGACACCTAATTGGGTTTTAAACTCTAAACTAGAAGTACTAAATATTTTGGACTACTTCAAAGATATTTAGATTCTTCATATCTTTCGGGAAGGTAACAAAAAAGTAGATTAGCTAGCAAATAAGGGTATTGACGGTGAAACTATTTTAATATATAAGGAATAACAATGTAAACAGGTATCGAATAGCCATACTAATATAAAGAGATTAGGGAATGTTGGGTGGATATTTTACAACCAATAGTTTGGGTAAAAATCTAGTCGCAAAATAGGATGACCAATCACAATGTGTGAGACAGAGTCTCTCCTACCTTAAAGGGAAGGCTCCCCCTTCTCAGTGTTCCTTGGATCAACTCAAGGTAAGTAAGAAGTCGAGAGATTTTGTAAAAAGGGTGTTACCAATATCCTATCTTCTTAACTTTTAAAAAAGAATCCACTTACTAGTGGAGCAAGTAATGGGTAGGGTGAGTCTCTAACTACACTTCTACCAAGAGCTGGAAACAGTGATACTGATAAACTTTCACTAACTCAAAGGCTAGCTGAAAATGTATCAATTTGGCTCTAAGTACGGTTGTTCTTCTATATGAAAAAGCTTTGCAATTAAGACACAAAGACTCCTAAAAGTAAAAATAACTTAACTATTTTTTGAATTAAGAGAGAAGTATATGCTATAGAGAAAACTTCTAGCTATGCATTTCCACAACCACTCCCAATCAAAGCTTTGACTTTTATTGCTTCTTAAATCACTATGCTCTTTTATTAAACACACAAAAATAACATGAATCAAGAAAATAGGCACAAATTACAGTCAAAGCTTCTAATTTTCTCTATCACAATTGCTTCTTTTGTTCACTTTTCTCCCAAATTCATACTACACAATTAAAGTTATGCTTGCACAAATGTGGCAGAGCTTTCTTTCATACAATAAAATATGATTTTTACAATGAGGGGACACCCCTTTATATAGGCACAAGAGTTGAGAAAAAGGTGGAGGAAAAAGTGGGAGCAACTTAACCAACTTTGACCTAATCTAACTAAAAGAGAAAATATAAGGTTACGCGCAACTGCACGTGCAACTCGCATTACATCTTTACATGCACATTTAACTTGAATTACATATAATTACACATCTTCATGTAATATATCCTCTTCAATTACAAACATGAAACAAGAAAAAGAAAGACGGAAGAGAATTGAAACAATCCTAGGGATTGTTCTAAAAAGCCTTGTACTTGATGATGCAATCCCAGATGATCACAGGATTGAGAATTCTTGCATTTTGTGCTACTGCATTCACCTTGATAATCATGTTGTCATGTCTTTTAATAACCTCTAACTGTGATGAATTGTCTGTTGTCATGTGAAAATTTGATGTGATCCAACTTTTCTCGCTCAAGTTGTCATGAATTCTCCTTTGTAGATCAGCACAAATTAGAGTCTCTAACACTTTGAAAACCTTCTTGACGATGTCCGGATGTAAACTTAGAATAACTTTTCATCAGCACCTTTACTTCTTCTTCTTCTTTTTTGAAGTAAAGTGTTGGGCGCATGAGAATGCGTGCAAATGGAGATTGCTGATTTCCAAAATGTGACTTGGGCTTTCAAGTTGTTATTGCATGAAAAATGGATTACATGTAAATGCAACACACAACAAGGGATGAAGGATGAGATGGAAAGCGAAGGTGAATGGTGGACGAGCTTTTCCATGTAAGTACAAATGGAAGAGATGGAAAATATGTAATGACATGTGAAGTGGAAAAACATGTATTTGCTCATGGAGGCACAAATGCATATAGAGAGGCGAGAATGAAAATAGAAGCAGAAAATGAGATTACATGCATGTGTGGATGGTGAATGAGATGAAAAATATGTAATTCCATTTGTAGGATGAGATGTGAAGTGTTGTGGCATGGAAGGATGGAAATAGAATGTGCAGTGAAGTGAAACGTGCTCAAGTTCTTAGGAAAGAACTTACAATTTCTTTCAAAAGAAGAAAAATGAAAAAGCAAGCAAGCAAACAACGAAAAAACAAGCACAAAAAAAACACATGCCTTTGATTATAAACTCAAACATATCAATATGCAATGCACTTCAAGAGAAAATTTGAATTTGGAATTTGCAAAAATTTCAAAAGTGTGAAAATGAGAGTTTTCATCATTTTTAAAGGTAAAATACACTTTTCATGGCACATATATGGACAAATGTGCAATTTCAAGCTAAAATATGTATGGAAATAACAAGATAAGCATGATTTTATGAGAAAGTTTGAAAATGTCCACTTACTTGGATGTTAAAGAGCCAAAATAGCAAGTTTTGTAGACTTGAAGACCAATTCTTCCTTAAATTTAGATTTTCAAACAACTTCTTGACTTTTTTCGTACTTGAATTTAACAAAAATTAATGAGCAATGAAGGGTCGAATTTGATATGGAAGTGTGCCAAATACATGGTCTCCAAAGACAATATCATGCATTTGGAACTCAAAAACAATCCCTCTTGATCAAAGGTATGGGTTGGAAATGCATTTTTTTAAAAGTTTTTTGAACAAAAACATGACTTTTTTATGCAAAAATCTGGGTCGTTTTTGCAAAAATGTGGCAAAAAAATGCATGTTTTTGAGTCATTTTTGACTTGTGAATGCCAAAATGACTTTCCTAAATGCATATACATGGATCAAAATGCAAAAAAGTGGCTTCAAAACGCATAAAAATGGATTAAAATTCCAATTTTTTGGGCATGTTAAGCAAAAACGTGATTCAAAAAAAGACATAAAACAAAAACGTTTTGGCTTTTAAAGTTGAAAATGTATATCACAATGCAATGAAGAAACACTTAAAATGCCAATCGATTCCTCTTTGGGCAAAAACATGAGCCAAAAATGGTGTTTTTGAAATTTTTTCCAAAAATGTGCCCTTGGAGGGAGTTTGGAAAAATATTTTTTAGCAAGATAAATCCATTTTTTATGTTAGAAAATCCATTGCCAATAAAAAATGAGTCTATTGGAGAAAATCTCATGCAAAACCATCAAGCAAATGTCTCACAATCTCCAAAAAAGGGTTCTTGGAGGGCAAAGACATGTTCTTCTTCAAAATCAGACTTTTGGAGGGTCAATGCATATATTAAAACACGTCTTTTGATCAAATCAAACCGTTTTAGATCAATTGCATATTTTAAAACATGCATCTCTCCAAAATCACACTTTTTGGGTGCCATTATATCTTTTAAAATGTGCTCATAGACAAAAATGGACCTTTTGAAGGAGGATGCATATTTAAAAATGCAACTCACCTTTTAGATGTATAAGCATAAAAACTTCACTTTTGATGTAATAGCATCAAAAAGGTCCATTTATGATGGACTTTTGACAACAAGTTGAACTTTATATGCAAAGACATGTAAAAGGTCCACTTTTGATGGATTTTACATGTAATTGCATATAAAATTTTCACTTTTGATGACTTAAATATGCAAACATGAAAAAGGTCCACTTTTGATAGATTAATACTTCTAAGTTGAAAATTTTATGCAATAGCATGTAAAAAGTTCACTTTTGATGATTTTAAGTGATTAAATAAGCACATGTCAATTCATTAAAATATTACTTAAGTGGGACATAAATTATATTTACATATCGTATTAATTATATAACATATAAATACCATTTAAAAAGTAATATTTACTAGAGCATTTGATTTAAATGCTAAAAATTAAATTGAACTATATGGTTAATATAGTCACTTAAGTGAAAAATCAAAAAGTAACTCAACTTAAAAATATAACATAAAGTGCACTATAGTTACTTTAACTGAAAAATTAAAAGATATAAGTAACTTAAAAACATAACATAAAGTGAATTTAAGTTATATTTTTCAAAAAGTGAATGTCAAATTAAAAATACAACATCATATTTTTAATTTGTGTTGTTGCATCAAAAAGGTCCACTTTTTGGGCACTAAAATGGTCATATCTCTTGATTGATAACTCTGATTGACCTCTAGGTTAGACTGAATCGAAGGGGAAAATGAAATGCATGACATAAGCAAAACCAATGCACTAAAAGTCAACAAACACAAACTCAAAAGTAAAGAATGGATGATGAAGGCTTCAAAAATCAAGCAAAGGCTCAATAGAAGACAAAATGAAAAAGACTTGATGAAGACCTTCAGTAAAAAGATTTGATACACGAATTGAAATAGATCGATTGATCAACATTAAGCAATTGAATATCAAATTCAAGTTTAGAGAAACACAAAACTAGCTTAAAAAAGTTTCGTACTATTACCAACATTTTGAGGTGACAAAATGTAGGACAATAGGGAAAACTACTCTATTAGTGAAATTAGATTTGGAGGAGTAGTCAGAGATTAAGGATACATCCACATTACCTTTAGATATCTATTTTTACAAGGGCACAAAGGTTGGCCCAAGAATATATATACATAAAATCTATATATTTAGCCAAATGCGACTTATAGTCATTGCAAAATTTGACCCACATAGTTATCATAGGGATAATGGGAGAAAATTTATAGCTACTAATCAAAAATTTGAAAGAATCAAAAGGAAATCCGAAAATAATTAATTAAAAAAGAAAGGTTTTAAAAAAAAAAAATAGTTAGATAATAACTCGAACATCTAGAAAACGATCTCTATGTATGAATTAGGAATTAGTAAATCATATCTATAAATCTGTATTCCTAATTTATTTCTCAGAGGTGTAGGTTTATTAATATGTTTAGGGCTTTATGTCTCCCATGCTCTTATCATCATTATGTGACACCAAGCTAAATATTATTATAGAATTATTCGGTGTCATCTAGCTGACATCAGGCAATGATGAGAAACAATCTAGTTGCTTCTAGATCCTTCGAATGAGTTTTAGTTTTCTATTTATATCGATTAGGTATTTATGACTTATATTGTCCTGTGCATGCTAAGTTTGTTTCTGTTAGTATAGGATACTAGAGACTCAATTATAAAGTATTCAAATTCATAATATGCTAATTGATCTGGTATTAAATTGACATGTAAGGGCATGATTCTATTCGCTGTTAGGAAACTATTAATCATCAGATTGAAGCCACAGCCTTAGATCTAAGTATAAGGCTTTTAAATAAAAAATGATTTTAATAGGGATTCATATTAACTGACAAAATCTTAAACTAATCAACACTATTAGGATCAAGTTTGTAATATAGGTGGATATTATGTTAAAATTTAAGTAAGAGCATTCTTAAAATGTACTACTAATCAATAATCTTTGACATAATGTTAAAGGAAAGAAACATAGGAATCTCCAGCCAGGAATTCAAGGATATCTAAATCGATGTTTTTAATTAATAGTAGTAACATTCATTTTGAGTTGCATTACTGATCAGAAGGTTAGCTAGGTGTTATCACTCCATCCAAGATTGCAAAAGAAGAGTCAACTATAAAGTATATATATAGATTTGTTCGAAGCGGTCACTTTCATCTCAAACACTAAAGAGTTCAAATGATCGTTATAAAGATCATTGGAGTTTGTATAATTCATAGAAGGAATTGATCATTTATATTATACTCAACAACATAAATTGGGAATTGGTAACTGTGGTATGCCCCTTTTAATAATGTAATAATAAAGGACTATGGTCCCAGGCAAGACTGGAGGTTTTCTTCTCCATTCTTTCCTACTAGTGCCTGTTTGAACGGAGATACTCTGTTGTATTTTAATTTTTATTAAATTAATATAATCAAAGGCTTCGGTCATTTACCAATAAAAAATAATAATAATAATCATAGAAATCATATTTAACTTTAAAAGAACTTATTCATAATAAATATGAGTCAAAATGTTGCAACCTCTTGACCATTAGTTAATCTTATAAATAAGAGGAAGGGTGTTGATTTAATGATGACCATGGGGGACAAAAAGAAATTTTATGCGATATCATTCTAATTTGTATCACACAAAAAGGATATATAAAAAAAGTTTACTAAGTACTACTAGGAACACAAGCGTATAAGTGGAACACTTGTTATACTAGGAAGGATCATTTTTGAAAAGAAGGAATGAAGTTGGAATCGCAAGAATTGTCAGTACAGTCAACAAACCCATTCATAGTATTGATGTGAGGCCTCACCCCGATCCATCATATCACGTCTAATACATTTTATTTTTGACACATTATGACTCAATGTGTTTGAGACACTATTTGATGGACTCGATATTATCTATATTATTTGTGTTGTGTGATGCTTTTCTTTAAAAATGCTTAATCATGTTATTTGATTTTTAATGTGTAAACATGCATTATGATGATGTATTTCAGTAAATGATTTAGAATTATGAATATGTTAATACCTTAATTATGCAATTAGTGATGATTAAATATGTGTACATAAATGAGAAAGGTTATTTAAATAAAAGTTTAATATTTTGATCAATGTGATTATGCAAATTTGGTTTAAATATATGAATGTGATGTTATCGAACTACTGATATTTGAATTGAGTGTGCAGGATAATTAACCATGGAATTAATTGAAGAATCAGTAATTGACCCCATGTGAAAACTGTAAGACTAACGTTAAATCCAATAAAGTGATTTGAGCCTCATTGTCAATTGTTTAATTTGTATCATAATCTAAAAGTATGTGTATCATTCTGTATTTTGTGGCATGTTGAATGTTATATAAAAGTAAATCTTATGGTATCACTTGACAATCATTATATGCATATGTGTGTCGACATGTCAATTTAGGGTTAGGAGAGTAACCCATTAATCTAAGACTGATTAGTTAGTAACCTAAATTAGTTCTCCTTAATTAGAGTTTAGTGGAAAGGTTACATCTTAGGTTTTTTGAAAATCAAATATTTCAAACCACTTGTATAGGTCATAAATTGATCCTAGAAACCAAAATTAATGTAATTCAAGTGCCCAAGTGGTATGTGTATGGGTTAGGAACCTTTTTCACCCTTCTAGAACTTCCTAGCAACATTTATGACTCCAAAAATATCTCAATTTCCCTTTGTTGCGAGAATGGATCATCTCCATAAGGTTACGCAAGGTTACACTCATTCTAAGAGGTTGCCTTTATGATAGGGGCAAGTGGGAAGACCATAGAAGGCTCAAAGTCAAGATTAGAGTTATTGCTATTTTGGGTAGATAAGTTTGGAGGCTATTTAGAGTCCCTTTGAAAAGTTGAAGATTGTTCACCCATTCTCTACATTTAGAGAAGTCAAGTTTGGAATTGGAGGAAGGAGAGGATTTAGCTCATCTCAAAATATATTGCCATAACCTTTGTGAAAGGAGGTTCACCATTTCCATGGTTATGCCCTTTTGTTCATTGCTTGTATGTGTAAAATTCTTGCATATTGTAGCATGTTTGTGTTTGTATCATGTGGAGGATGGGTATTGTGAGTTTTACTTATTTTCTTTTCACGTTTTCTTTCCTTGTTTGGTTAGAGAAACTGTGAAGGAAGTGTTGACATCACTCACCGTCAAATATGGTAGAAGTGGTCATGTATGGGGGAAGGGCTTAGTTGGATCCCAAGTCAGTGCAACATCTGTTCTCATGTTGAGAAGAGGGAGGAAGCAATGTGTTATGGGCCCTTTCTTGTCAATGCAAGAATTGAGTTTGTTTTGGTAAATAAGGAGAGAAAGAAATGGAAGTTTTTGTGATTTGATAGCCTTGGAAGAGACATGTGATTGTGATCTTCATTGACATTTCCTACCTGGAAAAATCCACCTTCTCCCTCGTCATTGGGTCATTATGAAACTTGTTGTGCATACTTTGGATGTGAATTATATGTTGAGTTATGTCATTGTGTTTGGATTATGAATGTCACCCGGTCGGTTATTGGATCTCCTAGCTCAATGGGTGGCCTTTCAGGGCCTACAATGGGAGGTGAGCTCTTCATGGTTGTTCTTGGTGTTTTGTAGATTGTCTAGATACGTTCTCATGATGGAGCAACCCAGTTATCTTGGGGCACTAGTGGTGTTCTTGATGTCATGTTATTGAAGGTTTCTCCATTATAATATCACCTGTTGTATTGTATATCCATGTTGATAATGATTATGAAAGAAATGGATTAAATATTGTAAATTTAATATTGATAAATACAAATTCAATTATTGTATGAAATAAGCAAGTTATGTGATCAAGTGTTATTAGATTGTAAGTCATACCTTACTTTCAATTATATTGCTTTGAAAAAATTTCAAGTTGAAAATCTATTCTTTCTCCACAAAATCTTGGATTTAATTTATTGTGTTCGAGAGTATAAGGATGTGGATGTATGAATTACTTAACCTATATATGCAAAAAATCATCCTTATAATCATGTGATAAATTCAATGTTCGATTTACATACAACCATCTTACTTGCATCTTAAAACCTTAGGCTTTATAAATTTTATTAAATCAATGAATTTTACCTTATATTGCATTATTTGTAAAGTACCTAAAATCACTCCTAACTTGGTACAAAACAATTTATATCCATATTGTAATTACAATCCTTTCAATAAAATGACCAAACATTAATACACTATGCCACTATAAAATTCCTAAGAGGAAACCTAGTACTTTAAAGTGGAAAGGAAAACTAATAACTTTCATCTATTTAAGAGAGCCAAATGCTATCTAGAATTTGTATGGGGAAAAATTTTCCCTAATATTGTAATAGAAAATATTCTCTGTAGGTGCTTTCTAAATAAACTACATAATTTAATTCATAATAATAAAAAATTTATATAAAAAATCAATTCAAAGTCTCCTATTCTAATTAGTCCTCCCCACAAAAGTCCCCACCTATAAAACTTTACCCTTAACTAATCACCCCACTCACTCTCCCATATGTTTGAATTTCCCTCGCTGATGTCACCTCCACTTGCCTCCACCTCACTTCTAAGGAGAGTATGTTGCACAAGTTAACAATGGTAATCAATAACAAAAGAAAAGAAAAGTGCAAAGTAAACTTTTAAATATAAACCCTCAAACTTACCTTTTGTTTCACCTCCCCTCATGTGTTTGGAAGAACATAAATACCTATACACCCCACATTCTTTCCACCTTTTCCCACTCCCCACGTATGTGTTGGTTGATGGAGACTTGGGAGGGAGTCAACCTTGGCAAATAGAATGGTTGCCTTAAGAATATTCTAGCCACCTTCTACATTTACCACCCTCCTCTCGTACTATCCTTGGGAAACGTGTGTCTCCCCTTGGGTAGTGCATGTGGAGTCTTGGGAAGTGTTTAGGGATGGTGGGGGTGTGGGAATGTGTGTGGCCACTTGGCCACTTGGGAAGGGTAAGATGTGTTGAGGTTTAGGATGTTAGTAGGTTAGTTAGTTAGTTTACTAGTTAGTATTTATGTGATTGAGTTTAGTAATTATATTTAGATGTAAATATTTAGATTTATATAAAGGTATGGGTATATGTGTAGAATATTTGTAATTAGAGTTTAGATTGTAGTAAAGTTAAGAAAGGCAAGGGTTAGTTATGGATTAGTTTAGGTAAGTAGCGTTAGTTAGATTCTAATTAGTGGTTAGAGATTTGTTTTATTTTATGATAGTTTAGTTAGTAAAAAGTAATTACATTTATTATCTAATAATTCAATTCAATGTGTAATTAGTGGTTTTCTTAAAAAGGTTAATAAAGGTAAGGTTAAAAGGGTTATATTTAAGTGTTAGATTTATTTCACATGCTAGAATATTAGGTGAGTTAAATTATTAAGGAAAGTATATTATGTTATGTTATTTAGATAAATTTTGAAGTATATTATTTTATTTAATGTTTTATTATGATTAATTGGGAACTGATATTAAGATTTTGAATCACTTTTTAAGAGGTGCAAAATTAGTTCACCTAGGGTAATTGTCCAGCATAATGAAATGAATTTAATGAATCATGTCAAAACTAATGTGTCTTGTGTAATTAGTCGAACATATTGATTCAAATTTAACCCAAGAACTATGGAACCCTAATCCCCTCAAATTTGATCTCACATCTTAAACATGATTTAGTCAACTGAGTTGTGTAACCAGAACTAGGTGTTCCTATAGCACTAAAACCTAAGGTTTCATAATGGTGCAGTATGTTTGAGATGTCCACTCTGCATCTTAAAGAAATGAAATTCAAAACCCACTTTTATTCTTTGTCAACTTTCTGTAACATATTCAATGTAGTATGTGATAAACAGTGTGTTTATTAACTTTAAAAAAAAAATATTGTTCATATATTTTTGCCCCAATTTTTGGGCATGACAAAACTAATAAGATAGACGAGAGGCCTAATGATTTCAAAATAACTTTAAACCATAAAGAGATAAGGGTAGAAGAGAAAGAAAAGGCTTGTCGCTTGTGCCATGATCTATGGAATGTTGGTCATAAGTGCCAAAAGAGAGATGATTTATTAAAGAAAGGATTATGTTTTAAATGTAAATAGCCTTGAGAATGCAATCATTGATGTAAGAGAGGACAAATGAATAAAGTAACATATAATGAAGAAAGTCCTAATAAAAGAGGAATATTTGATGAACAAGAACATGAGCCACTGGCAATCATTACTCAATAGGATGGAATAATCCCTTTCGAATCAAGAGTTCATTTTAAGGTTATTAGATTTATATTAGAAGAATTGGTATTGCTTGAGGACAAGCAAAATTTAAGAGGGGCATACTATCACAAACTCATAATGGTATATGGCTAATGTAAATACATATACTTTTTCAAGTATAAACATATTCAATTCATTTTAAATAAATGATTGACACATTAGTAATTATAATGTCAACCACTTGCACAATACGATATCGTATTGATTTACTATCAATACTTTAAAATAGAAAAATGCTTATTATAAAATATTTTAATCATATTAAATATAATAGTAATAATCATAAAAATCATATTTAACTTTCAAATAACTTACTCATAATAAAAATGAGTCAAAATGTTGCAAGCTCTTGACCATTAGTTAATCTTATGAATAAGAGGAAGGGTATTGATTTAATGATGACCATGGGGGACAAAAAGAAGTTTAATGAGCTATCAATCTAATTTGTATCACACAAGAAGGATATATAATTTTTTTTACTAAATATTATTAGGAACACAAGTGTATAAGTAGAAGACATGTTAGACTAGGAAGGATCAATTTTGAAAAGGAGAGAGGTAATTTGGAATCACAAGAATTGTCAATATAGTCAACAAACCCATTCGTAGTATCGAGGCAGAAAAGATGGTGTGTAAACATAATACATTGCTTGAGAAAATCCATGTGGGTAGTTGCCATAATTATTGATTATACGAGGAGTACATGATAACCATCTAAAACATCATCACGTTATATGAGGGTAAACTTTATCCATCAATTGACAAGACACGTTATAAGACATTAATCAAGGTATCAAGGATAGAAGGTTAATGTAATATTAATCACCAAGCAAAGTGATTTTGGACCATACACATAGATATGATCCAAGCATGGCTTGGTGGAGGACATTCGTTATGAATGCCATGATGTGATCCAAGTGCACTTGGTGGAGAATGATCCAAGTATTTAACTTGGTGGAGGGCATTCATTACGAATGTCATAGTACAATCCAAGTATATCTTGGTGGACAACATTCACTAAAAATGTCATAGTACAATCCAAGTATAGCTTGGTGGAGGCCATTCACTATAAATGTCATAGTATGATCAAACAACTTGGTGGCGACACTCATTAGTAATGATTTCAATTTAGACATCTTATTAAAGATATGAAATGTTCTATTAGATTAGTTATGAACTTCCCACTTCTTTATAGTTATTATGGTCACAAACTAACCCTAATAGTGGGGATATTACACATCCTTAGAATTAAGCCTCATTACAAAGATTTCTTTGGAGCATATATGGTTAAACATATAAATTAATGTATGCTAATGATACTTCAATATCAATATCATAGGTAAACATTTATAAAGTTAGGAGCTTTCAAAGAGATGAGATGATGTTTGAAAGTATGGATGTTTTAACAATGACTAGCATAGTTGGGTTGGTACTTGCAGTGGTTGTAATATCAACAATGTGGAGAAGAAGAGGAAATAAATTTCCATTAGGTCCTTTAGGGTTTCCAGTGACTGGAAAAACTATAGGAGCAACTCATCTAAGCACAAAATATGGGGGTCTTATGAAACTTCATTTGGGAGTTTCATTTTGTTTCTTCTCTGGAGATGGAAAAGGAGATTTTCAAGACCCATGACTCCAAATTCTCATCGAGGACCCAAAAAACTATAATTAAATACATGTCTTACAATTAATCAAGCTTCTCATTTTCCCCCTATGACCACTAGTGGAAATTCATGAGGATAATCTTCATGGTGGAGCTTTTGGGTGCTAGGAAATTGGATTGGTTCAAGCTTATCAAAAGAGAAGATATGATGCAAAATGATGTTCCTTTTGAAGAACATCCACAAGAAATATGTTGTGAATATGGCTACTGAGCTTATTTCCTTGGACAATAATGTTATGTATAGAATGGCCATGGGCACCCATTGTTCTGGTAAATTTGTGCAGGATTTTGAGTGCAAGAAGATTGCATAGAGTCTATCGAGCTCAATCAGAAGCCCAACCTTGGAGATTTTTTCTTATTCCTCAAGAATCTTGATTTGTAGGGATATGAACATCAGACAAAAGATGTTCAAAACATTTTGACAATATTATGGAATAGATCTTAGAGCAACATAAGCAACAATTGATGATGATGGTGGTGTTGATGATGTTGTTTATGGCAATAGAAATGGTGGGTCTATAGAACTCATTGATATTTTCCTCTCGATTTCTAAAGACAAGCAAGCTCAAATAAAAATTAACAAGTGATCAAATCAAGGCCTCCATTTTGGTAAGTTTCTATAGATTCATTTTTAGGGTCTTTAATACCTTAAGATTTCTACAGTATTGCTATCATGATTCAATTGTGTAGTTTTTTTTAGTAAAACTTATTTGCTCATGTTTCATGAGTAGTGAGTGGTTCCCATGAGGCTATCTTTCATGAGAATAAATGAAATAGTGAGCTCTTATTACATGTAGATAATATTCACAAAGGTGAATGTGAACTCATTTCTTATGAGAATAAACTAACCTAATAAAAAGTGCCACATAGTAGCTAAATAATTGCCTTTAGTTATCTACATATAATTTTAATTTTAATATATAGAGAATAGCTCATTTAATAACTAGTTAATATGAGTAATCCAAAAAATATCCAACAGTACTTAGCCTATTGACAAGTACTAATAAGATTATAATTTGACGTATTTAAAAAGTATCTCTACTTGTTAGTTTTGCACTTATCATTCCAATTGTAAAACTGGTTGAATGTACAAATTATTCAGTTATATAGAAATGGACACATTGTTTCTTTGTTTGAGCATTAAAAAAACACATATTTGTGTGGGGGTGAGACAACAGGATGTATTCACTATGGGTACATATATTTCATCAATATCCACATAATGGGCACTATATGAGGTTATAAGAAATCCATAAATCATGAGAAAATCTTATGGAGAAATAATGGAGGTGGTAGGAAGTGAGAGAATTGTGGAAGAGTGTAACATTCTCAAGATGGTTTATCTTCAGTCGAATGTGAAGGAGAGCCTGGTTCAATAGCATTAAGGGAATCCACAGAGGATTGTGAGTTAGATGGTTATGCTTATTTTATTAACAGTGGGAGAATCCCCTTGAATTTTGACTAGAGAGGTTTAGTGATGGAAGTATTGATGTGAGGGGCAGTAAATTCTACATTGTGCCATTTGGAGGTGGGAGAGAAGGATTTCCTAGAGCTTCACTTGCCCTTTATTTCATTCAACTCATGTTGTCCAATATGATTCACTGCTTTGAGTGGGAGTTGGTGGACGAAGAAGGGAGCTATGTAAGCATCAAAGGCATGATCATGGAAGAAGGTATTGGGTTTATGGCTCTCCCAGAGTTGTACCATTGAAGTGTAAGGCCACCCCTCGATTCCCCCAAGTATCTGTATGGATTTATTCTTAGGTTTGTTTCAATTTGAATTTAGCATGCATACATCAATTACAATGTCCATGGGAGTTTAGGCAATAGCCTACAATGCAACAACACATTGTGAGCTTCTCATCGAAGGGGTCTTGGGTTCGAATATACTCAATATTAACATATAATAATAATTAATCTAAACAATAATAAAATATTAATAAATAATCTAGGCTTCAACCAATTACCTATAAAAAAAAGATCACAGGAATTCTAATCAATTAGAATTTAGCATACATATGTCTATTTCTAATGCCAATAGGAGTTACATAATGGATTTCTTGTTAGATTTATTTCAATAAGGATTTAGCTTGCATACATCTATTTCTAATGTCTAGACTTGTAGTAAAAGATAGGTTGTAATGGGATGTATGTTTCTTATTTTATATTTTATATTTGATAATCATTATTTTGTATCTTCATTTTGACAAGAAATTGGGAAGATCTATTTGAGAATTGCCAATTATGAATCAAATGAATTTGGGAAGATCTATTTATGAATTGTCAACTATGGATCAAATTTTTTAATAGGAGATAAATTTTAAATAAATTGAAGTCAATTATAACATTCAAATTCTATAATAATTTGGAAATTCATAATCATATATACTATTCAAAATGAAAATTGGAGTAGGAACCAAAATACTAAGTTTCAGTAAAAGTGAAAGGAGCTGAAAAATAAGAATGACTCAAGTTCATAACAAAGCTTATTGGATACATAAAATAATGCATAAGTTTTAAAATATATTTCTTTGAAAATTAAGTTGAGCTCCATCAAGATGTCATGTGACCCTCAAATGGTGTAGCTTTAACTAAGTTTGTGAGTTGAAACCTTGATCAACCTATAACTTCTTATTTTTTAGGTTTTTAATTTATTTATTGCTTCTCCATATAATAACTTGGCTAGTCTTGAATGGTTTCCAACTAATGTTAACATTGTACATGTAATGATTGCCTACACAATCTTCAATTATAATAAATAGTAGAGAATATATCACTTTCTAATATTAAAGTCATTAAATTATTCTTCACAAATTGTGCACATTACATGCCATATTCTTCAAAATTTTGAGACAATATTGAGTGTCTTTAAATTGTTTTAATGGTGTTAATTCAATAGTTTCTTGCACTATCTTCACATATAGTTCAAAACTAGAAATAAAACTTTCTTCTTATGTTAAAACTTATTACATTGACCTTCAAAAAAATTATAAATTGCAAATCATATTTTATCTTTTTAATTGTGTCATTATAATGGCTCTTGTAATTTAAAATCAAGATATGATGCATGTAAATTGTTAGACGAAATTCAACAAAGAACTAAAATCTTGTGTAATGCATAGATTGCAAAGATTACACAAAATTAAATTATTGAAAAGGCCTTAACAAATTACAAGTCAATACAAGAGGTAAGGTAAAATTCCTCTTCCCTTTCCAACATCCTATTTGCCTAAGGAATTTCCCCTTGGCCCTCCTAACATCCCCTAAAAATGGCCCCCAAAACGTAGAGGAAAAGAATTTCAACTTCTTGTTCATTTCAAAAACCTCATATGCATCCCCTTTTCATCTCCCACATTGACCACATCTCAATATTCTTGCAAAATGTGGAAGCATAGACAAGGAATATAACAAGGAACATCAACTAATCAATAAGTATCATGCACCGATTGCAACCCCTCATGCCTTTCATAAGGAATACACTTGGAATTATTAAATGTAGGTCAATTAATCTCCCCTTCAACTAATCCATATTTATCTACATCATATCTAACTATGATAAAGTATGCTAATAATTTTCTAACCTTCTCATGTCCTTTAAAAAGGTATTAAACCAAACCAACAAAAAGATTACTAGAGCCATAAATCATATTTTAGTACGGTGTATGGTCAAGAATGAATATTTGCACTGAAAAATTTGTAGAATCTTAAGCATTTAATGTTTCCTTTATCTCTAATAACAAGACTAACATGGATACTATTAGTTCGTGATGCGCATAATATTTTAGCAATTTAGATAGCATAGTGTAGTAATGCATATTTTAAATTTACCTTTATCTTAAGACTCAGATTAAAATTTTATAATCTTTCAAGTCAACATGGAAAATGAAAACACAATTTAATATCATAAAAAAATAGAAAATTCACCAACATACTAATTAAATTATTATGTGTAATATTAAATGAATAAAGAAAATAATGATAGAGAAAACTTATTATAAGAATGGGTTGTAATTTATAAGTAGCATAATAATATTACCACCAATGCATATGAATATATAATAATATATTAATTGAAACTTTATCACAAAAATTATTTCAAGAATCTCGTGCATACATAAATTAGAAAAAGAAAAAGAATTATTAGAATTGAAACACCAAAGAGAGGTATCAAATGAAGTGAGACAAAGTAATAAAGAATTTCTTAGAGCCTAGCAATTTATTTCTTTATGAATAACATTTGTGCAATTTATAGCGGCGTGGCAATTTTATGTCAATGCTTGTTCATAGAGGCTATTAGTTAACATTCAATTTTTTGACATTGTAGATGGGCTCAATGTCACTTAGGAATATATGTCATTCACAATATAAATAACATGGAATTATCTCAAAGTTCTAGCAGTCTTCTTCCCTCCAAACCCTTGCTCGCTCATATAATCTAGTACCTAGTCCTAGCCAACAAAAATCTAAGAATGGTGATGTAAATGAAAAGAGTAAGACCAACTATGAATTGAGGTCCTTGAAGAAAGCCATGGAAGGGCTCCATGAAATATGAGAAGGAACTAGATTTATCTTCTATAAATAATAAGGGTTTAGAGTTTAACCAACAAAAGGAGAACAAAGTAAGATACAATCTTCCCCTGAAATCATCATTAAGCCTAATGAATAGATATCCCTTTCCATAAAGTAAGAGAAGATTAGGATGGAAGATACTATTATTTTTCTTTTTGTTGTGGATGTTTTGAATCTTTTGTCTAGGATTTGTTGATAATAATTGGTTGTAGAAAACATGGGATCAAAAATTAGGGTTTTACTTTTTATACTATTGTATGCTTTAAAAAGGTTTATTTTAAATTTTAAAAATGCAACCCTACAAGTGCTCAAACCCATTAGAAATATCCTCAAAATTGATAAATCTAATACCCTAAGCCCTAATAAAAGTTCTTGTTTTGATTAACCCAGACCTTAAAATCCCTGAGAATATTTGGTTTGTTCTCAAAGATCATCCTATCTGCTACCCTACTACCTTTCTAGGAGGTATCAATGCATATTATTTATATAAAAGGGAAGACCGTAAGAAATAAAGTTTCCCATTGTCAAAGATAAGGCTTCCCATGTTACCCAAAATGAAGCCCTCCCCTCCCCCCCAACAATTCCCTTAAAAAATAACCTCTTGTGTCTATGCAAAAATATTTCCCTTAAGGTGAAAGATAATTCATCCATCCCTCTTTGTCTCCCCTACAGTTGGAAAAATTGGATAAAATTTATGCTTCTTTAGATGTCGTGAAATCTAGATTTAAACTCCCATCTATTCTTCCCACTTCTAGTGACTCTATTCTTGCAAAAGTTAACAATCTTTCCGAAGAACAGTCTCTTGACTTTGGTCTGGTGACCAACTCTCTGAAACTAAAACACAGAACAATGAATGCTCCAAAAACAACCCTATAAATATTTTTAAAAAAAGACATGATATGGTTAAGAAAACTAATCCTTCATGTGTTTCCTCCAACGATTAAATTGTCTCCTCTATCCATTGTTCCAATATTGAAACCATTGTCCCTTCCTCTAGTCCAAAACTAGATATTACGTTTGGTCCTTCTGACCTAGTTGTTAGTTTGGTGGGCCTGCCCATTATAGAACCCAAATTGGGGAATGAGAGAAATATAATGGTACCAATTATGAAATCTTCTTTATTTATGCCTCCAATGATCATTTAGAGAGGATTAAGCTTTGGAAATAGATTTGCACTCTCAATGAAATCCTTGGATTATCTCTTGGAGTGACTTTAATATGCTTAAGAGGCCACAAGATAAAGTTGGAGGATCTAAGTTTAAGTGGAATGGTTATGATAAGATTTTCTAGTATAGAATGATTAGTAAGCTTAATATTTTTGATGCTCTGAATGACATCAAAGATGAATATAAAGGAATCTGGTATACTTGATCAAATTTTTGAAGGGACGACAAAAGGATATATTATATATTAGATAGATTCTATGTGAAGAAATAGATTTTTAGTTGTGTGAAATAACCTAATGGATGATTTTTTACAGTTATCCCCTTCTCGTTGTTTAAGCATCACCCTATTGTAACCACCATATTCCCCATTGATAAACCTAGTTAGGAGATTATGATAAATGATAGCTTTATTCACTGAATGTCTCATTGTTGAATGAGGAGGACATTTTGGAAGTGCTTGATATTGTAAGTTGGTACAATTCTAAGGTTGTCACTCATAAAACTTCTATCAATAGATGGACTTAGAATGTTTCTTCTTGGAAGGTAATATTTCAAGCCATTGAAAAGAAAAGAGAAAAGGACTTTAGAAGGGTGGAAGTAGAGTTATTCAACTCATTATGCAAGGCAAAAGAAAAGATGCAATGTAACCCTTTTGATCTTGTTGCTATTGATATCCTAGTCCAAATGAGGAATGCACTTTGTAAGATTTAGACATTAAGATCCAAGGGGTCATGACCAAAGCTAGAGTTAATCATCTCAAACTTGGAGATAGGGTTTCTAATTTATTCTTTCAAATTTCCAAGTGAAAAGAATCAAGCGATGGGATTGATTGCCTTTGTGAAGAAAGTGTCACAGTTAAGTCTAAAGGGCATATCCTAAACATATTTTCTAAGTATTATAAGAACTTATTTACTCCTAAAGAACTTAATCATTCTATAGAGGAATCTGGGACTAAAGTGAGAAGTATCATACCATTTAGAGTTTCTAAGAGGATGTTATCTCCTTGGACAAACCCATTTCTAATGAATAATTTAAAAAATTATATATTGAGTATGAGTAATGGTATTGGATAAATTGTCTGTCAAGTTTTACAAGGATAATATCTCATGGATTGGGGAAGAGCTCCTTTAATTCTACGAGGAAGCATTTTAGAAGAACTCCCTAAGACTTGATGCCAATGTAGGTCTTATTAAGATTATCCTAAAATATGGAGATATAACTCTAATTAAAAACTAGAGACCCATCACCCTATTGATTGTTTCTTACATGATCCTTAGATGAATTAGACGAATTCTTAGTAGATGAAAAGGTCAATGATGAATATGAGCATATTCATAGTAGTTTTTTTATTCTTACAATCCCAAGGCTTTAAATGTGTGAAAAAAAATTGTGTAGAAGAAAGAGGGCTATTAATGTTTTTTTTTGTAAATCCATGGTACAATGACAAATGTAAGGCAGAAAGAGATCTATCAAAAGGAAAGACTTAAAAAATAAATAAATAAGAAGTACACAAGATTGATGTAAAGGAAAGGAAAGAAGATTTAATATACCTTGGAAAACACTATACCAAATAGTTTCAAAAGGAACTGAAGTAGGGGAGAAAAAAAATTGAGAATAATATTACAAATGCACAATGGCTAGATTATGTAAAGTTACTATATGAATAGACACAAGAGGATAAAACTCCTCCCATAGTGAATAAATTAGAGGATATCTTCATGATTGATGATATTAAACTAGGAATAAAGGAATTGGAAAATGGTAAAGCTAGTGACATTGTTTAGCTTTAAGATAAAAAATCTAAATGGGGAGAAAAACTCCTTGCACCTCACAAAAAAAGAATCTTCAATAATATTTAATTTAGGATGACTTCTCAATTGATTGGGTAACTAATATGGTTATCCCCCTCTTTAAAGGTGGGGATATCAATAATCCATTCAACTATCACACTATAATGATCAACCCCCATTTTGAATTTTCTTTTTGGGTGCATTATTGAACACATAATCAGTAGTTGGGAAAAAGAGAGAGAGTGCAAGTTGGTTTTAGATGCAGGCATTTCACCATTTACTATTGCATCACTCTTTGATATTTGATAAATAAAATATGGGACAAGTGGGGGGAAGAAGCTTATTATTGTTTTGTAGACTTTAAGAAAGTCGTTAACATGGTTCCTAGAGACAATCCATGGAATAGAATAGAATAGTTTAGTATCCCTATTGATTATAGAATGACAATGCATAGATTATATGCGAGTGTTGCTTTTAGACTCAGACATTTTGCCACTAACTATTGCATCACTCTTTGATATTTGATAAATAAAATATGGGACAAGTGCAGGGAAGAAGCTTATTTTTGTTTTGTAGACTTTAAGAAAGCCTTTAACATAGTTCCTAGAGATAATCTATGGAGTAGAATAGAAGAATTTAGCATCCCTAGAATGATTATAGAATGGTAATGTATAGATTCTATGCGAGTGTTAGAGCCAAATTAGAACTACAAAATGAATATTTGAGTGTTTCATAGTGACATTAGTGTTAAGAGAGGATGTACTTTATCCCTCACCTTGTTTGGATTAGACATTGGTAAATTAGAAATTAGGTTTACAAAAAAAAGATGTGGAAGGTGTTCAATTAGCAAGGTATGTGAAGATTCTTTTGCACATTGATGATCTTATCTTAATACTAAAAAAATCAAGGATCAAGATATTATTTAAGGACCTTACAAAATATTTTTCATGAGGTAGGGATGGAGGTGAACACTACCTAAACCAAAGTCATAATGTTCTCTTTAAGGAGGAAAGAAAGATATATTACCTTCCT
The DNA here is from genome assembly GCA_028749045.1 of Cupressus sempervirens. Lineage (NCBI taxonomy): Eukaryota > Viridiplantae > Streptophyta > Pinopsida > Cupressales > Cupressaceae > Cupressus > Cupressus sempervirens. Next base: position 224,554,076 of record CM053787.1, on the reverse strand, counting down.
TTTGGAAGGTGACTTGTTAGAAATTGCAAATACGAGTGTCTTAAGATAATGTACTCCATAATAGGAACACAAAAGTTAAACATTAGGATTGGAAATCCAAGAAAACTATTTTTTGGCTTGATGGTCACATTGATGGTTTCATATGGTTGCAAAGTTTGGGGAGGCGACATGTCAAACTATGGATAGAGACAACTAGAGAATAACTAAAAACACCAAATCATGAGCAATCTCAAATTAAAAACCTTCATAACATACAAAATTATTTTAATAAAGATTTTTTAACCTTTTTTTGGATCAATTAGTGATAACCTAACTACTCAACACTGACCAAAAATTATGAAGGAAGAGGGTCTTGACTGCATAAAGAAAGTTTGGATGAAACAAAATAAAAACTTGTTTAATAAATGGAACATTGAGCCACATGAGTGTCCTAATACAAATGAGAAAATAAAAAAGTTTTTCATAGAGAAATTTTAGAGTGTCACGTATAATTACAACATTGGTCAAAAAAGACTTACTACATTCAATAATTTAATCCAACTTGAGAGCATGGAGAGAAAACATATTTAAGGGCAACTATTTAAGGGAAATCAAGGTTGTTAGTGGCACAATTAAGAATGAAATCATATCTTCTCAGGTATGAGATAAGTAGATAGAAGAGACCCAAAGAGGTATAAGAGGAGAGAACTTGCATGTTCAATAGGATGGGCATAATTAAGATAAAACAACACTTTCTCACATAATGTGCAAGATATGGCGATATTTGTACTAAATATGAAAACATCTTGAAGGATGACAACATGTAATATTTATTCAAAGAGGATAAGATCAACCAAACTACTAATTTTTTAGTCAAGACTCATAATAAGACTCTAGACATGGAAACAAGTATGAAGATAGTTTAAGACTGTAGACATCATGCCTAAAACTTGATGGTCGCGTTGGCCATTTTTTTGACTTTTGAATTATAAATAATAGTCTAGAAATTGACAAATGTGGAGAAATTGGCTTGAGAGATAAACGTTAGCTAAGTTTATTCCAGATTCAAAAACATATTTGGAAGATGAGGAAAATGAATTATGATTTTGTTATTATAGTGAAATTTTGAAAATTGCATTTGGTTTGTTAAACACACCCCATAACAACCATCCAAATTGTTACAAATATTGAAGTATATGTTAATTGTCACACAACAATGAAATTCATCTTCCAAATTGTTGCAAGATAAATTGTCGTGGGAGATGCAAATCATTTTAGCCATTTAAAGTAGATAGAATGTTCTTGCAAAGATTAACAACAATGCTAAATCAAGCAATCTAAGAATTATCTCGTACCGTAATAATGTGCATTATGTCACATCCAACTATAATAATTATGAAAGGACAAGGTTTGAGTTTTAGTTCCTAGAAAGCTTCTTTTTATTGTTTTTCTTTTAGTATTTGGAAGTGAGACCATTATTGGCTTCATAAAGTTGGATGCATCTAGTGCAACACAAATCATTGGTTATCAACACTATGGGGTAATATTTGAGTACTTGTTGATTATAACATGGATGCTTCTTGAATTATTTTCACAAAACTCTCATACATGTGAAACAAGAAGTAAGAGGAGGTGGAGAATGGGGAAAAAGAAGATTAGAAACAACTCAAGTAAATGGAAATATACTTGAACCACAAGAAATGGGCGAGGTCTCACAATTATCCTTGTTATTTTGTTTGGGTTAGTTACATATTGTCTTTTGTCTATACCATATGATATTAAATTATGCATTCCAAATTTTTCGTACTTTAATATATCAAATACATGTACATTTTGTCCTTCTAATGTTGCTTTGTGAATTCAAGATATGAAGATATTTAATTTAATTTCAATATATTTAGAAATAATTTATTAGATTTTATATATGAAGCAGGAAAAAATTACAATTGTATTTATATTTGTGATTAGGAGATATGTAAGACACTAAAAAATACCACAATGAGGTTTATCAATTGGTTCTAAAGAAAGGAGAAAACATTTCTAAGTAAAAACAAAATGCAATTTATATTGCATTTTAATTATAAATTCTTGGTATTATGAAGTTTTTATATGGATATCAATAAGATGAAGGTTTGAAGGTGGTTGAGATATTGATACATAAGGAATTTTAGAAGTATTTGGAATCACAATACATTTTTTAAAAAAGGAACTCAAAAGGATCAAAGCTACACAACTTTAGAGAATCACAATAGAAGACATCCACACAAACACAAAGAATATTAAAGTTATATTCACGATAACCAAAGGCTCATGAATCATTAGGTTAAGCTTTTTTGTATAATCAAATTTAAAATGTTGGAGTACTTAAGTGTGTATAACATTTGTATATGATGAATGCAAGAAATATTGTATTATAATTTTTTAGCGTGTCTAAACATGACATGAGCATGTATTCAAATTTTATATGAATAGTCTTGAAAGACCTTAATAAGATTATTCCAATGATTCTTGTAAAATTTACCACTTACTATTTTGTCAAGATTTTTGTGCCCTTCTTATATGATGCCAACTATTGTAGTATTAGTATAACTATTGATCCCCTTTTAATACAAGTATTATTTTTTTAGTAGAAAGAAATATTTCTATATAATTTATTGTATCAATTCTTTTTTAAATAAAACATATAAATCTAGAAAAACTTTTACATATATCACTATTTTATAGTTACTTTCCAATGTTACTTTTTTATTTATTATTATATTTAAATATATTATATTTAATTTTTTAAAAAAAGAATTGATAATTTATTTATTTCTTACAAGCTCATTAAACTTCAAGTCTCGTAGATGTTATTCATTTCTTCATACTCTACTAGTAGTTGCATGCTTTTGTGCTTGCAATGATAAGCTGATAGGTGTTCGAAAATAAAATTATTTTTAAAAATATAATCTTATGTAAAAAAATTAGATTATTAATAATTTTTAATTTAAATATCATGGCGAGCGGAGTGGAGCAGGGTGGAATTTTGAATCGGAAGCTGGGCGGGAACACAAAGAAGACAAGAAATGGTGATCAATGTCATTGGTAGAAATTGTGTATTGACCGATGGGTCCCTTCGGAAAAGAAATTATGCATCAACCGACGAGTCCCTTCGGAAAAAGTCTTGTTATGTAGCCGACGGGTAAATAGTTTGTAGCGGGCATAATGTATCTGGCCGACGGACTCCTTCGGGAATGTTCTTCAGAAAGTATTTATAACCCCTTCACGAAGCATTGTAGAGATCATATCATATCATACAAGAATAATTGTACTGTTGGGCATATGCGAATAATAATAATAAGCGTTCTGTTGTTCGTGTTCGTGTTTATTATCTGTGTGCATTTCCTAATTAATCTATGCGGTAAACATTTGGCGCCATTGCTCGATGGACCTGGTACGCAGGCAGGCGAATATGAATTAAATGCCGAATCAGTTGAACAAAGATAAGAATAAGCTGAAGGAAAAAGATAACATACGCGTTGCGCAGGAAAATTTAATTTTGGCTCAGCAGACAGAGCGCCGAAGGAGATTCCAAAAGATTGCCGACGGGAACAGGAGTGCCGAAGGATTGTTGAAGGAGACTCAACAACGGCTTGAGTTGGTGGAAGAAGTGAGGGAGGAGTTTCTAAACCTGCATATGCCACGGAAAGAGAATCCTGACGGAAGGAGATCGACTCGCACGGCTTGGAGTGCTGAAGGAGCACGAGCGTGAAGTGACTTCTTCATCTGAGATATACTTTCAGAACAAACAACTTTGGTTGACGAACCCTCTTCTTCACCAAACAGCGTAGGAGTCAAAAATAGCGCAAAAGCACAGAACAACGCGGGTGTTGAAAACAGCACGAAAGTAGAAAATAGCATAGGTGTTGAAAACAGTGCGGGTGTGCATAACAACGCGGGTGTTGGAAACAGCGCGAGTGTGCAGCACAGCGCAGGTGTGCAAAACAGCGTGGGTGTTCAAAATAGCGCGAGAGCTCAAAACAGCGCAGGTGCTCAAAACAGTGCTAGAGGACAAAACAACGCAGGTACACAACAAAACCCCCAACATATAGTGATAATGGCAGGTCCAAAGGAAAAATTGCCTAAATTTGATGGTGATGAAGCAACTGATCCCATTTGACATTGTAAAACATGTGAAACAATTTGGAGGGCAAATGGCATAACAGATGCAAACAAATGGATCCGACAATTTCCCGCTACCCTACGGGGTGTTGCGATTGATTGGTTTACTGATACTGATCTGCAGAAGTTAAATAGTTGGGATAACATTAAGAAGGAGTTCATCGTAGAATTTCAACTTCTACGCGACGATAATGAAATTGTAGTAGAGATATTCAATATCAAGAAAAAGAAAAATGAAACAGTACGGGTCTTCACTAGAAGGTTGAAGGATTTAATTAGTCAAATGGAGAATAAACCGGTAGATGGACTCCAGAAAAGATGGTTCATTGAAGGCCTTCACCCGAAGCTGCGGAAAAAGATGAAGATCGTGCCACCATCGACATATACTAAAGCATACAATCGGGCAATGAACCTCGAAAGTGACTAGAAGACAAAGAAAAAGAAGAAGACCACCTCATCAGATTCAGATGACGAGGACCCTTCAGGAGAAGATAGCAGTGACGATGATGAGGGAAGCAACAAGAAGGTTCATGCCCTCCAGAAGGACATGATGCGGATGATGAAAGAATTCAAAAACATGAACAATGAGACTAAGGGTAATGACCTATGGTGCACGAAGTGTAAGAAAGAAGGCCATACGAAGGGATCATGCTCGAAAGATCAATTTTGTGAAATCTGCCAGATCCTCGGACACTCGGTAAAGGAATGCCCTTTCAATTTAAAAACAAGGACACCACAACAAGTGTTCCTTTCACAGGAGGCATCCCCATCAGGAGGGAACGAGAACACCAGTATGAAAGGTGCGACATCAGGTGGATACAGAAACAACCGACGCGATCCAAACAACAACAACAATAACAACAATGGTGGCAACAACAACAATGGAGGAAGGAGTTGAATTCAGTACAATGCGAATGGTCGACCAATTGTTCAATGACGCGCATGCAATCTATGGGGTCACTTCGCCCGAGAGTGCACAACGACGAACACACCGAAGTTGCTATGCTGATGGTGTGGACTTGGCGATCATGATGATATTAAGTGCCCGAAATCCGGAGTAAACTTGATTACCGTAGGGATAGACGAGGAAGAAGTTTTGGCAATCACTCGAAAGTAGGCAAAACTATACCCTGACCCAGAGTAAGAAAAGAAGAGACTGGAGGAAGCAAGGGCAGAGATCCAAAAAGTAACACAGGCAGAAACAACACACCTGAAGGACCCGCCAAGTACCTCAGTCTGAAACTGTGCAGAACAGAACATTGTACGGCAAATATTGAAAGCTGAGATACCCGTCAGGATAAATGATCTATTGCTAACTATGCCTCAACTCCATACGGCCCTCACAAATATAGTCCCGAGTGCTAAGAAACTCGTAGAGTAAGACAACGAGCAACAGGGGGGTACAAGTGCAGAAGATCCGATGTTGTTAGCTCTCTTATCTGGGCGCTATCTGGCGGTTGTTGAAATGGGCATTCTCGGGACTGTGCTAACGGACACGATTGTCGACGGAGGATCCGGTGTCAATGTGCTACCAGAGGATACTTGGAAAAAGTTGGGATGACCGACATTATTGCCACCTACCTTCCAACTGTTAACAACTGATCAACACAGAATCAAGCCATTGGGAATACTCACAATGCAACTAGTGACAATCGGAACACAACCATTCCTGTTGGACTTTGTTGTGATTCCTCTCAAGCAGAAGGGGTACGATGCTATTCTGGGTCAGGGGTGGCTGATACAAGCAAAAGCAAATCACTATTGGAAGAAAAATACTTTATCACTTGAAAGCAAAGGCTAGAAGTATGTCATCAATCTGCACACTCAGATGGTCGGAGAAGAAGCCCTATCATCAGATTTTGAGGGAGAAGAGGATGGAAAAGGGCAAGCTATGGAACTGGATCAGGAGGGAGTTTTACGACTGGAAGGAGATGACGATTTGGATTCAGTAAATGGTCTTTACCATTGGCAGATAGAGGATTATGAATTGTTTCCAACCTGCAACGTACTGACAATAGAAGAAAACAATACCGATGCATTTCCAAAGGAGTTCACTGAAATAAAGGAAGGGAATGCGTCACTCGATGTGACCCCGAAACATTAGTTCACTAAAGGAGAACCCATCAAATACCATGAAGTCGCGTTGCAGACCATGAATTTGGGAGACGAAGCAGAACCACGAAACATACTAGTAGGAGACAATTGGGACCCAGTACTAAAGACAACAACATTCAAGATATTTTTAGAGTATAAGGATGTCTTTGCATGGACATACAAGGACTTGAAGGGCATACCACCTGAATTGTGTGTGCATCACATTCCATTTATCGAAGGAGCAATACCCCTACAGAAGAGGCCCTACAAAATGAACAAAAATTATGCGGCCAGGGTTACGGAAGAAATCAATCGGATGCTAGAAGTCAGAATTATTTTCAAGGTGTAGACCAGTGAATGGGTATCCCCAATCGTGATCTCCATGAAGAAGGACTCCATTAAAATTCGAATATGTGTTGATTTTTGATGCCTAAATGCAGTCACCATCAAGGATCCGTTCCCGATCCCATTCACGGATAGCATCTTGGAGGAGGTAGTGGGACATGAGATCTACTCATTTATGGATGGTTTTTTCGGCTACAATCAGATCTAAATCGTAGAGGAGGATAAACTAAAGACAACATTTTTTGTAGAAGATGGGGTCTATGCCTATAATCGAATGTCGTTCGATCTGTGCAATGCGCCTGCGACATTTCAGCAGATCACACTAAACATTTTTGACAAGATGTCCGTCAGAAACTTCAAGGCATTTTTGGATGATTGGTCAGTGTTCAGTGCGGAGGACAAACATCTAGCAGCCTTAGGCGAGTGTATGGAAAGGTGTCACTGTGCGCGTTTGGCCCTGAACCTAAAGAAGTGCAGATTTATGGTCCCACACGGAAGGTTGCTCAGACACATAGTCTATAAGGAGGGATTGAAGACAGATCCAGACAAAGTACGGGTCATATTAGAGATGCAGCCATCCACCAATGTAACAGAGGTAAAATCTTTCCTTGGGCACATAGGGTATTACATGCATTTCATCAAAAATTTTGCCAAGATAGCATATCCGTTGGATAGGTTAACTTCCAAGATATAATCGTTCCAATGGGACAAGGAACAGGATGAAGCATTCGAAGGACTTAAGGTACGACTGGCCACAACACCTATTTTGGCATACCCAGATTGGAAGAAGGAGTTTCATGTCCATGTGGATGCATTGAACTATGCGATCGGAGCAACTCTCGTGCAGACGAGAAGCCATGGGTTGGATCATCCGATCTACTTCGCCAGTCGTTTGTTATCAAAATCTGAACAAAATTATAGTACAACTAAACGGGAAGCATTGTGGATGGTTTATGCTGTGCAAAAATTCTGACATTACTTGTTGGCCACTCCATTTGTGTTCTATGTTGATCATCAGGCCCTGCTGTATATGATCAACAAACCAATCATTCAAGGAAGAATCAGCTGATGGTTACTCCTGTTGCAGGAGTTTACTTTCAAGATTATTGTATGGCCAGGAAAGAAACATGTAAGCGCGGATCATTTATCACATATCAGAACAGGAGAACTAGACGGTGTAAATGATGACTTTCCTAACGCACAGTTGTTTCAGATCACTGCACTACCAAAATGGTATACAAGCATCGACGAATACTTGTCAACAGGATAGTTTCCAAATACCACACCACCGAATGAAAAATAGAAGTTGGTGATATAGAGTGGAACATTCTAGCTGATTAATGGATTGTTGTATAAAATGGGACCCGATCAGATCCTAAGGCATTGTGTCCTGAAGGAAGAAATTCCACGAGTACTGAAGGAAGCGCACGAAGGATCGGCAGGAGGACACATGGGGCTAGACACAACTGCATGAAAAATAATTCTAGTAGGATTATGGTGGCCAACAGTATACAATGACGCCAGGGAATGGGTTGTTGCATGCGATACATGTCAGTGAGCTGGAAAACCCTTGAAAAGAGATTTCATGCCTCTGAATCCTTCTCATGCTCAGGAGCTTTTTGAACAATGGGGTTTGGATTTCATAGGACCCCTGAGGACGAGCAGAACCAGAAGATGCCATTACATTGTGGTTGCCACAGAATACTTGACTAAATGGGTGGAGGCGTGTGCACTACCAAACAACTCAGCGATAAGTACAGCACAGTTTATTTATGAGAAAATTATTACCAGGTACAACATTCCATTACAATTAACAAGCGATAGAGGAGGACATTTTGTAAACCATGTGATTCGACTGCTCACCACAGAGTTCAAAATTTACCATTCGCTGTCAAGTCTATATTACCCAAGGGCAAATGGACAGGCCGAAGCTACCAACAAAATCCTGGTATCAATTATATACAAGTCCTGCACCGTCAAAGGGGAGGATTGGGAGGAGAAATTACCTTCTGCTTTGTGGGCTTACCACATGACGTACAAAGTTACAACAGGACACATGCCATTTCAACTGATGCTTGGACAGGAGGCTGTAGTACCAGCGGAATTTATGATACCAAGCTTACAGATAGCACTAGAAAACAAGTTGGGTGACATGGAAAGCTTAAGGGAGCAGTTGTATAAACTGAACATGTTAGAGGAGAAGCGATTATTAGCACAGTGGGCAACTGAAGTAACCCAAAATAGGCAGAAGGCATGGCACAATAAGCACCTGAAGCTAAACAAGTTTTAGCCTGGACAGTGGGTATTGAAGTACGACGACTGGAATGAGATCAAACCGAGCAAGTTCAAGGTTAAGTGGGTCAGGCCGTATCAGATTTGGGAAGTAGGGGACAATGGAGCAATCAAACTATGGACTTTGGATGGACACGAAGTGCCTTAGACGGTGAATGGGTCGAAGTTGAAGATATATCTCCTATCTGGCCGGGAGCAAGATTTGCGGTCGACTTTGCTTACTTGTTAGCACCTGTCAACCAAGAGACTTCTCTAGCCCCGGAGGCACTTCCGGTAGCAGCACCCGTGGTGCCTGCCATAAGTCAGCCAACAATAGTTATTACCGTAGCACAGTCAGCAAAAGCTCATGCACTTCTAGTAGAGAACGTACCAGACAGAGGAATGCAGGAGTGTACGGACCCAGCGCAGCCCGAACAATTGGAGGTCATGGATAGAGCCAGTGTTTTCCTGAGGTAGCAATTTTGACTCGTTTCTGACAGGCGTGGCCCGTCCATTCAGTCCCCTAGCTATTTTGGAGTAGCACCTATACTAGAGCCTCAGTCTCAGGAGGAGGGAATGCCACATGTCGTGATTGCGTCAACAGCAGAGGAGGCGGCACCAGATGTGGGCATGGCTCCCACTGATGAGGAGGACAATAGTGATGTAGAATGGTCATTGGAGGACTTCGTCGAGGAGGATTACAGGTCGGATGAGGATAGGTGCAAGGACTACCTCAGGACTATGAAGTCTGCATTGAAGAAGGGGCATGATGTGGCGATTCAGGCTCTCACTTGGTGAAGGGAGTGGCATTTGATCCGAGTGTATATTTGTGGGATTTGTCCTAAGCGATTTCAAACTTGTTTTGTGGATAGAGGTTGGCCAGCAGTTGAGACACCAGAGATGTTGGCAGTTGGGCCATTGAGCTAGATTTGGGACCAAGTGACACTCCGATGATGAAGTTGGCACATGAGATCGTGGGACTGTACAAAGAGGTTTACTATGCATGGCAGTGCGCAGAGGCGGATAGGGCAGCAGATAGTGTTGCAGCTCAGAGATCTCTAGCAGTTGAAAAAGAGGCAAGAGAAAAGTTAGCCACTGATTTGGCCGACAAGCAGGCAGCATGGGCAGCAGAGTGGGCATCACTATTGAAGGATATGGCAGCAGTGGTACAGGAGAAGGATGCGACTATTTGGGATAAAGATGCGGCAGAGCATGAGTTGTAGTTGGCCAAGAGGCATGCTATGGATGCTACGCTTCTACTAAAGGAGGCCGTAGAGGTTAATTCATAGATTCAGACAGATCTGCGCATCCGGACTGACCAGGTGTATGAATTGTGTCATCAACAACACTCTTCTGGGACACCTCCTTCTTCTCTCTAGTATTTCTTTTCTTGATTGTGGGTTGTCTCCTAATTTTGCTAGTCATTAGGAGACGACTTTTCTTTTTGGGGGGGATGATGTCGTTGGTAGAAATTGTGTATCGACTGATGGGTCCCTTCGAAAAAGAAATTGTGCATTGGTCAACGAGTCCCTTCAGAAAAAGTCTTGTTATGTAGCTGATAGGTAAATAGTTTGTAGCGGGCATAATGTATCTGGCTGACGGACTCCTTCAGGAAAGTTTTTCGGAAAGTATTTATAACCCCTTCGAGAAGCATTGTAGAGATCATATCATATGATACAAGAATAATGTATTGTTGGGCATATGCGAATAATAATAAAAAGCGTTATGTTGTTCGTGTTCGTGTTTATTATTTGTGTGCATTTCCTAATTAATCTATGCGATAAACAATCAAATCGTAGGGACAGAGCAGGACAAGGATGGGAAAGATGTCGAAGCTATAGAGGATGGGGGCCCATGTGATTTGCAGCCGCATCCAGGTGAAAAGAATCTCTTTCATCCTTTTCCTAGGTCTTCAGGAGGAGAGGTCCTTGGGGCCTGGGAACGGTGGACAAATCTCTTTGAAGTCAAACCTTTAGGTAAGTCGATCTTCCCCAAAATCATTGATAAATTTGATAAGGAAAAGGGGATCTTCACTCTGGAAGTACCCATTGAAATTATCGATTACAATATCCTGAGTACGGGGACTACCCTAGTGGGTAAATTTATTGGCCTAGACCAAACATTGATTTGGTAAGGATTTTTGCATAGAACAAATGGGAGTTGAAAGGGTTGGTTAAAGTAACGACCATGGCTAAAGGTTTTATGTCTTTTGAGTTCTCTTGCCTAGAGGACTACTCCAAAATTATGTGTGTGGGAAACTGGTCGATGGGTAAGTCTAATCTTGTCCTTCAAAAGTGGACTTCCAACCTTGACCTGAACAATGACTTTCTAACCTAGGCCCTAGTTTGGATAAGGCTGCTAGAGCTGCCTTTAGAATATTGGCATGAAGATGTTTTTGATGGCATTGCCAGATCCTTTGGAGAACTACTTTTAGTTGATCTTATTACTACAATCAAGAAAAGACATGTGTATTCTAGAATATGTGTTGGGGTGGTTAAGGGTCAGGATATGCCCCAAGTGATTGAATTTCAGTCTCATTTGGGAAGAAGAGTGCAATAGATTGACTATGAAAATGTTTCATTTTCCTGATTCAATTGCAAAAAGGCAAGACATAAAATGAAGACTTGCCCAATCTTTAAAGAGAAGGTAAAGTCTGGTAAAGCCCAAAACAAACTAGGTAAGAATAAAGCAGGTGCACCCAGAAAGGTGTGGAAGGAAAAAGCCTTAGAAAGAAAGAACCTAGGGGGTGATGAAGGTAATGATAAGGGGGATCTACCAAAGGATAGGAACAATCCAACAGATGTCAAAGAATCTGAGAGGATGGATCACTCTACAAACAACAATGATTTGGCTACTGTTCCAAGATCCATTATCCCTATGGATGGGAAGGGTGGGATTCCCTCTCCTAAGAAGGGTGGGAAGTACTCTGCTTCAGATACCAAAGAGAAGGAGATGGATATATCTTGTGTTTTGGATTCTTATGTAGGGCCTATTAGCAAGCTTTAGGACCATCCTCTCTCTCAGGAATCAAACACTAGACCTAATAAAGGGGTTACCCCTGCAACTATGAACATAATCCTAGAAAGGTTTTCGGCTACTACCCCTGGGCACCTCTCTTGATTAAAGGCTCTCTTTGATAGTTGTAAGGAGGTAAATGAGGCCCCTTGGATATCAGTCAAGAAGAAAAAGAATAATAGTAGAGATCCTTCCCGAGTCTCTCTAGCTACCACTAGGATTAGGGTGAAAGCTAATATTGGAAACAAATCCATCACCCTAGGAAGAAAAAGCAAGAACCAAATCAGAAATGAAGAAACAAGAAGGAATCTGATGGATGGGATGCAAAGAACCATCCATGAATCATGCACTCCAATCAAAGCATGAAGATCATTTCTTGGAACATTCATGGACTTAATGGAATCCACAAATAGGAAATAGTTAGGAATATGGTAACGGACCATAGACCAAACGTTTTTTTAATCCAGAAAACCAAAATGAAGAAGGAAAAGACCGAGAAGATATCCTTTGGGAAAGGCATGAAAAATGTGGCTACTAACTTGGAGGGTGCTTCAGGTGGGCTGCTAACCATATGGAAGGATTCTTTGGAGGCCAGTATCATATTTAATGAAGGTAATATTTTGCTTATGAACTTTTTTAATCCCAAAGATTAGATGAGATGGTTTTTGTTGAATCTCTATGCTCTCAATACCAAGAATAGCAGAAGGATTTTTTGGGTCAAAATTCTGGAATTGGTTATCAATTTAGGTGACACCAAATGCATTATTATGGGGGATTTTAACAATCCTCTCTTAGCTTTTGAAAAGTTAGGAGGGCTACCACTTGATGTTGAAAGTAGACAACATTTGGTTGATTTGATTAGGGATCTAGCTCTTTTGGACGTGGACCTTGGGCTATAAGTTCACTTGGTCCAATAGGAGAATAGGCCAGGATTGCATTCAAGTAATGTTAGATAGAGCTCTTATTTCTTTGGATTGGCTGGGCAACTTCCACTGTAAGCTTTTTGCTCTTGTGAGGCTTGGATCAGACCATTCTCCTATTTTTCTTTCTCTTGATAAAATCAACAAAAAGAAGGCTCTCCCCTTTAGATTTGAAAAAAATGTGGTTGACTCACCCTAGTTTGCATAACAAAATCAAAGAGCGGTGGGATATTGAGATGGATGGGACTGCCATGTATAAGGTTGCAAAGAAACATAGGTTAATAAAATTAAAGATCCACAAATGGAACAAATCTGACTTTAGCAATATTTTTTAGGACAAAGAGAGGATTTTGGGGAACCTGGTTGAGGTGCAGAATAATATCTAGACTTGGGGTTATGATGATAACATTCTTAACTTTGAGAAGGAAATCTTGGTTGAGCTTCACAACATTGTTGGGAAGGAGGAAATGTTTTGGAGACAGAGGTCAAGGTCGGTATGGCTCAAGGAAGGGGGCAAAAATTCTAGATTTTTCCACCTATCCACTATGAAACATCGGGCAGCCAACAGAATTAGTGAGATCAAAAAGGGTAATGATACTTTAAAAGAAGATAATGAGATAGAAGAGGAGGCTATCAAGTATTTCTCATTGATTCTTATGAAAGATCTCAACTTGGATGTAGAGGATCAAAATGAGTTTATTAACTCCATTCCCAAAATCATTGGTAATGCTCAGAACTGGGCTTTACTGGCTATCCCTAAGTATGGTGAAATTAAAAAGGGAGTTTTTGATCTTCCAGCCAAGAAGGCCTTTGGCCCTAACAATTTACCCACTTTCTTCTTTCAATTGTACTAGGATATTATTCATGTTGATATTGTTAAAGTTGTTCAGGAATTCTTCGGTGCTAGAGACCTACTGAAATAAGTTAATGCTACTTTTCTGGTTCTGATTCCTAAACTCATTGGAGTGGATACCTTTGGCTCTTTCAAGCCTATCAGTCTTTGCAAATCTTTTTATAAGATCTTTGCGAAAGTTCTTACTAACAGACTCATCAAAATTCTTCTGGAGTTCATCTCAACCCAACAGTCGAGCATTGTTCCTGGTAGGCAAATTCTAGATTCTATCATGGAGGTCCATGAAGTTATCTATTCTCTAGAGGTGGGGAAGTGGGAAGGATTTCTTCTCGAGCTGGATCTTTCTAAGGCTTATGATAGGGTGGATTGGTGGTTTTTGGATAGAATTCTTGAAGTTTTTGGTTTTAATGCTAAAGTGAGGAAGTTGTCTTCCCAATTGGTTTCCACTCCTGCCTTTGCAGTCCTTGTGAATGGGGCCCCCTCTGATTTTTTTAAACCTTCAAGGGGTCTTCGCCAAGATGACCCTTTATCCCCTATCCTCTTCATCATTATGGCTGAAGGCCTAGGTAGGCTCATTTACTCCAGAAGGGGCAGAGAGGATTTGGTGGGTCTTAAACCATCTTCTGGTCCTTTTGTGTTTACTAACTAGCAGTTTTGTTGATGATACCATTATGGGGGGTGAGTCCTCAGCAAGGGAAGCTAGATCTGTTAAAAAAATTATGAACACTTACTCCAGGGCCTTTGGGCAACTCATTAACTAGGACAAGAGCTCGGTGTTTTTCTTCAATACCCCAGTAAGAAGAGAAGAAAATAATGAATATTTTGGGGTGTAAGGCTAGATCTCTTCCATCCATTTATATAGGGATTCCCTTGGGGTTTAAACCTCCAGACACTTTTTGGGATAATCTTTTGGACAAATTCAACAAGAAGCTTACTAGTTGGAAAGGTATTACTTTGAGCTAGGCGGGTAAAGTGATACTGATTAAGTCTACTTTACAAAATTTACCTACTTATGCTCTTAACTTTTTTTCTATTGCTTCCAAGGTGGTTGACCACCTTGAAGCTATCCAAAGGAACTTTATGTGGTCAGGCACTGATGAGAGTAAGAAATACCCATTGGTGGCCTAGGATTCCATTTGCAAATCTAAGAAGCAAGGGGGTTTAGGGATCTGAAAGCTAAAATAGTTCAACTTAGCTCTTCAAGCGAAATAGATTTGGAGAATTTTCAACAAAAAAGGTGAATGGAGAGATATTTTGATGTCCAAATATGCTAACAATCTCAATCTTAAACAATTCATTAACAGGGATTCTGACCCCAGAGGCTCTTCCATCTGGAAAGGTCTTATGAGACTAAGGATCTAGCCTTTGAGAAAGCCAAATGGCATGTGCAAAATGGGGAAGCTATTAACTTTTGGCTTGATGACTGGCTTAGTTTAGGCCCTCTCTGGGAAAATGAGCCTTTCAACAGATGGGCTAATGTTTGTATTGAAAGATTTGGGAGCAGGGTGAGTGACTACAGAATTCACAATGGGTGGATTGACCTAGCGGAGGTGTTTGAGGAGCTGAAGCTCCTGATGGACTTGGTTAGACATATTCCTTTATCCCACAAGAAAGATGCCATTGTTTGGGGTGAGATTGTGCATGGTCTTTATACTGTGGCCTCTGGTTATGAGACTTTGCAATTATAGGGCCAGGCCCCTGTGTGGGCCAAAGCCTGGTATCTGGGCCTTATTCCAAAGATTAACATATTATTCTGGATCTTGCTCCAAAAACATATCCTCACAATGGATAACCTCACCAAAGAGGTAACATGATGCCCAATAGATGTATCTTATGCAAAAAATAATAGTGAGAGTGTTGACCATATGTTTATATATTGTCCTTTCATTAATTCTATCTAGTCGCTTTTCCTGTCTTATTTCAACCTGCCTTGGGGTTTTCCTTCCAAACTTTTGGAGCTCTTTGTGGGATGGTTGATAATGATTCCAAGACTTTATGGATATGGGCCTTACCTCATGTGTGTTGGGGGGTCTTGAAAGGAACAACCGAATCTTCAGGGACAAGGAATCTAATGCCAAAGTGGTTTTTCACAAATGTCTCAATGCTTTTTTGGAAAATTACACCAATACTAAAGGTCCCATCCCCCCTCTTAATACAAGGGTCAAAGACAAAAGGGAGGGTTGTAGCTGGTCTTTCTTGCTTGAGAGCTAGCATAAGGCTAATTTGATGGGCAGCCAAAGGCAACCCAGGAAAGGTAAGGGTTGGTGGCATCATAAGAAATGTGCATGGGAAAGGGATTGCTGCAATCATTGCACCCCTTGGATTTCAAACTAATTATTATGCGAAGGCCATTGTGACGTACCAGACAATCAATTTAGCAAAAGAAATTGGAGTGAAATACCTTTGGTTGGAAGGAGACTCTAAAAACATAATTGATTGCATTAATGGGAAGAACAAGCCTACTTGGAATACTGCAAATATTATCGATGAATGCATCTAGAACCTTCAAACTTTTGAAAAAAATTATGTGAGACATGAGTATCGCGAGGCCAACCATGTGGCAGACAGGTTGGCGAATTGGGCAGTCAAGTATAACGAGGTGGCTAAGTAGACGGATGGACATGATATCTTGTCAAAGTTTCATGATGTCATCGAAAGGGATTGTATCCTGGGTAGATTGGGTATAATTAAATGCCATAATGAAAGTTAGTAAGTTGCGGGTTGCAGTCAGAAATAATATGTGTGGATTTATTATGATAATCAATGATTTATGGGGAATGTACTTCCCATATCTACAATATTCATCAACCTATGTCAAGTATCGCTTGTGGGAAGTGAATTCACAAGGCAAAAAAAAGGTGTAAGAAAATGAGGAGAGCCGAAGCTTGTAGGTTTTGAAGGGTTTCGATACAGATTACAGAGACTGCATTGAGAAGAACACCATGGTTGGGGAAAGACACAGGAGGGAACCGGAGGATGAAGCCCAAAAGTGGAGAAGACAATCCAAGGTGTGGAACATCCTAAAGAAAGGAGAAATTATGAATTATATTAAACGCCCCAATGGATGGAAACCCTTTATAACCAAAAGTATGGTTATAAATTGAAACGAGGGCATGGTCAAAATCGATGGGGTGGAGTTCTCTATTATGAAAAAAATTATCTTTTTGATTACTGACATCCCTATTATCGGCAAGAAATTTTATAGAGACTGGAAAGTATTTGGGCAAGCAGTGGTGGAGTTCACTAAGAACCAAGAGGAGAAAAAGGTGCTAGTTAAGAGAGGTACCCATTATTTCTCGAGCTCCATCAAGCCTCTGAGGAGATTCGTGCTTCGTGCTATTATCAAATATATTACTCTCAATACTAGGTTTGATCACATATGCACTTACCACTTCATGTTACTCAACCATTTCATGTATGGGGTGAAAATATCTATCCCTTTCTACCTTTACTCTTCCATTAATGATAATATTAATGAGTACCAAGAAAAGAAAACTAGGAATCCAACACTCCATGAGGGGCTGCTGTTGTTAATTTATGAATACTTCAAAGCTAGGACTACGAGTAAACAAATCAAAGATAGGAAAGAGGGCAAGAAAAGAAAAGAGGATTTCGATGAGTCTAAGAAGATTTATTTTCCTTCGGATATGGAGGAAAGTCTTGAGATGCACATGGATTCAGAGGACTTTGAGTCCCCGCAGCGCAACTCGGGGAAAAAAACCATCAAAACTAATAGCAAGGAGAAAAATGTGCTCCTTGAGCCCTCATAGGACATTGACACTTCGTTAGACGGGGGTTACAATGAATGGGTGGAAGGGATGGACATGGGAGAAGATAGCGCAGAGGTAGAGGAGAAAATCAGGGAAGGGGAGGGTAAGGAACGAAATAAGAGTAAGAGAACCATCATTATCAAAGTGCTGACAAGCAAAGAGAAGGAGGCCACAATGTTAGAGAATTGGAAAAGGAAAACCTCGGATGACAACAAGGACAAACAGAGGGAGGAGAGTGAGAAGGTGGAAGGGGAGCCCAGTGATAAGGAGGGACCCGAACAAGGCTTTGAGGATTTTGGCACTAGCACTTATAGATGCTTGATCACGGGGAAGGATAGGAAGGTGGTGTGGCAGAACTTTGACTCTACTTTGGCTACTATGGGCATCAAAAGAGAGCTAATCAGAACTCAGGTCAAATAAAATGAAGAGGGTAGAATCCAGCTCGAGGAGTTGATTGATCCTGCTTTGGTCATCCTCAGTAACATTGCTAAGGAGAATTTGGACATGGATGTCCTTAACAATGCGAAAAACAACGCGTTGGATAGCTTCTGTACCACTAAGTGGCTTTTCCATGAAATCCTTGACCTCAAACACATAATGAACACTTTGGAAAGGGAGACCTATAGCTTAAAGAACAGGGTCAATGAGGATGAACAACGCATGGATAGAAGAGTGGAAGAAGTCAATAACAAGACTCATGCGATGGATAGGACAATGCAAGATATAGTTGAATAAAGCTCTTGCATCCTTAAGGATAATGAGAACATCAAGAGGTTCATTCACTATGCGAATGACCAAAGCATTAGCAAGGAGCAGGACCCTGACACCCATAGCTTAAAGGACAGGACTTTGGATGAAAGCGCAAGGAAGAAAACTAGATCCAACACTAGGAAAAAGGACACCCTGGCCCCAAACCAGGAGCTTTTTGAGATGAAGAAGGCAACATGCAAGCTGTCAGAGCTGGAGATCAACGCAACTGAAATGCTGAGAGACATCGTTTGAGCGCCTTGGCCTTTTGTGGGTTGCCCTATTTTTTGGCGTCTCTCCCTGACTTTAATTTTGTTTGTATCTTTGTTTAGGGAGATGTTCTTTCTTTTTGCTTTTTGGCTTTGTTTGTAGCCTTATGCGTTCTGTTGTAGACTGATCTCTGTTATGTTTGAGTTTTAGGGCCCTTTTAAAACCTGTTTTCCTTAATCAAAAATATAATATTTACTAAAATCTTTTAAATAGATTAATAAATATTATTTATTTAAATTCAATTTATCAAATATGAAAAAAATCATTTTAAAAAATCCCATTAAAAAATCTATTATGAAAAATTAATAAGAGAAATACAAAAAGAAAAAGAAAAAATAACATCGTCAACAAATATTTTATTGACTAAATAAATTATAGAAACTTAAAAATAATATTTAAAGAAAAAACTAAACTAATATAAAAAATTAATTTAAATAATTTAAAAACTAAAACCTAAATCAATTTAAAAAATCAAAAGTTAAATAATAGGGATAACAATATGAGCTAATTGGAGATCACAAGTCATTATATTTTAAATGATTAGAGAAAAAGGGCAAGTTAAAAGTGGAGATTAAAAATATAATCTTATATGAACAAATTAGATTATTGAAAAAATTTAATTTAAATAACATAATATTTACTAAAATCTTTTAAATAGATTAATAAATATTATTTATTTAAATTCAATTTATCAAATATAAAAAGCATAATCATTTAAAAAAAAATTAATAAGAGAAATTAAAAAAAAGTCTCTAAATATAAAAAATAATTAAAAAATTTAAATTTAAATCAATTTAAAAAATCACAGGTTAAATAAATAGACATCTAATTTGTAGATCCCAAGTAATTAAAAAAACAAAAACAAAAACAAAAACAAAATAAAAATAATAACAAGAGACACAATGCGTCATAGTTCCTGCCTAACGCATAATGGTTGTAGAGGTGTAGATGAGTGAGAATCTAAATTAACATTATGAATGCATTAATTTTTGCCTAGAAATGCACTTGTAGGGTAGATATATTGATAGAGATAAATAGTAGTATAAACAATAACAACATAAACATACATGCAAAGGAAAAAAAGATAGATAATATAGAGGAGGAAGAGGAAGAAAGATAAAATAGTAAGATAGAGTGATACCAACATAAGTTTTGTGTGTGACAGAGACATAATTAAATATAATTATTTTTCTTAATAAAACAAGTAGTCAAAATAAAATCATGATTATAGTAAAAAAATTAAAATATATTATATTTTAATTAATGAAACCAAGAATTTAATTTTTATATTAAAACTCACATTTTTATAAGAAAAAAAAAAATGTATTGAAATATAAAAATATTTTATAAATAAAACTAATTGTTTAATTTTACACAATTAGAAAAGGTTTACTATTTAATGTTTTGTATTTCCAAAATTTTCATAAAATTAAGTAATTTTTAATTATGAAATAATATCTATATAATTTAATATGTATATTTGTAAATAATAAATAGATGTAATACATATAAATGATGTTGATGAATAAATATGCTGTAATAAATAAGAAATAAAGTATAACTATTTAATTTTAATACATAGTTTATAAAAACCTAATAATAATTTATATATATTTTAAAATTGAATTATTTCTATTGTGTGGTTATTTCTTTAATATGTTTTTTGATATAAAATATAATTATTAATTTAATATTAAAATATATATTTAAGTTTTCAATGTATTTAAACTAAATGATAAATTGTTTAAATAAAAAATATTAATAATAATAAATAATATAATTTAAAAATTGTAACACTTATCAATTATACACATTACAAACACTATTATAAAATATAATAAAAATATAATATTGTTTAATTTATTTTTATAAAAGTAAAATAATAGTAATAATTTAACTACTTTTATTAAAAAAGTAAAGTTTTAAAAAAATTAGAAATTCAAATACAAAAATATAACATATTGAAATTATATTAAGAAGACATATTTATTAGTTATATATATGTAGAAGTATAATTTGAACTTATGTATCAGATGAAGTTTTAAGAAAAAGTTATATCAAATATTGAAAAATAAACATCAATGTAAAACTAATAATAAATATATTTAAAATAATAAATTGTGATAATTAATATTGATTAAACATGTCGTGTGAGGTGGAAGATAAAATGATTGAAAAAATAAAATCTTATCAACTTGTCACAAATGTATAAAAGATAAAGTTATAATTAATACATTCATTAATGCAAAAAAATACTTGTATTTTTTGTTGAAGAAAATTATTTCTCCCCCACCAAAAATAGTATGAACCAATAGAATGGATGAAAAATGTGATTTATAAAATAATGAAAAATTAGAAAAAGATATAAACATTTGAAATCTCATATAATCTTTTAAATTCTTGAATTTGATTGGTTAGTGTTAATGTCATATTTGAATTGGAAGGACTAAAATAATAATAACTAATATAGGGACTAAAATAATAACTAATATACATGGAAGAACTAAAATAATAACTAATAAATATCAAAGTAAAAATTGGAGTGAAATAAAAACTTACTATTAAATAATTAACACGAAAGATTTACAATTTCCAGCCCATACTCACAATATACTTATAAGTGGAGAATCACTTCAGTGTACCATACGGCGTGAATGCCGCGGACGGGCAATAAAAAGTGTAAATGCTTGACAAGGCCCCTTGATCCGAAACTCGGTGGGAGTGAACAGAGCCAGTGCAGTGAGCTGAATAGGTGATTGGAGAAATGGGGAGATCTTTCGAAAAGGAATTCCAAAGAGCTTTAACGACCTGCTCCCAGTCTGTCGATCAAACCTTCAAGGTAAGCGACTATTGTCTCTTAGCATGTGCTACATGTATGTCAAACTAATTTTAGCAAAAGGAAATTTATATTGAAATCTTCCAAATCATTATACTGTTCGAGCTTTCGGAAAGTCTGCTTCTAAATATACTGGATACTTATTTGTTCAAGTACTGGAGGTTATGCCCAGTGGGTTCATGGTTTATTATCCTCATCTTTGTCTCTTTTAGTTGAGAGTGGAACTAAGAATGCATGTTAAGGGTTTGTCCGTACTAACTGTGGTGTATTGTGTTTGAAAGCTTTTGAGCGAGGCAGCTACTGGATTGGAGAAAGTGTTATGGACTGATGTGAAGAAGTCCGCAGAGCAAGTATCAAAGCAGGCCACTACTGGTACTTGAAATAAACTTATTCACTTGTTCCAGTTTTATGATTTTTAAAGAGTTTGGGAGTTTAGAAAAGATCTCTTTAGGGAAGCAATTGCCACGGATGGAAAATCCTAGTTGCATTTGACTGGGTTCAAGCAGAAGACCTCTTGGTACGATCCTCTTTTCTGACTTGCAAGATATTTAATGATTTATATTGGATTAATCTAAGAAACGTTTTTTCTGTATAGCATAGGCTGGGTATGATATGAGAATGCTTTTTCAGTGGAAATATACCCGGTCTGTATCTTGCTATTATTTACATTCATATTGACACAGACACTTATTCTTACTTCCCCATCGTTTAGCTTCTTATGGTTTTAAGGATGCGAAACAGAGAGTTTTACACAGAATCCTTTTTAATATATCAAATGCATATAACACAATCACTAGATATTACTTAGATCTTATAAATATTGAATATTTGATTATCTCATTTGGATGTTAGACAATGACAACAATGAAGAAAAGTGGACAAAACAAGATTGTGAAAACAATCTTTATCTATTTTAGAAAAAGAACAGTTTTTATCTTCATAAGGAAACTTTACGTTGTTTGAAGAAATAAATTGGGTTTTATTCTATATTGAGAGTTTTTCTTATCTTTAAGAGGCTGGATATCTTTTCTTCTCTGTGGAGGCATATCATATGTTTTCAAGAGAAATACTGCAGCAGCAGCTGAGAAGTTAGCAGATGTAATTGTTTTCCCCCTGAGCAATAAGATTACCAACACTTGTCCTGTGGATGTTTCTTTGATATATTGTCAAGGTTTTACCACATATATCTGTGTATTTGTTGGTTTGGTTGTTATTCTTCATTATTTCTCTTACTATTTCCTAGCATCTAATTTGTGCTGTAAGTTTATTGTTTCTGGTTAATGCTTCCGCTTCCATAACAAGTGGTATCAAAGCAATTTTTTTTTGCAGTAGCTGTGTTAGAATTTGGTGTTGAGTATTTTGCAGCATCAAATGAGAAAGGTTTTGAATGCAAGATTCGAGGTGGAGAAATTTAATGGAAAAAATAACTATGAGCTATGGAAGCTCAAGACACGTGATTTGTTAGTACAACAGGGATTGCACAAGGCATTGGCTGGAAAGTCAAAGAAATTGATCAATATTACTGATAATAATTGAGAAGATTTGGGTATGAGAGCCCTAAGCACAATCCGGTTGTGTTTGACATATGAGGTTCTCGTTAATATTGTTGGAGAAGATATAGTTGCAGGTTTATGGAGTAGAATGGAGAGTCTTTATATGAGAAAATCCTTGACACACCAAATCTACTTGAAGAGGCACTTGTATAGCCTGTGAATGAAGGTACAAAAATTGCTGATCATTTAAATGTTTTCAATACTCTAATGTGTCAATTTGGTAGTATGGATGTAAAAATCAAAGATGAAGACAAAGCAGTTCCACTATTATGTTCTTTGCCCGAATCTTGGAATCACTTAGTTACTTCTATTAGTTTTAGTACAACTGATTCCCTTGAATTTGATTCTCTTGTGGGAGTTTTGTTGTCTGAAGAGGTGCAAAGGAAGTCTAATATTGAAACCTTCACATTGGAAGTAATGGTAGCTAGAGGTCGTTCAACTTAAAAAGGGGAAGGTTTGAAAGATAAATCCAGATTCAAGTGAAGAGGCAAAAAGAGTAAAGGAAAATGTTAGTATTGCAATAAAGCAGGGTGTCTCAAGAAAGATTGTTGGAAAAGAAAGGAAGAGAGTGATGAATCCAAAAAAGGAAGCGAGTCCAGCTGAGGCAAATTCAGGTATGGTTGGTGAAGTGTTATTTGTCTGTAATATCTTACAACATATTTTAGATTGTGGTGCTTTTGATCACGTCTCCACATAGGAGTTGGTTTTCTTCTTACTAGCCTACTAGCCTATTGATGGAGGTGCTGTTTTTATGGGAAATAATGCTTCTTGTAAGACTATTAGGTTTAGGAGTATTAGAATCAAGATGTTTGATGGTGTTGTAAAGATATCAACAAGGGTAAGACATGTACCATAACTGAAAAATAATTTAATTTCCTTGGATGTTTTGGATTTTGGTGGTTATAAATTCTCTAGTCAAGGTGGAGTTCTTAAAGTGTCCAAGGGGATTTTAGTGATAATGAAGGCTACAAAAGTTGGAAACCTTTATAGGCTGGAAGGAAGTACAAATGTAAGTCATGCGACAGTGGTAACTAAGGAAAGCGACAAATCTAATCATTTATGGGCATCGACGATTGGGCCATATGAGTGAGAAAGGGCTAAAGGTTCTGGTAAATCGTAAGTTGCTTCCAAACTTAAAATCTTTGAATTTGAATTTTTGCAAGCATTGTGTCCTTGGAAAGCAATGTAGATAGAAGTTAAACTTTGGTAGTCATACAAGCAAAGGTATTCTAGACTGTATCCTTTTAGATGTTTGGGGTCCATCCCTTGTAGCTTGTTTTGGAGGAACGTCATATTTTGTGACATTTATAGATGACTACTCTAGAAAGGTATGGGTCTTTTTTAGTAAAAGTAAAGTTGATGTGTTTGGTGTATTCAAACAATTTAGAGTTTTTTGTTGAAAAGAGTGCATGTCGATCAATCAAGTGTTTGAGAATAGATAATGGAGGTGAGTTCACATCTTTAGAGTTTGAGAATTATTGCAAGGAAGCTGGGATTGTAAGGCATAAAACCATAGTTTACACTCCTCAACAAAATGGTGTTGCTGAATGCATGAATAGGACTCTTCTAGAGAGAGCAAGAAGTATGCTCAATAATGCTGAATTGCAGCAAGAGTTGTGGGTAGAAGCAGTTAATACAACATGCTATTTGGTAAATCGGTCATCATCAATTGCAATAGATTGCAAGGTTCCTGAAGAGATATGGACAGGTCATTCATGCGATTTGTCAAATCTGAAAATATTTGGTTGTGATGCTTATGCTCTTGTTTCTAAGAATCAATGTTCTAAGTTAGACCCCAAATCCAAGAAATACTCCTTTGATGGCTATGTGATAGAATTAAGGGATATAGATTGTGGGATCCTACTACTCACAAAGTCATCATTAGTAGAGATGTAGTATTTGATGAATCCTCTCTAACAGAATCAGACTTTGCAGAAAATAATTTGGAACATGAACAAGTACCACAATATTAACAAGTTCAAATGAAATCTGATCCTTCTATAGAAGAAAAAGAGCAAGAAAATCTCTCTGCAGGAGAAGGTGCAAATTTAGAAAATATATAGGAAACTGTGGAAATACCACAACCATCTCTTAGGAGATCTACACAAGTCAAGAATCCTCCTAAAAGGTATGATGATTTCATTTCATTAGTTGCTTCGATTTCTAACAATGGGGAACCAAGTTGTTATGAGGAAGTAATGAGTAATGCTAAATGGAAAATAACAATGAAAGAAGAAACAAATGCTTTATAGAAGAATATGAGATGGGACTTGGTAGAACTTCCAAAGGGTAGAAAGTTTGTTGGCTGCAAGTGGGTCTATGTCTACAAATTGAAGAAGGGCGTTGATGATAAATCGAAAGGTACAAGACAAGGTTGGTGGTAAAAGGATATTCTCAAACAAAATGCACTGATTTTCATGAGGTTTTTTCACCAGTTGTTAAGCTTGTTTCTATTTGGATTGTATTAGCATTAGTTGCATTACTTAATCTTGAGTGAGATCAACTAGATGTTAAAACGACAATTCTACATAGAGATTTGGATGAGGATATATCTATGGAACAACCAGAAGGGTTTGTTCAAGATTGCAACAGGAAATTTGTTTGCAAACTCAAGAAATCATTGTATGGTCTGAAGCAGATACGCAGTCAATGGTACAAGAAGTTTGATTCCATCATGGTGAGCCAAAACTTTGTAAGAAATGAGTATGACCATGGTGTTTACTATAAAAGTTTAAAAAATGGCTTATCTTGGTATTATACGTTGATGATATGCTTGTAGCAAGTAAAAGTATGGCTGAAATTAATAAGTCGAAGGCTCAGTTGGCTAGGACTTTTGATATGAAGGGTCTAGGAGTAACAGAACAAATTTTGGTTATAGAGATACATAGAGGCATGGACCATGGTAAGCTTTGGTTATCACAAAAGAAATATGTGGAGAAGAGTTTTATCAAATTTAGTATGCAAATTGCAAAACTTGTTAATATTCCTTTGACTTCCCATTTTAAGTTGTCTTCAAGTTTATGTCCTAGTATTAAGGAAGAAAATGATTATATGTCTTGTATACCTATGCAAATGCAGTAGGAAGTTTAATGTTGTTAATGTTTTATAACTTTAGTTGGATAAACCTATGGATAATCTTATATATCATGTGTTTATTACATATAAGATTATATATATATATATATATATATACATGTATATATATATATATATATACATGTATATATATATATATATACATGTATATATATATATATATATATATATATACATGTATACACATATATATAATTAATAGACATGTCTCTTCATAGGTGTCCCTTCATAGGCTTACTCTCAATATAAATGGAGAGAGAATGGTGTTTCTGAAATACATAGAAATCACAAACAATGTTATTTCATCTGCAACAATTATTAACATTAATAAATGTATGCGATGGTATGTACAAGACCAGTTCACATGCAGTGGGTCTTGTTAGTAGATACATGACAAATCCAGGTAAAGAGCATTGGGCAGCAGTGAAATGGGTGCTTCAGTGTCTTAGAAGCACAAGTAATTATTGTATCACCTATAACGGTTGTAATGATTTAGTGTGTGGTTAAGTTGATTCTGATTTTGCAGGTGATTTGGACAAAAGGAGATCTACATCGGGTTATGTCTTTACTCTTGCAAGTGGAGCAATTAGTTTGGTGTCAAAACTCCAAGCGATAGTTGCTCAATCTACAACTAAGGCACAATATATGGCTGTCTCACATGCATGTAAAGAGGCAATTTGGCTGAAGGGTTTTTTGGGTGAGTTTAGAAAAGTGTAGGATAATGTGATTATATTCTGTGATAGTCGAAATGCTATCCATTTGGCTAAAAATCCAACTTACCACAGTAAAACTAAGCATATTGAGATTAAGTACCATTTTGTAAGACAAGTTATTGAAGAGGGTGGAGTATCTTTTGAAAAAGTCCATACACTTAAAAATTGTGCAGATATGTTTACTACACCAGTGCTGGTAGAGAAGCTGAAGTGGAGTGTGGCTTCTCTTGGTTTGCAAAAGTGGCGATACATGGGCTTGGGCAAGTATTAGGTAAATTGTTGTCAAGGTGGAGATTGTTAGATAATGACAACAATGCAAAAAAATAGAAAAAACAAGATTATGAAAACAATCTTTCTCTATTTTAGAAAAAGAACAATTTTTTATCTTCAAAAGGAAACTTTTAAGTTTTTTGAAGGAATAAATCGGGTTTTATATTATGTTGAGAATTTTCTCTTATCCTCGAGAGGTTGTATATCTTTTCATCTCTGTGAAGGCATATCATATGCTTTGAAGAGAAATATTGCAGCAACAATTGAGAAGTTAGCGTATGTTATTGTTTTTCATTTGAGCAATAAGATTACCAATACTTGCCCCATGGATGTTTCCTTGATACATTGTTAAGGTTTTACCACGTATAGCTGTGTATTTGTTGGTTGTGTTGTTATTTATTATTTCTCTTACTATTTCTTTGCATCCAATTTGTGCTGTAAGTTTATTGTTTCTAGTTAATGCTTCCGCTTCCATAATATTTGAAGCCATAATAAATGTAAGAAATCTCAAGGTTAAATGGAGATTATACTTGTAAAAATCTATTAGTCAAGATGTTCTCATCTCTGGGAACTAACCTCTTTGAGGAAATTATAAAGAAATACTAAACATTCGATAATGTTTGTTCCTGCTTGTCTCTTGAGGTAATGGATGTGCCATGAGACAAGAAACCAATGAGTCATTGCTTCTTGTTATGGCAGATAACAGTCCAAAGAGATGATGCTAAGTTGATCAGAACTTGAGACTATAGCCGAGGACAATAGCCCTTCCTATTTCAGCAAATTACGACCTAGAAATGCCATAGTAGTAAACTCAGAAGTGTGATAAACATGTTGGAAACTACACTTGGAGCAATTGTTATGTTGTCATTGATGTCAAACCTATTGGAGAGACATTTACTAATAGTGTAGAGTGCCATATCATTTGATTGATGAAGAGGATTTGAAAAGAAGAGATCATGAGATGACCTAGTGAAAGGTTGAGTTGAGATGTGTTAAGTATCATAAAAACACAATGGCACTTGATAAGTTAGTCCTTGACAAGATGATGTGTTGTTCTAACAATACATGGAGTAAAGAAGACAGTTGGATGAAGCTAAGAGTTGAAACAAGTCAAAAGGATAAGCTTGACTGAGTATTAGTATTGCATGGTCAATGAGGTAGCTGAAGTAGAAGATTAAGGAACTTATGTAGAAACCAAACGAAACAGTTCAAGCCCAATGTTAGTTATTGACAAGTAAATGTATGAAGAAGTGTAGTAATGACCGAGCGTAGTGATGGAGCCCATATTTTTAGATTTTTTTTTTGAGCTTCCATTTTGCTTCTTTTTTGAACCTCTTTATATCTTTTCTTATATTTATATTTTCATTTTTTACTAGATTTGATGTATGCTTAAAATAAATGAACCTCAATCATTTTGCAGATTATGACAGTCATATAGTCTTCACTGTTTTGACAGAGTTTTCTGAATTCCTACTTCATGTTTTATATCCTATGGATAACTGCATTGGAGACTACTTATAATAATAAAGACTAGTCATCTTCAGCATAAACATGGACTCATGAAGAGTCTTGTTGAGATATTCTGAAAATCCTTTCAAGCATTTGATGCGTAGCACTGATCTGATGAAGAACTTAAGGTTGTATGCACAGAGGCAGGAATGTTTGCATTATAAGAAAGGAGATTGAGGCTAAAAGTAAATATGTTCATGGGAATCCTTTGGTTACTGGGGTCTGCTGAAGAACCTGCCAGCAAAAGCAATTGAAATTTCTGATCACACTATCAGCATGTAATATTCTTATCAAAATTCTTATAGCAGAAAGATCAATTGCATCTATTGCAACGTAGTGTCATCCGAGCTGTTTGAAAGGTAGTAACAGTATGCAAAGAAAGCATTTATGTTGCCTACTTTGAAGTATGCATAGAAAAATGGCATGGTAAAATAAAATTAAAAACTCTCAAGCAAATGCGCTCAGCAAGATATTAATAAGAGCTCTTGCAACCTCTACCGGTAGATACGTGCATAGAAGAATGATGTAGTGATGAGAGACATCATCATGATGATATACCTTAGCACCCAAATAATAGCATAAAGCCTTTCTCCAACGACAAAGAGGAAGTTTGAGAAAAGAGGCGATGTGAAACTCTCGATATTCTAGACTCGGAAGAAAAGACAAGGCCCGATAGCAGTAACGACAAAGTTGTAAAAGAGAGTAGCAATAATTTTTGAAACCAATCAATCATGGCAATATGCATGGAAAAAACCCAGAATCGTGGCTTGGTGACAGGAGGGAGTCGAATTACATATGACAAAGTGGAGATTTAGCATCACCAGGAGTAGTTTGATTAATTCGCTTGTAGTCACGACATAAAGGAGGGAGACGTAAATAAGACTATGGTGAAGAGCATATTACGTTGGATGAAAAATAATAATCGATGCATTATAGTTGATACCTTTTAAAACAATAGAAAATTCAGATGCAAAGGAGTCGCATTTGTGTTATCGTATCTAATAACTCTTTATTTTTGGCATAGGCACAAGGGAACACCCAAGAGAGTGAAGGGAATTACTTACGATTTTTCTACAAGCACTGAAGGAATTTGAACTCACATTTCTTGAATCGATAGGTGCACACTCGAGCAAGTAAACATGAAGGCCATGCATCAATGCTAACGAAAAGTATGAGGCACTACAATCATAAAACCACCGATTATATTTTGATAGAATTAAATCATATTAAGTGTTTTGCATTGGTTAGTTTCTTGTTATGAAAAAGTGTGATGTTTGAGCAAATGCCTCCCCATCACTTATAAATAGGAGATAAAAATCAAAACAACACAATACAATTCATATACAATTTGATATACTTTTCCTAATTTTTGCATACTATATGCTCTTTGATATATTTTATTCTTTCATTGGTAAAGAATTGAAATTTTGAACTAAGACCATAGATATTGGATCTTTGAAATAATTTTTATATGAGATCTTGGAATCAAATTGTATTGGATGGATCATCCGTAAGGAGTGTCTCTAGTGCAATTTTTATTTCCGGTATAATCCATAAGCGTATCTATTTTATTTATTTGCATTAGAGTTTAAAATATTATTAAGTTGTGTCCTTTATAAATATTTTATTAATTTCTATAAATATTTTAATATTCGGACAAGTGGATTGGATCATTATTGCATTTTAAACTTGATAAACACAGATATTGTGAATTATTTAATTATTTTCGTATTTATGTCTATTTTGTCTCCATATCATAGGAGTTAAAATGCATTCTTGACTAGTTTAAAATTGCGTTCGTATAATTGATCTGTTGTGTCTGGATTATTAATCTATTTATAGTTTG
Organism: Cupressus sempervirens; assembly: GCA_028749045.1. NCBI lineage: Eukaryota > Viridiplantae > Streptophyta > Pinopsida > Cupressales > Cupressaceae > Cupressus > Cupressus sempervirens. The sequence continues at coordinate 224,523,828 of CM053787.1, read as the reverse complement.
AGTACATTGAACTTTATAAAGTTGTACGTTTCAACTTATAATATTGACTCTATTTGCCCATTTAATTAAGCACTAGTCTTTATATTATCAATGATTCATAATCCATATGTTGGCAATTATTTCATATCTTTCCTTTGAAGAATTAATATATTCGTTTGTTGCATTAATCCATACTTACTCTTATTTTAAAAACATTCATATATTCATTTATTATTCTCAGTTCATAATTTGCAAGTTAAAAGCTTTCTCTAATTCTTGCCATTTTGGAAGCTTTCATTATATGCGTATTCTAACCAATCTGCTATAAGAATCTTGGATTTAAGTGATTTATTCAGGATTAGGTACACCCACCTTGGCCTTGCAACGCTAGAAGTGTAGGGAACTCGAATTTCACTGTTCAGTTCCATCAAGTTGGCCATAACTAGTTGGATATCCCAGTATCGGGTTGGCAAGACTTGTAGGATTCCAATCTGAGGTTTTGGGAACCAACACGTAGTATTGGCCGAGCGATCATGTTGATGTTGAGTGAGACAGTATAGTGATTGTCGAGCTACATAGTGACAACTGAGCTGAAGATCACAGTGATTGCTGAGTGACAACAAAAATTACAGTTTGAGAAAGATTTGATTTTGAGGTGGGGATGACTACATAAAAAATAGGGAAAATTTAAAATTTATAGGGAAATCTGAAATTTCAAATATATTCATATGATATAACATTGACAAATCTAAATTCGTTTATCATAGAACATAGCAATTGAGTTGTAACTTGAAATCCGGGGTGAAGAATCAAATGAGAGTTCAAATTTCAATTTCATGAATTCATAATTTCATACTAATAGATATAATTCATTGAATCTGGAGTCAAAATGCCCATGGGCTGCAAGTTTCAACAAAATATGAAGTATTGTATACCAATTATCATTGCATCAATGTATCATATAATGTGAGAAGTCTCAAAAGACTCAAACTCAAAGCCTCAAAGTCAAAAGTGAAACAAAGATAGTATGCTGCTGCCCCTAAGCTCGATCGATATATCAGTATCACTTCCACTATCAGCCTGGGCCTCAAAGGTTGCATCATCCAATGGAATGCCAAGCAATCCCTTTGATTTGTCGTCCCCATCAACCTAGGTTTGTTAATACTCTGGAATCTGATGATCCCTACATCATAGATCATTATGCACAAACACTAACTCTTATATTTGTCTAGAGATAAGCCTATTCCTCTTGATGGAGTGGATAAAGCCATATGTAGACCAATTCCTTTCTGCACCAGAGGAACTAACAACCTTGTTTGTGAAAGGAGATGAATGGTAAGTGTCCTTGACTTTGGTGCATCTGATACATGTCTTTTCCACCATCCAATAGGACTTTTATTCCATCACTGCTCTATTTGTCTTTGCCTCTAGTGTGCTGAAGTTTGGACCTTCAAGGTTTGAGAAGGTAACTTGTTGATCACAAAGTATACTGGACTGCTCAAATGAATACATGTTTTGAAGGGCCTTTATCAACCTACGTCTCACCTTGGCATCATCACAAGTAGGGGACATTCCAAGCTTTGGCTTGTACCATTTTGGATTTAGTGCAAAGGCTGCCATATGAAGTTTAGTGCTAGTGTTCCACCTCTGCATGTCAATGGGATTTATATACTCCTCACACAAGTCCAATTGATTATCCTTTCCCCAAATATCTCCTTCATTTTTTGAATCATGCTGTCAAAAGTCTCACATATCTCTCCATGAATTGGAGAGTCCATGTTGGCATATTTGATGACATCTACAATAAGAGAGATGATGGAGCAAACATATCTGCAATACGAATAAAACCAAAATCAGAATTTGTTTAATTAATTGACTGGAAATCAGAAAAAATTAATTAAAATCAGAAATTAACATTTGAAAATATGAAAGAAATTTGTATTTTTTAATTAAATCTGAAAATCAACAATGTCTTACCTCATTATGGACTACCAATTGTCATCAAGGATCTTTTGTTTGATCGCTTTTCCTTCAGGATTGTTTGCATGAGGCCATCTATTCCACTATGAATGCACTACCATCATCTATAGAGCTTCATGCAACTCAACCATCCTCTCTAACAATATTAAGTAACTAGCACATTTTGTCTCTACAAGTTGGAAGATTTCCTTCTTTGAAAAAGTCCCAAAGAGAGCAAGTTAGGTGTAGTGGTTGCAAATGAACATATTGAAATAATTCTACTTTGTGGCACCACTTCCTTTTGCCAATCTAACTTTCCTGTGTCGTTCAATACATTGTGAATGCATGAACACACCATAGAGTCCAAAACATATGCTTTAAAGAACCCTCCACCATTAAACCGGTCAATTTGCACACGTGTTGAATCAATGATCACCTGAACAACATTTGAAGGCCCAACTTCCTCTATGGCCTCTCTTAAAATGCTAACCTAAAAGACTGCATCCTTGCATTTCCTTCAACAATCAATGGCTCTAAGAAAATAAGAGCCAACTGTACATGTGACTTTGATGTCGATGAGTGGCCAATGGCTACTATTAGTTGACCAATCCATTACAACAGAACAACCTGTCCTCATCCAAGTGCACCTCATATCGTCCATCACCATACTCACCTTCAAATATGCTTTGTCAAGGTGGGTAGTCTGCAGTTTATGATCTCCAGGGGGTACAAAAGAGGGACCAACATTCACTACATCTTTGATCATTTTTATGAGAACAGGCCGCATGAAATGGAATGAATGGCATGTGCTTAAAAGAAATCAACAATGGAAGTCTCTGTCAATTCCCGTGTGTGCATATTGAACAAACTTGAAACTAACTCTAGCCACCTACTAGCCTTCCTCTTTCATTTTTCAAGTTTTTTGGTTACCACACTATGAACGACACTACCACTAGATGACATAGGGTGATGAGTAGGTGGCTGTGAGGGCTGATGCACCAAGAGGGCAGACCTTTAGACTTGCTTTCAACCTCCATATGTAATCTATAACACATTAACTTTGTATCCTCTAGTTTTTTATAAAATTTAACTTCCACTCTATGAATGGCACTACCACTGGATGACATAGGGTGATGAGTGTTGAATTTTTTTACAGAAATAGTACAAAGCAAAGAGCAGAAAACTCAAACAAAAAATGACAATAGTTATATTTGGAAAACCCTCCAACTTGAGGGAAAAAACCCAACCGCACCAAAATGATACTTTATTGAATAATAATGATAGTTAGAGTACAATGCTCACAAGCTATGAAATCATATACTTGACACACACCCATTTGCTCTTTGAATTCTCTGCTAAGAGAAAGCACAGTCAAATAGTCACCAAAGGAGCATCTACAATTATCTGCTCAAATAGGGGCCTACAACAAAGAGAAAGGAACATGAATGATGTTGTATATTATATAACCGTCCCAAAAACAAGAAAATATAGTAATTGTCACCCAACTTGCACGGCAGATACCATACTGGGCTCCACTTCACCATCGCAAAAATTTAAAGACTCTTCATGTTATGTTGATGTGACACATAGACATCCTGCCGTGACATTTCAATGATGTGACTTGTCAAGGACGACAATGACTCTTCAAATGTTGTTGTGACTCTTCAAAGGTGTAACTCTACATCTGCCTTGAATCATCCATCTTCCTTAAGTGCCTGTCTTTAATAGAATAATAATTTCATAACACAAAAACAACCATTACAGGTATGGCAGGTAGCTCCTATAACTACCAATCTCCAACACTTCCTCTTAGCAAAGGAGATATCTTTCCAAATACTCATGTCATGGAATCTTTCAACATGACACTCACAATGGCTACACCCATTGGTGAGAAAACAAAATTTATCACAGATTCTCTCGATGTGATAGCATCTTGGAGTCACTAAAAATGATGTTCACCATGGCTACTCCCATGTGTGAAATAAACACAAGCTTACATCATGGGGTCACTCAACATGATGTTGTGATGGAGTCTTGATGCAGAGCATCACGAAACCATCCACATTCACACTAAAATTCTTCAATTTTCCTTCTTACTTTGCAACAACACCCACCAATTCAATGTCCTTCAAGGCAATTTCCTCCACACATTTAACTTTTTATCACTTATCTCACCTTCAAAGCATCACACCATCCTCAATACCTTCAACAATAGGATCACACTACAAGATTCATTACTGATCACGAACTCTGTCATCAAACCTTCTGATTTTCAAAGTGACCCCAAGGGTCAGGCCTAGACACATTAGGCTCCCAATTCCTCACACTTCACAAACACCCTCTTCCAAACAACTGAATCCTTATTCAATATACCACAGGCTCTGACCTTGGGTACAAACACCAAACTTGATTGCATTCAACTTCATTACTGATCGCACTAGCCTTTGTGTCAGTCCCATACATTCTGACTTCTTGTGATGATAACCAGGGGCTCTCTATTTATCTATCATTCTAATGACTATAATGGTATTTCACATATCCTTTAAGGCTACATTTAATGGCCTACTAACAACTCAAAACTCCCTCAAACAGTCATTATTAATTGCTGTGACTGTCTCTGTTTATACCCTTCAACAGTCTCTCATCTTGGATCTATCCTTAAGACCTAGTCCTATCTTCCCTTGAACATGGAGGATCCTTTCTACACCTTTCATGGACCTAATTCGACCAGCCAACTTCATACCAATTCTTTGAAATGTACTAAATCAGTTTACTGTCAAACTGTGATAGTCAAGTAACCCACAATCATAAACTGTGTGTCCTTTGCCTTCTATATACTGTAACACATTTAAGACTTACTCTTACACATTTCTAAATCAACAACTTCCTCCCAAACCATTCCAAGGATCAAATCCACATCCCAACAATATGTTACTGTCTTGTAACGGTCTGAGACAGCTTTTCTTGACATTCCAAATCAAAATTCATGTGCCAAATGACGCATGGTTTCCTGCAAGCAAATAGAAATAAAGTTCAGGCCTTCTCCCACCATTCCACCAAGCTTGGGTCCTTGGTCCACATGGAATGGTGGAGTTTCACATTTTACAAGCTTACGGATTACCCAACCAAGGGTTTTCTCAGTCTTTAACAAAAACTCATAGAGCCTTGTCAAAATTTGATGAAATTAAATGGAATCAAAGCCAATGTAGAGAGAGGTCAATCCTCCATCATACTCAATGAATGCTAGATCAATATGGTAAGATTCTCACAAAGGAAAATGCCTGCAATCAGACTGTGATACAGAACAAAAACAAGAAACAATGCAGAAAAACCCCCATTTATTGATATTATGCTTCATACATCAACCATGCCCTGCATTCTCGAGCATTTCATTCTTTTATAGACCTACACAAACCCTTAAAACCTACAAATAACCTTCCCAACTGCCCTACAACCAAACTAGAACCGACTGTTTGCTAATCTTTATGTTGTCAATGTGACAACTTACATCATTTTTGTAACTTTATCACGTATTTCTTATTTCGTTACATCCAAATGGTCTATTATTGTCCTTATAAACTCAAACTCTAAGTTGCTAGTTCGGATTTGGGGACGAGTTCGGGAGTTCGGGGCAATTCTTTTTCCATTTGGGTTCATGGGGAGGGTTTGTGAGTGTGTATATATGATGCAGTACAAGGTAGGTGTATCCCCAAAGGAAATCACCAAACCTCCAACAAATATAAGTATAACAAGATACAATTGAAAAAAAACTCTTTTATTAACAACAGATCTTGAATTATATCAAATGAACAAGATACATTTCGGGCTGTAAGGGCTTCCTAGTTATGGCCAATGCATTCCAGATTATCGAAAACTCTTATCCCTCGAGCTAGCCTCTTGCTCTACTCTTCCTTGCTCAACCATGCTACCTAACAAGACTCAACTACATTACATATATAGCCATCAAGACACGCAGGTTGACTCGAGTTCACAATCTCCATAATAGGAAATGTGTTATACAATATAGGATTGGCCTTCAATGAATTAATAACCAAATACATAATACATTACAAGATCTTTGGTGGCCTTATATATAGGTCCACACATTATCCAACCATCTAGATTCAAAGGCGCATAAGTTAACTCTTAAGTTCAGAACCTCGTCGAAACAAATTCCACGCATCATATGAAGAACCACTTAGGAAATCAGCACCCAAGAAGATAAAGCATAACTCCAACCAAGTGTAACATTAAATTATGCGCACATAGGATAATGATCCATGATATGTCCTCAATAAGAAGGCAAGCCAGCAAATTTGGAAAGGACAAACAAGTGTTCGCCGAATCAAATTGTTAAACAGATAACTGGAAAACAAAAAATAAAGCAAATGTATTTTTGGGGATGCAAGATTGCTAACAACCCAAGGATGCTCCTGAATTAGACACCCATGGTGACAACAGATGTTCCATGAGGACTTATGAACATCTGAAAGGATTCAAAACATAAATCCCATGCTCAATCTTAACCCACAAATCCTCATCATTCATTAACACGGAAGTCTGTCCAAACTTATTGTTGCAACCAACTATTCCATCAGATATCTCTGATCACTTCGAGGATCAAATGAATCATACTCGTTGCATGCCTTCATCTGTTTAGAAGTCTTCTTTCCTTTACCTCTGTTCTTAATCATAGAATCAGATAACCTCCTCTAGTCAGATTGTCCTTCATTAGTATAACTTTAACCACGCGTTTTTCTGTTCTCAAACTGAAAGTCTTGAAAACACTCAAGTTATTTGCTTTTCCTACTTCCTCATCCTTCAAAGGAATCAAAACAAATTTTCTGTCATCTTTCTCAACTGTAACAATATTTATTTTGCAATCATGAATAGCTCTTTGTCAATTACCAAGGTCTTCCAAGTAAAACATGACAAGCACTCATGTTAACTACATCACATAATACTTCATCCTTAAAAGGTCCAATATTGAAATTAACCAAGCATCCTTCTCTAACCTGCACCCAATGATCATCTTGAAACCAACTGATACCATAAGGAGTAAGATGTTTCAATCTCTACTACCCAAGTTCCCTAACCATTTCCTCAAAAACAAGATTATCATTACTACCTCCATTTATAATTGTTGGTGTAATTAAATATTCACTAATTACACTTACTTAAGCTCACTTAGGATAATGCATTGCATAGTAGTTTGTGATTGAGACACTTGGGAGTTTGCACCTTAATTAAACTCATGGTGTAGGAGAATTCCACTTTGGGTGGTCATAGTTGTTATCTCATTCCACCTTTAGTGCACTTATTACATTATCATCCTCATCATCGCACATACTTCATTGCATAATGGAGGATGGTCCACCTTTGGTGGACTTGTGATTCCACCTTGTGTGGGTGATAGCTTATCTTCTCCTTATCATTGTCTTTTATCGCCTCTTTTATATAAGGAGGCTTATTATGTACATTTCAAATCAATCCACTGGATGTCAATCAAGTCCATTATCAATAATAGCATTCTTGCATCTTCATGCAATTGTCTTGCCAATCTCTTGTGGAAGTTATCTTGGTCTTTCATTTGATCCTGGGGGTGTTGTAGAGTCACCCAAAACTCTAACATGGTATCGGAGCTGTCATGGTGGGAAGACCTCTTCTCAAGAAGTGCAATCTTGGTTTGACTCATTGTTGGCGCAGCATTTGGCAATTTGGACATCACAATTTGGAGGAGTTTTCGGGATTCGTATTTGTGACCTTCTATTGCAGGCAAAAATTGGAGCTTGCTGGTGCCAATTAGAGGTTGGCATCATATAGAGGAGGTCCAAAAACTCCTAAATCGAATTTTGTTTCATCCAAATCGGACATTTGAGGCCAAATCTATAGCCATTTGATTTTTGAAAGTGTGGCGGCAGCGATTCAAAAAAAATAATTTCAGAGGCGATTTTCAAACAGCGATATCTTCCTCATATAGATTCCTTTTTTCGAGCAATTTTTTTTTTGTTTTGGGGTAGAATTTCACAATCTACATAGTGGTGCAGGTGATTTTGGGTCTAAATTTTTCTGAAAATCGCAAATCACATTTTTTACAACTTTCAAGGATTTGTTTGGGCACATCCAGTAACATTTTTAGGTGCAATTTTTTTTTGAAAGTGCATGAATTTTCCTTTACTTTTCAGATCTGTAATTAGATTTTAGTGATTTAGAGTGGACATATCACTTTCAGAAATAGGTCTTTTTTGGCTATATTTGCACTTGGTGAACACTTGGATTGCAATTTTCATAATTGAATCAGTAATTTGAAGGAGTTATCAATTGATTTCAGTCATCATTTGATTTCATTATGGATTTTTTAAAAGTTCCATTACTCACTCCATATAACTATCATGAATGGAAACAAGCAGTTTCTAATTAGTTGATGAGTATTGGATTACTTAGAATGATTCTTGGACAGGATCTAGAACTAGCTAGAGGTGTTGCAGAAAGAAGGAAATGGTTTGATAGAAGGGATAAAGCACTTGGCTCTCTTAGATCTACCATCTCTTATGATTTGCTATATCATATTGCATCTTGCACACATCCTTATGATGCCTGGACAACATTGGAAGGAATCTTTGGTAAACCTGATAGAATAAGAAAATTCAAATTGGAGAATGAGCTTAAAGGTTTAAATCCATGTGATTTTGACAATATGCAAGACTTTTTCTTTAAGTTCAATTCCATTAGATTGGATCTTTCTAATTGTGGTATTACTAAAGATGATGAGCAATTGATATTATCTATTCTTTCTAAGCTAGGTCCAGATATTCAATCTTTGTTTCCACATTCTATACTACTATGGATGCTCTTGGTAGTGCATACAAAATGCCTGATCTTGATGAATTTGCAGCTCATCTCACAAGGGAACAAGCAAAGTTAGCATACGTGGGTCAATTGAAGCCTTCCAAGTATCAAGCATTGGTTGCAAATGACTCCTCTCCAAAGGCTCCCAAAGGAAAGGGAAACAAACAACACAAGGATCTTAAGCAATATGACAAAGGTGATGACTCTCCTTCACAACATAATATTGAATCCAAGTCCTCTTCAAGAGAGGAAACATCTAGAAGAAAGAGAGATAAATATGCTTATTGCAAAAAGTTAGGACATGATGAGCATAGATGTTTCCATAAGAAGATTGATGAGCTCACTCATATTCTTCAAAAGAACAATATCCAATTGCCCTCATCAATGTCTTCTCCTTTTTCTCAATATTAGGCAGCTGCTACATCTACATCATCATCCAGAGGCAAAGGACAAGCACTCATTGCTTCCACACATTCTGAGCAAGGTAAATGACTTCTTGATTCAAGTGCGTCACATCATATGGCATCTTTTATGGATATGTTTTCTTCTATTGAGTCTTGTACTTCACCTATATTAATGGGTAATAATACATACATGAAGGTTTGTGGGAAAGGTTCTATTCCTATGGGATAGGGTACATTTAATGATGTTCTTTGTGTACCATCCTTGACCACTAATATCCTTTCCATTTACCAAATTACTCATGGGGCACAAGGTAAAATTGTTGAGTTCACTCTTGATTATGTCTATATTAGGGACATGGAGACTAGAGATGCCATAGCTATGGGAGTTGTTGATCATACATCACGCTTGTATTCTTTTGCACATTTTGTTGATAATGATGATGATATTCATGATGTACCTAACCCTTTATAAAGGGTGAATAATTCATGTGAGGAGAACATTGAACACTTGAATCATTTTGTTCTTGAGACAAGTGTTGAACTTCCTACTCCTCCACCTCTTGCTTCTTCAGACATGAGTTCTACTATTCAGCAGGATGATCTTTATGCTTCAGATCTTACAGTGTGGGATGAATTCTTGGATGCTCTTTCAGATGAGTCTCATAATGCAAATTTGGTTAATACATCTGAGGAGGTTTCTCTTCGAGATACTTCTTTACCTTCTTTGGAGATTGGATTTCCCAACTCTTCATGTTCTCTTGTTTTTGGTCGGCTTGATGGTTTGACAAAATCTTTGAGCTTGGAGACACCTATTCAATCTTCAGAGATGCATACATGGAGACCTTCTTTCTCCTTCCTCACTTTTTACATGGAGTGGCTTCTTCATCATTTGATGTATTTATCTCTTCGTAAGGGGAGACAATCCATGTGATTTTGACAATATGCAAGACTTTTTCTCTAAGTTCAATTCCATTAGATTGGATCTTTCTAATTGTGGTATTACTAAAGATGATGAGCAATTGATATTATCTATTCTTTCCAAGCTAGGTCCAGATATTCAATCTTTGTTTCCACATTCTATGCTACTATGGATGCTCTTGGTAGTGCATACAAAATGCCTGATCTTGATGAATTTGCAGCTCAGCTCACAAGGGAACAAGCAAAGTTAGCACACGTGGGTCAATTGAAGCCTTCCAAGTATCAAGCATTGGTTGCAAATGACTCCTCTCCAAAGGCTCCCAAAAGAAAGGGAAACAAACAACACAAGGATCTTAAGCAATATGACAAAGGTGATGACTCTCCTTCACAACATAATATTGAATCCAAGTCCTCTTCAAGAGAGGAAACATCTAGAAGAAAGAGAGATAAATATGCTTGTTGCAAAAAGTTAGGACATGATGAGCATAGATGTTTCCATAAGAAGATTGATGAGCTCACTCATATTCTTCAAAAGAACAATATCCAGTTGCCCTCATCAATGTCTTCTCCTTCTTCTCAATATTAGGCAGCTGCTACATCTACATCATCATCCAGAGGCAAAGGACAAGCACTCATTGCTTCCACACATTCTGAGCAAGGTAAATGGCTTCTTGATTCAGGTGCGTCACATCATATGGCATCTTTTATGGATATGTTTTCTTCTATTGAGTCTTGTACTTCACCTATATTAATGGGTAATAATACATACATGAAGGTTTGTGGGAAAGGTTCTATTCCTATGGGACAGGGTACATTTAATGATGTTCTTTGTGTACCATCCTTGACCACTAATATCCTTTCCATTTACCAAATTACTCATGGGGCACAAGATAAAATTGTTGAGTTCACTCCTGATTATGTCTATATTAGGGACATGGAGACTAGAGATGCCATAGCTATGGGAGTTGTTGATCATACATCACGCTTGTATTCTTTTGCACATTTTGTTGATAATGATGATGATATTCATGATGTACCTAACCCTTTATAAAGGGTGAATAATTCATGTGAGGAGAACATTGAACACTTGAATCATTTTGTTCTTGAGACAAGTGTTGAACTTCCTACTCCTCCACCTCCTGCTTCTTCAGACATGAGTTCTACTATTCAGCAGGATGATCTTTATGCTTCAAATCTTACAGTGTGGGATGAATTCTTGGATGCTCTTTCAGATGAGTCTCATAATGCAAATTTGGTTAATACATCTGAGGAGGTTTCTCTTCGAGATACTTCTTCACCTTCTTTGGAGATTGGATTTCCCAACTCTTCATGTTCTCTTGTTTTTGGTCGGCTTGATGGTTTGACAAAATCTTTGAGCTTGGAGACACCTATTCAATCTTCAGAGATGCATACATGGAGACCTTCTTCCTCCTTCCTCACTTTTTACATGGAGTGGCTTCTTCATCATTTGATGTATTTATCTCTTCGTAAGGGGAGACATGTTTCTTGTAGGCATTGGATTATATTTTGTACCTAAGGCATTGGATCATATTTTGCTTGTAGGTACTCTTCATATACATTGGAGCTTCTTCATTATGGGGGGGATATCATGTCTCCTTATTTCCTTCCTATGGGGGATCATGATTTGTATATACATGATGTATGAAATTTTTGGGGGGTCTTGAGTACTCCATCCATCCATGCATCTTGTTTTCATTTCTCTTTTTGGAGGAGGGTTTCTTCCATGAGGTTTTCTATCTTTCTCCACTTTATGAGAGATTACATTTCATGTCTTGCATTGCATATTGTCCATGGGTACCTAAAATGGCCTACTAGCCGGAACCCATCTTGCATTGTGAGTTTAAGTGCATTCTCCTAAGTTGCACTTAAGGGGGGGTGTTGGTGTAATTAAACATTCACTGTACTTACTTAAGCTTACTTAGGATAATGCATTGCATAGTAGTTTGTGATTGAGACACTTGGGAGTTTGCACCTCAATTAAACACACGGTGTTGGAGAATTCCACTCTGGGTGGTCGTAGTTGTTATCTCATTCCACTTTTAGTGCGCTTATCACATTATCATCCTCATCATTGCACATACTTTATTGCATAATGGAAGATGGTCCACATGTGATTCCACCTTGTGTGGGTGATAGCTTATCTTCTCCTTATCATTGTCTCTTATCGCCTCTCTTATATAAGGAGGCCTATTATGTACATTTCAAATCAATCCATTGGATGTCAATCAAGTCCATTATCAATAATAGCATTCTTGCATCTTCATGCAATTGTCTTGCCAATCTCTTGTGGAAGTTGTCTTGGTCTTTCATTTGATCCTGGGGGTGTTGTAGAGTCACCTAAAACTCTAACAATAATAACCTTGCAACATTTACCTCCATACTTACAAACAGTTTTGAATAAGTTCCTTCTTTTTACTAGTTCCTCATCATGCTTAGCAAATATGGTCCTTCTTATCAAAAGAGATTCTCCAACTTTAGGTGATGCTAAATCAACATTAGAATTTTCTTCTTTCTGATCTTCCTGTACTACCAAGTTTTTTTTGTCAATCTTTCTACTAGGTTAGTCAAAATCTTGATGTCCATCTTTACCATGTTTAAAACAAGCACCCTTGAACACAAATTTCTTTTTTAGAAACTACTTGCGTACCCTTATCACTTTTGTCAATTGTTTACCTTGCTTTCTTACTAACTTATCTCTTGTCTTCAATGCATATTGATAAGCATCTTCAACTGAATTAAGTTTCAACATACTCAATTCATCCTAAATATTAAATCTCAAACCATTACCATACCTTGCAACCTTTTCCTTAGAAGATTCACGATGTCTAGATCTAATTTGTACCTTGTAAAATTCCTCAGTGTATTCTTTCACAAGCATATCCTTTTGTTTCAAGTTTTGCAGCTTCATAAACAATTCAAGTTCATAATCTTCAGGAATGAATTTAGTCTTCAATCTAGAAACTATGGGTTTCCATCTACTAATCTTAGGTTCATCATTATCTTCTCTATCCCTCTGTAATTCTTTTCACCACAAGGCAGCATGACCTTTTAAATTTAGTTTGTGCTAACCTAACTCTTTGTGGATCTACAATATTCTCTAGCTCAAAATAATCCTCAAGTTCATTAATCCAATCTATGAATTCCTTAGGATCTAAAAAAGTAGAATAGTTTGATATCTCCATTCTATAACTCTTACCAACTTGTGCCATAACGTTCAACAATCTTTCCTTTCTACAGGGATCTTTACTTCAGGTACTTCAAGATCTTAAGTAGCTTCCACATATTCATCTTTTGTTTCAGGATTCCTCCTTGAGCCATTCAAGCTATTTAGGATCTCATTCCTCATCTCTGCCTTAAATTCTTCAATCATATGTTCCAACCTCCTAGGATTCATCCTTCTAGGTGGCATACTGAATCAAAATTGTTAGTTTATGGGATCTCTGATAGAAAGAATATCAAATTATATCAGACTTTAACTTACTTCTTATTGTTTGTATGCAGCAAATGTGTACCTTCAAATGGTCTCCAATGCTCCGATGTTCTTTGTCTAGAATGCTGAATGCTGATGAGAATGTATTTAACAATCTACAATATTACTTTGTCGATACTGGGACTGCAAGTACGTTGTGTATTGATATTGCCTTGTCCACCGATGAGAGTTAATACTTATACAAAGTGAAAGGTCATGTACCCGTAGGGGCATGACTCTACATGACCCTTAGTGGTCATACCCATTAGTAATTATAATAAACTGGCAGTCCAAACTAATCATGCCTGATAAGACATGTTCGACATTAACTTGAACATCACTTAATACATATCGATGGCAATGCAGTTTGGAGCCCAATCACTGATTGAAGATAACAAATGTTATAATATCAACATGGAAGTAACTCGATATGAATCAGCGACAACAGTAAGAGAAGCCCGATCTGAATCATGATTGTGTAGCTTGTATACATACATATCTGTACATATATACGTATGCATATAATCATATGTGTGTGTGTGTGTGTGTACACACCAAAGCATAATAGATTCAAATACTCAGTATTACTTTGACTAATGCTAAACTTCAACACTTTAGCAAGGGAGAAGTAATAAAGAATCCAGATATTAAAATATCTACACAATACATTATTTGACACTACTGCTCTAAGAAATAGAGACTCGTCAAATAACATAAATCACCATGCTATGAACACTATCATAAAATAAATTATGATCTCTAATTGTCTGAAACAATATCTAGAGTAGTCATAATGCATTTGTTATTCATGACTTCCAAAATGTCCGGACCAATAATCATAATAATAGGCCTATCATTTGTAAGATCATCACCTTACAAAGATTACCTACTGAATACATATGTCCATGAAAGATCATCACCTTTCATTACATATCTGAAGCAACAATTATAGAAGCATAAACACATATGAATTGAAATTAATTTCAATGTTCAAAATCACAATTTAATCATACCAAGTTTTTCTCTGAAGTATACCAACTTCACTTTAGCAAGAGGCTTGGTACAAATATCAGCTGTTTGCTCATTAGTACTGATGTACTCTAGTTTGATGATATCTCGATCTACCATATCTTTGATGTAGTGATAGGGAATTCCAATATGCTTGGAATGATTGTGAAAAATTGGATTAGCTGAAAGTTTGATACAACTCTGGTTATCACAATGAATGATAGTAAGCTTCAAAGGTTTCTTAAACAGATCAAATAAAAGCTTTCGTAGCCATACAACTTCTCTGGCTCCTAAGAAAGAGGCTATGTATTCTGCTTCAGTAGAGCTCAATGCAACTAAGGACTGTTTCTTGCTGAACCAGGAAATTATCCTAGATCCAAGACTAGAGCAACATCCTGAAGTACTCTTACGCTTAGTAGAACTGCTTGCCCAATCTGAATCTGAAAAACCATGAAGATTTATCTCAACTTGATCATATCTGATTCCCATGCCAATAGTTCTTCTTAGATATCATAGGATATGTTTAGTTGCCATAAGGTGAATCTTCTTTGGACTAACCATGAATTGACTCAAGGTGTTAGTAGCATAACATATGTCAGGATGAGTGTTCACTAAATACATGAACGAACCAATGATCTGTCTGTAGAGAGTAGGATCAGCAGGTTCAGATTTATCCATGTTATCCTTCAATTTATGTAAATTAAGTTCCATAGGAGTAGAAGCTGGTCTACAGTCCATCATTCCAAACTTTGTTAGAATATTAATAGTATATTTTCCTTGGTTTAGAAAGATGTTTCTCTTTTGCCAAACTTCCAATCCTAGAAAGTAGTGGAGAAGACTTAAGTCTTTCATGTCAAATTCAGCTGTCAATTCTTGTTTGCATTTGCTTATCAGATGTTCTTCCTCTGTAATTAATAAGTCATCAACATATAACACAAGAATAATCATGTCATTTCCATCTATTTTGAAATATAGATTAGGGTCAGCTTCATTCTTAGAATACCCTAGCTTTGTAAGATAACTGTCTATTCTTTCATACCACCATTTGGGAGCTTGTTTGAGCCCATATAGTGCTTTCCTTAACTTACATACATGAGTACTCTTGTTGTGAGTAATAAACCCTTTTGGTTGCTCAATGTACACTTCTTCAATTTCACCATTTAGAAAAGCTGTCTTAACATCCATTTAATGGACTTTCCATCCTTTAGATGCTGGAATGGCCAAGATGGTTCTGACTGATGTATACCTAGCAATCAGAGCAAAGGTTTCCTCATAATCGATACCTTCCCTCTGTGAAAAACCTTGTGCTACAAATCTTGCCTTGTATTTGTCAATGCTGCCATCAGGTGCATGCTTGATTTTGTATAACCATTTGGAAGAAACTTCTGATCTGTTTTTAGGTTTGGGTACAACATCCCATACATCATTTTTTAATATTGAATTGTATTCTTCAATCATAGCTTCTTTCCAAGGTTGACTTGATAAGGCTTCTTTAGTGTTAGAAGATTCTGATTTGATAAGTTTTGTTACTAATGCAACGTAACGAGATTGAGTTCTTGTTTTCTTGCTTTCTTTTAATACTTCATCAGGTTCAACATGATTTTCTTGTATGAATTTTTTGGCCCAAAGTGGTCTCTTTTTATTGTTGTTAGTTTCAACATCATCAGAAGTAGGTACAGGAGATGAAGTATCATTCTCTTCTCATTCTCTACAGGGTGATCTTCATTTGTTTCAATAGTAGGTTCTGTGAATGGTTCATCATTATTTTTAGAAAGGTTGAAGGCAATGTCTTCTTCAAATTTAACATCCCTGCTGATTTCAATTGTTCTCTGACCTGGAATATAGACCCTGTAACCTTTGGAATTTTTACTGTACCCGACGAGAATTCCTTTCTTCCCACATGGTTCTAGCTTTGTTCTCTTTTTTTTAGGAATGTGAATATAGATTGGACACCCAAATATCCTTAGGTGACTTAGATCTAGTTTGATGCCTGTAAATACTTCTTCTGGAGTGGTATTTTCCAAGATTGAGTGTGGACATCGATTTTGAATGTAAACTGTAGTTTTAGATGCTTTAGCCCAGAATGAAGTATGAAAGTTTTGATCGTGCATCATAGCTCTGGCTGATTCAACAATTGATCTATTCTTACATTCTGCAACTCCATTCTGTTGAGGATTATAAGGTACATAAAACTCCCTCTTAATCCCAACAGTAATGCAACTATCTTTAAAAATTTCAGAGATATACTCTCCTCCATTATCTAATCTTAAAATTTTAATTTTCATTCCTAACTGATTTTCTGCTAGGGCTTTGAATTCTTTGAATTTTGAGAGTACTTCACTAGATTCCTTTTGTTTCAGGAAATAGATCCAAGTTGTAGAATAATCATCAATAAAGATTACATAATAGAGCCACCCATTTAGAGAAGGTACATACATAGGACCACATAGGTTAGAAAGAATGAGTTCAAGTATTGCTTTTGACTTATGAACACTTTTGGGAAAGGATTGCTTGACATTTTTACTTAGGGCACAACCTTTGCAAACACCTAGGTGATCTGATTTTAGATTAGGTAACCCTTTGATAATTTTCCCTATAGATGACAATGCTTGGAAATGTAGGTGACCTAAACTCCTATGCCAGATTTCTGTAGACTTTGAGATTTCATGACTTAGTGCAAAATTTTGTTGATTATGAAGTTTATATAAACTCCCATCTCTAACTCCAATAGTGATAGCTTTCTTGATGTTAGCATTTTTAGGCCAAGACATAACTCTGTCTTCTTGAAAAGCAATTTTGTATCCTTGATCAGAAAGGCCAGATTTAGAGACTAGATTTCTTTTAATTCCAGGTACATATAAAACATTGTTAAGTTGAAGAGTAATACCTGAATTTAGATGAATGGAGCAAGACCCAATACTTTTAATTTGATGAGGGGAGTTATCCCCA
Source organism: Cupressus sempervirens (assembly GCA_028749045.1). Classification (NCBI taxonomy): domain Eukaryota; kingdom Viridiplantae; phylum Streptophyta; class Pinopsida; order Cupressales; family Cupressaceae; genus Cupressus; species Cupressus sempervirens. The sequence continues at coordinate 224,506,272 of CM053787.1, read as the reverse complement.
ATGGATATCTTCTCAGATGTATTAAGAGAAGCTTTTGAATTTGTCTCTAAAACCTATTATATGTCGAGATGCTCCACTGTCTATGATCCAAGTGTTTTTGAGTGCTAGATAAAATGCATGATTTTCTTCTACTTCCTCTTTTTCTTCTTTTAGTTCTGCTAGAGCAGCTTGAATTCTTTTCCGTTTAGGACAAACATTATGAGAGTGACCAATTTTGTTGCATTTAAAACATCTCACTTTTGACCAATCTCTTTTCTTGTAAGGTTTGTTGGATTCTCTCCTATTTCTATTGAATTTTCCATTCCCATTGGCGCTTACTTGAAGTGAATGAATGTCTCCCTCTTGATTTAAGCTTATCCCCCTTGAGACTAATCTTGACTCCTCTTGAGTGCATTCATTCTTGAGTAATTCAAATTTAGGAAGCTCAGGTCGAGAGCTTAGTCCTCGAATAAAAGTTTTCCAAGATAGAGGAGTCCCCTTAGGGCAATCATGATAAGTTCTTTATCATCGACTTGACTTCCAGTTGTAGCAAGTTGATCTTTTAGTTCAGAGATTCTTAGAAAATAGGAAGTGAGTTTCCCCACTGTTCATTTTTATGTATAATAAATCCTGTTTTAAGGTTAGCAACCTGCTAGTATTATTGATTTCAAAGGTGTTCTTGATAGTGGAGAACATTTCAAATGCTGTAGAAAGGCTGGAAATAGACGGGAGAATATGATCCTTAACGGAGTCTATAATTATTTTCATGGCTTTATTGTTGTGCCTTTTCCATGTCGTTTTGTTTGGATCATTTTCCGGAATAGTTTTATTTGATTCTACACACTCTTCTAATTCCATTTCCCTTAGAACTATCATGACACGAATTTTGCATTTAGAAAAGTTTGATGCCCCCTCCAATCTATCCTCTAACCTTACGTGGTTGACTATTTTGATTTTGAAAGAAAATGAAATTAAAAAAAAATGGTGAAGTCTTAAATTTTATATATAAGTTCTGAATAAAATTTCTTATCAAAATGGCTCTGATACCATATTAGTTTATAGGATCTTTGATAGAAAGAATATTAGATTATATCAGACTTTAACTTACTTCTTATTGTTTGTATGCCACAAATGTGTACCTTCAAATGGTCTCCAATGCTCCAATGTTTTTTATCTAGAATGCTGAATGTTGATGAGAATGTATTTAACAATCTGCAATATTACTCTGCTGATACTGGGACTGCAATTATGTTTTGTATTGATATTGCCTTGTCCACCGATGAGAGTTAATACTTATACAAAGTGAAGGGTCATGTCCTCGTAGGGGCATGACTTTATGTGGCCTTGACTCTATGTGGCCAAAGGCCACATAGGGTCATGACTCTACATGGTCATACTCTTTAGTAATTATAATAAACTGGCGGTCCAAACTAATCATGCCCGATAAGGCATGTTCGACATTAACTTGAACATCACTTAATACATACCAATGGCAATGCAGTTTAGAGCCCATCAGTTATTAGAGATAACAAATGTTATAATATCAACATGGAAGTAACCCGATATGAATCGGCAACAATAGTAAGAGAAGCCCGATCTCAATCATGACTGTGTAGCTTGTATACATACATATCTGTACATATATACGTATGCATATAATCATATGTGTATATATATATATATATATACACCAAAGCATAATAGATTCAAATACTTAGTATTACTTTGATTGATGCTAAACTTCAACAAAAACAAGTTTCAATCTTCGGCAATCTGTCCACCAATAAGAAAGCAACAGGTCTATAGCAAGATACTAACACAACTTGTGCAAGTCCACTGCAATTGTGAGCCAGAACCATGATTTGCCACCTCACAACCAAGAAGTCCAAGTCTCGACAAGTCCACCAAGCCTAACCACAGTCAGATCAATCACAATCAAATCAACCTTTGCTTTGATATCATCTGATATAGTACAAAGCAGGTGTATCCCCAAAGGAGATGACCAAACCCCCAACAAATACAACACAACAAAAGTATAACAAGATACAATTGAAAACAAACTCTTTTATTAACAATAGATCTTGAATGATATCAAATGAACAAGATACATGTCGAATTGTGAGGACTTCTCGGTTACACCCAATACATTCCAAATTACAGATGAAACTCTTTATCTCTCGAGCCAGCCTCTTGCTTTACTCTTCCTCGCTCAACCATGCTACCTCATAAGACTCAACTACATTACATATATAGCCATCAAGACACAAGTCAGCTTGAGGTCACAATCTCCTATAATAGGAAACATGTTATACATTATAGGATTGGCCCTCAATGAATTAATGACCAAATACATAATACATTATAAGATCTTTGGCGGCCTTAGGTATAGGTCCAAACATTATCCAACCATCTAGATCCAAGAGTGTGTAAGATGACTCTTGAATATAGAACCTCGCCGAAACAAATTCCACGCATCATATGAAGAACCACATAGGAAATCAGCACTTGAGAAGATGAAGCATAACTCCAATCAAGTGTAACATTAAATTCTACGCGCATAGGAGAATGAACCATGATAGGTCCTCAATAAGATGCCAAGCCTATAGAATTTGGAAAGGACAAACAAGTGTTTACCTAATGAAACTGTCAGACAGATAACTGGAAAACAGAAAATAAAGCAAGTGTCTTTTTGGGGATGCAAGATTGTCAACAACCCAAAGATGCTCCTGCATCAACAAATACACATACACACGCGCATTATATATACCAAAAAATAAGAGAAACATGCATAATTGCAAAACCAAATCATTTCATAGTATGAATATATGTTGCTTGATCATTGAGCAATGCCAAATGTCAAAGATAAACATTAAATACTCACCCATTAATTTGTGTTCACGATTCTAAAGAAAATCATACATTGGATTATTAAATTGCAAAATGAAAATGTAAAGCATAGACTAGTTCATCAAATGATTAAGTCTGAAACACAATGATAGTGATAAGTATATATAGTTTATCATTGTATCAAGGCCCTTCAAGGGTCAAATATGTCATCAAAAAATGAGGGATCAATGGGTTCATACCAAAGTAATGAGAATCAGAATTGGATCGGAATTGGCAAGACTGAATTGAATCGTAAATCGGCCATGAATCGGAATTGAATCAGCCACAAATCGGCAAATTAAAAAAACCCTTGTAATTTAGTAACTTATTTCATAAACCCTTTATCACTGATTTGATTCACCGATTCACAAAAAATAGTTTGGCTTGAATCGAATCGCGTGAATCACCGCGATTCTCGTTATTATGGTTCATACCCAACTTCAACTAAGTTAAGATCCTCATTATTGTAGCCCAAATAGGTTCTAGAATCCCTAGACAGTGCTATATCATCAACATCATCATCAACATCCAGCAAATTAAGTCTAGCTAGATCTTGGACGGTCATATCCTAGTCAGGAGACTTGGGTGGTACATCCCACAAGTTCTCTGCCCCCTTCTTGTATTTTGGATTCTTGTGTGATAGGTTACACAAGTAGTTGTGAATGAATACCAAGTCCTCCTCTTTCTTGGAACCCAATAGGGTATGCTTCATTGAGTGGATTAAGGAGTATGTAATCCAATTCTGCTCAGCAATATAAGAGCTCGCAACCTAGAGAGACAACAAACAAAATAAAATAAAATAGAAATACAATATTAATTTAGGAGTGCTAATTTTACAAGGTAAGTGGCCATAAAAAAAGGAATAATAACTTGAAAACTTACTTGTGATAGGATCTTAGTGGGAAGAGGCTGAAGGTACCTATAGTCTTGCCCATGTAGGTACCACCATCTAATACCATCCATACTTCTTTGGTCATTAATAGCATCTGGGTCTGCATCTTTTCCTAAGACAAACTCTGCAAAACCTCTCCTAACATTTAATGCCACCTCAAGGTCACTAAAGAGGCTACTAGATGCCTTCCCATACCCACTAGCAAGCAAAGGATCTTTGTATGGTGGCACTCTACCAGGAATAGCATCTCAGCGCTATGATGCTTGGAGATAGTGCATGTGCTAGGAGGTGCAAAGGTGTAGTCATCTTGTTCCAGTGATGCTGAACAATTGACTCCACCTTTTTGTACAAGGTGTCCTTAGGATCACGCTCTCTCCCGTGAATGATCTAGGATGTCAAATGATGTTCATGAAAGTTATCTTGATGTAATGTTAATTAAAAAATTTAAAATTTAAATCTCTCAATAAACAAGGATAGAGAATTGTTTAATTTTTATTAAACTTATTGATCTTATTCTCTCTAGCATGTTGTCCATGGCTTCATAAATGTCCCACAAACAAGGCTCATCAATGTCGACAAATCGAACCATATACATGATGGGCTCAGTGAATTCTAATATATAATCCACCTGAGCTCACCAATCGTCATCGAACATAATTGCCTTTACCTTTTGAGGCCTTGTTGCTTTCGATTGCTTCCAAACACCCCATTGGTTGCTAATAACCATCTTTGACAATGCATATTTCACCCTCACAAGTCGTCAAAGGATGATTGAGTATGAAACAAATTGAGTTTAAACCACCTAATAACATGTTAATTGTAAATTAATAACACATTATAAATATGTAAACAACTCAAATATTTTATTTAATTATTTAAACATTACACAAAATGATAAATGAAACCAAATAAATTAAATTTTAAAAATTACCTTCAATAATTCGAGATTGGAGAAAGTTTGAAAATTGCTTGTGACATATGGTGGTTTTGTCACAAACATTTGGATCTCCGTACCCTTGTATAATTTTTTCATCCATTCAATTTGGGTGCCAATTGCTTTCATCACCATATTTAAGGAGTGGATAGTGCATGGTGTCCAAAAGATGTGATCATATCGTGCCTTTATCAAAGCACTCACAACCCTACAAACTTTTGTATTGTTCATTACTATTTGGACAACATTGTCAACACCCACAAACTCTATGGATTCAATGAGATTTTGGGCAATAAATTTAGTATCTTTTAGCTCCCCTTTATAGTCAACTACTTTCAAAAACATTGTCCCCTTGGGGGAGACAACGATCACATTTATTAATGGATGGTTTTTGTAGTCTTTCCATCCCTCAGAGACAATAGTCACTCCCATTGGATCCAGTAAATCTATTATTAGTTTGAGAAGGTTGTCTACAATTTTTCTCTCACTATGTAATAAGGTGGTTCTCACCTTTTCATAGGCACTAGATTTATTGCTGGCATCGTCTCTCTCCAAAGGTGATCTTATTGGATTGAATGAAAGACAATTCACAAAGAGGCAATGCCCAACCATTACATCATCAACGTCTCTTAATTCATTTTAAAAGGCCCTATCTAATGGGCCTTTCTTGGGGGTGGTGGTTTTGGGTACTACTACATCTTCTTCATCCCTAGAAGCCATAGGTAAGAAGGGATGATTTCTAGTGGTTATTTGAGGGGGTGGTGGTGGTGCTTTGTTTTTTGATTTTTCTTGTTTCCTCGTCGAAACCAACCTATCAACTTCTTCCTATTCTTTTAACATTGCTGCTATTTGAGAAGTTGACAACCCCTTCTTTTATGTCTCTGTGCCCTTACACATATTGATCCCTTTCCCCTAGGGCCTAGAAAATGAAGTTCTACTCGGTAATAAGAGCTTTTATATTGGGTATTATAAAAATTATATTTCCATATAAACCTCCCCCTCCCCATCCTCGCTTGCCGCCCCTCTCGGACATTGTTGAAGTCTTGCTATATACTTCCACAAAGGAGAACCTTTCTCAATTTGAACTTTTTGGGACCCCTCCCCACCCACTAAGCTCTGACTACTCATTGTTGCAATCTATAACAAAAATGAAAAAAGAAAACATATTTTAAAACTTAATAAAAACTAAGAACTTTTCAAAAACATAAAACAAGCTATCAAAAAACTAAAAGAAAGGATGAAATGCATACCTGGAACACTCAACTATGATTCTCGGAAGAATTTGCAACTCCACAATCAATTTCTAACACCTTCTCTTCAAGCTTGCAAAGTGAACACACCCAAATGAGAGAGCAAATGAGTGACAAAATGATTGTGATGTATTCTAATGGGCTCCTTTTAGGGTTTAGAAACTTATAAGACAAAATAATTAATAAATGTGTTTTTAAAAACTTTTTAGCCCCATGGGCCATGGGTCCTTGTGGGTTGCCGGGGGTGCGCGTAGCGTTCGCCCAGGTCCACTTGGGTCCGTGTATACGCAGACCCGCGCAAACTCCCAGTCTAGGGTGTAGACCTACGAGGGCTTGTCATGGACCCAACACAAATTCAGACCCATTAAGAAACCAAACCCAGTTGGTAGGGTCCAAACCCTGCAACCTAGCTCAAACTTTAACTAAACTCCTATCTCTACCCCATGACCTCTTACAACATTTAATGACCTTATAGGTCTTATTGGATTCCAAATGCCCATGTATTGTCCATGGATCACCTTGGGATCCTGATAGTGTTCCTTAGCCTTTAGTTGCTCGTGCACCAAGTCTCTCAACATGACATCCACTATGGCTACTCCCATGATTGGAAAGAGCAACAAGGGCTTTCACCTCAAATTTCTCACCCTCAGAGAAAAATTCATTACAAGGGCTTTCACCTCAAATTTATTTGTCTCAGAGAAAAATCCATTACAAGGGATTTCACCCCAAATTTCTCCTTCAGAGAAAAATGCATTACGAGGGCTTTAACCAAAATTTTTTCCATCTCAGAGAAATATGCATTATAACTCATAATAAGAGCAATTGATTTTGAGATTCCCTCTCAACAGAGCGTCTCTCTTAGAAAGGGCAGAATTTTCACAGCCTTGATTATCACAATAAATTACAGTTAGCTCCAGTGCTTGATCAAACAATGAGCTTTTGAAGCCACACTGCTTCACTGGCTTGCTGATCCACTCCAAAGGACTTGACACTTAATATCTGCAGCTCAAGTTCCCTCTGAATTTCTAACTCGAGACGAAGGAAACTGGAGAGTATTTGCACCCTCAAACCAGACAATGTACTAGACATGCTTTGCTCAATGCAAAGAAAGAATCCACATATTGCAGTCACATCCAAATACAAACCCATTGTCTGTAAATTATTGCCTAGAACTTACACATGATGAATATATAGTGCCTCTATTGATGAGACCTGGCTTCCACTTCAGCAGCTGATATAGTTGTAAAAATAACGCAAATGCTCAATGTGGTGACTGGTGACTCTCTTGATTCTGCTAAGGTTTCCTTAATAATGCTGGCTCAATAAGTCTGAAACTACCCCACTGTAGTGTCTCTTTTCTGCAAAGAATGAACACCATATGTGCAGTTGATCAGCTTGTAGAATTCGATAACATAGTACACCTATATTGTAGAATCACTTTAACAGTATGCAGTGGTAACAGCAGAGATTTAGGACTCATGCTTTCATTGCTAACCATGCACAGGAATGTTATTGCAGAAGTTCACAAGTGCAGGGACTCAAACTCTGTATATGTACAACTGAAACATTAAAACTTTACTAGGTACAGTCTGAGCAGCCTCCACTCTACAACCCAATAGAAATAATGTGTGTCCATCCTAGGTGTTCTGTAAACTCCTCTAACAAACATGGTAAACATTGTTAAGACTCTCCATAGTAAAAATTTGCTGCCTCCTGCTGTAAGCATCTACAGCACAAATATGGCAGTAACATGTATTGTCTGAGAATATATATTCAAGCACTCAAACTTCCCTTATGCACCAACAGATTTATTCTCCAGTCACCAGATATTGCAAACACTTATTCTGACATAGAGATGAGTCTTTGACAAATAAATTTCATGCTCCAAACATAAGCGTGATCAAAATATTCATGGTTACTAGGAGACCCGTCTCCCCCCTAAAAGTGGCGTCTTGGAGACCGAGACGCGTCTTGGAGACTTTTCGCGTCTCCAGAGACCTCAAAAAAGGTTGGAGACTTCATGACGAAGTCTCTTGAAGTCTCCCCGTCTCCTAATCCAAAAAGTGAAGTCTCCCCGAAGTCTCCTGATAAAATATAAATGTAAAATATAATATTAAATAATTTTATATATTTTAGCCCTCATTTAAATGTTTTTAATGCAAAAATCTAAGGTACTATATGAATTTCGTAAAACTGCTTGGTGATGTACGTCACCTACAGGAACACGATACAAGTCTAAGACAACATATTGGAAGCTGTACAGGATTGCAGTAAAGATCCCAAATCACATAAATTTATGCGGCTGAGGAATTAGGGTGCAAAAACTGTTGTTAGTGCATTAGAAGATAGTATTACGTATGTTACAAAAATCTGATATGCAAATGCTTGATAATAGTATTATTCCTCATGAAAACCAAGCATCTATTTGCTGATAAAAACTCAGCGATAACAGTGATAGACTAGAGGTTTTATGTATGTTAACATGAATGTATTTGGTCCCATATTTCTGTTTTTCCAAGAGGATATCATGTTTCAGTTTGATGTATAAGTCGTATTTGTTATTCGTACTTGTTTATCTGCTGTTGGCAATATCCTAGTACCAATATAGGAATCTTTGTTAGTTGAATCTGTGTAACTGGAAAAAAAACACTATTACAAAATGATTTACTCCCTTTTAAACTAAGCAATCCTAACTCTTAGTTAGAAAATAGAAATCCTAAGTGTGTCTCTATGCATGCATCAATGTTGAATAATTCAATAATTTTCACAAATTCTTTGTAGCAATGCCAATTTGTCAGGTTTTAAAATCTATTTCAGTAATGTACTTCTGTATCTGACCGCTTATTATTATTATAATCTTTGACAGTTTGACTCTATAAATCTATTTTAATTTTTAATGTGACAACACTAGTATTATTAATTTGTTATTTACTTTAGTCTTTTAGTCTTATGGTATTACTATTTTGAAATTTTGTATTTACTTTTAGTATTAGACTCTTTAAGTTTAAACTATTAAAAATTTATTTAAAAAAAAAAAAAAAATTGCCGTCTCCAAGTACCCCTGTCTCCTATTTGAAAAATTGCCGTACCAGTACCAGTACCAGTACCAGTACCGGAGACCTCAAAGTCTCCTCGTCTCCCGGTGACCTTGAAAATATTTGATCAATATATTTGGAAGCCGATAAATTCTAGAAGATGGCTCTAAAAAATCATAAAGTTTGAAACCTTATCACCCCCAGTGATAAAACTTGGTTGAAATAATTAATCATATTATTCACGAAAACATTCAATTCTCTCCAAATGCAATCCTTTATTTGTTGGGCCAACTCAATAGTCTAATGCCTTGGATATCAAGGTCGTCTAGATACCCAATGGCAATAGCAATTAAATTTTTTTTTTTCTCCGCTGAATATATATATATATATATATCAGGCTCACTCATACGCCAAACTGCTTAATATTCACTTAGTTACCAGTTCAGGTTCGCGGAAGGGTTCAGATATTGTTATTATTACAATAATAGATAGTTTCTATTATCTCTGTCGAGTATCTAATGGTTATCTATTGTAATCTTTTGTAAATATTAGAATGTTTTTAATATTTAGTTTTCTATTTCTAGAATAGAATGTTTCTATTCTTTACAATTATTTCTTAAGGAAACATCGTTTAGTCTCTTGTATAAATTGATCTTCTGATCTCTATGAATAACAAACAATTTCCAGTGACTTCATAATATGGTATCAAAGCCAACACTCTAAATTTTTTCCAAAATAATTATAATTTCTTGGTTGAAATTATCTGCCTTTTAATTTCAAAATTAGTTACATGCATATTTGCTTCCAACTCTCTATAATCCGACTAGGGTTTCCATTCTGAGAGATTTGAATCCGCCGGCTTCTGGTTCAATTCTGCAATCCATTTCTGTTGAGATCCGTCTGTTTTTTCTGCACATTTATGCCATTTTTTGTGGTTTTTTTGCAGCAAGGCCATTTTTGTTCAAAACCGTAATTTTCTATTCTAGATCATTTTTTTTAACAGATTCTTGGTGGGTTTTTTGAGACCTCAACAGGGTTGTTTGATTTTTCCGAGTGCCTTGATTTTCGTGCCTCAATTTTCAAGCCAGCAGATCCAGAAATCGACAACATATTCTTTCTAGGTTTTTCGTCTTCTGGGTTATCCTTCAAATTTTTTGGGTCTTCCGTTTTTTTGCCTCAAGGAATGTGCCTTCACAGATTTTCATTGAAAAACGTGCTATGGCATTTTTGACTAATATTTTGCTCTAGGGAAATCAAAAGTTCAATGGACGCCATTATGGCATGTGGAAACAATGGATGCTGACCATCTTCGAATATGGCAACAACGATAAGGTGGTTCTGGTTCTCAGTAGTCTTCTAAGCATAGGTCCTCTGCTCCAGCTTCAAAAGGCTCCAGGAAAAAAAACATTCCATGCAACTATTGCCACAAGTTTGGGCAAATGAAGATTGAATGTCAGAAGCGCTTAGCTGCCCTATCTAAGCAATCTGGGTTGCAACTCATAGCTAACAGTGCGGAGCACTCTGAGCAGACAAAATATGCCATTTACGCTTTTTGACAGCTTCATGCTCTGGATAGTTAACCATTAAAGGAGGGTATTACTATAATAGATAGTTTCTATTATTGCTGCTTAGTATCTAATCTTCTACAAATATTCGAATGTTTCTAATATTTAGTTTTCTGTTTCTCGAATAGAATGTTTCTATTCTTTACGATTGTATCTCAAGGTAACATCGTTTAGTCTCTTGTATAAATTGATCTTTTGATCTCTATTAATAACAAGCAAATATTTTCCAATTACTTCGTAATAGATATGAGAACTTGGTACATGGGTTCATGATTATTATTTTTCATTATGGTTCATATGTGTGTGTATATACACACACACACACACACATTATATGTACCGAAAAAAAGAGAAATATACATAATTTTAACACTAAATCATTTCAAAGTATGAATCTATGATGCTTGATCATTGTTCAATGCCAAATGTCAAAGATAAGCATTATAAATCTAAATACTTGAAATATCAATTCTGCTTTGTGAAAGGTATTTGGCACTCTGCAATCAAATGCAGTCACCTCACATCACGCTGGCAAGATGGAGAGAGCAAAGTGAGAAAAATTGAAAAAAATTGTTTTTGGAGGAATGAATCCTGGCTGGACCCAGTACGAACCATTTCAGGAACACAAACCTGGTTTGCACCTGGACCCTGTTTGAGGGTCCAGGGTGCGAACCTGGTAACTCAGAATTTTCATTTCCTAAACTTTCACATGCTGCTACCAGAGTACTTAAATCTATAGCTTACAAATTTGCTATGGAACTCCACACAGAAAGTACTTAGAATGTTGAGGGTCTGTTTGAGGGTCCAGGGTGCAAACCTGGTAACTCAGAATTTTCAAATTTGCTATGGAACTCCACACAGAAAGTACTTAGAATATTGATCCCCTCACAATTTTCTTAGTTTTGAAGTAAAGGATTAAAGAAAATACGTGTTGAGATTCAATTCTTACAAATTTAGCACCATTGTAGACTCCATTGCAAATATTGAGTGTTTCTGTCAATTCCTGAAGGTTTCTATCTCCTGAAATTTGCTAAAGCTTCCAGTCAATTATCAAATTTGAATAATGTCTCAACATTCAAGAAACTCCATTGCAAATATTGAGTGTTTCTGTCAATTCCTGAAGGTTTCTATCTCCTGAAATTTGCTAAAGCTTCCAGTCAATTATCAAATTTGAATAATGTCTCAACATTCAAGAACCTAAAGATTTCGACGAGACTCCATTATTATCTGTCTGCTCTCTCCAGACCAAATCTGCTTTGATACCATGTTGATTTTTTAAACAGAATAGTACAAAACAAAGAGCAGAAAACTCAAACAAAAAACGCACAAGAGTTATCCTTGGAAAGGCCTCCAACTTCAGGGGAAAAACTCAGCCACACCAAAGCAATACTTTATTGAACAATAATGATAGTCAGAGTACAATGCTCAAAAGCTATGAAATCATATACTTGACACAGATTCATTTGTTCGCTGTATTCACTGCTAAAAGAAATCACAGTCAAATAGTCACCAAAGGAACATCGGTTATCTGCTCAGATAGATGCCTACAGAAAAGAGAAAGGAATATGAATGGTGCTGTATACTTCTGATTTCATAACCATCTCAGAAACAAGAAAATATAACTGTCACTCAGTTTGCACGGTACATACCATACTGGGCTTCAGTTCACGGTCGCAAGAAATGAAAGACTGTTCATGTTATGTTGACATGACACGTAGACAACCTGCCGTGATCTTTTAATGACACGACTCTTCAAGGATGACAGTGACTCTTCAAATGCTGCTGTGACTCTTCAAAGGTGTAACTCTACATCTTTCTTGAATCATCCATCTTTCTTAAGTGTCCGTCTTCAATGTCAGAGTAATTTCATAACACAGAAACAATCATTGCAGGTATATCAGATAGCTCCTCTAGCTACCAATCTTCAACAATGAGTAGATGGCTGTGATGGCCGATGCATCAAGAAGGGAAGACCTTTGGAGTTGCTTTCAATCTCCATGTGTAATCTACAACACTCTAACTTTGCATCCTCCTCTAGATTTTTACAAAAGCTAATTCTTTATGTGAAAGAACCAAGAAATGAGATCAAACCCTAGTGTATCTCCCTCTGATTTCACTTTTGCATATATGACACATATGCACCCAACTTCCACTTGAATTTTTTCTTCATGACATCAATTGGATGAACAAGGCAAAGAAGAGGTATTTGGGTTAAAAGGGCCTCGTACAAAGTCCTTCAAGACAACACAAAGGATTTCAAATTTGTTAGGTGCATGTTGTGGTTCACCCTCAGCACACTCACTACCACTCCCAATTGCAACTTCTTTCCCTTGTCATTCTTCATCGCTATCCCCACTGCTACTGGTGCTGTTCATGTTTAATGAGTGTAATGCAAGCACAAAATACTGAAATATAACGAAAAATTTGTAAAACGAAACAAAATATGAATGAATGGACTCACCTTCAATGCTGCAACTCTTGCAAATGCTCCTTGAAGCCTTTCTGTTGCCTCCTTTTTTTTTCTCTTCTTCAAACCCTGCTACATCTAAGTTCTTGCTCCTTTCTTGTTTTCTTCAAAATGAAAACAAAATGAATGAGAGAATGAACATAGAAGTCACCTTTAGACTTCAGTCTTTTTATAGTTGCATTAAAGTGTGGGGGCCCACATTTAGAAAAATATTTGCAAATTAATCAAAGATTGGCGTCACTTTTTAGTTGTTGCTGGGGACGAATGTCTATCCTTGGGATGGTCTAGAAATGTCTTGGACATCCCAATTCGTATCAAGGATGGCCAAACGTTTTTGGTACCCGAGTTTCAAAAACCATTTTCAGTTTTCTTCCTTATTCAGGAATGGATTGTAATGCTTCTAGTTGTCAAGACCTCAAAACCATTTCTATTTCTGAAATGCGTTGATTTTTGGTGGAAACACATCCCTAAGTACCATTGATAATAGATGATGCTTAAATGAATGCTCATATTAGAATATATGATGTCCTTGATTATCTGCAACCCTCCTTGAAAAGGAAAGGGCCTGAGGTGTAAGAGAGGGACGTGAGGGACTATTGAGGAGGTTGTCCTAGTAGGACTGTTGCGGTCTAGGACAAGAAGTTAGTCACTAAGTCAAGTCATCTCTTATAGTCTCTTCCTGATTCCACATGGTGCCAACTTTTTGTAGGGGGACAAGATATGATTGGAGAATAGATACAAGCTGCTAAACAAAGCTAATGTGATATACATTCCCTCTTAGTCTTAGTTTTAGAAATGGCTTTGGGTGGACCTATCATGTCTCTTCCCCCAATATGTTTGTAACCTAAGTATATAATGCAGCGACTAACCCCAATGATTACACACCCACACATTAATGCATATGAACAATAATTTGTCTATAAACCTCCCTCATGATAGAAAGGAGGTGTAAGGGAGAGAGGAATCATGAGGATTGCCATCTAGGTAGGTGCCTTGGGTGGATGTCCATGTTGTTTGCCACGATGGCCAAAGTTCTGCTCTTGGGCTTAGATACTACAATCAAGAATCCTGCTTCACAACCTTCTTTTTGACTCTATAATGATGGCTACTAATCCTTGAGAGATGAAGTGTGGGTAGGGAAAGTAGGCACAAGCATCCCACTGTTGGTTTATGGTGATTGATTAGTCAAGTATTGTACACGTGCAACATATTGTGGGGTTGGAGACATCGACCCAAATTTCGTTTTGGGGGTTAATTCATCAAGCATTTTTGGGTTGACTCGTCAAGCATTTTGAGGTTGACTCGTCAAGCATTTCCCTAGGTTGACTCGTCAAGTATGTTTTAGGGTTTACTTGTTAACCAACATTGGTAAATTGCCTAAAGGGCTATAAATAAGTAGTGGTGTAATGTAAAATGGATTAGACTATTATTGACTCTTCGTTGGATAATAAGATTAGACCTTGGTTGGTGGACGTAGCCCAAGATTGAGTGAATTGTGTTAAATCTTTGTCTTCTGTTATACTTACGTGTGCTTTATTCCTTTGCATTATTGGTTATATTTGCATGTAATTGCCATATTTCTGTCTTCTAATTCTAACACCCACTTGGTATGGATCCCAGGTGGATGTCCATGTTGCTTACAACCGAGGCCAAAGTTTTGCCCTTGGGCTTAGTGTGGGATGGTTTTGGGCGGACTTATCATGCTTCTTCTCTAATTTGTTGAAATGATGCCATAGATATTATATGAATATCATGCGTTATAGACTAACCCAAATAATTGATATGTGTGTGTGCATGCATATGCTTCTTATGAGTACTAGATCCAAATCTAAGATCATACTATTTGAAGAGATCTTTTACTTGGCAAGATGTAACCCTAACCCTAATTTGTTTGTTTGTGATTCTAGGGTAAAATTCTAGGGCAGATTAGGAAGGAGGTGACAAAAGTTTAGATACATGGACCTCACATAATGTAAGTCAATATGGCACACAAGACAAAGCTTAGTCTAACTAAGCGTAGGAGATAATTGAGATTCATGTTTGAAACAACCACAATCGACATATTTATTTTACAATATGTCCTTGCATGGATATAGAAGAGCTTAAAGGGAGTGCTGCTCACACTATTTGTGAATGGAGAAGGCTATATTGAATCAAGCCAAAGTTTGCATTTAAATAGAATTAGGGAAGATTTTGGAGTTTATTGTCTCTATGTTAAACACTTGTGACTGCATGTCGCTAGTACTTATTACTTTAAAGAAGGAAATTACTTCGATTCACATGTTGGTTTTAGATGTCTTCATGTAGGTATAATAAAGAATCAAGATCTATTTCTGTACCCTTGATTGATTCTTCTAAAGGGAGTAGAAGGGCACAAAATGTGTTTATTTTGGCTTCATCCAGAATAACATTGTTTTCAGAAGGATAGACTTGAGACAACTTTTGTTGTAGGAAATAGTTTACAAGCATATGGTGCAATATATTGACAATTTTTTAGCAGAGAACACTGCTCATTATTTACCATATACTTATGAAGTTCAAACTTCAAAATTTTGACAAAATCAAAATCATTATCATGCCAAAGAATTTACCAGTCATAAAAGCTTCCTCTTGTGCTTTGACCTCCATCATGGTGGGCTCCCTCATTACCCCCTTGGCCATCGGCCATATTAATGCGTATGACTATAATGATTGTGAACTATTCAAGCACAATGGATTGCTGTGCTGAAGCATTTAAATTATGTCCCCTTTGAGATACAAGAACCCTGTAAAATTGTCTTATAGTGATTGATGATTTTTTTTTTTTTTATAACCCTTTGGCTTTCAATGTCCACGAGTCAGAACACAGCATTTTCGTCCCTCACCTCTCCTTCCCCATATGGTTTGTCCACATTGAAAGAGTGCAGAATTGCACAGAAGGCTGTTAACTGTGATTTTATTTGAATCCATCTTTTTTGTCACTAAGAAACATGACTGGTGCTGGTTAGGTTGATTCTGAATGACTAACTGAAAGCATCCTCCTTGATGGCGAAGAGAACAAACTCAGTAGCTGTTAACGAGTTTTTGTGGAGACTCACCCCTGAATTGCAAACAAGGATCTCTGCATATGGATGCATGGTTCTCTATTAACTATGTTTACTTGCTGGACAAATGAGGTGGCCCTCTTATGGGAAACCTTTGAAGGGTCCTCTGATGCTGCTAAAGGATTTTGGAGATGGTGGCTACACAAGGGTAGGCTAGTGCTACACTGAGGGCCTTGATTAAGTAATAGATTCGGCTTGCTCCTTTATGATGA
The DNA here is from genome assembly GCA_028749045.1 of Cupressus sempervirens. NCBI lineage: Eukaryota > Viridiplantae > Streptophyta > Pinopsida > Cupressales > Cupressaceae > Cupressus > Cupressus sempervirens. The sequence continues at coordinate 224,489,969 of CM053787.1, read as the reverse complement.
GTGCAGGGGTGAGGCAGCTTGAACAAAGGTTTGATTTGCTATTCACTTTCCAATTTTCATTTCTATATTTTGAAATTTGCTAGAGGTAGCAGCAAATAAAAGTGGGGACCAATAACAGGCTAAGTTTTTGCTAAATCTCTCTCACTCAATCTCTTCTTGTACTCTTCTTTGTGCCTATGGTAAAATCTTCTGCAGCTTCCCTACTTCCCTTGTTGAGAGGGATGGCTAGGGGCCTCAAGAACCTTGATAACTTGTCCAAGGGAATGAAAGAGCTCAAGTTGGGGTTTAGATGTCAGTGAGGTTGTATAGGCATATATTTTGCAGGTAAAGGACACATTGAGTAGGTGGAATGTCACAATTCCTCTCTCAATAGCCTAGGGAGGGGAAAACTGGCTCCTAGTCCAGATGGTGTGAGGAGAGAGGGTAGCGCGAGGTTTAAAGAAGGTGAAAAAGAAACAAGAGGGAGAGTTATTAATAAAGGAGAAAATTACGCCAAAGGGGTGAACAAAAGAAAAATAGTCAGCAAAGGGAAAAAAACAGTGGAAATTAAAAAGGAATGAAAAATAATAATCCATATGGACTGTGGAATTATAATCTTTCTTAAATGAAGAGATGGTCAAGTTATGTCAGCAGGTAGAGGGGAAAAGGCAAAGGTTTTGTTTGGGTAAAAATTGCAATTAAGCCAATGGATGCAGATGTTATAGGATAGTTAAATGGTGCCTGGTGGTGAACTCAGGGGTGGCGCCATGGTGATTGTAGCTGGCCCTCCTTCCTCTTCTTGATCATGCTGTTTGTGTTGATGTCAGCTTTTGCCATGGGTTGCATGGCTAAGAGGGTACTTATGTTGCATATTTTTCTTGAAACTATGGGTACCACTTCCATTTCTACAGTGATAGTCCATTGGAGATCGAGTGGTAAAGCCCCAGTAGGGGGCTAAACTAGACCTATGACGATGCAATCACTGTTTTGTTATCATTTTGCTTAAGGAATGCACAGATATTTCCTTTTTTGTTGTCGTCTGCAACGTTAAAGCTGCTTGTCTAGGCTAGGAACTGTGGAGACATTTGCATGTTTAAGGCTAGGACCTATAGGGACACTTTTATAACCATGCTTATTGTTTTGGGGATGGTCTCGAATAAAAATCCCTCCATCTTAAAAAAGATATGAAGCCTATTTTATATGTACCTTAAACCATCTTGTGAAACATTGGTAAAAATGCTTGAGATTGGATCTTCTTTCTTAACTTTGTATATGGTGATGTCATGAATCCAAGTAAACTTAATCTTTACAGGCCACTGTGTTTGGACGAACAGATTTTCTCTTTAAAGACACCCATACCCTCATTCTCCTTTGGATGGGGGTTCTCTTCTTGATGCTGATGGGTATAGCGAGACATCACTCTGCTACCAATGCTGAGGACATTTTCTAGCTTGGATGAGGTTATTACAATTTTGGAAGCCTTTTAAAGCTATAACAGTAATGATATATAGATTCATACCCAAAATCTACGAAGAGGCATTTGTTCAGTCTTCAAGTAAAAAGGAAATTGCATGGAATAAGATAGCTAGGCTGGAAGCATTTTTGCTAAATTAGCTAACATTTCAGTGGAATCTCCATACTTCAATTTGTAGGTGGCTGAAAAGACTAAAACTACACATAGATGAATGTGTTGCTCCTGTGGGACCCGATTCGTATAAAATTCCATAATTACTAGATCCCTTGTTACTTTATTTATGTCAAGATGTTTGTCAGTTATTGTCCACTTTTACAATGCTTTCGCCAATCAGATCAATTCAAATTATTGTCATGAGATTGACACCCTCTTAATTTATACATTGTTTGTAATTCCACACATCCTGAAAGGTACAGACATAGGAAATCCAGAATTTATTTGTATTTGAGAACATGAAACTCAAAGATACATATGTAATTTATGGTCATAACTGAAGGAACCATTATTGACAATATGGATCAATCTTATTTGTCATCTAGAAAACCCATTCATGGCTAGCCTAAGAAGATAAAATGAGATGACGAGCTACATAATATGTATAGTCCTTGAAAGGGGACATTGTGATTGGAGATTTCAAGATCTGGTTACAACTCTTGAATGCCAAATGCTGTCTAGTTTAGTATGTTCACCTTAGCTTCATCTTATATTGCATTATAGCTTGATAAATAGATTTGCAGAGATCATTTAATACCAATGTCACAGCAGCCCAACAAACACACTGGGATATGAATAATTTCCCTTGAATATTTGCTGCTAATGCTGCCAGCTGGTGGTAGCTTTCATGTGAAAGCTCTTCCCTATCTTATGTCCGCTGTTTGCAATTGTGCTAGTGTGAACAACTGTTATCTTTGATCCAGCATCAGCTATCTTCTTACCAGTATTGTTTTTTGACTGGCTTTGGATCTACAATGTATCGCCATACAGCAAGTTTCCATTGTTCAATGCCCCCATATATAATTTGAATTCTTGATATGGAGACCAAGATAGAAGTTATTTTAGTATTGTGTTTGAACTTTGAACTGATCTTACATGGTTCTACTCAAGGATAATGTTCCGCAATCACCTTAATAATGACCATTGCAATACCAATATGTTATGTATATTCAAAGGCTTTTTCATCTGCATTTTGGATATTTAGTGTTTTATGAGATATTGTATTGTTTAAAATCATTTTGCTAATATCTTTATTTATATCTTAAATCATGTTGGGTGCAGCTGGATTTTTTTGGAGTAGCCAGCAACCGAACCTGGCAACTGGGCAGGAAAATATTAAAGCATTTTGTGATTCACTTTGTGGATTCCTTTTACTTTGTCATGGGAGTACTGTTGGTGCAGGACCTACTCTTCGCAATGCTATACAATTGTCTGCAAAGCAAGTTGTAGATTCAAGCCTCCAATTTCTAAACAAGGCCATCGCTGTAAGTGGTAAGCACTGCGTTTCCTTAACAAAATCCACTGGAAAGATGAAATACAAAACATATAAGAAAAAATACATATTATGCCTAATTCATAGTATGACTGTATTGTATTTAGAAACAGTTTTTTGTTCCTATGATTTTTATATAAACAAATGTTGCAACTTAGTGCATATCCAATGCACAATTATTTTTTATTGCTTTAAAAGACCTTTTATTTTACATTAGTTGAGTTGTTTTTACAAAACGATTTAGAGCAGCATGCTATACATCGAATGTTTCAGCAGATGATATCATCACATTATTCTGAAACAGGTCTTACACTCTTTTTTGTTGAACACTGAATTTCTTTTTGTTCTGATATCCTCTAATATACTCTTTGGAATGATAGGAGCACAAGAAGCAGAACGGAAAACAGTAATACCACAACTTGTTGGATGTGTGTGGGAAGCATCCAATAGTCTTGACAAGACACCAACCTCCAACAGTATAGCAGTTGGAAGGAACTTGGCACAGGTTGCAGTATCAGTAAAGGATGTCATTCGAGAAATGGGGGAACTTAAAGAGTCTGAGGTTCTTTTAGAAAATGGATTGGCAAGTGCCATATCTGAGATCAGAATAGATGATGTTGAAGGTCAGTCTGATGCAGAGTCAACTTGCAGCCTTGAAATTGATGATACACTGTCACCGGAAGAGATGAAGATTGCAAAATCAGTTAAGGATTTTGTTTATTTCATTCTTGTAGTTTTAAAAGAGCTCCTATATGCTATTAGTGGCATTTCACAGCGCTTAAAGGAGAATGACTTAATTTATTTGCACCCTCTTGAAAGAATATCTGACCTTTGTCAAGAAATGAGCATTCAAGTTGATGAGCTTGGAGCTTGTTGCTATCCTCCCCAGGAGGTTCAAAAGATAAGGGCTTCTACACAAAAAATTTGTGATTTCATTCATGGCCTTCATTTGGAGCTTCAGAAAATGGATGGTTCTTCATTGGAGGGATTTATGTTAGCAACTGGGAAGCTGGAAAATTCTTTTGTTGCCTTGAAAACAATTTTAGATGCTTCTGATTGTGGAAAAGAAGAGGGGAAAACTAACTAGCAGATTAAAGTTTTAGGATCATGTCACCCCTTTGCAAAGCATGTGGATGCGATTCTGTAAAGCTGAATTGTGTGCCTGAATTAAGACTGATTATGAAATGTGAGGAAGCTGTTTAAATAGGTTGCATTATTTTTTTGGTGTAAGTGAGTTCATTTCTAGTAGCATCTTTTGTACAAGCTTGATTGTGTATTTTGTTCAGCCAGTCCATGTAGCACTGTAAACTAATAGGTCAAATTCATCCTTTGGTTTGCATGGCCCATATTAAGATAGTCCTTATTCTGATAATTGATGCATTTATGACAATCTAAGAAAACAATCAGTTGTTATTCTGAAAGGCTATGGTCAACATAAAGTTTTTGCCTTCGACTATTTCAAAAACAGTTAAGTAAACCAGAACATTATTGAAAACGATCATCCCCCAAATAGTATTTGGCCTAAATAATTTCAAAACATTATTTGAAGCACATCCTAACATGCAGATTCAATGGAATAGGGTGCGACTGTACTGGTGTGTTTGGATGGAAGTTGTTATAGGGTAATTAACATTATTTCACGGTGGGTTTTGCCAGAAAAAGTAGTCCCAGGGATAGAATTTTTTTTAGACAAAGAAATGTGGCTCGAGGGAAGATTGCGGTTAGTATTCAGACTGTGGTCTCCAGAATTTAATTGAGGCATCACTCCTCTGTCCTCTCTACCATTTTGGGTAAAGATCGTTACATCTGCTGGTGTTTTTTGGATAGAGAAATTAAAATCCATAAATTTATTTGAAAGATAATGTTGTCAACACATGCTAGAATCTCTTTCAACTTGGTCTTAAGAGAGGTGGTCTCAAAGAGCTAATGCCTGATTCATTTCACACTCGTTGGATTGTGGATTTAAAATATAACTTTTAAGATGCTAAAATTGCATAAATGTCCCATAAAAGAATTTTACAGCTGAGTCCAATTTTCAGTGTTGGTAATTGTGTACGAATTCAAAAGAAAGGGTTATATCAGAAGTTTTAATGAGCTTAGTATTTGAAATTCCGAAGACAGTTATAGCAGAAATTTCATTTTTTATGACAAAACACTCAACAAAAATTGTGGTTAATATTTAAAAACAAGTAACTGCTTGAGTGCTTTGGTCTAATTCATCCCCTTATGGCTTGTCTTTGTGAATGACTTAGGGTTTGTCTTTGACTTCCCAACTCTTATACCTGTTGATCTCTAGTGTTTGCTCGTGTGTTTTTCCCTAGTTCTGGCCTTAGGGCAGCCTAGGGCTTTGCTAATGACGAAAGCCATGTCTTCTGAATCTGATGTTGCATATGGTGGTAATAATGGCTCCCAAACTCACAAAAATTTATCTAGAAGGTTTACGATGATGTAATTCCATCTAAGTTGATGTTATTTTGCAATCAGTATTATACAATTTGTTTGCAATTGCTATTAGAACTATAGGCTTTTTGCATTTTATGTGGGTCTTATCCCTTCTAAGCACTTTTTGCCTTCCTGGTTTAAGAATTCTTGAGAGCTGAATTCCATGACATTAAGATGTCAACAATGAGGAGCCTTCCCAGAAAAATATCTTGTGCAACTCTCATGACCCCCCAATAGGTTAACTTGCTTATCAACCAATCTAGTTGCTCTTTTGTGAGAGCCTTTGGTGGTACTTTCTTATTGGACTTGGGATTTCAATGCTCAATTCCCAAGACTCTTTGTTCTTGTAGGAGACATTATGGAGCAAACTTCTCCGAACTCTTGGCTATATTATTTGCCATGAAGTCAACTTTTTGTTGTCACTTTACTCCACAAATTGATGTAAATAGAGGTATGTCTCATCATGAACCTCAAGAAATGTGTTGAGGTTTAGGTGAGCGATTTGGCATGATCACATCTAGTTATTTTCCTACCTATTTCAGCTGCTAAGCATTTTGAAATGAAATTTATGAATACAGAAGGTTATTTCACATAACTCCAGAGGAGAAATTCATTCAAACAAGTATTTAAAATCTACATACAAAAGACTAGGTAATGTATTGTCAAAAAAGACACAAGATATGCTTTGGGAAACCATAAAAGGAAAAAAAATATTCCTTCGAAATATACATCTTCAATTATTATTCAACAAAAAAAGATAATAGTACATATATAGAGCCCCATATAGTTATGGAGCATCAAGCTCACTACATGCACTTCATGTGAACAAGCAAATGCAAATTGTATAATTGCACATCCCAAGACACTTCAAATCATCATATGTGCAAATTACAAGAGATGCTCTAACAAGCCAACAGTAAACTAGCATTAGACAAACTACTCAAACTATCCGTATTTGCTTTCACAGAGGAACTTGCACAAAACCACCATGTGGTATTGCACAAATTGTGTTAGTCATACCATGATCTTGCAAAACCATTTCACCTCATTTATTTTTGGGTTTCAAGCATTAAGAATATTAAATATTTTTCCAGTGTGCAAACTCGCATATAATATTTATCTCAAAGTTGCATACAACACATAAAGTGGCACCAAGAATGTCTAACCCATGTGATGCGGGTATCTCCTTAATACTAAGCCTAGTTTATTTGGAAGGGCAATGTCATTCCCATAAACAAACCCACCGACCTCTTTTCACAATTTGTGGTTGTTGAAGTGATTTTGTGGCCATTGCCACGCGTCTTGAAGTGCCCAATCCTCTTCATGCTCTAGTAGTCTGTCCAATAATGATGATTTTTTGAGCTGAGAACCTATTGTCAAACACCACTCTATTTCTCTCAAAGATTATCTTGTTGAATCTTCATTTGTTAGCTAACCAAGTTATTGCATTTGAAAAACAATGGTAATGATGAGTTAGATGATCCATCCATGTGAATGCCATTTCATGGAATATATATTTGAGGAAACTCAACTTGGCTAAAGATGAAAGGATTTATTTGAGAATGATTTGAATAATCACAGTATGGTTAACTAACAAAGGTTTTGGTTAATTTTACTTTATTTTGAGGTTTCAAATGTCTTGGTTTTAAAATAGGAATATGCCTATGAAATTGAACTAATAAGACACTTTAAAAACAGATTGTTATCAATTATAGGAAAGTGAGTAATACAATTTACAAGTTAAATATAGAAACGAAAAATGCGAGATTAAAGTTGAGACCCAAAAATTGAAATTATATCCTATGAATGCCAGTGCTTGGTGCGGATCATAGCACATGTGCTAAATACCATACAAGATTTTTTTTTTGAAACACAATTCTATTGGAAAATTGTCCCCTGCATTAAACAAAGAAAAATATGAAGGCAACATGCACATGACCATGATTGGGATGACATACAAACAATAAAGTATATTATTCGTGTAGTGCCTAACCCTACTTTGCTTTTCGTTATATTGTCGAATTCTTTTAGGCCAGTTTTCATAGTTACATGATTTGATTTATTGGTACTTGGTTACCTGATTTGGTTGATACTATTTACATGTTTGAATTATATATTTGATGAGCTACTTTATACTCAGATATTTTATGCGTTCATGGTTATTCTTTTGATGATAATGTTTTGCAACTTCATATAGTGATTTTAGTTGCTCTCATGATGATAATTATATGGTTAATTTATATATGGTTTTATGGCTACTTACCCCATACTTGAATGTGTATGATGTACATGTATGTTTGACATATCTACTATGGTTGAGGGAGGTAGTCGTAGTCACTTGATAGCCGGGATCTACACAATGTATCACTCTCCTCCATTGTCTGTTTAGTTTAGAGATATGCATATGTACATGTTCAACTTTTATGCAGATTGCAGGTATCAAGCATCGACTTCCCTAAATTACTACGATGAGCGTGCAGTATCTCAATAGTAAAATAGGGGAGATAGTTCTCAAGTCCAAATCCTAAACATGTGACATGAATTCAAGATTTCTAACCTTTGAGTTTGATTTGTACTTTGTATTTTAGATGAGTTTTCTTATTGAGTTAGTGGGTCTGCTGTAATTGTCGGATATAATTAAATCAACCAAAGTGATTCTTGGATATAATTAAATCAACCAAAGAGATTATTAAATGATTTAATTAAACAAAAATTTTATAAAGAAAAATCAATTTAAATTATATTTAATTAATTGAAAAATTAATTAAATGGAAGAAATACATTTAAAGATTTAATTAAAAAAAGACTGAATTTTGCGCAATTATATTTATTTAATTTAATAATAATAATTTTAGAAGTTGAATTTAAATAATGAACTTTAAATATTATTATTAATTAAATTAATAAATTTGCTTTCTAAAAATGTCTTATTAAAAAACGAAGTGGGAATAATTTAAATAAAGTTTATTCTAATTTAAAAGCAAAAAATATGCACAAAAGAATTAAATAAATTAAAATAATAAAAGTTTATTTTAAGGAGAGACCTTTGCATGTTCAAAAATTAGAAACCCTAGGTAGAGTTAAACTCTTTATTAATAGATTCAAACTTATTCCTACATACACAGGTTTTGGGGAGCAAAATTTGGAATTGGAGCAAAAAAGTTGTTAAAAGTTTCAAAGGGTTTGGATTTGCATGCATTCACATATTGTCTTAGATTTTAGCTATTGTTTTGAGGTAGGTTTTGAAAACCCATTGTAGAATTTTATTGAAAGATCTGTCTACTTCATGTCTTCCTGGGTGCTTGCATAATGCTTATTAATTTATTGTATTCATTTTTGTATAAAGAATTATGTTGTATATTTTGAAAAGGAAAACTTATTAATGAAGAAAACATGACTGAGGAAACTGCAGAAAAATTTAGAAAATTATTATGATTGTATTCTTTTAAAACCCTTTCTAGTATAGGAAAAATTCGATTATAGAAAATTGGAAGAAAACAACAAATTGAACAAATAGGGTTTGAACTTTAAATTCATCATGTGATTATCATGAATTTTCTAAATAAAGATAAATACTCTTCTTATCTAAGATAATTTAATTGTAAAATTTTTATTGAAAAAACAAATATTAATTGAGAGGAAAGTATGTTGTAGCTAAACTTATGCATGCATGTGAAAACAAATATCCTAAATATAGAAAATTAAGTATATTATGGTTGCATGATTTGAGAGATCAAATACTAATTGCATGTTTATTTTTATTTTATAAAAATATAATTTATTTTTCAAATTTATTGAATCTTTTTTTTTTAAATGATTAACTATTAATTTTGAAAAATAAATAATTTTTTTTTTTTTTTATATAAAAATATTATTTATTTTGAAAATTAAATAAATAAATACTACTTATTTTCTTATAAATGAGTTTTTAATATTAGTTCTTTTTAAAAACTCTCAGTGGGTTATAACTCGTTATATATTTATTGATGCAAGTGGAGTTATAAGTTAATAAATATATATTTGTGACGTAGCTATATTTTAAAAAGAGTTATTGTTGAGTTAACTATATGAGAGAAATTGTAAATTGTTTAATTATAATTATAATTTCAAGTTTTAGTTATCTTGAGTTGCATTATGAATTAAAGGAAAAGTAAATATTAATATTAGATTTAAATAACAATCAAATTAATATTTTACAAATGAAGTTTTAAAGGATTATTTGTGTAGTCATATTAAATATTCAGTGCACATTACATTCACTGTTAATTAAAGGATATTAACATAAACAATATAGTTCTATTCAATCTATCAAATTAATATCAGAACTGAAAAAAAAAAAGAAATTCAGATTAGAATTGTAAGTGGATAATTAAAAGTTCATTTCATTTATTCTCTATCAGAGATCCTATTACTTTTACATGGTATCTGAGCCAATCTGATAGAGCATTTATATTCAGTTATCATCAAAGCTTCAAATTTAAATCATGGTGAACAATGTAAGACTAGAAGATAGACTTGAAGGTGCATCAAATTTTGTTTCATGGAAAATTTGAATTTTGATTATTTTCGAGAACTTGAACTAGAAGGGTATGTGGAAGAAGATAAGAAAATGCCTGAAAATGATCCAACCAAATCAACTTGGAAAGGCGTAATAACTAGCTTATATATATATATATATATATATATATATATATATATATATATATATATATATATATATATATATATATATATATATATACATATATATATACATATATATATATACATATATATATACATATATATATACATATAATGCCAAGAAGAATCGTTCTTGAGGCACCTATTTTCATTTAATCCCAAGGTTATTTTAATCACAATTGGGATTTATGAAAATAGGCACCTCGAGAATGATTACTTTCGGCATAATATATATAGGTATATATAAGCTAGTGGCAATCACGAGACAATAGGAAAATTATTCTTCTATTTTTCTATTTTGGAAAAGGTTAGTATCGAATTATTTATTTATTTTTAAATATAGTTGTATAAAGTTACTATAAAATTATTCTTCAACATTTTATTTTTTAATTCTACATATGGTGTTTAATTTGCATGACTTTAATTTGTTTTTATTTTAAGGACATTGTTATGTAAAATGTTACATTGACGAGCAAAGTTATGGTTAGGGTTAGTGTTAAAGTTAGGGTTATCATTAGAGTTAGAGTTAGGGTTAGCATTATGATTAGAATTAGGGTTAGGGATAGGGTTAGGGTTTGAATTAGAGTTAGGGTTAAGGTTAGGGTTAGGGTTACAATTAGAGCTAGAGTTAGGGTTAGGGTTAGAATTATAGTTAGAGTTAGAGGGTTAGGTTTAGAATTAGAGTTAGAGTTAGGGTTAGGGTTAGAGTTAGAGTGAGGGTTAGGATAAGGGTAAGAATTAGGGTTACAAATACAATTAGAGTTAGAGTTAGAGTTAGAGTTAGAGTTAGAGTTAGGGTTAGAGTTAGGGTTAAAATTAGGGTTAGAGTTAAGGTTAGCATTAGGTTTATGATTAGGATCAAGGTTAGCATTAGGGTAAGGGTTACAATTAGAGTTAGAGTTAGAGTTGGGGTTACAATTAGATTTAGGGTTAGGGTTAGGATTAGAATTAGAGTTTGAGTTAGGGTTCAAGTTAGACTTAGAGTTAAAGTTGGAGATAGAGTTGGGGTTAGTGTTGGATTTAGGGTTAGAATAAGAGTTAGGGTTAGAATTAGGGCTGGGGTTAGGATTATAATTAGATTAGGGTTATAGTTAGAGTTATAAATGGTGTTATGGTTAGGATTAGGGGTAGGGTTAGGGATAGAGTTAGGGTTAGGGTTACAATTAGAGTTAAGAGTTATAGTTATAGTTAGGGTTAGAGTAAGAGTTAGATTTAGGATTAGAATTTGGGATAGGGTTAAAATTAACATTAGAGATAGAGTTAGGGTTAGAATTAGTGTTAGGGTTATGGTTAAGGTGAGACTTATAGTTAGAGTTAGAGTTAGGATTATAGTTATAGTTAGGGTTAT